>CM035410.1:115293457-115435957 GCA_020310875.1 Ceratopteris richardii
GCACACATGATCGATTCCATATAAAACTTGTTAGGAGGATGCTTTCCCTTAACCATACATCTTGCCATTTCAAGAAGTGTGCTATTTTTATGTTCCGCAACACCATTTTGTTGAGGTAAGAAAAACATTAAGCTCATGTGATATGTATTCACGACCATGATCTGTTTGTAGAGTGAATAGATTATTTTCAAAAAAAATTTCAGTTATAGCTCAATCAAACCACTCCTATTCACTTTAGATTGCTCTTCTTGCAAAAGAGGAGACATAACCTCATTGAATGCATATATATTTGGATTCCCTTTTGCAACCAAACTGATTGTAGTTGAAAAGCTTTGAAAAGATTTTGGTAATGCCTTCAAAATTGTGGAGATGAGTGATGCATCCGGAATATTCTCATCTATATTTGTCAATTGCTCTTCCTAGCCCTTCATGTGTATCACTTATACATCCACAAACTCATTTTCAACTATACATATATCCTCAAGTTGCTTCTTCAAGTATGAAACACATGCTTCATTATGCACAACATACAAAGAAGCAAGAGTTTCCCATGCCTGTCTTGATGTAGAAATGACCGAATGTGTGGAATTATATGATGCTTCACAAAAAGCGCAATCAATGCATGAGCTTAAGCATCTTTTTCATCCCATCTAAATTTCTCCTATGTAGGTGGAGGAGTAAACACTGTACTTAACAAACTCCATCTGTGATAGTAGACTTTGAAGTAGAAGAACTTGCAGGGCTTCGATTTACATCTGCCACTACGTTCCATAGTTGTTTCGCAGCAAGAACATGTTTCATCATGTAAGACCACATTGGATAGTTTGTCCCATCAAGCTTATCTTCAACTTGAAGCATGCTAAACAAGTCATTGTTGGCATACCATTTCACTGAAGAATAAGAATCTGACAAGATCTTTACTTCAATGAAAGATGAAATAAATGCTGAAATTTTCGCTCACAATCCATCACTTTGATGGAAATTTTGATTGCATGAACGGCTTTCAAATGGGCGTAAAACTCTAGTGCAACTGTTGGAAATGCTTCCTGGCTATTGGAAGTCTTTGTTCTATGCTCGGAAGTCGATTTGCATAGTTAAAAGTGCTTGTGTACCGTGACATGAAAAACTGAAACTTGAGAAGGCGCTACTGGGTGTGTGTAGAACTGCAAGAGATGCACAAGAAACACACACACAAGGAGCACAAAATTAGCAAGACCTGTGGAGAAGACGGATGGATGGAATAGCTCTTTCTATTGATGATGAACAGAACTGAAGTACGAGCTGAATAATATCCCTAAATACAAAGTACCAACACATATTATTGTATCAAGTATGTGGTAACATGGGGGAAAACACCTCTAACCAACACTAGAGTAAAAAGTACCCATGTATAGGGAAAAGGTTCACATCAAAGCTACTTGAGGTATACCTAAGTGTAACATTCTATTGATGGCATGATTCTCAAGAGTCTTATTCATACATGTATGGTGAGTCTAAGGTTTATTTTTGGACCTCTTTTGAAGTGTTGAAATTGGGACTATTTCATAGCTTTTTGGGCATTCAATTTATGGATGGAGGAATTTGTTTGTATTAATTAAAGTATATTGACATCTTGTTGTTGTATTTCAATCCTCAAGATTGTGAAGCCAATGCCACTCTCCTAGAGATACATCTATGATTGAATTTATTGGATATTTATTTATTGTATTTGGGAATTCAATTTAGTCAAGTTTATGGAGGAAGTTCTTTGTGTCATATAAATTATGTTCATAGTTTCTTGTTGTGTTTTGACCTTAGAACTAGAAATCCATTACCACTCCCATGGTTGAAGATCTCTTATGTCATCTTTCTTTGGTCCTCCTAAAGTCACATAACTTAAATGTTTTTTTGAATCTTGTCCCAAGGCTAAGAAACAAATAAATTTAGTTTCTAATAAGACGTCTACTCGAACAAAAACACCTGGCCTTTTTTATTTATGTATTCTAATGTATGCTCTTTTGCTTAGTGGATCCCTTTACATCTTTCTTCTAGTATGCCAAAATGGCTTGTGTAGACTTTTCGAGATAGCAAATTAGACGCACCTCTGTCATATCATACTCATTCTGGCTTTCATAGTGCTTCTTTTGCGTCAGATTGCTATGCTATGGTTGCCTCTAGTCTTTGTGATGAGAATCAGCATGTTTCATTTGATGAAGCACAAAATTTTGAAAATTGGATGGTTGCTATGCAATCAAAGTATGATGCTATTATGAAAATGATACTTGGTCTTTATATGAATTACCTCCTAACAAGAAGGCCATTGGCACTAAGTGGGTATACAAGCTGAAGCGTAAGCTTGATGGAACATTTGATAGGTATAAGGCTAGGCTTGTTGCTAAGGATTATGCTAAAGAAAGAGGCATTGATTTTGATGAGACCTTTGCTCCTACATGCCAAATGACTACTATTCATAGCATTTGTGCACTTGAAGCTCATCATGGTTGGAACGCACATCAATTGGACATTAAAACTGCATTTGTGAATGGTGACTTGCAAAAAGAAGTGTATGTTTTTCAGCCCCGTGGTTTTGTGTAGAAAGGACATGAAAACAAAGTGTACAGGTTGAAAAAGGCATTATATGGTTTGAATCAAACACCACGTGCTTGGTATGAAAAAATACATGCCCAATTGATTGCACATGGTTTTGAGAATAGTTCAAGTGAGATAATCTTATATGTTAAGCATGCAAATGATGTGCTTTTGATCATTGTTATCTATGTTGATGACATGTTGTTCACTGGTCCTCATGAGAAGCATATTGCTGATTTAAAGGCTGATTTGCATGCTTCATTCAAGATGTCAGATTTGGGGCATTTGCATCGTTATTTGGGCATTCAGTTTATGCAAGTTTATGGTGGAATAGCTTTGTATCAAACAAAATATATTAATACATTATTGCATTGTTTTGTCCTTGATGATTGCAAATCGATTGCCACTCCTATGGAAACATGTTTACAGTTGAGTCTTCATGATGTTGGAGATGCATTTCATGCTGTTCTCTATCAGCATGCTGTTGGATGCTTGATTTGCTTATGCATTACTCGGCTAGATATTCAGTTTACTGTCTCACAGATGAGCAGGTTTATGCATTTCCCAGGTATCAAGCATTGGCATGTTGTTAAGCACATCTTTCAATACTTGAGTGGTATCCGACTACTTGGATTGTTTTATCGCAAGGGGGGATCAATACCGCCAAATTTACATGTTTTTTATGAATCTGACTAGGCTGGTTGCAATGACACTCGTGTGTGCACCAATGGTTTTTGCTTCATGCTTGGTAGCTCATGTGTCCACTAGTTTCAAGCAACCCTGTGTTCCATGATCGCATTAAGCACATTGAGGTGCACTATTATTATGTCAGGGAGAGGTTGTCTACGGGAGACATCAATTTGGCATACATGCTCACTCAGGAGAACATTGCATACCTTTTCATAAAGGGTCTACCTAGGGAGAAGTTTGAAGCTTTTCGCAAAGCTTTGGACTTAATGCTGTGAGATTCAACCCTTGTTGTCACCTAATTCCACCGTTCTAAACAACTTTGTAGAAGTTTCAGACCATGCGTGATTAAAAACCTTGATTTTATGGCATTTTGAAGAGTTTGAGATGGAAATTCCATAAATTTTGAGAGGCGGCATGAAGAAGGGAGATGACTTCTTGGTCTCTGACATATTGGTTGTATTGCATTTTAAAGTCCACTCATACGAATACCACTGATGTGGGATATAATTTGAAATTCCCTCCAAATTTAATAGATATTGTACTTTATTCTCTCTCAACATTTGACAAAAAATATTTAATTTCTACATTCTTGGAGTTCAAGGTCTTTGAAAGCATGCGAACAACACAAGGAAGAAGAAGAAGCTTTGAGAAAAAAACAATATTGAATGTATTACCAAATGAAGTGATCCATTAGGGTTATAGGTGTACATACAAGCTAGGGGGAAAAACCTCCTAAAAAGGGAAAAAAGTGCCCAACGGTCCTAAGTGTGTTCAAACATGTCCTAAGTGTGTTCAAACACACCATAGCAAGATATATAACCAATTCCCCCTTGGAGTGATGCACAAAACAAGGATTTGGCACTCATGTATAAGGAAGTTCCTATCAATGTGGGAAGAAATCAATCCACAAAAGAAAGTAAGCCCAAAGGTTTGTAAAAAATTTCAAATTTCTCCCTAGGCAAAGCCTTTGTGAAAAGGTCTACAACATTATCCTATGTGGGCACATAAGTCAAGCTGATCTTTCCAACACAGTGTCTCTTCCTAACATAATTATAGTACACCTCAATGTGCTTTGTGTCAAGATTCAACACAAGGTTTTTGCAACGTCCAATGCACTTTGACTATCAATAAAGATGGCAGTGGTAGAAGATTGATCAATACCCAAATTAGCTAAAAGGCATCTGAGAAACGCACAATCAATGGTCGATGTGAAAGCTTCCCTATATGTAGTCCCATAACAAGTGGGCATAGTAGGTTGCTTCTTGCTCATCCAAGATATGCATGAGCTACCAAGCATGAAGCAAAAACCACAGGTGGACACATGGTGTCATAACAACCAACTTAATCTGAGTAAGAAAAAATATATAAATATAGCAGTAATGATCTCCCCTTGGGATAAAACAATCCAAGTAGCCAGATACCACTCACGTAATGAATGGTGCATTAACCGCCAACTAATGCTCTATACTTGGACAATGCATATACTTGATAATTTTTGAGACAAAAAATCAAATATCAAGAAATGTTATGCATAAATGAATTAAGCATCCAACAACTTGGTGATAGAGAACAACATCAAATGTATCTCCAACATCACGAAGACTTGAGCGTAAAATTGTCTCCATGGGAGAGGCAATAGGTTTGCAATCTTCAAGGCCAAAATGATGCATTAATGTGTCAATGTATTTGTTTGAAACAAAGCTATTCCCCCACCAACTTGCATAAAGAATGCCCAAATAATGATGCAAAATCCCTAAATGTGACACGTTAAAAGAGGCATGAAAATTAGCCTTAAATTTAGTAGTATGTTTCTTGTTAGGACTAGTAAGTAGCATATTATCATCATATACAAAAATGATAAGAAGGACATCATCTCCATACTTAACATATGAGGTGCTCTCAATTGGAGTGTTCTTAAATCCATGTGCTAGCAAGTAGATATGTATCTTTTTATACCAAGCATGTCGTGCTTGCTTCAATCCATACAAACATTTTTCAACCTGCACACTTTGTTTTCATGGTCTTTCTAGATAAAACCACGGGGTTGAAATATATACTTCTTCATGTAAATCACCATTTAGAATGTAGTCTTAATGTCCAATTTATGTAGATTCCAAACATGATAAGCTGTAAGTGCACATATGCTTACGAACAGTAGTCATTCAACATGTGGAAGGAAAAGTCCCATCAAATTCAATGCCTTCTCTTAAGCATAACATTTGGCAAAAAGCCTAGCCTTATACCTATAAATTGTTCCATGAGGCTTATGTTTCAACTTTTATACCCATTTAGTTCCAATGGATTTTTTCCCCTAAAGCCAAATCATATAAAGAACAAGTACCATTCTTCATAATATCATCATATTCTGATTGCATAATAACCATCCAATTTTTTGAATTTTGTGTTTCATCAAAAGAAGCAGGCTCATTCTCATCACAGAGACTAGAGACATCCATTGCATACCAATTTGATGAAAAGGAATCACTATGAGATCTTGAATGAGTATGATAAGACAAAGTTGCATCTAATTCGGTATCTCTCAAAGTTTGCAGCGACAATTTAGGCATAGTTTTTGCCTCTTCCACATCATTCCTCGGATCAATAACTACATCATGTAAATTTGCATTAGAAATAGAATGATGAGCATCATCATTTGAAACTTGTAAAGGCTAAGAAAATTGCCTCACTAAGACTAGCACTTGACTGTCCACTTGTAAAAGATGTAGCAAAGTGTCGTACACATCCTTTGAAATAATTGATATCCATTAGTACAAGAAAGTAAGGGTGGAATTGCATCTTTCACAAAAACAACATCACGACTAACCAAAATGCATTTAGTATGTGGATGATACACACAATAGTGGTTGCTTTCAGAATTGTATTCAATGAAAATACATTTCACTATAGTATCATCCAATTTTTACCATTGTTGTTCAGACACGAATGCATATGGAAAATAACCAAAAATGCAAAGATGAACAACAGATAGCTTGCAACCATGCCAAGCCTCATATGGAGTGATAGTTTGCAATCCTTTTGTGGGACAACTATTAAATATATATGCTGTACCAAATAATAGCCTCAAGCCAGAAGCTATATGGTAAAGTCTGATTTTTTACCATATGCCTCGTCATTTCCATGAGAGGTCTATTCTTTCTCTTCGAAAATCCATTTTTTTAAGGTGCATATGGCACTATACATTGATGTTTTATCCTACACTACATTAAAATTAGAAGACATGTACTCCCTCTCTCGATTAGAATGGAGGGTGCCCATTGTACTTGCTGACAACTTTTAGTCATAAGCAAGAACTGTTTAATGCACATAAACACTTTGGATTTTTCTTTAAATGGATAAACCATGCATGCTTGGGAAATTCATCAATAAAAGTAACGAAGTATAGGTAATTACCAAATGAAGATGTTTGGATAGAACCACAAACTGATGAACAAGCTACAAGTTATATACTCTAATTGAATAATCTTTTGGGAAGGGATAACACTACCTTTTACCCAAATGCAACCTTCACAAAAAGTTTTAGAGGGTGCCTCAAGTTTAGGAAGAGGGGAAAACATTTCACATTTCTACAGGCAAAGAAAACTAGCAAAACCCAGATGAGAAAACTGTACATGCTAAAGATTTGGATATGGTTGAGAATCATGAACTACACATGCTAAATCATTCTCAGATTTTGCATAATCTATGAACTGTATAGCCTAGTACATAAATGGATGATAACATCACCATATGATGGACTATGAACTGTACATTTTTCATCTACAAATTTGAAGACCAAGACAATATTGGATAGAGCTAAAATTGATGAAATATTTTTCTTGATCCATGGCACATGTAAGACATCTAACAATAGTTAGAATGATCTTTCTAAATCACATGATAGGATAGATGAGTTGTTAGTATATGTGATAATATTCCTTGTAGGAATAAGCTCAAGTGAAGTGAAGAAACTACGTTATGAGGTAATATGTTTGGCTGCACTACTATCAAAGTACCAAGCATCCAAGTCTACTACATACATACACTGCTCGTTAGTGTTCATATATTTAGGTAGTGATGTGTGTGAAAACATTAGGACTGCTGAGCCACTTTTTTCCCTCTTTAGGAGGTTTTTTCCCCCCGGCTTGTATATATGACTATAAACCTAATGGATCACTTATCCAATCACTTATCCTTGTACATTATAGTGGTAATACATTCAGTATTGTGTGTTGTGCTCCAACTTCTTCTTCTTCCTTGTGCTGTTCATGTCCTTTCACAGATCTCAAACTCCAACAATTGGTATCAAAGAAGGTCCTTGCTTCATCTAGGGCGTCGTCAACACCCCTTTGATCATAGTCTTAGAATCACACGAAATTTGATGAGCATAGTGATGGTGATTAGGAGTTCAAAATAGCTTTGCTATGTCATGTCAAAATTGCGATCTGAGCTCATTGCAACCTTCGAATGCACTATCACAATGATTATGTAGGCTATTTCATCTTTTTGTGCCAAAGATACATATAGGTTTCAAACTGCTAGTATAAGCATCTCGAAGTCGGCTACACGTTTAGCAGAACTCGATAGGGTAGTTCAACTTTTTGAGATATAGTCAATTTTTTTGCATTAGGGCATTTTAGTTAGTGGCCATGGCTAAAAGCAGGGACGTATTCCATATGTTGGATCTTGAGGATAAGTTGGACAGTACCAATTACCCATTATCGGCTTATATGATGCATCATGTATTGGTTGCAAAAGGACTTTGGAATATTGTGCTGGGTGTTAAAAAACATCCTATTACACCTGCAAGCATAGTTGCTAAAGGTGATGTAGACGACATTGAAGATGATGATATTCTTCATGTTCCTATTCATGTTGTAGTTCTTGTTGCACCTACTATAGAGAAAATTTGTTGGGATGGCAGAGATGCTCATACGCATGCATTGATAGCTTTGTCTATCAAACATGCCATTATTCCTCATATTTGCTCTTGTAGAACAACTAAGGATGCTTGGGATACACTTACAACTTTATACCAGGCAAGGAATGAGGCTTGTGTTGCTTACCTCCGAAAATAGTTGGAGGGTGAGCACATGAATGAAGGAGATTCCATGGATAGTTTCCTGAAAAAGATCAAAAATTTGAAGGAACAGTTGAATTTTGCTGATGAAGTCTTGCCTGACAGTTCACTTGTGCAGACTATTCTGAATGGTCTTCCCGATTCATATCAGGGTTTTGCTTCTAATCTTTGTTTGATGATGAAAGGCAATCCAAATGCCTTAATGTTTTAGGAGTTAGTCTTTGTTCAGTTGCAAGAAGATCAGTCTATGTAGAACATGCCCATTATGCATGTTGCAAATCAAGCTTTCTTGGCTAGTCAGAAGGGCAAAGGTAAATGGAGCTCTTCTATGACAGAGATGAGAAGAAAACAAAAAAGCAGAAATTGTTTTGCAAATACTGTAAAGGAAATGATCATGTCATAAAGAGTTGTCCAAAATTAGCTCCTTAAGAGGCAAGGAAGAAAGAGGTTGGAATGGTTGTTGTAGAGGCCTCTACACACAAAATGAATGAAGAAATTTGTTGATGACTGATGTACAGTTCATGACCTATCAAATGGCGATGTGATTATTGCTTCTAGCATTTTATGTCATAGGCTGTATAAGCTCATAGAGTATGAAAAATTTGTGAATGATTCGGAATGTGCAATACATGATTCTCAGGCTATGTCAGATGCAAAGCTTTGGCATGCACACTTTGGTCGTCTGAATTTTGCTAGTTTGCTACACCTGCATAAATCTGAAATGGTGTCCTCTGCCCAAACTTGAGGCACCCGATAAACATGTTTGTGAAGGCTATATTTTGGGCAAAATGCATCATTCCTCCTTCCCAAAATATGGTTCAGTTTGAGCTACTAAAAAATTGCAGCTTGTTCATAGTGATGTCTATGGTCCTACGTAGACACCTTCTTTTGGGAACTATCTTTACTTCGTGACTTTCATTGATGATTTCTCCAAGCATGCATGGGTATATCCAGTCAAAGCAAAGTCGGAAGTGTTTATGTGCTTCAAACAATTTTTGGGTTTGGCTGAAAATCTGTTCGCATGTAAAATGGGCACCCTCCATTTTGATCGAGGGGGGGAATATATGTCTTCTGACTTTAATGCATTTCTAGCTGAACGTGGGATAAAATAGTGTAGAGTGCCGTACACACCTGGAAAAAATGGAGTTGCTGAACAAAAGAACAGATCACTCATGGAGATGGCGAGGTGTATGGTCAAGAGTCAGGCTTTACCACATAGTTTCTGGCTTGAAGCTGTTATGTGTGTAACATATGTACTTAACAGGTGTCCCACTAAAGCACTGCAGTCTATCACTCCATATGAGGCTTGGCATGGTCGCAAGCCATCTGTTGCTCATCTGCATATTTTTGGTTGTCTAGCATATGCATTAGTTCCTGAACAACATAGGAAATTGGATGATAAAGTAGTAAAATGTATTTTTGTTGGGTATAGTTCTAAAAGCAAAGGATATTGTCTATAACATCCACAAAGTATACACATTTTGGTTAACCATGATGTCGTTTTTGTGGAAGATGCTATTTAACCTTTACTTTCATGTACGAAAGAGACATATGTTAGCTCCAAAGACATGTATGATACTTTGCTGCCTCTTTTTACAGGTAGACAGTCTAGTGCTCATCCTAATGAGGCACCTTCTCAACCTTTATAGCTTTCATGTGATGATGATAATCATTCTATTTTTGATGCAGATTTACATGATGCACCTTGTTGATGAGAGAGCTGACATTGAGGAGGAAAAAACTATGCCAAAATGGCTGGTGCAGACTTTGTGTGACAACAAATTAGATGCACCTCTATCATACCATACTCGTTCAAGCTCTCATAGTGCCTCTTTTGCATCAGATTGCTATGCTGTAGCTACCTCTAGTCTTTGTGATGAGACTGAGCCTATTTTCTTTGATGAAGCACAAAATTCTAAACATTGGATGGTTACAATGCAATCTGAACGTGATGCTATCATGAAAAATTGTACTTGGTCTTTGTATGACTTACTTGTTGGCAAGAGGGCGATTGGCACTAAGTGGGTATACAAGTTGAAGCATAAACCTGATGGAATAGTTGATAGGTATAAGGCTAGGCTTGTTGCAAACTGTTATGTGTAGGAAAAAGGCATTTATTTTGATGAGACCTTTGCACTTACATGCCGAATGACTATTGTTCATAGCATATGTGCACTTCCAGCTCATCATGGTTGGAATGTACATCAGTTGGGCATTAAAAGTGCATTTCTGAATGGTGACTTGCATGAAGAAGTGTATGTTTTTTAGCCCCGTGGCTTTGTGCAGAAAGGGCATGAAAACCAGGTGTGTAGGTTAAAGAAGGCATTATATGATTTAAAGCAAGCACCACGTGCTTGGTATGAAAAGATACATGCCCATCTGATTGCACTTGGTTTTGAGAACAGTCCAACTGAGAGCACCTTATATGTTAAGTGTGCTAATGATGTGCTTCTGATCATTGTTGTGTATGTTGATGACATGCTGCTCACTAGTCCTCATGAGAAGCACATTGCTGATTTTAAAGCTGATTTGCATGCCTCATTTTAGACGTCTGACTGGGGGCATTTGCATCATTATTTGGGCATTCAGTTTATGTAAGTTGATGGTGGATTGGTTTTGTGTCAAACGAAATATATTGACACATTATTGCAATGTTTTGGCCTTGAAGACTGTAAACCTATTGCCACTCCTATGAAGGCAAGTTACGATTGAGTCTTCATGATGGTGGAGATGCATCTGATGCCGTTCTCTATTAGCAGGCTATTGGATGCTTGATTTACTTATGGATTACTTGGCCAAATATTCAGTTTACTATCTCAGAGATGAGCAGGTTTATGCATTACCCAGGTGTCAAGCATTGATAGGTGGTTAAGCACATCTTTCGCTAGTTGAGTGGTAGTCGGCTACTTGGATTGTTTTATCCCAAGGGGGGATCAATGCCGCTAGATTTACATGCTTTTTCTAACTCTAATTGGGCTGGTTGCTATGACACTCATGTGTCCACTAGTGGCTTTTGCTTCATGCTTGGTAGCTCATGTATATCTTGGTTGAGCAAGAAGTAGCCTACTATGGCCATTTCCAGTTGTGAGGCTGAGTATAGGGTAGCTTTCATAGCAACTACTGAGTGTGTGTGGCTCAGACACCTTATGGCTGATTTGGGTGTTGGTCAGTCTTCTACCACCACCATCTTCACTGATAGTTAGAGTGCATTGGTAGTCGCGAGGAACCCCGTGTTCCATGCTCGCACTAAGCACATTGAGGTGCATTATCATTATGTCATGGAGAGGTTCTCTGTTGGAGAGATCAACTTGGCATATGTGCCCACGCACGAGAACATTGCAAACCTTTTCACAAAGGCTCTACTAGGGAGAAGTTTGAAGCTTTCCGCAAAGCTTTGGGCTTACTTCCTTTTGTGGATTGATTCCACATAGCTTGGCACTTCCTTATACATGAGTGCTAGCGCCTTGTTCACCGCATCACTCCGAGGGGGGATTTATTGATATATTTAGGTAGTGATGTGTGTGAACAAAACTAATACCAACGAGGCACCTTTTTCCCTCTTTAGAAGGTTTTTTCCCACCATTTGTATATACGCCTATAGCCGTAATGGATTATTTATCTCTGTATGTTCTAGTGGTAATACATTTAGTATTGTGTGTTGTGCTCCAAGCTTCTTCTTCTTCCTTGTGCTATTCATGTGCTTCCATAGACCTCAAACTCCAACATGAGCCTCATTCCTTGCTTGCTATAAAGTGGTAAGTGTATCCCAAGCATCTTTGGCTAGAGTGAATGTTAGGAATAATGGCATGTTTGAGAGGCAAGGCTATCAAAGCATGTGCCTAACCATCTCTTCCATCCCAACAAATTTGCTGTGCAGTAGGTGCAACAGGAACTCTAGCACGAACAAGAACATAAAGAATATTGTCATCTTCAACGCCATCTGCATCAGCTTCAATACCTATATTTGCAAGTATAATAGGAATTTTCTTAGCTCCCTGCACAATATTCCATATTCCTTTTGCGAGCAATACATGAACCATCATATAAGCCCACAGTGGGTAATTCGTACCGTCCAACTTATCCTCAATAGCCAACATATGAATACATCACTGCTTTTAGCCATGGCCACGAACTAAAATGCCCTGATGCAAAAAAATGACTGTACCTGAAAAATTTGAACAGAACTACCAAGATGAGTTCTACTAAACATGTAGCAGACTTTGAGATGCTTATAATGGCGAACCAAAACCTATATATATCTTTGGCTCAAAAAGAAAAATAGCCTACAGAAGCTCTGTGATAGTGCATTCGAAGGCCAAAATGAGCTTAGATCAGGATTTCGGCACCACATAAGGAAGTTGTTTTGATCTCATAATCACCCTAAGTATGCTCACCAAATTTCATGCGATCCTGAGACTGTGATCGAACGGGTAATGATGATGCCCTAGATGAAGCGGCAACCTGCTTTGATGCCAATTGTTGGAGTTTGAGGTCTGCGGAAGGATGCGAACATCACAAGGAAGAAGAAGAAGCTTGGAGCACAACACAGAATACTGAATGTATTACCACTAGAATGTACAAAGATATATAACCCATTAGGGCAATAGGTGTATATACAAGCTAGGGGGGAAAAACCTCCTAAAGAGGGAAAAAAGTGCCTCGATGGTCCTAGTGTGTTCACACAGATCACCACCTAGATATATCAACAGAGGTATGGACTCATGAAAATCAAATCATAGGGCATATCACAAAAATTGGCTTAGTGAATTGGAAGAACTAGAGAATTCTCATGTGGAGATAAGGGATGTGACATGCATCTTGAAAAACATGTATGGAAAATTCCATCATCCATGGATGATGGAAAAACAAAATATCCAGCTAATGCTGATGTTCAACCAAGGTTTATAGGTTGAATTCAACAAGTATGGTTATGTTGTGAAAGATTCAAAGGATAATCATAGGCTAATTGTCAAAGTTTTAAAAGTGGAGAAACTTTTTACATTGGATATGAGCATGGCACCAAATGGATACATGCTATATATAAAATGAAAAGGAAAAGCTACAAAAATACTTTCAATCAAAACATCTTTTTGTCTTGGAAAGAATTCAAGTATAAAGTTTCTTGATATCATTCGTTCAGATGGATGAAAGCCAACAAAGATTGTGTGACATTCGTTGATGGTCATTCACAAACTTATGCGACAATTTTCTAAATGTCTAGGTAATGCCAAGGCAATTTACTTGAAGGTACTACATGTAGAAACAAAATTGATCATAATAAAGAAATAATAGAAACAATGTTGAGGTGGCCAAATTCTTGATTACTTAAAAAAATCCTCCATAATATTATTGGGATGTGTACATATATTTATTTATATTATGAAAAAAATATCTTTGTTAATTCCTTGCATATTTTCATATTCGAAGTGAAATTCGAAATAGGTTGGGTGAAAATGCATAGAAGTGTATGTTCCTTGGATACTCTTATAGAAAAGGCTATTTACATTAGAAACCTATCATAAAGAATATCTACCTAATTATAGATGTTGTTATTTAAGAACAAATTGGCGAGAATGTAGGTTGATATTGAGATAAGTTAAGTTGGAGAAAAATAAGAGCAACTAGAATCTTGTGGGTTGAGTGGATCTAAATAAAACTAAAAAATACTCACAAAAATGACTTCATGATCTTCAAGCTTAAGATCAAAGGATAATTAGAAAATGGAAAAACTTGATGTTTTTTGAGTTTCACTATTATCTATCAAAGACAAAGAAAAAATGGACCAATGAATTACAAATCTTAGAAATGTGTGCACGTTATGCAAGTGGTAGTGAAAAGAGTATCAAGAGAGAATACATGGTTTTCAATGGTATACATGATAAAAATGTGCAAGAAATAGGTCCAAGTTTTTGGGAAGAAAGAACAAGAAATTAATGTGGTGAAATTATCTAATTTCTTAGCACACCATCACTCTATCAACAAAGGGAAATTGGATTAAAATGGGTCTAGAAGGTGAAGAGAAATTATGTTGATTCAATCAACACACATAACTAGTTGCAAACACTTTTATAGAAAATCTCAAAGTTGAGAATTTATATTGGTGACAAAGTAGAATACCCAACACATATAGAAATACAATGGTGGGTATTCTTTTGTAAACGGTAACTTGCATGAGAAAGTATATAGGGAGAAACTATAGGGTTATGTGCATCTATATTTTTTTTTCAAATCATGTTTTGATATTACAAAAATGATTAGATGGGCTCGAAAAGGCATCAATAGTTTGGCCAAACATTTTCAATTTTATTCGGGAGTGCATATTATTCTTTGTATGTGAAGAAAATAATTTTATAAATAGTGGGTATTCTTTAGGTTATTTACAAGACATGGCATTCATTATGCAATCGTTGCATTGAGTCAATTTATTCTAGTGCTTTGAAGTTATTAAGTGACGATATTTTCTCTCATACGCCAAATGAAAATTGGAAAGAACCATCATAAGCAAGAAGTACCATATGTGGTTATGTGGTGAAGTAAGTTGAAGCCACAAGGATTATCAATATTTTTATTTCAATCACAGAAGCAGAGTATAAAGAAGTTAATATGTTGTGCATATGTTCTATCTTGGCTACACAAAACTCTACGTGATTTGGGTCATGAGAGGTTGAAAAATAACATATTGTTTTGCAATAGCATGGATAACATAAGGATAGAAAAAAAAAGAATTAAGGTGCATTTACATCACAATCGAGCAAAGCTTAACACACAAATTACCAAAACAACGACTCATCTTGATTGGCCCACATTGATGTAGTGTAGGAATTCGAAACCTTCAACCACGTTTTTCTTCAACCAATCTACTCATGTATAAACAAGCACACACATATACATACATACATGCATGCTTACATACATACATATGTACGCACTTATGTACATACATTACATACATGCATACATACACACATACATACATACATACATACATACATACATACATACATACATACATACATACATACATACATACATACATACATACATACATACATACATACATACATACATACATACATACATACACATACATACATACATACATACATATATACATACATACATACATACATACATACATACATACATACATACATACATACATACATACATACATACATACATACATACATACTTACTTACATACATACATACATACATACATACATACATACATACATACATATGCATACATGCATCCATACATACATACATACATATTGTCAGACATTGATCCACAGGGATCATGACATTGATCCATAGGGATAAGTCCATGTGTGTGAGGGAGAAGGGCCAGCTAGCCAAGGTCCCAAGCTTGGGGATGAGTGTTGCATGATGGCTACATGTCGGCACTAGACCATTCGAGATCGTTGCTATTTTTAGAGTACAAGAGGGTATATATGGATGGGAGGAGACACACATATACACACACACACACACACATAATTCAAGTTATTGCTCACAATTGGTGTCAGATCGTGGTGTTTTTTGGCCCCCAAGATATTGAGGTCACGCTTGTGTGCTCATCTAGTTGAAGGCATAGATATAGAGAATGAATTCGAATTCGCTCTTTGAAGGCCAAGCACTTGCATCATTGAGCCAATTTTGCACTACCTTCTTCCACTTCTTTGTGCATGAACATGAGTTATATGAAGTGGTGCATGCACTTAAAGTCTGGAAGACACTATCTTTATGGTGCAAACTTTAAGGTATACACACATCACCATACACTTAGGTATTTTTTTAGTCAATCAGATCTTTGAGGCAGACAGGCTCGTTGGGTTGAGCTCATGCAGGAGTTTCACATGGAAATCTTGTATAGAAGAGGCAAAGAGAATATAGTAGCTGAAGCATTATCACAAATAATGTATGAAATGAGCTTTATAGTTTTGGAAAGCTCATTGCTTCAAGAGATAAAGGAAGCACATGTGGAAGATGTACATTTTTTACAGATTATTAGAGCCATCAGCGATGAATCTATTATAGGAGATGGGACAATTCTAGTTGTTTCTTCCCCTAGCAGAGTGAACGTCCAGCTCGTATTCCAATTTCTCATAGGAGAATGGAATAGTCAAACAGAAAGGAAAGGTTTGCATACCAGATTCTCGAGATTTGAGAAGAAAATTCATGCATGATAACCATGATGTGCCTTGCGTAGGACATCCTGGTATTGACAAGACAATACAGCTTGTTAGAAGAACATTTTGGTGGCGTAGGTTAGTCAAAGATGTCGACACTTATGTTCAACAATGCTTTATGTGTCAAGTCAACAAAGCAGAAAGGCTAAAGACACCAGGCCTTTTGCATCCTTTATAGATTCCACATCATAACCAGGATAGTGTATCCATGGACTTCATAGTCGGGTTACCTCAGACCCAAAGGAAGCAAGATACTATCCTAGGTGTGGCTGACAAATTAAGCAAGATGGCTCATTTCATACCCATGTAGGAGATAATAGAAGCATCATAGGTAGCCGAGTTGTTTATCCAACATGTCTTCAGATTGCATGGGTTATCGATATCCATAGTTTCAGATACGGATGTTAGATTCACAGGTAGTAATGTGAATGAGTGTGGCCATATGTCAGCACTAGAACATTCAAGATCATTTCTATTTTTAGAGTACAAGAGGGTATATATGGATGGGAGCAGAGACACACACACATCATTCAACTTATTGCTCACACATATACATACATACATACATACATACACACATACATACATACATACATACATACATACATACATACATACATACATACATACATACATACATACATACATACATACATGTTAGGATTTTTCTATTCAAATTTATATGTAGCTTTGGAGATACCAATAGTACGACATAATTCATCTCAGGCAATTTTTCAAATTTTGGAAAACTATTATTTTCACTGATTAAAGTTCAATGTGATGATTCTAAAGGTTTATTGTTATTGTTGGGAAGGTTATATCACTCCAGTAGCAATATTGTTTTTAAATTTATTTTCTCATTTAGGTTAGGCTATTGTTAGGGTTCTTGAATAAATTGATCGAGATATGTGAGCCTCTTGTCTTTAAGGAAATCACTATACTGATTGGGGACTAGATATGTGTGTCTATGTTACTAACTATATGTGTCTGGTTCTTCCATTTTTTCTACTAGTTCTAGCAAAGGATTGTATATAAAATACTCTCAATCAAAAAGATCTCAAAAATTGAATACAATCTATGACTATAGTATGAACTCATAAAAAGTAACTTTTCCCATTATGACCAAGTTTTGGCATCCTTTCAAATAAATGTTTACCTAAAACAATTTGTATATCTCTTTTTCTATTAACATGATTTTGGAAAAAAAACCTCTTTTAGGTATAACTATACTTTGATTGAAAGGATTAATGGTAGTAGATGATTGATATGCAATCATCTCATTGAGATATAAGATTAGAAGTGTTTTGATATGTTCTTTAATAAACATTTAGTGGCTTGGTTAGCCACATAATGTGTGTTTGGCCGCATTTTGTAAAATCTAGGAAATTTTTGTTTGAGGTCTCTATGTACTATGTAGTCTTTGTGTATTCTATATGTCTCTATGGAGTAATGTGTGTGTTGTCAATACTTGGTTTTCTACTATGAGGGCATAGTCACAAAGCTCACACAAAGGGGAATCCATCCTCGTGTTTTCATTGCACCACTTCAATGCTATCAGAGCAGTTTGCAACATAAAGTTTTCCCTATTGTTTGACTGGAGCGAGCATGATTGATTCTTGATACTTTGTAGCTTGTAGTGGCTTCCTCCAAGGCTTACAACTAAGGCATAGACCTTGGCATACCTTGCCATTCAATAGAGCCACCATTGGCACCATTGACTATGTGCAAGGAAGGAATTCAATGATCTAGAAGAGAAAGTACTAATACTTCCCGAGAGGTCACCCATTCTAGTGGTGTTCCCCCCAAGGCTCACTTAACTACCAAGTTTCCCTATCACTAAGCCCTAATTGCTTGGTGATTGTAGGAGCAAAGGCACTTTAGTTTGACATTATTTTGGAGCCTTCAAAGTGTCTTCTTGGGCTCTCTTCATCAATTTTTTTAGAATTTTCTTTGGGTGCAAAATTGTGGAAAATTAGAAGTTGATTTTGCAATTTTGGAATAATTTCAGCAATGCAAGTGGAAAGAATGGTCAAAAGATCAATCTTGGCACTAGAGGCACTTAAACTATGTTTCCTTGATAGTTTACATTCAACTTTTTATTGGATTTTCCACTCTTTTCTTACATGTTTCTTGGAAGGTTTTTAATTATGGTAAGAGAAGCTACTACAACTTTATGCAAGTTTTTTTTGGTCAAAAGAACGGAGTTGATAGACACTTGCAAGTGTTGTTGGCTAGTGTTTGGGATACTAAGCACATACACACTATGTATGCTTAAGTGGATGTAGCTTATGTATGCGTATGTGATCATCGACATAACACTTACATTTTTGCATAAAGCCTTTGATGTTGATAAAGAGGGTTGTGGTTAGGTTTCCTTAATAGGGAGATACTCGGATGCTGGTTATCTTTGTTGATGCAGGTAGAAGACTTACCTAGCATCAGCATAAGAGATGTATGCTAGTTGGTCATAAGTGCTCAATAAGCCTAGTTGACTTCTTTCAATTAAGTGTTCATATGCAGTGGATTCAATGATTCACTATGCAAGTTCACATGTCAATATTCATAGTATTATGAATTTTCTACATTGCTCATATGCTCATTTTGTAGAGGAGACTCTACCAAAGCTTTTTCATATTTGAGATTTTCAACTATATAGTGGTTCACTTTACTTCTTGATATACTTATTGGTGTGAGCACACACATTCTCACAAAATCTTTGTGGTTGTCCATCAATGTTCATTAATACATTTTTTTGGGGATAATCTATCAAAATTCTCCCAAAATTTGACACTTGGTCACCTTTTTTTAGCCTCAATGGTGCTCTTTTAGATCCATTATCGTTCTAGACAGTTCCCAATCATCATGCCCTTAGAGATCTCAAGCACATTTGGGGGATCAAGGCCTAATGTCAATGTTCCCAAGAGGAGCTATGCCTCATAGAGCAAAGAACATTTTGAGATTTGAAATTTTAATGGCACAAACTTTGCTATATGAAAGAATCAGATTAAGGATGTGCTGATTTAGAGGAGGCAGTGGAAGCCCGAATGTTGAATCTCAATGAAGCTTGCTCATATGAATGACGATGCAAATTGGGATGAGTTGGGTGAAATGGCTAGGTCTATCATTCAGTTGCACATGGCAGATAATGTTTACTTTCCAATATTAGAATGTGAAAGTGCATAGGAGCTTTGGAAGAAACACATATGTAAAAGAAATGACATCAAATAAAATAATATGATGAGAAAATTATATGACCTTGACATGAAGGATGCAAATAGTGTTGTTGCTCATCTAAATGAGTTTGATGCTATATTTTCTCTATTACAGGCTCAGAAAGTGGAGATGGATAATGAAATGAAAGCAGACTTGTTTCTATGCACCTTGCCATCATCATGGGATATGTTTTGCATAGTTATTAGCAATAGTGCACTTGCTAGTAAATTGTTCTACAATGACATATGTGGAGTACCCTTGAATGAAGAGATATGTAGAAATTCTTTGGTTGGAACTCAAAGTGGAGATGCATATAATGCTCGTGATTCTTATCAAGGAAAGAATTAGCAAGGTAGCAGGAGCAAGAACAAGGATATCGAGTGCCATTATTGCCATAAGAAAGGACATATTAAGAAAAATTGATATGCATTCAAGAATGCTATTGTTAAAGGACAACATGTTGATGGGCATGTTAAACAGTTACCTGCACCATCTACTTCAAGTCTGAAGATACAAAGAAAATAATGTCATTTTTACAAATTGATGGTTCAAACTTCATTATGCATAATGTACATTGTGTGCCTCAGTTATCATGTAGTTTGATATAAGTTGGTCAAATTGATAACCTGGGTTACAAAGTGGTTTTCAATGCTCAGTCCTTTTACATATCAAAAGGAAATATGGTTATTGAATAAGGAAGCAAAGTTGGCTCAATTTATCCTTATTTTTATCATAGAAAGAGAGTTTGTTAGCTGTCACTGAACAACCTATGGCTTGTATATGGCATGACCATTTGAGTCTCATATCTCATAGTGGAATGGAAAACCTTTCTTGTTCTAGCTACTTACATGTGTTATCTTTATTTCATTTTTCATTTTGTGAGTGTTATCAATATGGAAAGCAATCTAGGAATCTACATAAAATGCACATTGATCCTTCAGCTCAACCTTCACATCTTGTTCATATAGATACATGTGCACTTATGCCCACCAGTTCATTAAGTGGTTCTCTTTATTTTGTCACTTTCATAAATGATGCTACTAGAAATTTTGGGTATATCCTATCGAGTCGAAGGATGAGGTATTCCCTAATTTCATAAAATATCTTGCTTCAATTGAGACCAAAAAAAGAAACTAAGCTCAAGGCTTTACAATTAGACGATGGAGGAGAGTATATCTCACATGAATTTAGGCTTTTTGTTAGTCTAGATTAATTTGTAGAGAGCTTACAACTCTTTTTATCCCAATATAGAATGGCATAGTTGAGAGGATGAATAGAACTATTCAAGATAGAGTAATTTCTATGTTTCATCATGCAAAAATTTCATAAGGATTTTGGGTAGAAGTGTTGATATATTTAGGTAGTGATGTTTGTAAACACTCTAGGATTGCCGGGGCACTTTTTTCCCTCTTTAGGAGGTTTTTTCCCCTAGCTTGTATATACACATATAACCCTAATTGGTCACTTATCTTTGTACATTCTCTTGGTAATACATTCATCATCGTGTGTTGTGCTCCAAGCTTTTTCTTATTCCTTGTGTTGGTCGCGTGCTTTTGTAGACCTCAAACTCCAACAATTGGTATCAGAGGATGTCGTTGCTTCATCTAGGGCGTCATCCACACCTCTTCGATCACAATCTCAGAATCACATGAAAATTAGTAAGCATACTCAAGGTGATTAGGAGTTCAAAACATCTTCGCTTTGTGGTGTTGAAATTGTGGTCTGAGCTTGTTTCGGCCTCCGAACGCACTATCGTAGCACCTATGCAAGCAATTTCATCTTTTTGTGCCAAAGATATATACAAGTTTCCATTTGCGAGCATAAGTGCCTCGAAGTGTGCTACAAGTTTAGTAGGACTTGTTAGGGTAGTTCTCCTCAACTTTTTGAGATACAATCATTTTTCTGCATCAAGGTATTTTAGTCAATGAACATGACTAAAAGTAGTGATGTATTCCGTATGTTGGTTGTTGAGGATAAGTTGGATGGTACTAATTACCCATGATGGGCTTATATGATGCATCATGTATTGGTCACAAAAGGGCTATGGAATATTGTGTAGGGTGTTGAGAAACATCCTATTACACCTGCAAATATAGTTACTGAAGCTGATGCAGATGGTGTTGAAGATGGTGATATTCTTCAGATTCCTGTTCGTGCTATGGTTCCTGCTGCAACTACTGTAAAGCAACTTTGATGGGATGGCAGAGATGCACAAGCACATGCATTAATAGCCTTGTCTATTAAACGTGCCATTATTCCCCATATTTGCTCCTACAAAATAGCAAAGGACGATTGGGGTACATTAACCACTTTATACCAGGAAATGAATGAGGCTCGTCTTGCTTGCCTCGAAAAATAGTTGGAGAGTGAGGACAATGAATAAAGGAGATTCCATGGACACTTTTTTGATAAAGATCAGAGATTTGAAGGAGCAATTGATTTTTGCTGATGAAGTCTTGCCTGAGAGTTCACTTGTGCACATTGTTTTGAATGGTCTTCCAGATTCATATCAGAGTTTTGCTTCTACTCTTTGTTTGATGATGAAAGGAAATCCAAATGCCTTTAAATTTGAAGAGCTACTCTTTGTTATATTGCAAGAAGATTAGTCTAGGAAGAACAATTCCATTATGTGTGTTGTAGATCAAGCTTTCCTAACTAGTTAGGAGGGCAAAGGAAAATGGAGTTCGACTACTAGTAAGCAAAAATCTGCTAATTTTGCACAATCAAAGAAGGATGATAGAGATGAGAAGAAAATAGAAAAGTAGAAATTGTTTTGCAAGTACTATAAAGGAATTGATCATGTCATAAAGAGTTGTCCAAAATTGGCTGCAAAAGAGGCAAAGAAAAAAGAGGCAAAGAAAAAAGAGGCTGGCATGGTTGTTGCAGAAGCCTCTAGACCCAAAACAGAGTGTGCTAATCTTATGCATAATGAAGAATGGGCATTTACTACTGTTTGCACTTATGATCCATCTTCTCATGAACAATGTATGTCTATAGTAGACTCAAATGTTTGGTACTTTGATAGTGGGGCAACCAAACATATTACCTCGTAGTGCAGTTTGTTTACTTCACTTGAGCCTACCCCTACATAGAATATTGTCACATGCGCCAACAACTCCTCTTATCCTATCTTGGGAGTTGGTAAGATCATTCTGACTACTTTTGATATTGCATATACAAGCTAAAGCATAAGCTTGATGGAACAATTGACACGTATAAGGCTAGGCTTGTTGCAAAGGGTTATCTCAAGAAAGAGACATTGATTTTGATGAGACCTTTGTTCCTACATGCCAAATGACTACTGTTCATAGCATTTGTGCACTTGCAGCTCATCGTGCTTGGAATGTACATCACTTGGACATTAAAACTGCATTTCTGAATGGCGATTTGCATGAAGAAGTGTATGTTTTTTAGACTCATGGCTTTGTGCAGAAAGGGCATGAAAACCAAGTGTGTACGTTGAAAAAGGTGTTATATGGTTTGAAGCAAGCACCACGTGCTCGATATGAAAGGATATATGCTTACCTCATTGCACATGGTTTTGAGAACAGTCCAACTGAGAGCACCTTATATGTTAAGCATGAAAATGATGTGCTTATGATCATCGTTGTGTATGTTGATGACATGTTGCTCACCAGTCCTCATGAGAAGCATATTTCTTATTTTAAGGCTGATCTACATGCCTCATTTGAGATGTCAGATTTGGAGCGATTGCATCATTATTTGGGCATTCAGTTCATGCAAGTTGATGGTGGAATAGCTTTGTGTCAAACAAAATATATTGTCACATTATTTTAGTGTTTTTGCCTTGAAGACTGCAAACCTATTGCCACTCCTACCGAGAAAAGTTTATGATTGAGTCTTCATGATGTTGGAGATGCATTTGATGTTGTTCTCTATCAGCAGGATGTTGTATGCTTGATTTACTTATGCATTACTCAGCCAGATATTTAGTTTGATATCTCAAAGATGAGCATGTTTATGCATTGCCCAGGTGTCAAGCATTGGCAGACGATTAAGTGCATCTTTTGCTACTTGAGTGGTACTCGGCCACTTGGATTGTTTTATCCCAAGGGGGGATCAATACTACCAAATTTACATGCTTTTTTTAACTCTAAGTGGGCTAGTTGTTATGACACGCATGTTTCAATGAGTGTTTTTTGCTTCATGCTTGGTAGCTCATGCATATCATGGTTGAGCAAGAAGAAACCTCCTATGGCCACTTCTAGTTGTGAGGTTTAGTATAGGGAAACTTTCACAGCAATTGTTGAGTGTGTGTGGCTCAGATGCCTTCCACTTCCCGTAAGTGAAATAGTTCCTCATGAATGTAAAAGGATAATTTGCACCCGAGATAAACGTACAAGAAGTCATTTGTACAAAGAGTGCTTAGTAAAATGGAAAGATGGAACTGAAGAAAATTCAACTTGGGAAAAGTTTCTACAATCTAGTGATATTTTCTGACTTTCTAGTTTTAAGTTGGTCAATGATAAATAAGGATTTCTACTTTCAAGTTCTAAGTGGATAATTGATCGAATGAATGCTCATGTTCTTCTGGTATTAGAACATGAGGCTCGGGGGTTACCTATGGATACTATATATAACTTTATTTTCAAGGACGAAAATCTTTCCCAAGGGGGGAACAATATAATAAAGTAAGTCTATGATCTAATGGTCCGGCTAGTTCAGATAGATCTAAAAAGGGACACTATTTTGGTCCCTTGTGTATAGGGCCAAAGATCTCAAGAATAGACTCAAGCATAAGTTCATGTGCTCTCATATTCAAGTGATCCACTTAGCCTAGTAATTAATTCTCAAGAGTGTGAAGGAGGAGGTCTTGGGTTCAATCCCCATGGGGAGCATGGGGAGAGAGTTTTGTCCAAGAAGCTCTAGAGCCTTCTAACTCAAGTTAACATGAGTTAGCTTGAGTCTTGAGAGACTTAAGTCGAGTGGCAAGTATAACTACCACTAGTGGACTCTAGCTTCGTACAAAAGCAGTGGACAAGATCACTCCAACCACTAGTGGACTCTAGTGGAAGGTATCAAAGGAGTGGAGGAGATTGCACATGCACTTGTGGACTTTAATTACATTTGTGGTCTTGTTTGATTCAAGCACCTCTATATAGAGGCATATGGCTGGGAGGTGAGTACACATTCATTCATGAGCTGTAATTGTGGAAACTGTATTGCATTGGAATCAGAGATGTGCAAAAGCATGTATCCAAGTGCCATAAATGTCAAGTCAATAAACTTGATCGACTTAAAGTTGGAGGATTGTTGCATCCTTTGGAGGTTGCCAAAGGTAAATGGGAAAGTATCTCTAAGGATTTCATTTCAAGGTTGCCCTGCACTCAGAAAGGCTTTGATTCAGTCTGGTTTGTAGTTGATCGATTGACTAAACTTGCTCAATTTATTCTAGTCAAGACTACATATAAGACTCCAAAACTTGCAAAGATATTTGTAAATGAGCTTTACAGACTCTATGGTCTTCGAGTAGACATAGTTTCTGATCATGATGCTCAATTTACAAGTCATTTTTGACAAGCAGTCTTTAGTAGACTTGAAACTAAACTAAGTTTAAGTAGGGCTGAACATCCCTAGACGGATGGAGAGAGTGAGAAATTCAATCAAAATTTTCAAGGTATACTCATAGCTTATGTTACTTCCAAACAGACTGATTGGGAAGACTATCTTCCTTTAGCTGAATTTGCCTATAATAGTGCCAAGAATTCATCAATTGAATTTAGTCCATTCATGTTGATGTATGGGTTCCAACCTAGCTCTCCATATGCAATGGGACTTCAAAATGAACAAGTTCAAGAAGCTCAAGAATTCCTTCAAGATATGAACTTTAAGTTAAAGACAGCTAGAGAAAACTTAAAGAAAGATCAAGATCATGCAAAAGCTTATGTTGATCCTATGTGAATAGATATTACTTTTCAGGTTGGCGATTAAGTTTATCTTCGTGTTCCTAAAAGGTTGGAAAAGTTTAAGACTAGTCAATGCGCCAAGTTTTCGTCTAGATATTGCAGTCCTTTTCTAATCACCAAGAAAGTTGGCTTATGCGCTTATGAATTACAACTTCCAGAAGATAGTTGGATTCATCTAGTGTTCAATGTTAACTGACTTAGGAAGAGTCTAAAAGATCGAGATAATATGGTTGGACAACAGGTTATTCTTCCACTTCACATAAGTGAAATAGTTCCTCATGAACCTGAAAGGATACTTGGCACCCGAGATAAACGTACAAGAAGTCATTTGTACAAAGAGTGCTTAGTAAAATGGAAGGATAGAACTGAACAAAATTCAACTTGGTAAAAAGCTTCTACAATCTAGCGATGTTTTCTGACTTTCTTGTTTTAACTTGGTCAATGATAAATAAGGTTTTCTAATTTCAAGTTCTAAGTGGAAACTAATAGAATGAATGTTCATATTATTTCTGTTGGAGTTAGACGTCTGCGGAAGCACGCGAACATCACAAGGAAGAAGAAGAAGCTTGGAGCACAACACACAAGATTGAATGTATTACTAGCGAATGTACAAAGATAAGTAGCCCATTAGGGCAATAGGCGTATATACAAGCCGGGGGAAAAAAACCTCCTAAAGAGGGAAAAAAGTGCCCCGGTGGTCCTAGAGTGTTCACACACATCACTACCTAAATATATCAACAAATCCCCCCTGGGAGTGATGTGGTGAACAAGGAGCTTGCACTCATGTATAAGGAAGTGCCAAGCTATGTGGAAATCACTCCACAAAAGGAAGTAAGCCCAAAGGTTTGCGGAAAGCTTCAAACTTCTCCCTAGGCAGAGCCTTCGTGAAAAGGTATGCAATGTTCTCCTGTGTGGGCACATATGCCAAGCTGATCTCCCCAGCAGAGAACCTCTCCCTGACATAGTGATAATGCACCTCAATGTGCTTAGTGCTAGCATGGAACACATGGTTCCTCGCAACTGCCAATGCGCTCTGACTGTTAGTGAAGATGGTGGTGGCAGAAGACTAGCCAACACCCAAATCAGCCATAAAGCATCTGAGCCACACACACTCAACAGTCGCTGTGAAAGCTGCCCTATACTCAGCCTCCCAATTGGAAGTGGCCACAGTAGGCTGCTTCTTGCTCAACCAAGATATACATGAGCTACCAAGCATGAAGCAAAAACCACTGGTGGACACACGAGTGTCATAGCAACCAGCCCAATCTGAGTCAGAAAAAGCATGCAAATCTGGCGGTAGTGATTCCCCCTTGGGATAAAACAACCCAAGTAGCCGAGTACCACTCAAGTAGCGAAAGATGCGCTTAACCGCTTTCCAATGCGTGACTCCTGGGCAATGCATAAACTTGCTCATCTGTGAGACAGCAAACTGAATATCTGGCCGAGTAATGCATAAGTAAATCAAGCATCCAACAGCCTGCTGATAGAGAACAACATCAAATGCATCTCCAGCATCATGAAGACTCAATCGTAAACCTGTCTCCATAGGAGTGGCAATAGGCTTACAGTCTTCAAGGCCAAAACGCTGCAATAATGTGTCAATATATTTCGTTTGACACAAAGCCATTCCACCATCAACGTGCATAAACTGAATGCCCAAATAGTGATGCAAATGCCCCAAATCAGACATCTCAAATGAGGCATGCAAATCAGCCTTAAAATCAGCAATATGTGTCTCAATAGGACCAGTGAGCAGCATGTCATCAACATAGACAACAATGATCAGAAGCACATCATTAGCACGTTTAGCATATAAGGTGCTTTCAGTTGGACTGTTCTCAAAACCATGTGCAATCAGATAGGCATGTATCTTCTCATACCAAGCACGTGGTGCTTGCTTTAAACCATATAATGCCTTCTTTAACCTGCAAACCTGGTTTTCATGCCCTTTCTGCACAAAGCCAGGAGGTTGAAAAACATACACTTCTTCATGCAAGTCACCATTCAGAAATGTTGTTTTAATGTCCAACTGATGTACATTCCAACCATGATGGGCTGCAAGTGCACAAATGCTCCGAACAGTAGTCATACGACATGTAGGTGCAAAGGTCTCATCAAAATCAATGCCTCTTTCCTGCGCATAACCCTTTGCAACAAGCCTAGCCTTATACCTATCAACTGTACCATTAGGTTTACGCTTCAGCTTGTATACCCACTTAGTGCCAATGGCCTTCTTGCCAGGAGGCAAGTCACATAAAGACCATGCACCATTCTTCATTATAGCATCATATTCAGATTGCATAGCAGCCATCCAATTTTCTGAATTTTGTGCTTCATCAAAAGAAACAGGCTCATTCTCATCACAGAGACTAGATGCAGCCATAGCATAGCAATCTGATGCAAAGGAGGCACTATGAGAGCCTGAACGAGTACGATATGACAAAGGTGCATCTAATTTGCTGTCACGCAAAGTCTGCACCAGCCATTTTGGCATAGTTTTTGCCTGCTCAATATCAGCTCTCTCATCAACAAGTGCATCATGTAAATCTGCATCAGAAATGGAATGATCTGCATCATCATATGAAACCTGCAAAGACTGAGAAGTTGCCTCATTAGGACCAGCACTAGCCTGTCCACATGTAAAAAGAGGCATCAAAGTATCATACATGTCTTTGGAGCTAACAGATGTCTCCTTAGTACATGAAAGCAATGGCTGAATAGCATCTTCCATAAAGACAACATCACGGCTAACCAGAATGCGTTTAGTCTGTGGATGATACAGACGATAGCCTTTACTTTCAGAACTGTACCCAACAAAAATACATTTTACTGCCTTATCATCCAATTTTCTGCGATGTTGTTCAGGCACTAATGCATATGCCAAACAACCAAAAACACGCAGATGAGCAACAGATGGCTTGCGGTCATGCCAAGCCTCATATGGAGTGATAGACTGCAACGCTTTAGTGGGACACCTGTTCAGTACATATGCTGCACACATGACAACCTCAAGCCAGAAACTATGTGGTAAAGCCTGACTTTTGACCATGCACCTTGCCATCTCCATGAGTGATCTGTTCTTTTGTTCAGCAACTCCATTCTGTTGAGGTGTATACGGCACTGTACACTGGTGTTTTATCCCACGTTCAGCCAGAAATGCATTAAAATTTGAAGACATATATTCCCCCCCTCGATCACAACGGAGGGTGCCCATTTTACATGCTGACAGATTTTTAGCCAAAACCAAAAACTGTTTGAAGCACATGAACACTTTGGACTTTGTTTTGAGTGGATATACCCATGCATGCCTGGAAAAATCATCAATGAAAGTCACGAAGTAAAGGTAATTTCCAAAAGAGGGTGTTTGCATAGGACCACAGACATCACTATGTACAAGCTGCAATTTCTACGTAGCCCGAACTGAACCATCTTTTGGAAAGGAAGAACGCTGCATTTTGCCCAAAATATAGCCTTCACAAACATGTTTTCCAGGTGCCTCAAGTTTGGGCAAAGAGGACACCATTTCAGATTTCTACAGGCGTAACAAACTAGCAAAATTCAGATGACCAAAGCGTGCATGCCAAAGCTTTGCATCTGACATAGCCTGAGAATCATGAACTGCACATGCCAAATCATTCACAGATCTTTCATAGTCTATGAGCTTATACAACCCACGACATAAAATGCCAGAAGCAATAATCACATTGCCATTTGAGAGATCATGGACTGTACACCGTTCATCAACGAATTTCACAACCAAGCCAATCTTGGCTAATGCAGAAACTGATAACATGTTCTTTTTGATCCCTGGCACAAATAAAGCATCTGACAAAGTGAAAGAACTACCATCAACAGTAGTCAGAATGATCTTACCAACTCCCATAACATGATAAGAGGAGTTATTGGCGCATGTGACAGTATTCCCTATAGGGGCAGGCTCGAGTGAAGAGAAGAAACTGCACTGCGAGGTAATATGTTTGGTCGCCCCACTGTCAAAGTACCAAACATCTGAGTCTACTACAGACATGCACTGATAATGAGAAGATGGGTCAAAACTACAGACAGTAGTAAACACCCATTCTTCTTCCTGCACAAGATTTGCAGACTCTATTTTTGGTGTAGAGGCCTCTGCAACAACCATTCAAGCCTCTTTCTTCTTTGCCTCTTTAGCAGCCAGTTTTGGACAGTTCTTTATAATATGATCATTTCCTTTACAGTACTTGCAGAACAATTTCTGCTTTTTTGATTTCTTCTCATCTTTATCCTGGTTCTTCGATTGTGCAGCATTTGCAGATTTTTGCTTACTAGTAGAAGAGCTCCATTTTCCTTTGCCCTTCTGACTAGCCAGGAAAGCTTGATCTGCAACACGCATAATGGACCTGTTCTGCCTGGACTGATCTTCCTGCAACAGAACAGAGACTAATTCCTCAAATGACAAGGCATTCGGATTGCCTTTCATCATCAACCGAAGAGTAGAGGCAAAACTCTGATATGAATCAGGAAGACCATTCAGAACGGTCTGCACAAGTGAGCTATCTGGTATAACCTCATCAGCAGAAATCAATTGTTCCTTCAGGTCTTTGATCTTTGTAAGAAAACTGTCCATAGAATCACCTTCATTCATGTGCTCACTCTCCTACTGGTAAAAAAAAAGCATGAGGCACCATGGCTACAGTAATTTGCTCTCATACTTGGCACTCGGATTCAAATCCCGCTTTCAACAATGCGTAGCACAACGATATTTTTTGTTAAAAATCAGACAAGCTTTTTGGGCGACATCATTGATTTTGGCGTAGCTTTTAATGGGCGGCTGTGTACTTGAGTCAAGAAGACACAAGGACTTGTGCCAATGAGACTGTACCTCAATTGCAACACAAGTGCATATAGTGGGAAATTAACACACATTTAAATGTCAATCCGATCGAACGACCTAACCAAGTGTATGGGGACACACATGATGAAAAATGAAGTGGTAAAGCTTGCATGCATAAGAAAAGACTAATCCACCTCTCACACTCTCTGAAATGCTGAAAGTGTCTGCCACGATACCTCTTATAGCAGTTTTCAGAAAATCAAGGATTTCTCCCAGCTCCGAACTCCGAATATAGGCAATAGGGTACTCCTTTCAAAGCTCTCGACGAGACGCATCTATTGGAAGTCATCACTCGATTCTAATAACTCTGCTTCAAGTCATGGCCAAAATGATGAATGGCGGGAAGCACCCACACTCACGCCACAACTCCTACTAGTTCGCACGCACACTACAGTAGCTCAAAAACAATGAGGAGGGATAGACCACAGTCCTACACACACATTCCAAGCAATACACGCACATACAAGATAAAAAAGAAGATAGAAATCTGCATGAAAGAGGCAAATACGAAATTTCAGAAGAGCTCCTCTTCACAATGGCCAAAAAGTCTCTACAAAGAGTCACAAAGTGACTTATATACATGTGCCCTAAGTTTGGTCCTTTCACACAAGAGACCGGCACTTTATTCCAAAAAAAGTAAATTTCCTACTAATTTACAAAGGGTATTTTACAACAAGTTGGGGTTATGCGACTAGAGGACTCCTCTAGTGCATTTACATGGTTTTCAGGGAATTCCCTAAGACCTTGAAGAAGAAAAATTGTGCCCATTAATTTGAAAATTTTGGGGCTCTTCACATGTGCTCCTTTGCTCTGCAACACTCTCCCCCTCTTTGTCTCTATCGTCCCTTGACAGGCTTTACTTCTTGTTTGTCTCTGTCATCGCGTGCATCCCTTGGTCAGTTTTGCCTACTGGTTAGACTGGCATTACATTTTAAAGGCCCTATTCGATATTTGTCTTGACATCCTCTAGGCCTGATGCATTTGGTTTGCCTGTTAATTCTGGTTGCCACGCACGCCATTAGTAGACATATGAGGATGTAGCTCTTAAGCCTTGATCTGAATCTTCTGTTGCTCAAGAGGTTGAAGCACCCTCATGGCTATGGAACCACCTGATATCTTCTTGCACTTCTTCATGGATACTTGTTGGCCCTAGTTCCTCTTTCCAGCTGTGTGCTTTTCCTTGGTGTGTGTGCCCCTGCGGGGCTCTGTGTAGAGAGTGGTCCTTTTGATCTTTATTGAGCAGTTTTGGACTTTGATTTCCTTCTTCTTTTCTTTTTGCTTGATTGTCCCTCTACACGTCCCTCCTCCTGAACTTGTTCGTCCCCGACAGGCTTTTTGTGGCGACGTGTGTATGTCTGGATGGCCGTTTGCTCTCGTTGATTCAGCAGATTAGCGTGACAAATCATGAATTCTTTCCACTGCTGGGACTTTACTCCGTCTTCTGGTGCTTGTCGATGGTCCGCAAAGAAACTCGTTTCATAAGCCACCAGACGCGCGTTCAGGTTTGAAGTCATTTTGACAAAAATTTCGGAATCGATTTCAAAGAAGCCGGTGAAAAATGCTTCCTCGAAAGTTTGCATATATGTCGACGGCAAAAACATGAGTCGAGAATAATACGCCATGAGAGTTAAGCGGCTGGGAATAGTAGATAGATCAAAAATTAAAGCTTCGGATCCTTGCGTAATGCCGATGAAATTCAAAAAGGTGTATTTTGCGTGTTGGAACACCTTGATTACCGTAAGGAGCATGCTGAATATCTTATTTGTCATTTTGACAGCTGAATCAGGAACTGTAGCATATCTGGCAATCCAAAATTCCATAGTTTTTACCATATATTCCTCTGTTGGTAGGTAATTATGTGGCGGACTAGGTAATAATGGGTAGTTTAGCCATTGATTATTTATATTTCTCTGGCGCTGACCTTCCCAAAATTGCATCCAGGCTCTCTTACGGGGTACTGGACAAAAAGATGGATTGACTTGAAGCACATATGGGGATGCTTCCCACTGTACCCGCAGTGTAGGATTCTTTTCTAAAATTTTCCTCCTCCAGATGGGATCCGCCTTCTCGAATTCCTCTTGAGTGTAATTGAAAGTATTTTTGTGGAATTGGAGGTTGCTATCCGGCTCTTTATTAGTGGCGGTTCGTATATAATGCCGCGTTTGTTCCTTGAGAAGACCATATGGTACATTGAAGGGCTTCAAAATTTGCTTTAGTTGTTTGTTTTCTATGTGAGCTTCCTTCATGATCTGTATTATTTGGTCTTCAAAATCAGCAGTGAGCTGGGACACCAGTAGTGCCCTTTCTGGTCGGCTCAATTCTGCAATGTCCCAATTATCATGATCAATATGGACCTCCTGAGCCTCCCTTATCGGTGAATGATATGAGGGGGGAGAGAGAGGACATACCTCATTCTCCACAGTAGCCTCTGCAGATTTCGGAACTACTGGTGTCCCCTGCTTTGCTTTTTGCTCTAACTGCTATTGAAGCTGTTTAATGACTTCATCTTTCTCCTTAATTTCTTCCCCAGCCTTTGCAATGGTGTCCTGGTGTTTGAGCAATTCTTGTGCCACGATATTCATATGATCAGTGTCTTCCTTACATTGCCACAGATAACTATTCTCTGCTTTTTTCCATTTGGTTCTCAGGGCGGCCGTATCATCCATGTATCACTTTTCCCATTCGGTAACTGCAGCTTGCTCCTTTGTGAGCTGATCTTCATACCTAGCTATTTTGTCCTTCAATTCTTGGATATTCTTTTTGGGCTTGGCTTGCACTTCGACGGGCTGATCACTTAGAAGAGCTGTCATTAGCTCTTTAGTTTGTTGCCTTAAGTTCTCAGCTTCCTCCATGTACACTTTGAGCTGAGATTCTAGGATTTTGCTTCTGGCGTTTGTCCGTGCCTTCTCGGTCTCATTGGCTTCGAATTTTCTTGTGAATTCGTGAATCTGTTCTTTCAATCTTGCATTCTCCATCTCTAGCATATTGTATTTCGTTTTGACTTCGTGAAGTTCATTTTCTTTTCTCAAAACTTGTTCCTTCACTGTTTGTAACTCTGTGGAAATATTCTTACCAAGTTTTTGAAGTTCCTTCTTGTATCGCATTGCCTGGTCATAATCTTCATCAGCTTCAAGCATCAATTGTTGTGTGTCCAATGCGGTTCGAATCATGTCTTGCACCACGGGCTTGAGCTGAGCGATATCGACATTCAACCACGTCTTTGGTATGCTTGGGGTTTCTCCGGTTTGCACATCTTTTCCTTTTTCTACATGGATAGTTTCGTTGTGTGGTTGCCGCATGTGTAATTGTATGTTTTGTACGTTGGTTTGTTCATCCAGATTACGAGCTTTGGTGGCACTCCCTTGGAATGTGATATCCATTGGGGAGGGTTTTGCCACGACTCTGATAGGCGTGAAAGGTTCTTCCTCTTCTATTTTGTTTTCCTATGTCTCCTTGACTTGGATGTTTGTAATTTCATTAAATGTTATAGTATGCTTTCCTTCCTGTTCTTCCTTCTCACTTGTGATACTTTGATCAACACGGGTGGCTTGATCATCCGTCTTAAGGTCTTCTAGTTCCTTGTTGTAGTCAACTTCATTCAGCTCCGCCCATTGTCCATCATCTTTCGATTCACTTTGAATGTCGACATCTAATAACGAAGTATTCAGCTCTTCCTGGGCCTCCGATGATGAACTAGAATTCTCCAATCCTATTTCTCGGTACCTATGGACTTTGGTGAGTTTTCTTTTTGTGTCCAATTCCTGTTGTGATTGCTGATAGTAATGACCTTGCACTGGTAAATTGATTTGCCCTTCGGTATATTGATGGGTCTCTTCCAGGGCTTTAGTCAAGTCTTCCTCTGTTATTTTTCTTTGTCCTTCAATAGTTGTTTTGGGGAGCACATGGATTCTTTTTGTCATTGGGACTTCCTCTTCCACTTGCTGGGCTTCTCGGAGTCTTTTTGTGCCTCTCATTTTGGGTTGAGAGCTAGTTTCCGCCACTTCCACAATCTTACTTCCTTTTTTCTTTTTAGGGACGGTGGCAACTTTGGCGTACTGCGCAAGAGCAGTTGAAGATGGCATTTCCTGTAAATGTTCTCGCATGCCCAAAGCATGATAGATCAAGATGGTCAAGGCCACACTACCATTGAGAAACTTTTTATTCTTCCATTGTTTCTTTGCTTCGAACAATCTTTCTTGAATGTATGGAGTCAAATTAATTTGGTTTCCAACCTGCTTGATGGCATGGGAGAGTAATTCTACAATAATCTTTTGTGGTGCCGTGTATCGGTGCATGTTCGGAAAGCAGAAATGCTGGTGGATTAGTCTGACCCCCTCTTCTATGTCAACCCGATTAATGTCGGTAAATGTTCTGGTCTTTGCACCTCGACTTTCTTCTTTTACCACTGTAGTCCCATCCTTTTCCCATTCAAAGGCTTCCTTAATCAAGTCATGGGTGAATTGGATGATTACCCATTCGCCTCCTTTATCCATCACTTGAGCCTCTGGCACCAAGGGATCATGCAGCGCTGGCTGTAAAGTATTCATGACCTGTGTGCATCTTTGGAAGTCGGGCTTATATATGGGCAATTCAAAATACTTATAAATGCCCGCTTTCTTCATAATGTCTTCGATGGAAGGGAGTGTATGTAGTACTCGGAAATCCTGGGACATGATTGGAAATTGATGATCCGTATCCATAATTTTAATCGCTGTGATGAATAGGTACTCCCCAGCTGGTTGATCTTCACGGAACCAGTGTCCTTTTGCATTTGTGATACTTTGGGGTGGAAACTCCATCACTTCCTCTTGTACGGTTGCTTCAGAATCTTCAGAAGCCATCTGCACTTGTAAGGAAAAGTGCGTTAGCTTCAAAAGAAGGTATGCAACTGGCAGTGCATTGTAGTGATTATTGTCGTCCATCACTCCGTCTCCCCATCATTCCATGAGTGAGATTTCTTACCACATGTTCTTTATAACTTATCCTGAAAGAAGACAAGCATTAGTGTAGCCGAAGCATTTATTTATGTTCGTGGTATGTTCATTCCTAAGAGAGTTGAAGCTAAGAGCTAATCTCTCGTGGAGAATGTGCACCACTAATTTCATCAGGTGCATCATGTGCCGAATGTGTGGCCTTGTAATGTGGCCCTATTATGCATACTTTAGGTGCATTGGATACTTCATGAGTGCAATTGAGGTCTTTGTCATCTCGCTGGTTAGCTCCTTGTAGTCCCTTGGGTGTCCAAATCCATTTTGTGACCACTGAGAGGGGTCGTTTGGTTTCGTTAATTCTTTCTGATTCATGTTTTCTCTTTGGTTTCTCTAGCTTCCGAATGATATTGGTATTTCTTTTCTAGTTTCTTGGGTGAATCGAATGTGGTTTTGTCATGCGCCATGTCTGATGTATTGCTTCTTCCTGAGTTCTTATTGCCTGCTTAGCTGTCTGTGTGACCTTCTTGGGAATCCATATCTGAATTCGTGATCTCTGAGCTTCAATTAATGGCTTGGGGATCCATATCTGCAATAGTCCTATTGGTGAGGACTTTGGCATGGCTGACGTTGTGATTTCTGATGCCTTCTTAAAATGGGGTGCTGACTTCTCCTAGTTCTGCACCTGATCCTTGCGTACCCACTTGTATTTGTGTTGTCCTTGATATGAGTATCTGCTTGTTGTTTTCCAATAAGGTGATCCTTTGGCTAGTTGAGGAGATCTAGGAGAGTTGGTTTCTTTTGTGGCTGGCTCTTCCTCAACTGAATGTGATGATTTTGACTCTACTACGGACATCGTTGGGCTTGAAGTTTCTGTTGCTTCTAGATTGGTTCCCGAGATATTCGCTCTGGGACCATTCTTCAGTGTCTTTTCCTGGTATCTCTCCGGACTCTCGATGACCTTTGGTGAAGTTAAAAGCTTCTCTCCTAACAAACTGAAAATTTCCTTATGCCCTATTTTGGCAGAAATGTAGCCTTGAGCTAGGTTGATGCTTACCTCATTTTCAATGATCCAGTCCTGTCCTAGAATTAAGTCTTCTATTAAATCCTCATCTTTGCACACTAAGACTCTTTGTTCCATGGAGGAATTTCCTAGGTGGAGGGATACATTTGTTGTTCCAATGCATTCTAGAGTTTGACCTCCAATTCCTATCAATCGGGCGCTTGTGGAATTCATACTCAATTGCAGATTTTTTATGACTGTATTTCGTATGCAACTAAGTCCTGCTCCTGAGTCTATCAAGGCGTCTATCAACTTGTACTCTGTCTTGCCAATCCCTAGGTTTAGGTAAGGTTGTGTCTTGCACACACCCGTAGTATCAGGATTATTGACTTGGTAATTAGCCATAGGGATAGGCTCTTCTCCTTGGAGATATCGTTCATCTCGTTGCCTAATCCACTCTTTCCGTTTCCTAATACGCTCTAGTGCTTCTTGCCGAGCTTCCTCTCTAATTCGTTCTTCTTCCCTTTTCCTATTTTGGGCACCTACTAATCGTGCTAGCATTTGATTAGTCAAAGGCTCCATGAATCATCTCACTCTACATCCGCTGATGTAGTTAGGAAGGATATCTCCATCTAGGGTGGCTAGATTGACTGCACCACCAGTTGATATTCTATTTATGATCAAAGGTCCATATCCGCGTTTTTGTAACTTCTTGGCATGTTGTTTTAAGGTGTATACTAAGACTAAGTCTCCCTCTTTAAGTCCCTTGTCTTTTATATGTGCATCATAATATGCTTTTTGTCTCCTTTTAGCTGCATAAATTCCTGCCAATGCTTGTAACCTAGTCTCATGTAATTTCTCGATTTGGTCCAATTATTGGGATAATTCATGTCCGTTCCACTCATACTGTTGGGCCACTTTCAACATTGGTACCAAAAAGTCAATTGGCAAAATTGCATTTTGCCCATACACTAAGTTGAATGGGGTAGTTCCAATAGCCATTTTATATGCAACCCTGAAGGCCCAAATTGCGTGATGCAATTGTTTGTCCCATTCAGACCTCCCATTATTGACAATCTTTGTCAATACTGTACACAGTACCTTGTTGGAACTTTCGGCTTGTCCATTGGTTTGGGGATGGTATGGGGCTGATTTTTTATGAATCACTAAAAACTCATTCATTAGCGACTCGATTACTTCATTGAGGAAGTGTGTTCCCCGATCACTCACAATCTCAATTGGTAATCCAAAACGGGTGAAAATATGCTCAAAGAGAAACTTGGCAGTGGTTTGAGCATCATTCTTTCTAGTGGCTTTTGCTTCTATCCATTTGGTCAAGTAATCAGTGGCTACTATGATGTACTCCGCATGTGATCCTTTGGCTGGTGGGTTGATGGGTCCTATAAAGTCAATACCCCATTTTGAGAATGCTTGCACAGACCATGGGTCTTAATGGCATGTCATCTCTCCGAATTGGGTATTTAGCTCTCTGACAGGTCTCGCAACTTCGCACATATGTTTCAGCATCCATATGTAGAGTTGGCCACCACAAGCCTGCAAAGAGAATCATTTTGACAGTTCTTTCAGCTGAAAAATGACCTCCAGCAGCACCCGCATGTGCCATCTCTAATATGGGTAGATATTCTCCCTCGTGCACACATAATCTGAGTTGGTTGTCTTTACCTCGCCTAAAGAATTGTCTCCCCATGAGTATATGATCCTTACTCATTTCTTCTAGGGATCGCTTTCTTGCTAAACTAGCTCCTGCTTCATGCTCTTTTGTTTTTAAGAATTTAACCAATGTCTTGCCCCAATTGGGTGCGATGGTTGAGAATGGTATGGACATATGATCTTTTGGGCTCGTCTCTTGGCATTCTGCACAATTACTTACGTAGTCATGAACATTCTTGGGCATGTCACGCCAGTACACTCCTAATCTTTTTAGTTCTCGAATTGTTCCATGAATCCCTTGGTGTGTTCTCCATTTGTTTACATGTGCTTGCTTGATTAGTTGTTTTTGTTCGTCCTCCTCGACACATCTTAGTAATACTCCATTGGGTTCCTTATAGTACACGCTTCCAACAATAATGTGTAAATTCCGTGATTGGAGAATTTCCTTTTTGCTATTCTTGTTGATTGAGTGTTGTGGGCCATGGGTGAGTATAGGAATTAGTCTCTCTGCCCACTTTGGACATACTTCTAGGTTAAATAAATAAGCATCTGGCAGATCATCGGGCACTCCACTTGGTGGCTCCCCATGTGTTAGCCTAGAAAGGTGGTCTTCTCTTACGTGAGTGTTTCCTTTCTTTACTACCACTTCGAAGTCAAACTCCATTAGTAGTAAGAACCATCGTACTAATCTTCCTGTGTTACAAGGCTTATTGACTAAGTACAGTAAAGCCTGATGGTCTATGAAGAACTTTAACTTGTTGGCTAAGAGGTAGTGTCTGAATTTCTTCACTGCGTATACCATTCCTAACCCTTCTCGTTCAGTAGTGGTATAATTTCGTTCCGCTTGATTCAGTTGTCTACTAGCATAGGCAATTGGATGATCAAGCTTCCCTTCATCAGCTGGTTGGGCTAGGATGCATCCAACGGCATAGTTAGAAGCATCAACATGAATATGAAAAGGCTTTCTCCAGTTTGGTGTTTTCAGAATTGGGGCTGTACTAGATATTCCATTTCTTGAAACTATGTGTCCTAAGATCTTTCCTAGCCTCACCATGAAGACACACTTTTCTGGGTTTAAACAGACTCTATACTGTCTACATTTGTTGAATATCTTCCTCAACTCGGGGATGTGATCGCATCTTTGATTGGAGTACGTGCAAAGGTCGTCTACGTATACTTCCATGCTTTTTTTCAAAAATTCCTTGAAAACATGACACATCAATCGTTGGAAAGTAGCAGGTGCATTAGTGAGTCCAAAAGGCATCACTCGGAAAGCATAAACTCCCCATTCGGTTGCGAATGCGGTCTTATGTTGATCTTCAGTTGCAATAGCTACTTGATTGTATCCGGAGAATCCATCCAAGAAACTATAGACCTCCTTTCCGGCTACCCTCTCCAATAGATGGTCCGTGATGGGTAATGGGTAGCTGTAACGTATGGTGGCTGCATTCACCTTCTTCAAATTTATGCACACTCTCAATTTTCCATTTTTCTTAGGCACAACTACTAATGGCGATACCCACTCGGTATGTTCTATCTCATATATGAATCCTGCCGCTAGTAGTTTGTCTATTTCTTCCTTAATTTTTGCTGCATAAACCTCATCATACGTATAAGGGCGTTGTTTGGATGGTTTTGCGTCTGTCGTCATTGGTATTCGATGGGAACAAATAGTGGGTTCTACGCCTTTGAGATCCTTGTAGGTCCATGCGAATACGTCTCGGTATTCTCGGATAAGGTGTATGAGTTCCTTTTCCTCCTCTTCAGATACATCTTTTCCAATATATGTGCACCGCTCTTCTCCGTCTTCTACTGTTACAACAATTTTTTTGGTTTGTTCTTTGTTGTCGTACGCTTCTCCGTCTCGTGCCTCTCGTCTAGGCATTTGAATGGCTACTTTTCTCTCTTCTACTTCGTATTTTTTAAAATGTTCAGGAACTTCAAAAAGATCTGGGTCCGGCTCTACCTTACTCATGTCTTCCCTCTGCCTGTGTATTGCCAGAGCAGCTTCAATTGCTAAGATTTTTGTTGGTTCCTGTTCCTTCTTGTTCTGAATAGTGTTTAGGTAGCTTTCTTCGGAGTCAAATTCTGGTTCCATTTCTATGCTTTCATATTCCTCTTTCCATTCTTTTTCCAAGATTTCCCCTTCTTCTACTTCTTGAAGAACAACCATATAGAGATTTACATCATAGCCTTCCTCATCTATGCATTCGTTCATCGTCAAAACTTCTTCATTTACGCACACATCTAAGGTTGCTAAAATTTCCATCCATCCATGTGGCTCGAAGATCTCATCAGGAAAGATTTGAGGCATGTAATCTGGGTCTTCTACTGATCGATAGTTAGGGTGTCCTATCGGCCACAATTGTTTTTTACTCTCCTCTCTCTTCGCTTCTTTACACATCCATAACTGGGCATCTTCATGTGTCCAAGATTGATCACTTGATCCAGCACTATGAATGGATAGGTAATCTTCTTCCTTGTGTACTGGATTCCATTGTAGTGGAGGGACATCTCGATAGGTTGTGGGTGACAGGTAGACATGTATTACCTTCGTCTCCTTCACTAAATTCCCCCACTTTATCAACTGGAATTTGTATCGTTGATTTGCTTTCCTTTTCGTTTCCTTTTGTTTCTCCTTTCTTTGGTTGTGGTTCTAATTGGTTTGCTAACTGCCTCCATAATTGTGGTTTAAGTTGAAGCAACTCTTCCACCGTCAATTTGCATTGCACCTTTGTTTTCTTTAGTTCTGTTAGATTGTGTGAACTCTCTTCTGAATTTCCTTTTCCCTTCCCATGTACTGTGGGTGCTCGTATTATTATAGAGTCCCTTTCGTATTCTCCCATGTAATTAGGCAATGTTGAGATGCTCAGGGTTTCCTCTCTACCTCTATCGAGTCTTGATACCTCCTCATATACTTCCTCCAGGTTGGGATGGGGTTGACAATCTTCCACGTCTATTTCATCAAAAGGGGGCGGACTGACTCCATTCTTCTTCCATTGCTCTTCTCGGATTCTATTCCACAAGTCTTTTGGCCAATCTACCTCTAGGTCTGGTATCATTGACATAGGTTCATCTTGTGCTTTTATTCGTTCACCTTGGTCATCTTTCTTTCCAGGTTCCTTATCCTTGGATTTGATGCATTCTTCGTATAGACTACGTGCAATCCTAGTCTCTGGTAAAATTGGGATAGTCTTTTCTAGGGTTGCTTGTGCTACCTCTATAAGTTTCCTGCATATTGCCAATCTTTCTTTTTCTAATTCCCCTTGAGGGTAGAGTTTTTCATGTTTCTCTATATTTGGGCCCATTTTGATTCTAGCTTGGTAAGCTTTCAACCACATGTCTAAGTCATCTGGCTTTGGGTCAACTAGCATTGATCCTGGCTTCTCCTTCTCTAAGCTAAGCCGTGATGGATCAGGGATCTCCTTTCGAGTCCTTTGATCTTTATGCACCTTCAAGTCCTTGGTTTGTTTCTTACTGTCTTGACTCTTATTTCTTGCCCATTTCTCTTTGATTTTCTGACGTCTTTCCTTCCATTTTTGTACTTTTGTGTTCTGGGAATTTTCACATGGATCCTCAGAATCTTCAACTACCTGAATTTTAGATCTTACCGTTTTATTGCTCTTTGGGTTCTCTTCTGGTTGTTTTCCTTTTTGTTGCTTCGTTTGGGCTCTAGTAATGGCCTTTAGCGGCACCATGTACTCCTTATCACTTCCAGATCCTTCTATGACCTCAATCACGTTGATTGGTGCAGTATCTTGGGTTTTTGTTGGATTCTTGGGGCAGTCTCTGAAAAGATGTTCCTTTCCGCAATCACTACAATATCCTTCCCAAATCCTAGGTGGTGGAGGGTTATAAGGTCGCGGACACTCTCTAATGAAATGGTCCCCTCCGCATCTATAGCATGGTCCTCTTTGCACAGGTGGTCTAATGGGTGGTCTCATGGTTGGTTGTACTTTAGGAGCCGTATACAATAAGGTGGCTGTCTCTGCTCCATAAGTCTGATCATAGCCCTCATATCCATAATAAGCAACATCATATGCAGATTCGTATTCTAACATGTTGGCTTTGTATGGGTGGTAATCTCCTGGTGACGGTTCATATCCAGGGTTTGTGGGTTCTACATGGGTCATTGTCGATGCTGGTACTATAGCTCTTTCTAAGTTTTCTTCTGGTTGAGCATACTTCACCGATACTACTTGTTGAGGTTTCGACAGTTGGGGTCCTAGCACTGGTTGTGGTGGTGGATATGGTGCCTGCTCGTATGGCCTTGATGCTCCTGCTGGTGTAGGATACGGGTTGTATCTTGGTATCTCTCTGCCTGGCTCCCTAGGAGGGTATCCATATGGTCGATACTACGGTGGTTGAAAAGGGCGTGCTTGCCTATTGAAGGGATAGTTCTCAGTAGTGTGGTTGGTGTATTTTTGTTCTATGTGGCAGTACCAAGAAGTCCCTTGTTGTTGTTGCCTGTGGTATGGATACATACGTTGTGCACCAGCCCCTCCTCGGACACACAAGTGTGTGGGGTGCTCTCCTCCACATAAGTTACATCTCCGTAGCATAGGCACTCTTTGAGCTGGGTTTTGGTAAGCTCTTTGCCCCTGGACTCCTAGTTTCTTTGCTAATAATTTTGCTAATTCTTCCATGTTACTGGAGTTGGATGTGATGGTGCTCCTTGAATCTTCTGATTTAGTGAGGTTGGATGTACTTTTAAGGTCCTCGGTTAGGTTATCTTCCAAATCAATGCACTCTTGAAGGCACTCACTCAATGTTTGTATCCTCTTCACATACACTAGTGTTCTTAGAGTTCCGTTAGTGAGTCCATCTAAAAATAATGAAATCATTTTTTGTTGAGTGGGTCTCTCAGCCATAGGGCATCTATCCACATATTGATTGAATCTTCGGGCAGCAGTCTTCACAGTTTCATTAGGGTTTTGTTTAAAGCTATGGATTAAAGACGCAGAATTGTGTTTAATCCCTATCTTTGTGAACTCCCCAATAAATTCTTGAAAGAATTGTTCCATGTTTCCAAATTGATTGGGATCTAAGGGTTGGAACCAGGTTAGAGCTGTCCCTGTGAGGGTGAGTCCAAAAGACTCAAAGTGCACAAAGAAGTCATCCACTTGCTCAGCCCTTAGAACTTGTTTGAATTCTGCAATGTGATCATAGGGTTCCCCCATTCCATCATAATGGTTTCTCACACACTTTGCCACTTGGATAGGTCTCAGTCTTCTCATTGGTTCAGGCGGTCTGGGCATTACAGGGAAGACTGGGACAACTGGTCTTATTGGAGGTATTCCAGGCTGTCCTCCTATCGGTGGTCATGGTCTGACTGGTGGTCGGCACTGATTACCTATCCCTGCGTGGGCCTGATTGTGTGTTTGCACTCTTGGAGTTGCAAATTGTACGTGAGTACGGTTGGGCACACTTCGTTGGCTGGTCTGTCCTGATGTGGTATGTTCCGTCTCTTGTTGATTCCCAAAAGGATTTTGTGAGGTATTTGCCTGATCTCTCTGAGGAAATACATGCGCACCCATATATCTCAGCCGAGACAAGGCACTCACAGGCCAATATCTCCTTTGATCCTTATCCAAGTATGTGAGTCTAGTTTCATCATCTTGGTCTTTCAGCTCATAGAATGTCATGGGGCTTTCTTCTCTCCCTGGAGTAGGTAAGTCTGTTTGAAGCAGCAAGTCTGATCCGTGGATCATATAGACCTCCAACAAGTAGTCGTCTTGAGGTATCAAATCTCCTCTCACGACTCGTGATACTCGGGACCTGCCCCTAGGGGTAGTCACTAACTCTTCAGGGTGTGTTCTTTTGGAGTTGTCTGGGTCCGCAAACTCTCCCCTTTCATTGATCCTCTCAGGAAATTCAGTCACAATGTAGATATGACCAAGTTTGTCTACATACGCTCCTCCCTCGTACTTGACAGCAGGTCGGGGTACAATCGTGGCATTCATGGAAGTTACCATCCTAGCCACAGATCTATTTAAGCCATCCAGGTAGATGGGGATCTCCTGGGCATTGGTAGACACATACTGTAATGAAGTACGGTAATCTCCCTCAACAGTAGATATGAAATTCCTATTTGGTGTTGGACCCTGCATGTCTTCCGAAGCCATGGGTATTTCCTCCTTTGAATCACTAGAAGTCTCTGAGTAGATGGAGTGATGACTAACCTGGGCAGCACTTCCCACAGAAGATATGACGTTTCTTTGGCTACTTAGCACTCTTCCTGACCTCAGGTTCAATCACCCTCCTCAATCTCTCTATAAGTCCCAGAGATTCTCCTTGAGTGGCTCTCCCAATGCCTCAAATTGCCTGACAAAATGCTAGTGTTAATCTGGACGATACCACTTCCAGGCGATACTACACTATACTCCTACTTCACCTCTCTTCACTTCTCCTCTCCATCTAACCTAACCCTATCTCCTCCTTCTCTCCCTACCTCCTAACCCTAAACCTAAAACTTATCACACACACCTTTGAGATGTGAAGTAACAAGTGTTGAAGTGATTGGCTACTTGCCACAGGTGGAATTCACTTCTACAAGTACAATTCTATCACAGTCGATCTATAACCATCACCAAGGCACCTCGGCAGAGTGTTCCCCGGCAACGGTGCCAAAAACATGTGTACTTGAGTCAAGAAGACACAAGGACTTTTGCCAATGAGACTGTACCTCAATTGCAACACAAGTGCATATAGTGGGAAATTAACACACATTTAAATGTCAATCCGATCGAACGACCTAACCAAGTGTATGGGGACATGTGCACACATGATGGAAAATGAAGTGGTGAAGCTTGCATGCATAAGAAAAGACTAATCCACCTCTCACACTCTCTGAAATGCTGAAAGTGTATGCCGCGATACCTCTTACAGCAGTTTTCAGAAAATCAAGGATTTCTCCAAGCTCCGAACTCCGAATATAGGCAATAGGGTACTCGTTTCGAAGCTCTCGACGAGACGCATCTATTGAAAGTAATTTCACTCGATTCTGATAACTCTGCTTCAAGTCATGGCCAAAATGATGAATGGCGGGAAGCACCCACACTCACGCCACAACTCCTACTAGTTCGCACGCACACTACAGTAGCTCAAAAACAATGAGGAGGGGTAGACCACAGTCCTACACACACATTCCAAGCAATACACACACATACAAGATCAAAAAGAAGATAGAAATCTGCATGAAAGAGGCAAATTTGAAATTTCAGAAGAGCTCCTTCTTCACAATGGCCAAAAAGTCTCTACAAAGAGTCACAAAGTTACTTATATACATGTGCCCTAAGTTTGGTCCTTTCACACAAGAGACCGGCACTTTATTCCAAAAAAAGTAAATTTCCTACTAATTTACAAAGGGTATTTTACAACAAGTTGGGGTTATGCGACTAGAGGACTCCTCTAGTGCATTTACATGGTTTTCAGGGAATTCCCTAAGACCTTGAAGAAGAAAAATTGTGCCCATTAATTTGAAAATTTTGGGGCTCTTCACATGTGCTCCTTTGCTCTGCAACAGTGACCGATTTAGTGATAGTTGTTTTTTTGTATTTGCTTTATTCGTGGAGGTTTCACTAGTGCTTTTCATTGGAGTTCACAACCTATATAAAGAATCATAGTCTCATTCTTGTGATCATCAGTCATCAAGCAATCCTCTCAAGGAGATCAAGGAGGAGTCTCACACACTTGGAGGAGGTGATCATTTAAAGATCACAAGCCAGCTCTTGGTATTCTGAAGACCGACACCGTTTGGTCACTCATGTGTAGGGCCAAAGATCTCAAGAATAGACTCAAGCATAAGTTCATGTGCTTTCATATTCAAGTGATCCACTTAACCTAGTGGTCAAGTCTCAAGAGTGTGAAGGAGGAGGTGTTACGTCCAAACAAAGTGATTGGGAAGACTATCTTCCTTTAGCTGAATTTACCAAACAGTGCTAAGAATTCATCAACTGAATTTAGTCCATTCATGTTGATGTATGGGTTCGAGCCTAGATTTCCATATGCAGTGGGACTTCAAAATGAACGAGGTCAAGTAGCTCAAGAATTCCTTCAAGATATGAACTTTAAGTTAAAGACAACTAGAGAAAACTTAAAGAAAGCTCAAGATCATGGAAAAGCTTATGCCCATCCTAAGCAAAGAGATATTACATTTTAGGTTGGCGATCAAGTTTATCTTCATGTTCGGGAAAGGTCAGAAAAGTTTAAGATTGGTCAATGCACCAAGTTGTCGGCTAGATATTTCAGTCCTTTTCCAATCACCAAGAAAGTTGGCTTATGGGCTTATGAATTAAAACTTCTAAAAGATAGTTGGATTCATCCAGTGTTCCATGTTAGCCAACTTAGGAAGAGTCTAATAGATTCAGATAGTTTGGTTGGACAACAGGGTATTCTTCCACTTCCCATAAGTGAAACAGTTCCTCATGAACCTGAAAGGAGAGATAAACGTACAAGAAGTCATTTGTACAAAGAGTGCATAGTATAATGGAACGATGGAACTGAAGAAAATTCAACTTGGGGAAAAGTTTCAACAATCTAGCAATGTTTTTTGACTTTTCGGTTTTAAGTTGGTCAATGATAAATAAGGTTTTCTACATTCAAGTTCTAAGTGGATAACTAATCAAATGAATGCTCATGTTCTTCGGGTATTAGAACATGAGGCTCGGGGGCTGCCTATGGATACTATATATAGCTTTATTTTCAAGGACGAAAATCTTTCCCAAGGTGGAAAGAATGTAATAAAGTAAGTATATGATCTAAGGGTCCTTACGGTTCCAATAGATCTGAAAACGGACACTGTTTGGTCACTCGTGTGTAGGGCCAAAGATCTCAAGAATATACTCAAGCATAAGTTCATGTGCTCTCATATTCAAGTGATCCACTAAGCCTAGTGGTTAAATCTTACGAGTGTGAAGGAGGAGTTCTTGGGTTCAATCCCCATGGGGAGCATGGGGAGAGAGTTTTGCCCAAGAAGCTCTAGAGGCTTCTAACTCAAGTTAACATGAGTTAACTTGAGTCTTGAGAGACTTAAATGGAGTGGCAAGTACAACTTCCACTAGTGGACTCTAGTGGAAGGTACTAAAGAAGTGGATGAGATCACTCCAACCACTAATGGACTCTAGTGGAAGGTATCAAAGGAGCGGAGGACATTGCACATGCACTTGTGGACTTTAGTTACATTTGTGATCCTCGTTGATTCAAGCAGATATATATAGAGGCATATGGATGGGAGGTGAGTACACATTTATTCATGAGCTCGTCTTGTAAAAAATCTGTTGCATTGGTATCAGAGATGTGCAAAACTATGTATCCAAGTGCCATAAATGTCAAGTCAATAAGTTTGATTGTCGTAAAGTTGGAGGATTGCTGCATCCTTTGGAGGCTCCCAAAGGTAAATGGGAAAGTATCTCCATGGATTTCATTTCAGGGTTACCCGGCACTCAGAAAGGCTTTGATTTAGTTTGGGTTGTAGTTCATTGATTGACAAAACTTGCTCAGTTTATTGCAGTTAAGACTACATATAAGACTCCAGAACTTGCAAAGATATTTGTAAATGACCCTTATAGACTCTATGGTCTTCCAGTAGACATAGTTTCTGATCGGGTGCTTGGTTTACAATTCATTTTTGGTGAGCAATCTTTAGTAGACTTGAAACTGAACTAAGTTTAAGTATGGTTGAACATCCTCAGATGGATGGACAAACCGAGAAACTCAATCAATATTTGGAAGATATACTCAGAGCTTATGTTACTTCCAAACAGACTGATTAGGAAGACTATCTTCCTTTAGCTGAATCTACCTATAACAGTGCCAAGAATTCATCAACTCAATTTAGTCCATTCATGTTGATGTATGGGTTCCAGCGTAGGTCTCCATATGCAGTGGGACTTCAAAATGAACAAGTTCAAGAAGCTCAAGAATTCCTTCAAGATATGAACTTCAAGTCAAAGACTGCTGGAGAAAACTTAAAGTAAGCTCAAGATCATTGCAAAAGCTTATGCCAATCCTAAGAGAAGAGATATTACTTTTCAGATTGGCGATCAATTTTTTCTTCATGTTCCTAAAAGGTTAGAAAAGTTTAAGACTGGTCAATGCACCAAGTTGTCGCCTAGATATTGCGGTCCTTTTCCAATCACCAAGAAAGTTGGCTTATGGGCTTATGAATTACAACTTCCAAAAGATAGTTAAATTTATCCAGTGTTCCATGTTAGCCGACTTAGGAAGAGTCTAACAGATTCAGATAATCTGGTTGGACAACAGGCTATTCTTCCACTTCCCATAAGTGAAACAATTCCTCATGAACCTTAAAGGATGCTTCACACCTGAGATAAATGTACAAAAAGTCATTTGTACAAAGAGTGCTTAGTAAAATGGAAGGATGGAACTGAAGAAAATTAAACTTGGGAAAAAGTTTCTAGAATCCAGCCACGTTTTTCGACTTTCCACTTTTAAGTTGGTCAACCATAAATATGGTTTTCTACGTTTGAGTTCTATGTGGATAACTGATTGAATGAATGCTCATGTTCTTCTGGTATTAGAACATGAGGCTCGGGGGTTCCTGATGAATACTATCTATAGCTTTATTTTTTAGGATGAAAATCTTTCCCAAGGGGGGAAGAATGTAATAAAGTAAGCCTATGATCTAAGGGTTCGATCGATTTAGATAGATCTGAAAACGGACACCATTGGGTCACTCATGTGTAGGGCAAAAGATCTCAATAATAGACTCAAGCATAAATTCATGTGTTCTCATAGTCAAGTGATCCACTTAGCCTAGTGGTTAAGTCTCAAGAGTGTGAAGGAGGAGGTCTTGGCTTCAATCCCCATGGGGAGCATGGGGAGAGAGTTTTGCCCAAGAAGCTCTAGAGCCTTCTAACTCAAGTTAATGTGAGTTAACTTGAGTTTTGAGAGACTTAACTCAAGTGGCAAGTACAACTACCACTATTAGACTCTAGTGGAAGGGTACTAAAGTACTAGACGAGATCACTTCAACCACTAGTGGACTCTAGTGGAAGGTATCAAGGAGTGGAGGAGATTGCACATGCACTTGTGGACTTTAGTTACATTTGTGGTCCTCGTTGATTCAAGTATCTATATATAGAGGCATATGGCTGGGAGGTGAGTACACATTCATGCATGAGCTGGTATTGTGGAAACTATGCTGCATTGGTATCAGAGATGTGCAAAACTATGTATCCAAGTGCCATAAATGTCAAGTCATTAAGTTTGATCGACTTAAAGTTGGAGGATTGTTGCATCCTTTGGAGGTTCCCAAAGGTAAATGGGAAAGTATCTCCATGGATTTCATTTCAGGGTTACCCCGCACTCAGAAAGGCTTTTATTCAATCTAGGTTGTAGTTGATGGATTGTTTAAACTTGCTCAATTTATTCTAGTCAAGACTACATATAAGACTCCATAACTTGCAAAGATATTTGTAAATCAACTTTAAAGACTCTATGGTCTTCCAGTAGACCTAGTTTCTGATCGGGATGCTCAATTTACAAGTCATTTTTGGCCAGCAGTCTTTAGTAGACTTGAAATAAAGCTAAGATTAAGTACGGTTGAACATCCCCAGACAGATGGACAGACCGAGAAAGTCAATCAAATTTGGAAGATATACTCAGAGCTTATGTTACTTCCAAACAGACTGATTGGGAAGACTATCTTCCTTTAGCTCAATTTGCCTATAACAATGCCAAGAATTCATCAACTGAATTTAGTCCATTCATGTTGATGTATGCGTTCAAGCCCAAGTCTCCATATGTAGTGGGACTTCAAGATGAACGAGTTCAAGGAGCCCAAGAATTCCTTCAAGATATGAACTTTAAGTTAAAAACAACTAGAGAAAACTTAAAGAAAGCTCAAGATTGTGCAAAAGCTTATGCCGATCCCAAGCGAAGAGATATTACTTTTCAGGTTGGAAATCAAGTTTATCTTCGTGTTCCTAAAAGGTCAGAAAAGTTTAAGACTGGTCAATGCACCAAATTGTTGCCTAGATATTGCGGTCCTTTTCTAATCACCAAGATGGTTGGCTTATGGGCTTTGAATTACAACTTCCAGAAGATAGTTGGATTCATCCAGTGTTCCATGCTAGCCAACTTAGGAAGAGTCTAACAGATTCACATAATCTAGTTGGACAACAAGTTATTCTTCCACTTCCTGTAAGTGAAACAGTTCCTCATGAACGTGAAAGGATACTCATATAAATGTACAAGAAGTCATTTGTACGAAGAGTGCTTAGTAAAATGGAAGGATGGAACTGAAGAAAATTCAACTTGGAAACCAGCGACGTTTTTCGACTTTCCAATTTTAAGTTGGTCAACGATAAATAAGGTTTTCTACTTTCAAGTTCTAAGTATATAACTGATCGAATGAATGCTCATGTTCTTTCGGTATTAGAACATGAGGCTTGGGGGTTGCCTATGGATACTATATATAGCTTTATTTTCAAGGACGAAAATCTTTCCCAAGGGGGGAAGAATGTACTAAGGTAAGTCTATGATCTAAGGGTCGAGCGGGTTCAGACAGATCTGAAAACAGACATCGTTTGGTCACTTTTGTGTAGGGCCAAAGATCTCAAGAATAGACTCAAGCATAAGTTCATGTGCTCTCATATTCAAGTGATCCACTTAGCCTAGTTGTTAAGTCTCAAGAGTGTGAAGGAGGAGGTATTGGGTTCAATACTGATGGGGAGCATGGGGAGAGATTTTAGGCCATGAAGCTCTAGAGCCTTCTAACTCAAGTTAACATGAGTTAACTTGAGTCTTGAGAGACTTAACTCGAATGACGAGTACAACTACCACTAGTGGACTATAATAGAAGGTACTAAAGCAGTGGACGAGATCACTCCAACCACTAGTGGACTCAAGTGGAAGGTATCAAAGGAGTGGAGGAGATTGCACATGCACTTGTGGAATTTAGTTTTATTTGTGGTCCTCGTTGATTCAAGCAGCTGTATATAGAGGCATATGGCTCCGAGGTGAGTACACATTCATTCATGAGCTAATCTTGTGGAAACTCTGTTGCAGATACCATTCAAAATTTATTTATTCCATCTTTTGTGGTGAAGCATGAGCTCCCTCCTTTACTATAGTCCACGTTCTCCATTTCTTTTATATGCCTCCATTCTTTTGTCTTATCTTCCTTATACATACAAGGAAAGCGGGAGATTGTAGAAGGCACTTATGGGAGATATAAAGGAAAGCTTGAGGAGCATCTCCTTTTCTACATGGAGCATGAAAAACAAGATGCAAAGGAAGTGCGAAGTGAGATGACGATGCGATTGAGGGAATGGTCCTCAACAAAGATGAAGGAGGAAGCAGAACTATACCTTATCAAAGTTTTTTTTTGGCAAACTTGCAATGTCCTACAAAGAAAAAGGTATAAGCTTCTATTAAAAATATTTAGTCTTTTAGTATTAAAAAAATAAAGCCGGATTATTCGACTCAACATTGATTCTTACTACACAATAGTATGTGTGTGTATGATTGTGAATAAAAATGTATTGTGATCATTTGATTCAACATTGATTCTTACTTCACAATAGTATGTACATGTATGGTTGTGAGTGAGAATCTATTGTGATTGTGTATGCACATGTGTATGTGTGTGTATGATTGTGAATTAAAGTCTATTGTATATGTTGGAACAGCTTTTAACTTCTTTTTGATAATTCAAGGGTTGAGAAGGTGTTAATAAGTGAACTAGATCTTTTTAGGTCTCTAAATGGTTTTGTCTCATAAACTTATTAACACCTTCTTAGATCCCTTGAATTGTAAAGGGATCCAATAGTATGTGTGCCTATGAGTGTATATTTGTGAATGAAAATCTATTGTGATTGTCTAATTCAACATTGATTCTTACTTCGCAATAGTATGTGTAAGTGTATGTGCATATGATCAAGAATTTAAAATCTATTGTGATTGCCTGACTCAAGATTGATTCTTACTTCACAATAGTATGTGTAAGTGTATGTGTCTGTGTATAATTGAGAATTAAATCTATTGTGATTTTCTGACTCAACATTGATTCTTACTTTACAATAGTGTGTGTAAGTATATGTGTGTGTATGAATGAGAAATAAAATCTATTGTAATTGTCTGACTCAACATTGATTCATACTTCACAATAGTATGTGGAAGTGTATGTAAATGAGTGAGAATTAAAATCTATTGTGATTGTCTAACTCAACATTGATACGTACTTCACAGTAGTAGGTGTGTATGTGATTGAGAACTAAAATCTATTGTGATTGTTTGACTCAACACTGATTGTTACTTCACAAGAGTATGTGCATGCATGATTATGAGTTAAAATCTATCACTTTATATGAAGAGGTAGAAATATAAATAGATAGATAGACAAATACATAGATTAATAGATTTAAAAACTTTATGAGAGATTCAGAGTACTTTGTATATATTTAAAGATATATATTTAGTGGAATCTATATCTTATTTGATATTGATTTACGTTGTTTTTTTGTACATATAAAGTCTTCATAAAGCAAGCATTATGGGAAGGGGAAAAGAATGGTCATATGTGACCATTCATCAAGAGGGTAAAACAATCTCCACAATACAATGCAAATGTTGTGGACATCATTATGTAGACAATGCAACTGGGATAAAAGAGCATCTTTTTAGTACATGTAATAATGTGGCAAGATGCTCTAATCCAGATAATGATATATGGGTACACTTTGCAAGTTATGCAAACAAATGTAAATCTCAAGGTATCACATAAAAAAGATTTAAAAGCATGAGTACTTCACAATACTTTCGAAGTAGTCTAGGTGTAGAGCAAGAACGGGTAGGTGTAGAGGATCCTCATGATATTTCTACACAAGTATCACAAACTATTTTCGAGAGTAATCAAGATACATGTACTCCATTTTCTCTAGCTACGTCAAGAAAGAGTGGACCCGATAAACGTAGTAAAAATGGTGGATCTGATAATGTGTCACCATGCTTTATTCATACTAAATCATAGATCATGATACCTATAGCTTTTGAAAAGCAAGATTTTCTTGATCTTCATCTTAAATGGACTCAAGCATTTTTAGCATGTGAGATTCCTTTCCATGTTATTCATAATCCTATTTACAAAGATGCTTTGATCTCAATTGCACGGAAAGGATTCACCATGCCAAATTACAATAAAATGTGAACAGAGTATGTAGATAAAGTGAAGAAAAGTACTAAAGCTATTTTCAAACAAATAGTGCTTGACTATGTATCCATGTATGGATGCACAATAGCATTAGATGGATGGAAAAGTTGTTAGAAGAAGCCCTTGATTAGTGTCATGGTTATATGTCCAAAGGGAAGTATGTTTTTGGAAGTAGTTGATACTTCTCTTAAAGAGAAAAGTTTGACTTTTATTGTAAAAATATATGAACATGCTATATCTCACATGGGTGGTCCAAAGAATGTGACTGCGATAATGGCTGATAATGCATCTAATTTTTGAAGTGATGTAATTACAATACAAAACAACTATGAAGGCATTACTTGGGTTCCATGCGCAACTCATACACTAAATCTATTATTGAAAGATATAGGTAGATTATCTTTCATTAAACAAAGTTTATTAGATGCAAATCATGTGGTCAAATTTATCTGAGAGCATCAATTTTCATATTTTCTCTTTCATTCAAAATCTCCCAATAAAGCACTTCATATCTTTTGTGCTACACAATTTGCAACAACCTTTATTTGCTCAATGGATTATTGGAAGTTAAGCCAACACTTTTAGAAACGATTGCAAATTGAAGATGGGAGGCATGGCTAGTGAAGTATCCTTGTTATCAAGTTGCAACTTCGAAGTGTATGTCTCTAATAAAATCACAAAATTTTTGGCATAATCTTGAAAAAATTATCAGTATCACTAAAGCATTTGTGGAACTTTTACAAATCACTCAAATAAGATTGTGATAGGAAAAGTTTATTGGATTATGTCAGAAGCTATTCAAAAAGTGAAAGACTTTAATCATTTTTCATTATGATAAAAAAGACAGATTGTTTCATTAACAGAGAAAAGATGGAGACAAACGCATGCTCAATTACATTACTACTTACAAGCACAAATGGTCCGTTTGCATTCCACTAGAGAGTAGCTTATGTAAATTGAGAAGGATGTTTATGAGATCTATGGCACATTGAAGTGACTCAAAGGTATGCACCTCTTATATGGTGGAAAGAGTATGGAGGTGAAGCAGTGGAGTTGCAACATATAGCTATGAGAGTGCTTTTAGTAACAACTTCAAGTAGTATTTTTGAACGTAATTGGAGTGCATATGATTTTGTTAATTCAAAATGAAGAAATTGCTTAAGTGTATCATGTGCCAATGATTTGATACATGTTTTTTGTAATATGCATTTATTACATGCTCCAACCAAGATAGCTTCTACAACAACACAACAAACTTTTGGAGAATTTCAAAGTCATGAAATTTTGACAAATGATTCATGGAGTGATCATGATTTAGATGTAGATTACAACATTTGTTAAAACATGGAAGAAATAGATGACATGGTACCTGTAATAGATGATGATATTCAAAATGAAGAAAATGATGTTTTCTGAATACTTTGGTTAGATTCAATTGCAAAAACAATGTCTTTATCATAAAGTGATGATTGTAAATATTACAAAAAGTTTCTTTTCTATTGAGTGTTTTGTTGATTGAATAATTCATTGGTAGTGGAACGATCAAAAGATGATGATGCCTCTGATAGTCTTCCATATCTGTTCTCATATGCATCGAGAGATATTTGTAAATTTTTCACTTGATTTTATACATCATCAATTCTCTTTTCTTAATCATCAATTGTTCTTCATAATCCAAGAATTGATAATCCTTCATTGTATAATTTTACTCCTTGTGATGATAAATCATGGATAAGGTTATGTTCTTTAGGTAGTAGAATATAGGGCTACTTTTGAGGAAGAGGGCCTTTGTGTCCTTGATTAAGAAATTCCACATGATTTTGAGGATGACCCAAACCTATACCTGCATTCTTTGGGTGATCATCTCAATCTACACATCGATGAAGAATATCATGTACAAAAACTTTTTGAATAAAATAGTGCTATTTGATTATTATTTGGTAACAATCTTTCAACTTGAACAAAGCATCAAAGTAAACTTCCTGCTAATCCTTTATGTTGTAAGTCAGAAAGCTTAAATGGTGCTATTTCTTCACCCTTCCTATAACTTGAAAAAGAACATCACGAACAAAATGATTTGGACATAGATTTTTAACTTCTGTTGTTGATAATGGTTCTCCTTCTAATCCCTCTAGTTCTAAATCTTGTTGGAATAAAAATGCTAATCCTGGTTGTGCAAATTAAGCAATTTTTTAAGACAAAATCCTTTGAGATTCAGCATGATCAAGGTCATTATTCACATCTAGAATTTTGCCATGTTTTACTTTCAAATCTACGAAACAAAAACATTACTTTTACATCAAATGAATCCACATCATTTAATCCACATAATTCAAATGAATCCACATCATTTACTCCACATAATTCAAATGAATCCACATCATTTAATCCACTTAATTCAAATGAATCCACATCAATGACTCCACATAATTCAAATGAATCCACATCACTTAATCCACTTAATTCAAATGAATCCATATGATTTAATCCACATAATTCAAATGAATCCACATCATTTAATCTACATAATTCAAATAATTCAAATCAATCCACATCATTTAATCCACAAAATTCAAATGAATCCACATCATTTAATCCACATAATTCAAATATATCCACTGTTGGTGCAAAGTTCAAGCCCACACATTTGGCTTGAAGCTTACAAACATATGAAGATCCATGGAAATCCTTGCTAGAAAGAGTTTTCATCTTTACCATTTGTAAAAGTCATTTTTGACTTGAGAGAATATTTGTAATCACCTACCAAAAACTCGTGGACTTGTTAGATAGAAAAGTAACTATTTCATTGAGGGAACGTTTCCTAGATTGAAGGATTACTTTTAGAGAGAGCCAAAATTTGAATTCAAATCAAATTTGAATATAACACTTATATAAAGTGACTTGAAAAAGTCGTGTGCAAAAGCCTCAATTTCCCGAGCTCTCCATTGCCATTTTGTAAGAGTGTGAGGTCTACATTGTAGCCTACACTACTCACCATCATTAGGCTATGATTGACAAGCCTATGATCATGTATAACACTGTTCATTAATACAATAGATCTACATTACTCATCTATGATCTCTCTGTTATAATCATTTATAACTGTCAACTTGTACTGCTCATATCTCAGTCATTTCTCCACCATTTTCAAAGTTCTATAGCTTGTTGGAATCAGCTCCAAGTTATATACGCGATCACATTTTTTTTAGGAATTCTATTCAGAAAATTTGGAGAAAAGCGCATCGAAGCACTCACTGGTCAAACTCTGTAGAGCTCCTAAAAAATCGGGGGTAATGATTCAATTGCTAAATAGATTGCTCTGTGTATAGTGCATCATTTTAATTGATTCCACTTGGAATCATTAGCTTACTAAGCTAATATTTTAGTTCACTCTAAAAGGAATTTTTCTAATTCCTATTGTACTGGTAGCACTGAGCATAACAAGCAGTAGGTGTGTGATAAAACATAGAAGGTTTTCATTGAACCTTCAACTTTGCAGTAGTCTGTTTTGATTCAATCTTTTCTTACCTCATTTCCAAAGTACATAGGCACTTGTATAGTGTCTTTGGAAAGCTAAGAGGGCACACAACTCAACTCTGAAGCTACAAGGGGCTCGTAAAAAATAGGATTTGGCAGTACCTACTCATTTCTTGGAGTGTCCATCCATCTATCCCAACAGTGGTATCAGAGCAAAGATAAGGTAAAATGGGAGATGGTTTTTCTTCTTTCATTGATAAATTGGATAGGAACAACTACCAAGCATGGTCCCTTAGGATGAAGATATACTTGCAAGGAAGAAGCCTTTATGGATACATCTCAAGAGATGAGGAGATGCCCATATTCAGAAGCAAAGGACAACCTACAAGAGAGGAGTGTGAAAGACTCAACACATGGTGTGCCAAGGATGCATTAGCAAGGTCTTACTTACTTAACTCAATCTCTAATTTCCTTCTTCCACATATAAGGAACTGTAAGACATCCCAAGAGACTTGGGAAACATTGTCTTCATATTTCTCTTCCAACACAAGGGCTAGGAAGAACCAATTGTGGATTGAGTTTAACACTCAAAGAAAGAAACCCAAGCAAGGCATCTTAAAGTATGTGACCAAAGTTAAAGATGTAGCACATCAATTAGCAAGCATAGGAGAAGAAATTGAAGAGGAGCAGATTGTAAGACAAGTGATCAATGGCATTAAAGCTGATGACAAATGGGAGAGCTTCACAACTGCCATGGACTTGTACATGGACATGCAGATTGGAGACCTTACCACACTCATGGGGCAATTATTTACCCATGAAGCCAAGCTCAACAAGAATGGAGATTCATCAAGAGGTAATAGCTCTTCTGCCCTATACACTCATAAAAGTAAATCTAAAGAGAAAGGGAAGAACAAAAAGGTTGAAGATGAAGGAACTACCTCCCAAGCCAACTATGCAGGGAGAGGTAGAACCTCAAGAGGAAGGGGCAGAGGAGGTAAGCCAGGTAGGGGGAGATCTTATAACTCCTCACCATGCAACATTTGTGGATTGTCAAATCATACTACAAATGAGTGTTACAGGAACTTCAAGAATCAAAGATGTAGGGGATATCAAAGAGGTGGATACACACAATCAAGAGGAAGATTCAATCACCATCAAGGAAACAATAACAACTACAACAACAACTTCAATAGCAACTACCAAGGAGGCTACAAATCAAGGAAGGATTACAACAACTACACAGAGGAGCAAGAAGATTCTCTTATGATTATGAACATGACCTCAAAACCAGGTATAAATGATGACCATCTCTTCTACGTTGACTCACGATGCTCAAACCATGTGGCAGACAATGTAACTCTTCTCTCTGACCTTGAGAAACCAAAAGGTAAGCATGAGGTACAAACAGGTGATGACACCAAGCACTCAGTAATTAAAGTAGGAAATGTTAAGACATCAGATGGTAACAAGAATCTGTTGAGTAGGGTTTTATATGTACCTACAATTACCAAGAATTTGATGAGTGTAGGACAAATTGTGGAAAAGGGTTTGCAGATCAGGTTCAACCAATATGGAGAATTTGTGGAGGATCCCCAACATGGGTTCAAAAGAATAGACAACGGAGAAAAAACAGGTAGATTATTTATTTTTTAACTTGAAGATACAAGGATTATTGCACTTTATAGTTACAAAGATCAAACACTTTCAAAGCTTGAAATCTGGCACAAGAGATTAGCGCATGTTGGTGAAAGAACTTTAAAACAAATATGTAGAGACCAATGTATGCTTGGGATACCTAATGTATCCAAGAAACACATGATTTATAAATGTGGTGCTTGTCAGTTTGGAAAATCTCACAGGTTATCCTTCTCAAGGAAAGGCTACATGCATGAGGACTACCTAGAGCTTGTCCATACAGATGTATGGGGACCAAGTAAGGATCCATCAATCTCTGGATCAAGGTATTATGTATCTTTCATTGATGATTACAATAGGTGGACTGTATTGTACTTTATGAAGCACAAAGATGAAGTATTCAGTTGCTTTAAAAAGTATCTTGCACTTGTTGAAAACCAAACAGGGAGAAACCTAAAGAGATTAAGGTCAGATGGAGGAGGTGAGTAATTCTCAAATGAGTTTGATGCATTCTTGCAGGACAGAGGAATCAAGAGAGAAATCACAACAAGGTATACCCCTGAGCAAAATGGGGTGGCAGAAAGGAGAAATAGATTAATTGTTGAAATAGCTAGGTCTATGTTAAATGAGAAAAAATTACCTAACTACTTGTGGGCAGAGAGTGTATCTACTGCCACTTATATTGTAAACAGGTTGCCATCAAAATCTCCTGATGGGATGACCCCATATGATGCATGGCATGGTAGAAGACCTTCACTTGATCATTGCAGGATCTTTGGATGTGTAGCTTATGTGCATATCACTTCTCAGATAAGAGGTAAGCTAGACCCTAAGGCAGAGAAGTGTATCTTCATAGGGTATGACTTGAATCAGAAAGGATGCAGGTTCTACAACCCTTCAAACAAAGGATTCATGGTCAGTAGAGATGTCTTTGATGAGAATGACTCTTGGTTTGATAGTGAATGCAGGAAAGTAAAACTACCTTATGACTTGGAAGAAGAGTTTCCAAGACTCACTAAGGAGGAGCCTACTCAGAATGGAGATATCAATTTAGATGATGAGGACATCATCAACCTAGAAGAGTTCAAGGCATGGAAGTCCAAAGGCAAAGTCAAGATGAAGAAGTTGGAGGATATACCAGAATCATCTAACCAAGCAATCAGAAGGTCACAAAGGGAGAGCAAGAAACCAATCAGATATGGGTATGACACCTCCCTAGTTACTAAACACTCTTTATCTTGCAAAAGACTTGTCATTTGAAGATCCATCATCATATGAAGAAGCAAAGACCAAGGTAGAGTGGAAGGAAGCTATGGATGAGGAAATTGAATCACTTAAGGAGAATGATACTTGGAAGCTAGTGCCAAAGAAGGAGTCTATGAAGGTAATTGGTTCTAGATGGATCTATAAGATCAAAAGAAATGTTAATGGATCAATAAGCAGGTACAAAGCTAGACTTGTGGCTAAGGGTTTTGCACAAACCCAAGGATTTGATTATGAAAAAACCTTCTCACCTGTGGCCAAGATGCCAACCATCAAGGTATTGGTAAGTGTGGCTGCATCAAAGAATTGGAACATGTATAAATTGGATGTAAAAAATGCATTTTTGAATGGTTGGATTTCAGAGGAGGTGTACATGTCTCAACCTCCTGGTTATGAGGATCCAAGCAAGGTAACATATGTATGTAAATTGAACAAAGCTCTTTATGGATTGAAGTAGGCACCTAGGGCATGGAACCATAGGCTGACTACATATCTTCAGGATCAAGGTTTTATCATGAGTAAAGCATATACTTCCTTATTCATCAAAAGAAATAATTTAGAGGTAATATACCTATGTGTATATGTTGATGATATCATACTCACAGGTAATGATGCTAATGGCATTAAGCAAATCAAGAATTAGATGATGTAGGAGTTCAAAATTAGTGACCTTGGATCACTAAAATACTTTCTTGTACTTGATTTAGTCTACACTAACTCTGGAATTTATATTACTCAGAGAAATATATACAGGACATGTTGAAGAAGCTTCATTTGCAGGATGCCAAAGTTGCAAGTACCCCAATGGAGGTAAACCTAAAATTAAGTGCTCATGAAGGTGATGTGCTTGAGAACATTGCAAGTTACCAAAGCATAGTAGGGAGCTTGAACTATGCTACTTTGACAAGGATTGATATTGCTTACGGAGTAAGTGTTCTAAGTCAGTTTATGCATAAATCTAGGGAACCTCATTTGGAAGCTGCCAAAAGGATTTTGAAGTACCTTAAGGGCATTCAAAATCAAGGATTTTACTTTCCTTATACCTCAGAATTGGACATCAAGATATATTCAAATGCTGATTGGGCAGCTTGCAAAGATGATAGAAGAAGTACCTCAGGATACCTATCTTTTTGCAGGTAACAAACCTATATCATGGTCTTCAAAGAAGCAACCTAATGTTTCTTTATCTTCTACAGAAGCAGAGTATAGAGGATTGGCCAATGCTACTCAAGAGGCCATATGGATCAGATTATTGTATAGAGATTTAGGTTTGCATACTACATCTCCAATGATTTTTGGAGATAATACCAGCTCATTACACCTTGTAGCAAATCCTATTTATCATGCTAGGACCAAACATATAGAGGTCCACTATCATTATGTGAGAGAGAAGATATTGAGCAAGGAGGTTCAGTTGGCATATGTGTCAACAAATATGCAATGTACAAACTTATTGACTAAAGCTTTAGATGGTACAAAACTTTGCAGGTTTAAGTTAGTGATTGGATTGCAGGACATTCATGAAGATTCAAGATGAAGACCAAGCCAAAACATTTGGCTTGAGGGGGATCTATTGGTGCAAAGTTCAAGCCCACACATTTGTTTTGAAGCTTACAAACATATGAAGATCCATGGAAATCCTTGCTAGAAAGAGTTTTCATCTTTACCATTTGTAAAAGTCATTTTTGACTTGAGAGAATATTTGTAATCACCTACCAAAAACTCGTGGACTTGTTAGATAGAAAAGTAACTACTTCATTGAGGGAATATTTCCTAGATTGAAGGATTACTTTTAGAGATAACCAAAATTTGAATTCAAATTCAAATGTGAATATAACACTTATATAAAGTGACTTGAAAAAGTCGCGTGCAAAAGCCTCAATTTTCCGAGCTCTCCATTGCCATTTTGTAAGAGTGTGAGGTCTACATTGTAGCCTACACTACTCAACATCATTAGGCTATGATTGCCAAGCCTATGATCATGTACAACATTATTCATTAATACAATAGATCTACATTACTCATCTATGATCTCTCTGTTATAATCATTTATAAAAGTCAACTTGTACTGCTCATATCTCAGTCATTTCTCCACTATTTTCAAAGTTCTATAGCTTGTTGGAATCAGCTCCAAGGTATCTACATGCTCACAAATCTTGAGGGAATTCTATTCAGCCAATTTGGAGAAAAAGCGCATCGAAGCACTCACTAGTCAAACTCTATAGAGGTCCTAAAAAATTAGGGGTAATGATTCAATTGCTAAATTGATTGCTCTGTGTATAGTGCATCATTTTAAGTGATTTATCTTACTAAGCTAATTAGTTACCTCTAAAAGGAAATTTTTTAATTCCTATTGTACTGGTAGCACTCATGTAGAGGGACAATCAAGCAAAAAGAAAAGAAGAAGAAAATCAAAGTCTAGAACGGCTCAATAGAGATAAGGATAAAAAGAACAAGTCCTTGCAAGAAGCCCCGCAGGGGCGTATCACCCATCTCTGCACAGAGCCCCGCAGGGGCACACACACCAAGGAAAAGCACGCAGCCGGAAGGAGGAACCAGGGCCAACAAGTATCCATGAAGTGCAAGATGATATCAGGTGGTTCCGTGGCCATATGAGGGTGCTTCAACCTCTTGAGTAACAGAGGATTCGGATCAAGGCTTACAAGCTACATCCTCATATGTGCACTGATGGCATGCGTGGCAAACCGAATTAATAGGCTTTGAGTAATACAGCAAGGTCCGATAAGTGCAACCAGGACAAACCAAAGCGCCTCTAAAACGTAATGCAAGATCAAGAATCAGGCAGAACTGACCAAAGGATGCGTGTGCTGATCGAGACAAACAAGAAGCAAAGCCTGACAAGGGACGACAGAGACGAAGAGGGGGAGAGTGTTGCAGAGCTAAAGAGAGTACAAAGTAGAGAAAAAGACGGGCCCCAAAATTTTTCCGATTTGGACATCATATCTTTGTATCATAATCATTCTTGTAATATATTTTCCGTTGTAAATGCACTAGAGGAGTCCTCTAGATGCATCCCCACAAAAGATTAGAAACTTACCCATATAAAATAGTAGGAAATTAGTCTTCTAGTGAATAAAGTGCTGGTCTCTTGTGTGAAAGGACCAAACTTAGGGCACATGTATATAAGTCACTTTGTGACTCTTTGTAGAGACTTTTTGCCATTGGGAAGAAGGAGCTCTTCTGAATTTTCGAATTTGCCTCTTCCTTTCTGATTTTGATCCTCTTTTTGGTCTTGTATGTGTGTGTGTTGCTTGAAATGTGTGTGTAGGACTGTTGTCTACCCCTTCCCATTGATTTTGAGCTGTTGTAGTGTGTGTGCGAACTAGTAGGAGTTGTGGCGTGAGTGTGGGTGCTTCCCGCCATTCACCATTTTGGCCATAACTTGAAGCAGAGTTATCAGAATCAAGTGAAAGCACTTCCTGTAGATGCGTCTCGTTGAGAGCTTCAAAACAAGTACCCTATTGCCTATATTCGGAGTTCGGAGCTGGGAGAAATCCTTGAATTTCTGAAAACTACTGTAAGAGGTATCGCGGCAAATACTTTCAGCATTTGAGTGAGTGTGAGAGGTGGATTAGTCTTTTCTCATGCATGCAAGCTGAGCCACTTCATTTTCCATCACGTGTGCACACGTCTTCATACACTTGGTTAGGTCGTTCGATCGGATTGACATTTAAATGTGTGTTAATTTCTCACTATACGCACTTGTGTGGCAATTGAGGTACAGTCTCATTGGCACAAGTCCTTGAGTCTTCTTGGCTCAAGTACACACGTTTTTGGCGCCGTTGCCGGGGAACACTCAACCAAGGTGCCTTCGTGATGGTTATAGATCGAGTGTGATAGAATCGTACTTGTAGAAGTGAATTTGTCCTGTGGCAATTAGTCAATCACTTCAACACTTGTTACTTCACATCTCAGAGGTGTGTGTGATAAGTTTTAGGTTTAGGGTTAGGAGGAAGGGAGAGAAGGAGGAGTTAGGGTTAGGTTAGAAGAAGAGGAGTAGTGAGGAGAGGAGAAGTAGGAGTAGACAAAAATCACCAAAAAATCCTCAAAATCACCAAAAAATTAGCAAAATTCAAATTATGTCAAAAAAGTATAAAAACCAAAAAAATTGGCTCATTTGATACTTGTTGGTGTTCTGGTATCGTGGGTGAGCAGTGACCAGTATCGCGGACTTGGTATCGGGTGCTTCAGGCCTTCACAGCTAGAGATTGAGCTCTAGGTGCAAGCAAGAGTATCTAGAGGTGAGGTTCTACCAAGATTATCTGACAAAAACACATTAAACAGGCATGAACGCGTGATTAAGAGCATGCGCAGTATTGCGGGGGGGAAAAGTTGTGTCATCATAATTTCCTTGTGAGGTACAGTGACCTAGGAGTGAAGAGGAGAGTAAGGGGAGCAAGGGGATGCAAAAATTTTGGAATTTTCTTGCATTTTGGCTTGAGTATCGCGATCGGTTGAGGTTTGGTATCGCGATACCAAAACTCCCTTGTATCGCGATACTCGCCGAAGTATCGTATCGCTTGATATCTGTCTTGGTATCGCGATACCATTTTGGTATCGTGATCCCGAGTTGGTATCGCGATCGTTCTTGGTTGAGATATCGTATCGCCGGGTACCAGTCTTGGTATCGCGATACCATTGTGGTATCGTGTCGCCAAGTTGGTATCGCGATCTCACCTTATCCAGTGGTATCGTATCGTTACCTTCATCGGTATCGTATCGTCTCACTTGGCATCAAGTATCGCGACACCACTTCGGTATCGTATCGCCCACTCACCTGGATAGTATCTCGATACCGTCATAAGTATCGTATCGTCTGGGTTCCACGGTATCGTATCGGGTGAATCGAGATAGCTTATCGTCTTGCATCTTCGTATCGTATCGTTGACCCCCACAAGTATCGTATCGCCATATTTCCTAGTGAAGTATCGCGATACCATACCAAGTATCGTATCGTGCAAGCCGGTGGTATCGTATCGCCGCTTGTCATAGTATCGTATCGTCCCTTTAACGAGGATAGTATACTAAAATTGTATCGTATCGGGAAGGTTACTGGTATCGTATTGTGCGGTTGTCCAGTATCGTATCGCCTGGAATTCTGCTATCGTATCGTCGTTGTGTCTGGTATCGTATCGTAGTAATTATCCAGTATCGTATCGTCGGCTGCAGACCATATCGTATCGTGTTAACATCAGGTATCGTATCGTGGCCGAGGCAGTATCGCCTAGGGCAGTATCGCCTAGGGCAGTATCGTCTAAAAGTGATATCCTCTAGAGTTGCACTAACTTTCTGTCAGACAATTTGAGGCATTGGAAGAGCCACTCAAGGAGAATCTCTGGGACTTCTAGGGAGACTTAGGTGAGTGAATGAACTTGAGGTCAGGCAGGGTGCTAAGTAGCCGAAGAAGCGTCATATCTTCTGTGGGAAGTGCTGCTCAGGTTAGTCATCACTCCATCTACTCAGAGACTTCTAGTGATTCAGAGGAGGAAATACCCATGGCTTCGGAAGACATGCAGGGTCCAACATCGAATAGGAATTTCATTTCTACTGTTGAAGGAGACTACCGTACCTCCTTACAGTATGTGTCCACTAATACCCAGGAGATCCCTATCTACCTGGATGGCTTAAACAGATCTGTGGCTAGGTGGTAACTTCCCTGAATGCCACAATTGTACCACGACCTGCTGTCAAGTATGAGGGAGGTGCATATGTAGACAAAATTGGTCATATCTACATTGTGACTGAATTTCCTGAGAGGATCAATGAAAGGGGAGAGTTCGTGGACCCAGACAACTCCGAAAGAACACACCCTGAGGAGTTTGTGACTACCCCTAGGGGCAGGTCTCAAGTATCACGGGTCTTGAGAGGAGATTTGATACCTCAAGATGACTACTTGCTGGAGGTCTATATGATCCACGGATCAGACCTATTGCTTCAAACCGACTTACCTGCTCCAGGGAGAGAAGAAAGCCCCATGATATTCTATGAGCTGAAAGACCCAGATGATGAAACTAGACTTACATACTTGGATAAGGATCAAAGGAGATATTGGCTTGTGAGTGCCTTAGACAGGGCTCGGCTGAGATACATGGGTGCGCCTGTATTTTCTCAGAGAGATCAGGCAACGACCTCACAAAATCCTTTTGGAAATCAACAAGAGACGGAACATACCACATCAGGACAGACCAGCCAACGAAGTGTGCCCAACCGTACTCACGTACAGTTTGCAACTTTAGGAGTGCAAACACACCATCAAACCCATGCAGGGATAGGTAACCAGTACCGACCACCAGTCAGACCACGACCACCGGTAGGAGGACAACCGAGAATACCTCCATTACGACCAGCTGCCCCAGTTTACCTTGTAATGCCCAGACCGCCTGAACCAATGAGAAGATTGAGACCTATTCAAGTGGCTAAATGTGTGAGAAACCATTATGATGGATTGGGGGAACCCTATGATCATATCGCCGAATTTAAACAAGTTCTAAGAGCGGAGCAAGTAGATGACTTCTTTGTGAAGTATGAGTCTTTTGGGCTCACCCTCACAGGGACAACTCTAACTTGGTTCCAACCCTTAGACCCAAATCAATTTGGAAATATGGAACAGTTCTTTCAGGAATTCATTGGGGAATTCACAAAGAGAGGGATTAAACACAATTCTGCGTCTTTAATCCATAGCTTTAAACAAAACCCTAATGAAACTGTGAAGACTGCTGCCCGAAGATTCAATCAATATGTGGATAGATGCCCAACGGCTGAGAGACCCACTCAACAAAAGATGATTTCATTATTTTTAGATGGGCTCACTAACGGAACTCTACGAACACTAGTGTATGTGAAGAGGCTACAAACATTGAGTGAGTGTCTCCAAGAGTGCATTGATTTGGAAGATAACCTTGCCGAGGATCTCAAAGGTACAACCGACCTCACTAAATCAGAAGATTTAAGGAGCACTGTCACGTCCAACTCCAGTAACATGGAAGAATTAGCAGATTTATTAGCGAAGAAACTAGGAGTCCAGGGGCAAAGAGCTTACCAAAACCCAGCTCAAAGAGTGCCTATGCTACGGAGATGTAACTTATGTGGAGGAGATCATCCCACACACTTATGTGCGAGAGGAGGGGCTGGTGCACAAACTATGTATCCATACCACAGACAACAACAACAAGGAACTTCTTGGTACTGCCACATAGAACAAAAATATACCAACCACACTACTGAGAACTGTCCCTTCAATAGGCAAGTACGCCCTTTTCAACCACCGCAGTATAGACCATATGGATACCCTCCTAGGGAGCTAGGCAGAGAGATACCAAGATACAACCCGTATCCCACACCAGCAGAAGCATCAAGGCCATATGAGCAGGCACCATATCCACCACCACAACCAGTGCTAGGACCCTAATTGTCAAAACCTCAGCAGGTAGTATCCGTAAAGTATACTCAACCAGAAGAAAACTTAGAAAGAGCTATAGTTCCAGCAGCGACAATGACCCAGGTAGAACCAACAAACCCTGGATATGAACCTCCTCCATGAGAGTACTACTCGTACGAAGCCAACATGTTAGAATATGAACCCGCATATGATGTTGCTTACTATGGATATGAGGGCTATGATCAGACTCATGGAGCAGAAACGACCACCCTAATGTATACAGCTCCTAAAGCACAACCAACCGTGAGACCACCTATTAGACCACCTATGCAGAGAGGACCATGCTATAGATGCAGAGGAGACCATTTCATTAGAGAATGCCCTCGACCTTACAACCCTCCACTGCCTAGGATTTGGGAAGGATATTGTAGTGATTGCGGGAAGGAGCATCTTTTCAGAGACTGCCCTAAGAATCCGACAAAAACTCAAGATACTACACCAATCAACGTGATTGAGGTCATAGAAGGGTCTGGAAGTGATAAGGAGTACACTGTACCACTAAAGGCTATTACTAGAGCCCAAGCGAAGCAACAAAAAAGAAAACAACCAGAAGAGAAACAAGAGAGCAATAAAACTGTAGGCTCTGAAATTCAGGTAGTCAAGGATTCTGAGAACCCTCGTGAGAACTCCCAAAACACAAGAGTACAAAAATGGAAGGAAAGACGAGAAAAACTCAAAGAAAAATGAGCGAGAAATAAGAGTCAAGACAGTAAGAAACAAACTAAGGGCTTGAAGGAGCATAAAGAACAAAAAACGTGTGTACCTGAGCCAAAAAGACTCAAGGACTTGTGCCAATGAGACTGTACCTCAATTGCCACACAAGTGCATATAGTGGGAAATTAACACACATTTAAATGTCAATCCGATCGAATGACCTAACCAAGTGTATGAAGACGTGTGCACACGTGATGGAAAATGAAGTGGTTCAGCTTACATGCATGAGAAAAGACTAATCCACCTCTCACACTCATTGAAATGCTGAAAGTATTTGCCGCGATACCTCTTACAACAGTTTTCAGAAATTCAAGGATTTCTCCCAGCTCCAAACTCCAAATATAGACAATAGAGTACTTGTTTCGAAGCTTTCGACGAGACACATCTACTGGAAGTGATTTCACTCGATTCTGATAACTGTACTTCAAGTTATGGCCAAAATGGTGAATGGCGGGAAGCTGAAGATTCTGAAGCAACAATACAAGAGGAGGTGCAGGAATTCTCACCCCAGAGTATTACCAAAGCAAAAGGACATTGGTTCCGTGAAGATCAAACAGCGGGGGATTACCTGTTCCTCGCAACAATCAAAATTATGGATACTGATCACCAGTTTCCAATCATGTCACAGGATTTCCGCATACTCCACACACTCCCAGCCATTGAAGACATCTTGAAGAAAGCGGGCATTCACAAGTACTTTGAATTGCCGATATATAAGCCTGACTTCCAAAGATGCACACAGGTCATGAATACCTTACAGCCAGCGCTTCACAATCCATTGGTCCCAGAGGCTAGAGTAATGGATAAAGTGGGAGAATGGGTGATCATTCAATTCACACATGACTTGATTAAAGAAGCCTTTGAATGGGAAAAGGATGGAACTACAGTAGTGAAAGAAGAAAGCCGAGGTGCCAAAACCAAGACATTCACGGATATAAATCGCGTAGACATAGAAGAGGGAGTCAGACTGATCCATCAACATTTTTGCTTCCCGAATATGCACCGATACACGGCGCCACAGAAGATTATTGTCTTGTCAAAGTCGCCACAGTCCCTAAAAAGAAAAAAGGAAGTAAGATGGTAGAAGTAGCGGAAACTAGCTCTCAACCCAAAATGAGAGGCACGAAGAGACTCCGAGAAGCCAAGCAAGCTGAAGAGGACGCACCAACAACCAAAAAAATCCATGTGCTTCCCAAAACTACTATTGAAGGACAGAAGCAAATCACCGAAGAAGACTTGACCAAAGCCCTAGAAGAAACCCATCAATATACAGAAGGGAAAATTAATTTATCAGTACAAGGTCATCACTATCACCAGTCAAAACACGCAATGGAAACAAAAAGCAAACTCATGAAAGTCCATAGGTATCGGGAAATAGGCTTGGATAATTCTAGTTCTTTATCGGAGGGCCAAGAAGAGCCGAATACTTCATTGTTAGATGTCGATATTCAAAGTGAGTCAAAAGATGACGGACAATGGGAGGAATTGAATGAAGTGGACTATAACGAAGAGCAAGAAGACCTCAAGCAGGAGGATCACACAACAAAGGTTGATCAAAGTACCAGGAGCAAGGAAGCAGAAATGGAAGGTCTGCATACTTTAAAACTTAATGAAACTTCCAACATTCAAATCAAGGAGGCCACACCACCTCGAAAAATATCCATGAAGATACCCAAGAAGGAGACGAAGGAAGAGAAAACAGACGATGAGGAACCCTTCATACCAATAAGGGTTGTGGCAGAACCCTCCCCCATGGATGTCACATTTCAAGGGAGTGCCACCAAAACTAATGAAGTGGATAAAGACGACGAAGAACCCCGAGTACAGATACAGATTTGACAACCACACAACGCAACTATCCATGTCGAACAAGGGAAAGATGTACAAACAGGAGAAACCCCAGATATACCCAAGACATGGCTGAATGTGGATATCGCTCAGCTCAAGCCTGTGGTGCAAGACATGATTAGAACTGCATTGGACACACAACAATTAATGCTTGACGCTGATGAAGATTACGACCAGGCCATGCGAGATAAGAAGGAACTTGAAACATTGGGTAAGAATCTGTCCACTGAGTTATCATCAGTAAAAGAACGAGTTTTGAGGAAAGAAAATGAACTTCAAGAACTTAAAACACAATACAGCATATTAGAGACGCCGAATACAAAACTGAAAGAACAGGTTTAGGAACTCACAAAGAAATTAGAAGTGAATGAAACTGAGAAGACACGAATCAATGCCCGTAGTAAAATCTTGGAGTCTCAGCTAAAAGTATACATGGAGGAAGCAAAGAATCTACGACAACAAAATAAAGAACTCATGATAGCTCTTCTGAGTGATCAGCCAGTCGAAGTGCAAGCCAAGCCAGAAAAGAATATACAAGAATTGGAGGACAAGGTAGCTAAGTATGAAGATCAGCTCACAAAGGAGCAAGCCACGATTGCCGAATGGGAAAAGAAATACATGGACGATACGGCTGCATTGAGAGCCAAATGGAAAAAAGCGGAGAATAGTTATCTACGGCAATGTAAGGAAGACACTGATCAGATGAATATCGTGGCCCAAGAACTGATCAAACACCAGGACACCATTGCAAAAGCTGAGGAAGAAATTAAGCAAAAAGATGAAATAATTAAACAGCTTCAGGAGCAGTTAGAGCAAAGAGCAAAGCAGGGGACACCAGTAGTTCCACAAGATGCAGAGGCTACTGTGGAGAATGAGGTACGTCCTCTCTCTCCCCCCTCATATCATTCACCGATAAGGGAGGAAAAGGAGGTTCAAATTGAACCTAATACTCCAGAAATTGCAGAACTGAGCCGACCAGAAAGGGCACTACTGGTGTCCCAACTCACTGCTGAGTTTGAAGATCAGATCATCAAGATCATGAAGGAAGCTCAAATAGAGAATAAGCAATTAGAGCAAATTTTGAAGCCCTTCAATGTACCATACGGATTACTTAAAGAACAAACGCGACATTATATAAAGTCTACGACAAATAAAGATCTGGATCACAACCTCGACTTCAGGCAAGATACCTTCAACTATACACAAGAAGAGTTTGAGAAGGCGGATCCTAGATGGAGACGAAAACTTTTAGAAAAGAATCCTACACTGAGGGTACAGTGGGAAGCATCACCGTATGAGCTTCAAGTAAACCCGTCTTTTTGTCCTGTGCCCCGCAGACGCGCCTGGACGCAATTTTGGGAAGGACAGTGCCAGGGTAGTATTAATAATCAGTGGCTCAACTACCCATTGTTATCTAGTCCGCCACATAATTACTTACCGACCGAGGAATACATGGTAAAAACTATGGAATTTTGGATTGCCAGATATGCTACAGTACCCGATTTAGCGGTAAAAATGACCAATAAGATATTCAGCATGATGCTTACGGTACTCAAAGTGTTCCAACATGCCAAATACACCTTTTTGAATTTCATCGGCATTACACAAGGATCAGAAGCACTTATTTTTTATTTATCTACTATTCCTAGACGACTAACTATCATGGCATATTATTCTCGCCTAATGTTTTTGCCTTCGACATATATGCAAACTTTTGAAGAAGCATTCTTTACCGGCTTCTTTGAAATTGACTCAGAAATTTTTGTGAAAATGACGTCCAATCTGAACGCACGCCTGGTTGCCTATGAAACAAGTTTCTTTGCGGATCATCAACAGGCGCCAGAGGACGGAGTAAAATCTCAGCAATGGAAGGAGTTCATGCTGTGTCACGCTAATCTGCTAAATCAACGAGAGCAAACGGCCATCCAAACATACACACATCGCCACAAAAAGCCTGTCGGGGACGACAGAGTTCAGGAGGAGGGACGTGTAGAGGGACAATCAAGCAAAAAGAAAAGAAGAAGAAAATCAAAGTCTAGAACGGCTCAATAGAGATAAGGATAAAAAGAACAAGTCCCTGCAAGAAGCCCCGCAGGGGCGCATCACCCATCTCTGCACAGAGCCCCGTAGGGGCACACACACCAAGGAAAAGCACGCAGCCGGAAGGAGGAACCAGGACCAACAAGTATCCATGAAGTGCAAGATGATATCAGGTGGTTCCGTGGCCATATGAGGGTGCTTCAACCTCTTGAGTAACAGAGGATTCAGATCAAGGCTTACGAGCTACATCCTCATATGTGCACTGATGGCGTGCGTGGCAAACCGAATTAACAGGCTTTGAGTAATACACCAAGGTCCGATAAGTGCAACCAAGACAAACCAAAGCGCCTCTAAAACGTAATGCAAGATCAAGAATCAGGCAGAACTAACCAAAGGATGCGTGTGCTGATCGAGACAAACAAGAAGCAAAGCCTGTCAAGGGACGACAGAGACGAAGAGGGGGAGAGTGTTGCAGAGCTAAAGAGAGTACAAAGCAGAGAAAAAGACGGGCCCCAAAATTTTTTCGATTTGGACATCATATCTTTGTATCATAATCATTCTTGTAATATATTTTCCGTTGTAAATGCACTAGAGGAGTCCTCTAGATGCATCCCCACAAAAGATTAGAAATTTACCCATGTAAAATAGTAGGAAATTAGTCTTCTAGTGAATAAAGTGCCGGTCTCTTGTGTGAAAGGACCAAACTTAGGGCACATGTATATAAGTCACTTTGTGACTCTTTGTAGATACTTTTTGCCATTGTGAAGAAGGAGCTCTTCTGAATTTTCGAATTTGGCTCTTCCTTGCTGATTTTGATCCTCTTTTTGGTCTTGTATGTTTGTGTGTTGCTTGAAATGTGTGTGTAGGACTGTTGTCTATCCCTTCCCATTGATTTTGAGCTGCTGTAGTGTGTGTGCAAACCAGAGTTATCAGAATCGAGTGAAACCACTTCCAATAGATGCGTCTCGTCGAGAGCTTCGAAACGAGTACCCTATTGCCTATATTCGGAGTTCGGAGCTGGGAGAAATCCTTGAATTTCTGAAAACTGCTGTAAGAGGTATCGCGGCAAATACTTTCAGCATTTCAGTGAGTGTGAGAGGTGGATTAGTCTTTTCTCATGCATGCAAGCTGAGCCACTTCATTTTCCATCACGTGTGCACACTTCTTCATACACTTGGTTAGGTCGTTCGATCGGATTGACATTTAAATGTGTGTTAATTTCCCACTATACGCACTTGTGTGGCAATTGAGGTACAGTCTCATTGGCACAAGTCCTTGAGTCTTCTTGGCTCACGTACACAACTGAGCATAGCAAGCAGCAGGTGTGTGATAAAAAATAGAAGGTTTTCATTGAAGCTTCAACTTTGAAGTAGTCTGTTTTGATGCAATCTTTTCTTACATCATTTCCAAAGTACATAGGCACTTCTATAGTGTCTTTGGAAAGCTAAGAGGGCCCACAACCCAACTCTAAAGCTACAAGGGGTTGGTACAAAGGAGAATTTGCCAGTACCTACTCATTTCTTGGAGTGTCCATCCATCTATCCCAACATCCACATCATTTACTCCACATAATTCAAATGAATCCACATCATTTAATCCACTTATTTCAAATTATTCCACATCAATTACTCCACATAATTCAAATGAATCCACATAATTTAATCCACTTAATTCAAACGAATCCATAATCATGTAATTCACGTAATTCAAATGAATCACATCATTTAATCAACATAATTCAAATGAATGCACATCATTTAATCCACTTAATTCAAATGAATACACACCATTTACTCTGCATAATTCAAATGAATCCACATAATTTAATCCACTCAACCCAAATGATTCCACATCATTTAATCCACTTAATTCAAATGAATCCACATCATTTAAATAGATATATAGATAAATAGTTAGATAGATATGGTGATAAATAGATAAATAGATGAATAGATTGATAGATATGTATATATGGTGATAAATAAATAAATAAATAGAATGATGTATATATGAATAGATTGACTGATTGATTGATAGATACATAGACACACACACACACACACACACACACACACACACACACACATATATATATATATATATATATATATATATATATATATATATATATATATATATATATATATATATATATATATATATATATATATATATATATATATATATATATATATATATATATATATATATATATATACACACAACACATACACACACACACACACACACACACACACACACACACACACACACATATATATATATATATATATATATATATATATATATATATATATATATATATATATATATATATATATATATATATATATATATATATATATATATATATATATATATATATAACATCCCTCATAATTAATTCATATCCAAATCTATCATAATCACTTCATATTAGATCCACATTATCACTTCATGTATCATAAAACACATCAATTTAAAGACTTGTTATATGACATTAAATAAACAATTAAATTTGACACAATGATAAAAAAGATGTTTGATTAATAAACATGTTTCTTGACAAACATCATTTTCAATGTGGTCTTAATCCATCACTTATGGATATCTTCAAACAATACCAAACAAAATTAGAGAATAATCTAAGTAATTCATGTGTGTCTACTCTTTTTGATACATCTTTATCACATGCTACTTCTAAAGCATATTTTAGCTTATAAATCCCATTTGTATCAATGTGGTAACTACCTAAATTTTTGTATTTCGAAATTTACAAAAGGAGTATTGAAATTGTAAAGGTTTCTTGGATTTTATTGGAGGGTGAAGGGCTAGTGAATATGCATTCTGTTGCAATCCACCAATACTTTTTGACTCCACTCATTTCAAGTTGATATTTCAAGATCAAGTAGCTTTGGAAAACATCTTTTTGTGGGAAAATGCATTGCTCTTCCAAATACACATAGTCCAATATAAGATTGCTTGCCTTCAAAATGCAACAATATGTTGCCTAGATGGAGATCATTATGTGAAGTATTACAAGTGTGTAGGAATGACACTGTTTGCAGTAGTCCATTGATTAACTTCCAGATGTTTGTCTTCAGTGTTGCTATATCTCCTTATGTGTCTTTGATACTTCTGCCTCATGGTATGTTTAAATACTCTTTGTTCATTCTCTCGAGCGACATGTCTAAAGTACCACCATTCCATAATCTGAAAATGAGGCATGGGCTTTCGCTATGATGTCTAGCCAATGCAAGTGGACTGAATATTCCACTATGCATAACATGTAAAATGCTGGCTTCATTCATAGCTTCATTCTCTTGTGTGTGTAAGTCACCACCATGTAATTTAAATAATTTTTTTGCAAAGATTCCATTGATGAATCTCAGGTGGGTTATTCTCACTTTATGGACCATTCTATATTGTTCCTTCTCCATGAGAGCTACATCTTCAAAATGAATAGATGAATATGGGAGCAAACATAGGTTAATATCTCCCATATTCACATGTATATCTATTGTTGTTGCTATTGTTGGTCTCTCTGCCTGTTCAGCAATGTCATGTCTCACTCTCTTTCCTCTCTTCATTGTTTGGTAATGTAAATGGACAAATTTGATTTTGTCGATAAATCTTGGCATTGTTGTAATATCCAATGCCAATGATTCTACTACTTTTACTATTTTCCCAAAGATGCGAGTGAGCTCTTTGGATATTTGTTCATCTAGTACTTGTGCTCCTCTTGATACACTTCCAAATTTATATTCAATATTGATGTATGCTATTCTAAATAGTTGTTCAATGAAATCCTTGTAATGTGATATATCCATTGGTATTGTGTTCTGGTCTTCTTGCATTCCGTACATATACAAGCAAAAAAACTCTTCCAAAAGCTTTTTCTCGTGCTTATTTATTTTACCTACCATCTCTGCAAATATAATAAAGGCTATCTGTTAAAATTAAAATTTTTATTGATATTAAATCTTTAAACACTAATCTAATTCATAACAGCAATAGTAAAAAATAAGACTCATAATAAAATGATAGATACTTAATTACATTTTAAGTACACATATAAATAGATAAATAAGTAAGTGCATGGATAGGCAGATCAATATATAAATAAAGAAATGATAGACAAATGAATAATTGCATGGATAGATAATTGAATAGATAGATAAATATAGATAGCTAGACCTATATATAGATAAATAAATGATAGATAGATGAATAACTGAATGTGTAGATAATTGAATAGATAGAATAGATCTATATATAAATAATAAGTGATGGATACATGAAAAATTGAATGGATAGATAATTGAATAGATAGATAGACGGATACATGGCACTTGATGGACTAAAGCTTTGTAGATTCAAAGCTATGGCAGGTATTCAACCTAGTAAAGAATGAAGAATAAAGCATACTTTAGCTTGAGGGGGAGCTATTGGAACATCAAGCTTACACTATGCTTGAGGTGGATTTGATCTACATCAAAAGCTATCACGCACATACCATGCACACATACCATGCACACATCGAAGTCGCATGATTGAATTTGCATTGAAAATGTGCATGGTATTGAAGTTGAACGTAGACTAAAATTTGATTAAGTATAGTTTTTGAAAGTAATTTAATCTTCTCTTTATCATAGAAGTTGAGCATACTTAGGAATTCGTCTCTTACTAGATATAGCCAAGTCTTATAAGAATAATGCATGTGATATATAGATGTGATGATCATGTTGCAAGACTTAGAGAAATCTAAAGAGTTTTATAGATAAAATCTAAGAGCTGAACACAATGTATTGGAAATGTATAAGGATGATTGCCACATGAATTCTTAATTCTATACATTATCATGCTTCCTTGTGAAATAATTCCCTAGCGTAAGTATAAATATTTATACTTAAGTACATAACCAAAGTTATGGTCTTGAACCAACTTTGTTGGTGGAAAATATTTGAAATTATTTTTGAAAAATAGTATGCAAATAATGCTAGCACTTTGGAAGCATAACTTTCAAGGATACGTTCCATCATAGAAATAAGATACCACATTATATAAGAATTCCATAGATTAGAAAGGATTTACAAAACGTTTTCCATTAATTTTCCCCAAAGAAAGAGAAACTTTGAAAGTCCAAAAACCACCTACATCATGGAATTTAAATTCCATATTTTGATACATAAATATTCAAAAGATTGGAATCCAAGAAGCAATCTTGAACAAAGTATCAAAGTTACTTTAATACTCAAAATAAATTAAATCAAAATGTTCAAAAGATTCAATATTACAATATGATCAAGATTAAATCCATTGAAGTGAGCTTTGGTTGAGGGAAGAGAAGCTCAAGACATAAGTTTCCTTCAGTTAAGGTGCACCTAACAAGAGTAAGAACAAGAGTAAGAACAAGAGGAAGCATCAATTAATTCAAAGTATCAACTTGAGTAAGATTAGGGACAAAAAGATTGTCACTTATGGGATTTCTCAAGTGAAGCATAACCCATCTACTTTAAACATGCTTCAAACATGCCTCCAAATTTGGTTTCAAGAATATGTTTAAAGAAGACCACAAAAAGAGGTATAAAAAATTCTTTTGTCTAGAGCTTAATCAATATCAAAGAATGACATGAAGGAATTCTAAGATAAATATCACATATAAGGTAAATGTGGATTCAATGCTATGGGACATTGAGCTTTCATTTACATAGGTAAAGATATGATGATATGGGACATCATATCTTTGGTGATATTTACCCTCTGATTCAGATCCTCATTCCTGAGTTGGACAGTAAAGAAATGAGCACAAGTAAAAAATTCACAATGAAACTTGATGTTTTTTTCAAAAATCTAGGATTCCTTCAAAAGCTAATTTGAGCAATGCAAAGAATTCAAGGGTGAGTTATTTTCCCAAGATGCTCCTACTTCTACTATGCCTAAAAGGAAAATATGAACTAGAAGTAATTGAAGCTCAAGTATTGAGTCAAAGTATTTTTTCTTCACTTAAAAAAAGTAGTTGAAGGATTGAATCTTTAAATAGAACAATGCAAAAGAGAACTAGAAATTTTTTTTTTGTAAAAATCCATTGAAAAGACTAAGATGATTGAAAATACATGCAGAGTTGGATCCAAATTAGATAAACACTTAAGGAACTAGTAGACACTCATGAGAGCATAAACAGCATAAAGAAGGCCAAAGTAGGATGCATTTCTATGGATTGGTGGAAGTGCAAATTGGTATGGGACAACCAAATGCTAAATCACTTTGAGAACATTCCTTTGATGACAAGAAAGGAAAAAAATTTTCCATTCATAGGAAGCATCAATTAGTTATCCTTTTCTAGGAATGTACATAGAATTAATGCACTTAAACCTTAAAAATAAAGGATACAAAATGAAGGAGAGTTACACTCTCACATTCATACCAGAAGTAAAGCCTATAAGCTTCACTAAGTCAAATTCTTGGATCAACTTTATGTAAAGATGATCTCTGACATAGAGAGTTTAAGCATGAATAGAATAAGAAAAGTGGAAAAATTAATCTTTTGAGCTATCAGAACATAGCTCACTAGAAAGGATTCAAGCAAGAGAAGTATTGAAGAGGAATACATAGAAGAGATGTGAAAATCTAAGTTAGGAATGAAAACAAGATAGGAAATCTTGAAAGAACTTGGAACCAGAAAAGGACTTTAGATAAAGTCCAATAAATTAACATAGACTAAAGTATGATACAAATAGATTAACTCAAGGATTAGGAAAAGAACTAGCTAGTCAATTGGATTTCAAGGTTTATGGAAGCCCAGAAAGAAAACAAGGAAGTAGAAGAAGATTGGAGCACAACAAAACACTAAGTGTATTACTAAGTGAAATATACAAAGATAAGTGACCCATTATGGTTATAGGCGTATATACAAGGTAGACAAAAAAAAATCCTAAAGAGGTAAAAAAGTACCCTAGCATTCCTAAAATGTTCAAACACATCACTACCTAAATATATAAACAAATATCCCCTAGAAGTAATATGGTGAAGAAGGAGTTGGCACTCATGTATAAGAAAGTGCCAAGCTATGTGGAAGGGAATCAATCAACAGAGGAAGTAAGCCCAGAGCTTTGCAAAAAGCTTCGAAATTATCCCTAGGTAGATCCTTTGTGGGCACATAAGCCAAAGTGATCTCTTTAGCAAAGAGTCCCTCCCTAACATAATGGTAGTGCACCACAATGTGCTTTTTCATAATCTATGAGCTTATACAACCCATGATAAAATGCCAAAGGCAATGATATTATCACCACTTGAGAGATCATGAATTGGATATCTATTATTAAGAAATGTAACAACCAAGCCAATCTTTGTTGATATATTTAGGTAGTGATGTGTGTGAACACTCTAGGACCGCCGGGGCACTTTTTTACCTCAGATCATTCCATTTCTGATGCAGATTTACATGATGCACTTGTTGATGAGAGAGCTGATATTGAGTAGGCAAAAACTATGCCAAAATGGCTGGTGTAGACTTTGCGTGACAACAAATTAGATGCACCTTTGTCATATCATACTCGCGCAGGCTCTCATAGTGCCTCTTTTGCATCAGATTGCTATGCTATGGCTGCATATAGTCTCTGTGATGAGAATGAGCTTGTTTCATTTTACAAAGCACAAAATTCAAAAAATTGGATGGATGCTATGCAATCTGAATATGATGCTATAATGAAGAATGGTACTTGGTCTTTATGTGACTTGCCTCCTGACAAGAAGGCCATTAGGACTAAATGGGTATACAAGCTGAAGCATAAACCCTGATGGTATAGTTGACAGGTATAAGGCTAGGCTTGCTGCAAAGGGTTATGCGTAGGAAAGAGGCATTGATTTTGATGAGACCTTTGCACCTACTTGCTAAATGACTACTGTTCATAGCATCTGTGCACTTGCAGCTCATCATGTTGGAATGTACATCAGTTGGATATCAAAACAACATTTCTGAATGGTGACTTGCATGAAGAAGTGTATGTTTTTTAGCCTCGTGGCTTTGTGCAAAAGGGCATGAGAACTAGGTGTGCAGGTAAAGAAGGCATTATATGGTTTAAAGCAAGCAACACGTGCTTGGTATGAAAAGATACATGCCTATCTGATTGCACATGGGTTTGAGAATAGTCCAACTAAAAGCACCTTATATGTTAAGCGTGCTAATGATCTACTTCTGATCATTGTGGTTTATGTTGATGACATGTTGTTCACTGGTCCTCATGAGAGGCATATTGCTGATTTTAAGGCTGATTTACATGCCTCATTTGAGATGTCTGATTTGGGGCATTTGCATCACTATGTGGGCATTCAGTTTATGCACGTTGATGGTGGAATGGCTTTGTGTCAAACAAAATATATTGACACATTATTTCAGTGTTTCGGCCTTGAAGACTATAAGCCTACTGACACTCCTATGGAGACAGGTTTACGATTGAGTCTTCAGGATGCTGGAGATGCATTTGATGCTGTTCTCTATCAGCAGGCTATTGGATGCTTGATTTACTTATGCATTACTCGGCCAGATATTCAGTTTGTTGACTCACAGATGAGCAGGTTTATGCATTTCCCAGGAGTCAAGCATTGGCAAGCGGTTAAGCGCATCTTTCGTTACTTGAGTGGTACCTTTCACACAAGAGACCAGAACTTTATTGATGAAAAGACTAATTTCCTACTAGTTTACAAAGGTAATGATACAAATATCTATGGATATGCATCTAGAGGACTTCTCTAGTGCATTTACATAGGAAAATATGTTAGAAAGGGACTATGTTACAAAAATAAAGTGTCCAAATCAAAAAAATTTTGGGGCCCTTCTTTTTCTCTGCATCTCTTCTCTTCTTTGCTCTGCAACACTCTCCCCCTCTTTGTCTCTATCCTCCCTTGATAGGCTTTGCTTCTTGTCTCTAGTTCTGTGCATATAGTCGATCTGGTTCCTTACTAACTGATAGCCTCTTTATAGTTGACCACTGCTAGCTCCTGTGGAAGTTGGAATGATATAGTTTTACCAGTGGTCAAGGAACCGATCATAACTCAGGATCTATTGCATTGGTTTTGGCCTATTCTTTTCTTTCCACATCCAACCAGTGGAGATGGACTACGATAGATTTGTAGTCTAGTTCACCAATAACCTCTTTAAATCTGGGTTGCTATGTTAAGTCGGGCTGCCACGCAGGAAACCTATGGAAGGTATGAAGGTCTAGATTTACAGCCTTCGATCTGGACCTCCCAAAGATCAAGAGGTTGAAGCACCTTCCGGGGCTCAGGATCTGCCAGATATCTTCTTGCACTTCTTCATGGGTAATTGTTGGCCTTGATCCATCCTTACCTGTTGCAAACTTTCCACTATTGTGTGCCCCTGTAGGGCTCTGTGCAGAGATGGATGTTGTGTGCCGCTACGGGGCTTCCTACAGATATTGTAGCTATGAAATAGATAGTACGATGAAAATATACCTCTTTACATCATGTCAAATGATCAACTATGCAGTAAGAACCAAGTTTGAGAAGATCACCGTTTTGAGATGAACTTGACAGAGAAGTGAAGTAGAGATGTGATCAATGTATATGTATTAAATCACATAGAATTACAATGGCATAGGCAATGTATAATTGCACAATGTGAAGGTAGTGATGGAGCTATAGAATGAGCTCACTAATCACAAAAAAGCCCTCTCAAATGATCTCCAAATTGGGCTCTTTTTCACGTGAGATTTCAGTCCATTTTTATAGCTTGGAGTTGGACCCAACTTTTGAGTTAAAATTCAAGCTCTTACCATAAAGTGAATCCTAAACCTTAGGACTTATTTTCTCATCAATCAACTACCAAGTAATTTGAGATTTGATTCCTCCTAACTCCACGTGAGAGTAGTGCAATTAACATATGCACTTTTACAAGGATAAAGGTAAATTGATTTTTACAAGGGAATAGTCATATGTGACTTCAAATGATTGTATGAAACAAATGCTGATTATCCAAGTATGTAGACTTGGACTCTTTTGCACCAAAAAAGAAGGCCATTGGCACTAAGTGGGTATACAAACTAAATCATAAGCTTGATGTAACAATTGACATGTATATGGCTAAGCTTGTTGCAAAGGACTATGCATAGGAAAGAGGCATTGGTTGTTATGAGACCTTTGGTCCTATATGCTGAATGACTAGAGTTCATAGCATCTGTGCACTTACAACTCATCACGGTTGGAACATACATCATATGGAAATTAAAACTACATTTTTGAATGGTACTTGCATGAAGAAGTGTATGTTTTTCAACCCCGTCGTTTTGTGTAGAAAGGGCATGAAAACATAGTGTGCAGGTTGAAAAAGGCATTATATGGTTTGAAGCAAGCACCATGTGCTTGGTATGAAAAGATACATGCCTATTTGATTGCACATGGTTTTGAGAACATACCAACTGAGAGAACCTTATACATTAAGCATGCCAATGATGTGCTTCTAATCATTGTTGTCTATGTTGATAACATGCTGCTCACTAATCCTCATGAGAAGCATATTGCTGATTTTAAGGCTGATTTGCATGCATCATTTGAGATGTTAGATTTGGGGCATTTTCATCATTATTTGGGCATTCAGTTTATGCAAGTTGATGGCGGAATAACTTTGTGTCAAAAAAACATTCTTGTAGTGTTTTGGTCTAGAAGACTACAAACCTATTGCCACACCTATGGAAATAGGTTTACAATTGAGTCTTCATGATGTTGGAGATGCATTAATGCTATTCTCTATCAACACGCTGTTGGATGTGTGATTTACTTATGCATCACTCAGCTAGATATTTAGTTCACTATATAAGAGATGAGTAGGTTTATGCACTGCCAAGTGTCAAGCATTGGCAGGTGGTTAAGTGCATCTTTCACTACTTGAGTGGTAGTCGGCTACTTGGTGTTACCGTTAGTGTCCATGTGAAAGGCCAAATGTCCACCAGACACTTCTTTGTATATGTTATTTAATAAAACATATAGTGGCCTCGTCAGCCATAGTCTGTAAGTCTGACTGCATTTGTAAGACCTAAGAAGTCTATCTTCGTGCTCCCTGTGTATTGTGCATTTTTGCGTATTCTGTAGCCTTTGTGCAGAGTACCGTGTGTGGCCCTAGGAGCTCAATTTTCTACTCCGAGGATATCATTGTGGAGCTCTCAAGAAGGAGAGCGCACTGTGGTGCATTGCCATCAAAATACTTCACTAGTATCAGAGTAGTTTGACGCAAAATATTTGTTCCTTTTGTGCGAGCAAAGCGAGCACCTCCCTCTTGCCTTTCTCCAAGGCCTATGACTAAGGCGGCGACCAAGGCATAGACCTTGGCATACCTTGTCATCCGAGTCACCGAAGTCACCATTGGCACCGTTGGCTTCACCTGAGGGAGGACCTCAACGATCAAGGAAGATAGAGGTTCCTGGTACTTCCCGGGAGGCCACCCATCCTAGTATTGTTCCCCCCAAAGCTTGCTTAAGTATGGCAATCTCTTTCCACTAAGCTATAGTCTTGTGGTGTGTGAAAAAGGGGAAAGACTAAGGTTAACATTACCTTGAACATGTTTTGGTCCTTCAAAGCTTCATTCTTTGCTTTCAAAGCATATTTTTGGAGCATTTTTGGGGTGTCTTTTGGAGCCATTTTGGAGTACTTTCGCACATAGTTCTCTTCACACAGGTCCAAGAAAATCAAGAAGAGTATTTTTTGTACTTCTCCAACAATAAATATCAACCTTTGAGGCTATATTTTCAGCCACACTCATAAAACTATAGGTTTCTCAAAAGGTTTTCAGTTTTGGTGGGAGCAGCTGCTGCAAATTTATACATATTTTTTGAGCATAAAACATCAGAGTTGACAGACACTTGCAGGTGTTGTTGGCTAGTTTTTGGGGTGTGCATTCAACCTTTTAGTGTTATTTTATTGCATATATTGATCACATACACACCATGTATGCTTCTATGGATATCGCTTATGTACATCCATGTGGTCATTGATATAGCAGATATGTTTTTGAATAAAAACTTTTACGTTTGATAAAGAGGGTCATGGTGAGGTTTTCTTAACTGGGAGACACCTAGATGTCAAGATCTCTTAGGTGATGCAGATGGAAGACTTACCTAGCCTCGCCATAGGAGATGTATGATAGTTGTTCATTGGTGCTCGATAAGCCTAGTTGGCTTCTATTGGGTAACTAATTATATGCATTGGAGTTAGTGATTCACTATGCAGATAAACATGCCAATACTTGCAGTTTTATGATATTTTGACACTGGTCATACACTCATTTTGCATAGGGTACTCTGGCAAAATCTTTCCAGATTTTTGGTTTTATCAACTATACAGTGGTCGATTTACTCCTTGACACACTTATTCATTAGTGTTTGGACTCTTCTAGCTCCATTATCATTTTATTCATTCTCTATCATCATGGCATCAGAGGTCTCAGGCACATCTGGTGGATCAGGGTCTAGTGTCAGTATTTTGAGGAGCTATAACTTGCACGACAAAGACTATTTTGAGATCCGAAATTTTCATGGCACAAACTTTGTTGTATGGAAGAATTAGATTAAAGATGTGTTGATTCAAATGAGGCAATGGAAGCTAGTAAATGGGATTTCAAAGAAGTCGGTTGACATGGATGAAGATGATTCGGATGAGTTAGATGAAATGGCCATGTCTACCATTTTCTTGCACCTGGCAGATAATGTTTACTTTACAATATTAGACTGTGAAAGTGTAGAGGATCTTTGGAAGAAGTTATGCAATACATATGAAAAAGGAACCACATCAAATAAAGTGTATCTGATGAGAAAGTCATATGACCTTCGCATGAAGGACAGAGATAGTGTTGTTGCTCATCTAAATGATTTTGATGCTATATTCTCCCAGTTACAGGATCAAAAAATGGATATGGATAATGAAATGAAAGCCGTATTGTTGTTATGCACCTTGCCATCATCATGGGATACATTTTGCACAGCTATTAGCAATAGTGCACCTGGTGGTAAACTCATATATGATGACATATGTGGAGCACTCTTGAGTGAGGATATTCGTAGAAAAGATATGGTTGGTACTCAGAGTGGAGATGCATATAATGTTCATGATTCTTACCAAGGAAAGAATCAGCAACATGGCAGGAGCAAGAACAAGGAAAAGAATGGTCAATGGAATAAGAGTAGAAGTAAATCAAGGAAGAGGGATATTGAATGCCATTATTGTCATAAGAAAGGACACATTAAGAAAGACTGTTATGCATTAAAGAATGCTAAAAGTAAAGGACAAAATGTTGATGGGCATGTTAAACAATTACTTGCACCATCTACTTCGATTGTGAAGATTGAAGAAATTAATGCTATTTTTGATGATGTTGATGTGTTGACACTTGATAGTACTGTGCCAGCTGAGGCTCTTATGGCTGATTCTCTTTCCCACACGTGGCTGCTAGATTCAGGTGCTTCTTTCCATGTGACACCACATAGAGAATGGTTCTCTAATTATGCAGCAAAGCCTCTTGGTACCGTGAGACTTGGTGACTTTTACCTGTGTGACATTGTGGGGATTGGAGATGTGGTTGTGCAGTTCATTGATGACTCAAAATTTACTATGCATAATGTATGCCATGTACCTCAGTTATCATGTAGTTTGATGTCAGTTAGTCAACTTGATGACCTTGGTTATAAGGTGGTCTTCTATGCTCAATTCTTTTGTATATCAAAGGGCAATATGGTTATTGCAAAAGGAAGAGAAGTTGGATCTTTTTATCCTTTATTTGTATCACAAAAAGAACACTTGTTAGTTGTTACTAAACAGCCTATGGCTTGTATTTGGCATGGTCGTTTCGGCCATATATCTTGTAGTGGAATGGAAAATTTTCTCATTCTAGCTACTTACATGTGTTATCTTTCTTTGATTTTTCATTTTGTGAGCATTGTCAATATCGAAAGCAAACCACAAATGTGCATAGAATGCACATTGACTCTTCAATTCAGCCTTTAGATCTCGTTCATACAGACGTGTGTGGTCCTATGCCCATTAGGTCCTTCGGTGGTTCTCTTTACTTTGTCACTTTCATAGATGATGCCACTAGAAAAGTCAGGGTATATCCTATCAAATCGAAGGATGAGGTATTCCCTACTTTCACAAAATGTCTTGCTTCAGTTGAGACTGGAAAAGTAACTAAACTTAAGGCTTTATGTTTAGATAATGGGGGTGAGTATACCTCACATGAATTTAGCATTTTCTATCAGTCTAGAGGGATTCCTAGAGAGTTTACAACTCCTTATACCCCATTATAGAATGGTGTAGCTGAAAGGATGAATAGAACTATTTAAGATAGAGTAGTTTCTATGTTGCATCATGCAAACCTCTCACAAGGCTTTTGGGCAGAAGCAGTATTGACTGCAGTTCATGTGATTAACCTTTCACCTAGTACTACCAAAGGTCTGAAAGTGGCACAAGATCTATGGATAGGGAAGCCACCATATTATGATCATCTTCGAGTTTTTGGGTGTGAAGCATATGCTCATATACCCAAGAGTCTTAGACAAAAGTTGGACCATAAGTCAAAGAAATGCATTTTTCTTGGATATGGTCAAGAAGGACAATTTGGATATCGCTTATGGGATCCTAAAACATGGTCAATGATAAGAAGTAGTGATGTCATTTTCAATGAGTTTAAGATGCATAAACAGCCCATTAAGGAGGTTAAAGTGAGAAGAGTGGTGTTTGAGGATACTAGTCCTCTAGTAAGCATGCATAAAAATGTTGCACATAGGGATGTTCAAGAGAATGTCTGATTAGATCAGTCTACACATGTTCCTATTCAGCAACCATTGAGATGCTCTACGTGGAATGTCTTTGGATGCGGCTCATCGAGAGCTTCGAAATGAACCTGCTACTGACCATATTATGAATTTGGAGCTAAGAGAAAAGTCCGTTTTTGTGGTTACTGTTGTTTCATGTATCGCGACACCATTTCCACCTGTGAGAGTGATGAATGTGCGTGAAATACTCATTTGCATTCTGTTGGCAGCAGTCAGGGAACCGAAGGAGCCACAAGACGAAGAGAGTCAGAGCGAAGGGACAGCACAAGCAGACATGGCAGTCAAAGAAGATCTGGCAAGTAGGCCAATAATTTTCTTCATGAAGAAGCAAGTACGAGCATTCACGCAGATCTAGCACTAAGGCAACCTTTAATTTTTCAAAACCCTTACACCAATTAAAAGTGATTCTCATCACTAACAACCCCTGTAAATACCATGTTCACCTTTTTGTAGCTCCATTTTGTGCAAGCCGAGGAGTCCTCGAGCTTGAAGAGCCTTAGAAGTAGTTGCTTACCAATTTTCGTATTTTTTAGATCTCATTTGAGCCCTCAAATAAGCCCTGGAACCTAATTTTTAACTAGGCCGGACATTAGGTCTGGACAGGGCCAAAGCTAGTCAAAAACTATAAAAGGAGCTAGAGAGCTCATTTTTGAGGTTAGATTGTAATTGAAACGAACTTGTAAGAGCTTCTTGAAAGTAATCTAAGAACTCCATTGCTTCTCACTCTTTGTCTTGCCGTGTGTGCGCGTGTGTATGTATGTGTGTGCATGTTTGTGTGCTTCTCACTCACGCACTTGTGCCGCCACTTGCTCGAGGTCTTCATACCATCCTCACGTCTTCCCGGATTGACATTAAAGGAGGTGCTACTCATCACTGAGCTACACCAAATTTTGGCGCCGTTGCCGGGGATCGAGCTTTGAGGACGAGCGTGTGATGGTAAGACGTAGATTGGAGACGTTGGCGTTGTAGGTAATTTCTCCACTTTTCCTAATTTTTCTCTTTCTTACCTTACCACCATCATCACCATCATCATCACCACCATCTCCCACCTCCATTTCCATCATCGCGAAAATTTCTGTTTTTTGATTATATCACCATCTCCACCTCATTTCCCTCATTTCACTTGTGAGAGAGAGCGAGAGAGCGAAATTGTGTGTGCTGTTTTTTGCATGTTTCTTGAGCTGTCTTGCAGGTACAGGCCGCATCATCGTCCCCAGCACTCTGCGCAGGTACAGAATTCGAAGTAACTGTCTGTGTGTCGCCGACCTCTGTCAATCGCGACCGACAGAAAAAATGCTGAAAGTGCCAAACAAAGTGCAAAACCATGATCTACAGGCCTAGAGCTTCCCAAAAATGTGTTTAGTTTTTTGAAATTCCTCAGATTTCTTTCAATCGCGATCGCTCTGTCAATCGCGACCGACAAACCACGACGGACAGACCTGTCAATCGCGATCGACACGTCAATCGCGATCGACAGCCCACGCGGCTCTGTCAATCGCGACCGACAGAGTCAACGACCGATTGACCACGACCGACGGACCATACGCGTGACACGTGTCAATTGCGATCGAGTCATCAATCGCGATCGACTCATCAATCGCGACTGACAGCCCACGACGGCTCTGTCAATCGCGACCGACACAGTCAACGACTGTTTGACCACGACGGACAGACCCTCGCGACCGACCTGTCAATCGCGATCGACCCATCAATCGCGATTGACAGAGTCAACGACCCTTTGACCATGACTGATTGACTTTTCGAAATCCCTGTCAATTGCGACTGACCAGTCAATCGCGACTGACATCCACGACGGACCTGTCAATCGTGTTGATCGCGACTGACCTGTCAATCGCGACCGACAGACTTTGCGAACACATTAGAAAGGCAAATTAGGTCAAATTTTTAAGACAAAAATAATGGTCTAAATTTTGGCCAAGTGTGGGACAAACACTCGGGGTTAGCATTGCATGTTGAGGCCGCAACCCAAGTAATTCAAGAATTTTTGCCTGCTTGATAAACTGTTTTGAATCCTGTTTTAGCCCCAAAACCCTGAACTGACATAACTTTCTCATACGAAATCCGTTTGCCGTGATTTTTGTTTTGTTGGAAAGCTCGCAGGGAATATTAGATAGGGTATTTTGAAGTTGACCATACACAAGGGGAACAAAGATCAGGGATCTCTAGAGTTGTGTCCAAAAAATCATAGTGCAAATTGGTGAAGTGTTACATGAATGAAAGTGATTGGTTCTGTCTTTTGAATTTAAGTCTTGAGGTAACAGTGGGCCTTTTACAGGTCCTTTGAGAGCAACGAAGGGTACGCAAAGCAAGAGTAAGTGCAAGCTTGGGAATACGCGTCCTGGGCACACCAGGGCAACAACACAAGGAAAGGAACTCAAGGTTGGAAAAACCGCAACACCCTCTGTCAATTCTTAGTTTAGGCTAAGTGCGGGTAGTGTTAGAAGTAATTCCAGGTGACGATAGGCACGAGATAAATCAAAGACTATCTAAGAAATCAAGTGCAAGTCAAGAGATAACCTGTGTGTGTGCGAACGACAACCTTAAAGGAAAAGAACCTAACGTGAAACGACCAAACTAAAGTGCGAAATTAAACTCAAGTATTCCTAACGACGTGATATCAGACAAGAGTATAAACACGATAATCAACATAAAAAGAACCAAGTAACAGATACAAAAGGACTCAGAAACGTGGTTGTACCAGGGAAAAATTGGGTTAATCAGTTAGGCATATGAACCTTAGATCAGGACGACACCTAGTAAGAGAGAGACAAAGCCTTAGGTCTTCAGAGGCTAGTGTCAATCATACTGTGAGGTCTTGGGCCCAGCAGTTGAGTCACCACTCGCATTACCCTAGCTCTGATACCAGTGAATCAGAGATGTCTCAAGGCATGGACAGACCTACGGGAAGTTCAGGAGTGCCATACTTGCACAGAGTAGAAGGCCCTTACAAAACGCAGTTGGAATACCTTAGGACCAACCGATTAGGTGCTAGCATCTATGAGGACGGCTTAGGAAGATCGGTGGTACATATTAAGAATCCTGATCAATCCATGACTAGAGCGCCCAGTTGTCAAGTTTGAAAACGGAGCATACTTGGACAAAGAAGGAACCATATACGTAGTCACCAGTCACCCAGATAGGACGGACGAATTTGGGAATGTGATCTCAGAAGCGGACTTAGGGGACCTAGAGCAAGGAAACATGGGTACAGAACCTAGAATCCCTCGAGGCAAATCGGTTCTCACTAGGATCATCACACCAGAGTGGATTCCTCAGGATAATAAGAGCATAGATTTGCTCCTCAATCGAGAAACTGACGAAGCCTTTTGGAGGTATAAATCTGACCAGCCAACTGATATAGGAACAATCATGATCTATGAGTTTAAGGATCCTGATAGCCCAGGCAGAGTGACCTACTTAGATCACGCTTCGGAGAGGATCTTTGTGGTTACGGAAAATGATAGGCATGCTTACACTTGGAAGGGTGAATTTGTTTTCCCCCAACCAAGATCGAATGTATCCTATGGTCACCCTGGAGCTGGAACATCCCAAGCTCATGGAACTCAACGAGACAGACATAGAGAAAGGCCGGAAGTAAGCTTTGCCAACCCAGTGGGCAGAGAAAGAACGAGCACGGAAACAAATAGAGCAGAACCTGAGATACTTAGAGCTCATAGGAATCAAAGAAATGCGGATGAGTTCCCTCTACCACGACCTAGAGAGCACACAAGGACTTTGAGACCGACTCAGCTAGTTAAGTCCATGAAGAACTACTTCGATGGCACTGGAGATCCATACGATCATGTGGCTGAGTTTAGGCAAGTCCTAAGAGCTGAACAAGTGGAGGATCTATTCGCACAGTACAATGCCTTTGGTCTGACCCTTAGGAACACTGCCCTGACATGGTTTCAACCACTAAATGAGAGACAGTTCAGGAGCATAGACCAACTCTTAGAGGCTTTCATTATTGAATTCTCTAAGAGTGGCATAAGGCATAATACCTCCTCGCTGATTCACAGCTTCAAGCAAACCCCTCAAGAAACCATGAGACTTGCAGGAAGAAGATTTAGGCAATACTTAGAAAGATGCCCTGTCTCGAAGCTACCCACACCAGCTAAGCAAGTGGCTTTATTCCTGGATGGATTGCTAAGTACTAAATTGAGATCTTATGTGTACTTGAAGGACCCTAGGACCATAGAAGAGTGTGTACGCATGTGTATTGACATTGAGGATAACCTAGGGGAGGAGTTAGAGCTTTCCAAGATATACAAAGATTCGGATAGTGCCTCTAACATCTCTTCCACGCAATCCACATCAATCGAGGAACTTGCGGAAAAAGTAGCTCAAAAATTAGGCGTCTCTAGTAAACAAATTCCTAGATTTGCCCCAGTGAAAAGATGTTATACTTGTGGTGGCGACCACATGGCGAATGTCTGTCCCATTATGGCTCAACCCCAAGTTAATCCTAGTAGCCAGTACTGCACCATAGAACGGAGATACACAAATCACACAGCACAAGATTGCCCATACAACAAGCAGGCGGTTAGGCAACCCTACCCTCAGCCATACCCTCAGTAGGGAAGATACCAGAACCCGTACCCTCCACAACCATATGGCAAGCCACAACAACCTTATCAGCAACCATACCAAAACCAAAAAAGGCCTCAGCCTGTGTTAGCTCAACAACCCCCTGCCCCAGCTAATGCGATCCCAGTAAAATATGCAGCAGCAGAAGAAAACCTGAATAGAGCTATAGTCCCTGTAACACCACTGCTTTCTGAAAGTGACCCTAGTGACCATAGCTTTGATTCTACACACGTCGATAGTCCCCATGCTTACTACATGCAATCTCCTGAACATGGTGAGTCTTACTATAGCGAAGAGCCGAACGAACCTAGTTGGGAGTCAGATTACTCAAACGTCATGTATACAAACCCCAATCCTAAGCCTCAACCTAGGCAGGTAAGACCCCCATTCCCTAGAGGACCATGCTACAGATGTCAGGGGGATCACCTCATTCGTGATTGTCCCTTACCTCCACCTACACAACCCCAGTCAGTGACGATTCAGGGCTTTTGCCAAGAATGTGGAAAGGAGCATCTCTTACGAGATTGCCCTAAGAATCCTAATAATATGCCAAAAATCACCCCTATTAACGTTATTGGGTTGGTGGTAGACTCCACAGGAAGTGTGACGTCCACTGCACCAGTACAGGTCGTGACTAGAGCTCAGGCATTGTAGCAGAACCAAGGGGTAGACCAGGATAAGAACCCAGAGGCTAGTGAACCCGAGAGCGTGACAAAGAAAAGGACTAGAGCTTGGAAAGATAGTCGGGAAAGAATGAAAAGACAATGGGCTAAAAAGATGAGTGAACTTGAGGAAAGCATAAGAGAAACCAAAGCCAGGATAACTGAACTCACATCTCAAACTCCCTCTCACACTATCCCACCACCACCATCCCCATCGCCATCCGACCCGCCACCTTCCAACCCACCTCATATGATTCCACCACCCCCTAGAGTAGGATCAGTATTAGCTGATCCCACTCCTGAAGATATAGACATGATGCTTAAAGCATATCAGGCCAGAATCCAAGAAGGGCCAAATGTCACGGATCATGACAAATGTTACCCTAGAGCTGACCTAGAGATAGAAAGAACCAAGCTTTGCGCGAAAATGGTCGCATTGGCTCAGACTATGTTTGAAGCCAGTCGCCTTTTCAATTACTCGGGCTCAGCCAAGACGCAATTACACTTGGATGGACTTCTAGAGAAGTTAGAGGGCATAATTGCAAGATCTGCCAAGGAAGAAGAAAATGAAGAAAGAGATAACGCAAGCAAAAATATGACTCATCCCCCTCCAAAAGCTTATGTGCCCAATTCCACTGAACCAGACTACCCCCCCTCCCTAGAAAGAATAGAGAAGCTGACTGCACAATCAGAAAAGGAACGAGCCTCTCAAAACAAGGATAAGGCAAGTGAAAGAGTAAGCATTCCTGCTCAAGAAGCCTATGTGCCTGAAGCCTATGTGCCTAACTCTAGAATTCCTACGCGAGATTCAAGAAGACAAATGGGCTAAAGAAAGTGAAGTCTTTCCTCCCATTGAACTTGTGGATGAGGCACATGACCAATTCCCACAAGACATCCCATCCATTTATGGAGAGCAGGAGAGTACCCAATCTCAAGAAAGATTAGACTTCGAGTCTAATTCTTTACAAGAACTACCCCATTTCACAGGCCCATGGGAAGCAAGGTCCACCTGTATGAGAGCACCTACAGTCATGGTAAGGAACGAAGATTCAGTCATACCTAGGAACACAGAGGTAGTGAAGAACACCAAAGTGCAATGCAATCTCACTTTGGAAGAGCTGCTTAAGGTTAGACCAGATGTGTGGAAACATGTAGCCAAACAAGTACCAGAGATAGCAAAACCTCGTTCCCAGGTAGGATCACATAGGACAGTGCCAGAGATACCCTTGGATAAGATAGGAGACATGTGTGAAGGTGAAGAAGGGAACACCTATCTTCCCATTACCTACCAGGGGTACACCACCAAGGCAATTTTGGACTCAGGTGCAGGAGTTGCAATTGCCACCACTTCCCTATGGAAGCGTTGGGGCAAGCCAGCACTTAGGCCAACGAGAATGAAATTGCAGATGGCCGATGGTCATATTGAGAGACCCTTAGGATTGCTAGAAGGAATAACTCTCACCACTTGTGGTGTCGAGTTTGAGCATACATTTGCTATATGTGACTTCAGCAAAAATCATGCCTATTGAGATTTTTTGGAAAGACCATTTATGCGACAGTTGCAAGTGGTACAGGATTGGGGAACCAACTCCTTGTACCTACAACACTTAGGTGTTACGACCAAAGTGAATCTTAAAGATTACTCTCATAGAGATGTCCCTCCTATCCAATGGAATCCCATCCATAGAGCCAAAGATGATACGGAATTTGTGCATTCCATAGGGTCAGGATCCTCATGGATGCATGAAGACACTCACTTATGGATGTGTAAGGTAGCAGTAGAAGAAGAGAAGAGAGAGAAAGCCAGAGAGGTAGGTGCAAAAGAAACCCATAGATCAATCCAAGACCCAGCCTATGCACCTGCAGTTTTTCCAGACGAAGAATTTGAACCTCAGGGCTGGGCAGAAATTTTAGCAACCATGGATGTAGCCATCAATGAGGAACAATGGACACCTCACTGTGATGAGGATGGCTATGACATTTCAGTCTTCTCCATAGAGCCAATCATGGGAGAGGCAGTTCTAGAAGAATGCGAACCTAGCCCTGATGCATTCGAGGATGCAAGTGACTCCGATCTAGAGTCAATCATTATGGATCCACCTTTTGCATCAGATGAAGAATACTTCCATGAAGTAGAATTTCAACCCCACAGACATGGAGAGCTTACAAACGATGTAAGATTAGCCACCCATGTGACCCTGAAAGAAGAAGGAAAGAAACGAAAGAAGAGAGAAGTCTCACCAGAAGAGGACGAATCTTTGTTTGAGGTCCCAGAAAATTTTAAGAAGTACGAGATAGACGACAGGAGAGTCATGATAAGAATGCCTAAATGAGAGGCACAATGAGGAGAGGCCTATGATAACAAAGAAACCACCAAGAAAATAGTAGTGGCCCTAGAAGAAGGAGAGGAGAGATGCACGTACATAGGCCATGACCTAACAGAGGAAGAAGAGCATGCATTAATAGCCTTGCTAAGAGAATACAAAGATGTATTCGCTTGGAGTTACAAGGATTTGAAAGGTGTTGACCCTGATATATGCTCACACACCATCCCCATGACTTCAGATGCCAAACCCTCTAAGCAAAAGCCCTATACATATAACGATAATTACGCTGCTAAGATCAAAGAGGAGATAGATAGACTGGTTGAAGCTGGATTTATCTATGAAATTGAGCACACTGAATGGGTATCCCCCATCGTAGTGGTGCCCAAGAAAAATGGAAAGCTGCGCGTATGCATTAACTTGAAAAAGGTTAATGCAGCCACGATTCGAGATAACTATCCGCTTCCCATCACAGAGCATCTCTTAGAAAGACTAGCGGGCAAGGAAGTGTACAGCTTCCTTGATGGATTTTCGGGCTACAATCAAGTAGCCATAGCTCCAGAAGATCAGCATAAGACAGCTTTTGCCACTGAATGGGGCATTTTTGCCTTTAGAGTAATGCCATTTGGGCTTACCAATGCCCCCGAAACCTTTCAGAGACTAATGTGCCATGTGTTTAAGGAGTTCCTGAGGAAGAATTTAGAGGTCTATGTTGATGATCTTTGTGCTCATTCCAACATTAGACAAACTCATATTCCTGAACTCAGACAAATCTTTGACAAATGTAGAGAATATCAAGTCTGCCTAAACCCAGAAAAATGTGTTTTCATGGTCAGGGAAGGCAAGATTCTAGGGCACATAGTGTCAAAGAATGGCATATCTACGGGCGAAGAGAAAGTGAGAGCTATAGCAGAGCTACCTAGGCCAAAGAATGTCAAGGAAGTACAAGCTTTCATGGGGCATTGTGGTTACTACCGCCGGTTCATTCACATGTATGCTGTCATTGCAAAGCCCATGTACGGACTTCTGACTAACTTTGAGTGGACTGAGGAATGTGAGAATTCCTTCAATGAGCTTAAACGGCGATTATGTTCATCACCAATCTTAACCACACCAGATTGGAATAAGCCATTCCATGTTCACGTGGATGCATCCAATTACGCTATTGGGTGTGTGCTTGCTCAACCTACTGGTGAAGGTAACATGGATCTTCCAATTGCTTATGCCAGTAGACAATTGAATGCAGCTGAACGAAATTACACCACTACGGAGAGAGAAGGCTTAGGCATGGTATATGCAGTCAAGAAATTTAGACACTATTTGCTTGCAAATAAGTTTAAATTTTTTTACTGATCATCAGGCGTTGTTATATCTCATGAACAAGCCATGCAATACAGGAAGATTAGTAAGATGGTTTCTCTTACTAATGGAATATGATTTCGAGGTTGTGGTAAGGAAAGGGAAGACTCATTTGAGAGCAGATCATCTCTCTAGGCTCACATCTGGAGAAGCCCCACAAGGAGTATCAGATGACCTTCCTGATGCTTACTTGTTTAATTTGGAAGTGGTGCCGCAGTGGGCTAAGCCATTGGTACCAGTATTGACATACGGGCCTAACCATCCAGTAGTAAACACGCGGAATAGAGAGGTTGTGAAAGCCCAAAAGTATCACATCATGGCAGGAAGCATGTACAAGCACACAGATCAAGGAATCTTGGCTTGTTGTGTGGAAGAAGATGAGTACGCTAAATGGTTGCAATTAGCACATGTAGGTGCATTAGAGCAACACTATTCAAGGCATCGAACGCTACAAACACTACGTAGACTCGGTGTGCATTGGCCGACTATGGAAGCTGATGTCCAAAAATTGTGCAAGGAATGCCCAATCTGTTGCACTAAACCACCTGTGGAACATGCCACTCTTTATCAAGTGTCCATTGTGCCAGATTGGAGTGAACCACTAGTATCCTTCCTAAGGACGAAAACATTCCCTCCAGACATGACTCTGGCTAGGAAAAGGAGTTTAGAACAAGAAGCCCTGGATTACTCACTCATTGGTGATAATCTATACAAGCGTGGTAAAGATGGTTACCTGAGGCTATGTGTCCATGAAAGTGAATATCTTAAGATCTTGGAAACTGCTCACCAAGGTGTAGCAGGAGGACACTTTGGACCAGATCGGGTGATCAAGGCAATACTATTTGCGGGCTTCTGGTGGCCTACCCTTCACATGGACGCACATACCTATGTGAAACGGTGTGATGTCTGTCAGCGAACTCAGTATCCTATACGTAAAGATGAGATGCCATTGAAACCTATGATGGGTGGACGTGCATTCTCTAAGTGGGGAATAGACTTCGTAGGTCCTATTAATCCCCCAGCTAAGGGTTCCCATGCAGAATATATCATTGTTGCAACAGACTATCTAACTAAGTGGGTAGAGGTAAAAGCCACAACGAAGAACGATGCACAAACAACTGCTAAGTTCTTGTTTGAAAATGTATTCACTAGATACGGGCTACCTATAGAGCTAGTTAGTGATAGAGGCACTCATTTCTTGAATGAAGTTATTGAAAATCTGCTCCAAGAATTCTTGGTAGTGCATAAGAAATCTGCCCCCTATCACCCACAAGCTAATGGGCAAACCGAAAGCACAAACAAGATTCTATGTAATGTGTTGACCAAATTAGTGAACAATAAACGCTCTGATTGGGATAAGCAGCTACACCATGCTGTTTGGGCATACCGAGTCGCCTACAAAACGATACTCCAGGCCACCCCCTTTCAGATGGTATTTGGCCAAAACACGGTGCTACCCTTGGACTTCTTAATACCTACATTGAAAGTAGCACAAGAGCACGAATGGACGGGTCATGAACTCTCCTCTAGACTTTTTGACCTAGAACGATTAGGAGAAACAAGACTGAGAGCAGCTGCAGGGATATATGCAGCAAAGAAACGACAGAAGGCATACTTTGATGCCCATGTGAAGGATAAGGGCTTGAAAGCAAGAGACTTAGTTTTAGTCTACACATTGAAGCAACATGCAAGGAAGCTAGAAAAGAGAGGCTACGGACCTATGATCATCAATAGGATCTCCACGAGTGGAGCAGTACAAATAGCCACGTTAGAGGGTGATGTTCTCCCAAACTATATTAGCGGATGCAGAGTCAAGTTGTATCAGGAACCTCTCACAGAGGAAATGCTAAGTCGACTCAATACTGCCAAGAAACGCAAGGAAGAAGAAAAGCGAATTCGAGAAGAAGCTCAAGCAGAAGCTTTAGAACGCATCAGAAGGATGAAGTTGCGAAGGCAAGGTCGAGATCAGCCTAGAACAAATGACTATGCAGATCAAGGATATCATATGGCAATGTGTGAAGTCGCAGGAACAAGCTCACATAGGATAACTGATCGACGTCCTTTCATAACCTTAGATATAGGACAAGGAAAGAATGCAAGGACTGTAAGAGCCTTGATTGACTCAGGTGCAGCCACTAGTGCTGTTAAATTGTCTTACTGTCTAGAGTTGCAATTAACTATCAATCCTGTGGAAGCATATCTCATAGGATTGGGAGGCGTGGAAACCCCTTGCATGGGCGAGGTGGAACTTCCCCTCTATATTCATGATGAGGCAATGACAGTTAAGGTACTAGTGTGTCAAGATGAGGACCTCACTGAACCTCTTGTCTTGGGTCAAGACTGGATTTATGACCAAGCAGTCAACTTAAACCTAAGAAGTGGACTTCTTTAGGTATGGGTGAATCAGACTAGAATTACAATGGAGTTAAATAATGGAGCACTCAAGGAACTAGGAAAGGCACAGACTCCTGGTCCCTCCAGGGGTGCACATGAAGTTGACCATGCTGTTCTTGTCCAAGCCTATGTGATGCAGAAGAATGAAGATCTCAAAAAAGGAGTCAGAACCACAACGGAACTCCCTTCTTTTCCAAAGGCCAGAGGGAGGCAGCAACCAAAGGTGGATCAAAGGAAGGAGAAGCAGAGTACTACCTATGTCGGAAATCAAAAGTACCTGCGCAGCAAAATGTCTCAGCTAGTGAAACAAGTGTGGGTGCAGAAAGGCGAACACCCGGTTGCGCTCAAGCCAACCACACGAGCAAAGCCTCTTATTAGTAACCAACAATACGAAACTAATAAGAAGTCTTTCCGAAATTCTTCTGCTAACGTGAAGTCTATTTGGGTGCCCAAGAAGTCGATGAAGGCTAGCCCACAATCAAGACAAATTTGGGTGCCTAAGGCTTGTTTGCGGGCTCAAATAGCTACACCAAGACCACACCCTATACAGCATGATCCACTCACTCGCACAGCCGACATCCACACGTTTTCAATACTCAGGAACACATCAAGGCCCATGAGCACGAACATAATCACTTGTAAATGGGTCCCTAAAAGGCCTCATTTTCAAGCCAACACACTTATAAAGCTCGCGAGAGTCTCTACGGAACCAAGAGCAAAACCTATCCACTGCATTTGGCAGCCTAAGTCTTGTAATAAACCCCCCGACCCCAATCTGTGAATTCATCTCCACTTACTAACTGCATTAGTCAGACAACTCACCTTCCCATCTAGCTCCTAGGACTAACCAGGCATTAACTACACACACTCTCATCGTGCACTTACTAACCACTGACTCATCATCTACCTCATGCTAATGTTGTAACGGGGACAACAACGGGTTTCTTCTGTCCATTACAATGTTAACACCTGGTTCTATATTCTCACAGAACCAACAAGCAAGCAGGGCCATGGCAGAAGCCGGAGGTGCCAGTTCTCAAGCCGGATCCAGTGCACAGATTGTGGACATAGAAACACTCCTACTCGAACCACATCTCACCGAAAGACCGCAAGAACTTCAAGCTGTGCATGTCCTCCCAATTCAGGATCCTCCTCAGGGACACACCTCTCAGGTGGGCAAATACGCTCATTGGTTCAGTGATGTTGCTGGACCATTGGGTGATGGAACCTATTTCTGGGAAGCTGAATTGGAGTTTAATGGTAAATGGGGACGCTACCATTTTTTCACGCGCGAGTTTGAGAGCTATCAAAATGCCGAAGTCATGCGTTCAGTATGGACCAAAGCCGGCTTGGACAGTTATTTCAGGGCCCACTTACCAAAGCCAGATTTCTTGCGTTGTTCTTATCTTATCAGTACCATCACTCCGAGCAGGGCCAAGGGAGGCGACAGCACATTTGTGTTACCCTCACTGTTGCCGGGTCACGAACTTAAAAGATTCAAACTGACGCTCAATCTGGTACGAGAAGCATTGGGCATGTATGGTATGCACATCCCCACTGAAAAGGAAACAATGGTTCCAGGCAGAATGAAACATAAAGATCTCAATAAGCTAAAGGATATGGTAGCAATGACACCTACCATCGCTCTGCACCTACGGACCATCATGCAGCATTTTGCTTTCCCTGCCCAGGAAAGATTCACCATGCCCCCAAAGAAAATATGGTTTAGCTTGTATCTGGCAGAGACAGAAAGCCTCCCCATCAACATACCACATTGGATCATAGATCAGATTCACCTAGCCCATCAAAGGTGGAACAAGAAGCAGAAGAATGTGCTTCACGGATGTTGTGCTCTAACCAAGATAATCTACCGATGTCTTGCCTATGACGTGCCTATTCAGCGGGCACTCATATGGCCCCGGGCCCAGGAATTCCAGAGAAGGCTATCAGCGGCAGGTCCCCCATCAAAGAAGATGAGAGGGGGAGTCCAATTACCCTGCGCTCAACCAAGGGGAGCCACCACTACACCAGAAATTACCCCTCCCCAGACACGACGCATTAGGCCATTCACCATCCGGCTACCAAGACCAAGTACAGAGGGACCCAATCGGCACAAATAAAAAGACTATATCGAACCATGCAACTAGTTCAAGAACAGCATAAAATGTCACTTGAAGCAGGCAAAAAACTCATGAACCAATTGCTAGCGGAGGAAGGCGTGGACGATATGTTCATTGAGTCCATAAACCTACATGCTGATGCAGTAGGATTGGATGGGGCCATTCATGAGGCAATGGCCTACATTCACCGATTTGAGAAAAGGGTTCCCGCTCGTCCCATGAGGTCCGGGAAACAAATTCGTATCAATGTATCAGCACCAGGAGAGACAACGCAAGCAGACGAACATCAGGAAGCACCACTGTCACCACCCTCCCCACCTCTCACTACACAACTCACTCCACCACATGACACTAGCACCACCACGTCCACTACCACCACAATCGTCATGGGAATTCCACTCTCTCCGGGAATCCAATTCGGAGGAGTCACCATGCCCACTTTCACCACCCTCTTCACTAACGTCACAACCACCCCACCCACGATCCCCATCTACACGGTCACTCAAACAGTTGACACTATGGAAACATCTCCTACCACTGCACCGCTCCCTCCCCCCATGCCACCTCCATCTCCCATACCCCCTCCACCCACATCTCCACTTGCATCCACATCATTCACAACTCGCTTTCCCGCTCCCATTCCCCCTGCATCTTCACCCCTCCCTGCATCATTTAATGTAAATAGTATATTTCTAGCATTAAATCAATGTGTATATCAGCTTCAGAATGAGTACAAAGCTCTGGACGGCCGGTATCAACAACTGACAACACATCACCAAAACTTACAAAGGCAGTTTAAAATTCTGGAAGAGGAAAATGCATATGTGAATCAACGTTATACAACGCTTGAGCAGGCTCACCAAACACTATTGGAGGCACCCCAACCATCGACAGAATCAGGCGTCAAACAACTAGAAGCCTTGCTCGAAGTATACCAGGCAGATAACCTACGAGTCAGACGTAACCTGGCGCTACTCAGGAAACATATGGCCACAGCACTGGAAGAGAACAAGAGACTGCAAAAACAAAATGAAGAGAATCTGGAAGCAGCAATGGAAGGCTCTCCCCACGAGATAGATCGAGAGCAGTTCAAAGCAGTTCACACGGAGACGATGAAAACCATTTTGGAAAGCTATGCAGATCTCCTGGAAGCCCATGATGACTTGGAAAGAGAACGTGACACACTACAGAGCAGACTTAAGGAACATGAAGAACAACCGAAGAGTGTCCCATCAACCTCTACCTCAGACGAAATAAAGGCCTTAACTGAGCAGGTAGCAGAACTACAAAAGAGGTTACTGACATACGAGAGGTAGCCCTCTCCAATGGTAGAACCCGAGCCAGAAGAGTTGGTCCCTATTGAGGTAGATGATTCGTACGAAGAACCGTATGTTCCTATGCCAATGCCAGGCGGGCAACGAACCTCAGAGGGACTAGACACCTTGGAAGTGGAAGCACCCGAGTGGCTTCAAACACTGGAAAGGACAGCGAACACCCACGAAGAACGGGTGGCCATTCAGATCCAATCACTAGCGAACCTAGAAGAAACTGTCATAAAGTCAGAATATTTCAGAAGCATGTCTCATCATAGGTGGATCGGCACCAACAATGACCAATATGTTCCATACTGCATACTGTTGGCCGATTACAACGCCGAGATTCAACGACGATGCGGCAAGCCTCCCACATTCGCTACACAATTTGGTCCAGATGATATACCGGAAAGTGCTAAGCGTGGGTCCATCCACCAACCCACCTGGAGGATCAGGCTTTTGGAAACATATCCTGAAATGGTCCGAACCTGGAATAATATGCCGTTGTTTATTAAATATAATCCTTGTTACATTCCAGTTCTTCGACGACGCACCTGGCCTGAATTCACTATTGCCGTCAGAGACATCAAGGCATGCGCAAAATGGTTAAATTACGTTTATCTAGCACCCCCACGAGGACCCCCCACGGTGAACTACATGATTTCTACAATCCGTCACTGGAGTATTCGGCTACGCAATAATCCCGATGTGATGGCCCAGATGTGTATGAAAATATTCGAATTAATGCTGATCACTTTCAGGACGTTTAAGAACATTAAGGACCCCCACTTCTCAGGAGCAGGCTTTGTGACAGGAAACCAGGATCTAGTGTACGATATGAGTACCACCCCATCAATTGAAGTAATATATGCTTGGCACGCCAGAATCAAGTACCTCCCAGTCTGCTTTAAACAGACATTTGAGGAGATGTTCATCACAGGATTCTGGGAATACCACTCCGAAATCTTTATACCCAGGCCATCACATCTCCTCCAATTATTTGTTGTGGAGAGAACTATTCATTCAGAACAATTGAGGGTGCCTCATCCAGATGTTCCCGGACCTGTGAACTGGGATGATTTGCTCACAGATCTAGCACGCGGCTTACGACTTGAAGAACACCACCTAGCCTCCGATGTCGTCCAATATTATGTTCAAAAATCCTCTAGACAAGGGTCTGTCAGGGGCGACAGACGCGAGAGTGGGGGGGGTGTTGGCAGCAGTCAGGGAACCGAAGGAGCCACAAGACGAAGAGAGTCAGAGCGAAGGGACAGCACAAGCAGACATGGCAGTCAAAGAATATCTGGCAAGTAGGCCAATAATTTTCTTCATGAAGAAGCAAGTACGAGCATTCACGCAGATCTAGCACTAAGGCAACCTTTAATTTTTCAAAACCCTTACACCAATTAAAAGTGATTCTCATCACTAACAACCCCTGAGTCCTCGAGCTTGAGGAGCCTTAGAAGTAGTTGCTTACCAATTTTCGTATTTTTTAGATCTCATTTGAGCCCTCAAATAAGCCCTGGAACCTAATTTTTAACTAGGCCGGACACTAGGTCTGGACAGGGCCAAAGCTAGTCAAAAACTATAAAAGGAGCTAGAGAGCTCATTTTTGAGGTTAGATTGTAATTGAAACGAACTTGTAAGAGCTTCTTGAAAGTAATCTAAGAACTCCATTGCTTCTCACTCTTTGTCTTGCCGTGTGTGCGCGTGTGTATGTATGTGTGTGCATGTTTGTGTGCTTCTCACTCACGCACTTGTGCCGCCACTTGCTCGAGGTCTTCATACCATCCTCACGTCTTCCCGGATTGACATTAAAGGAGGTGCTACTCATCACTGAGCTACACATTCCATAATAGCTATCTCACTTCATTAACCATTGTGCAAGTGCATGTCTTCATACACTTAGTTAGGTTCAAGATACTTCTAGGATTGATAATGTAAATCCCCACCATATGCACTTGTTGGTGATAGAGGAATAGTCTCTTTCGTCAAAAGTCCCTAAGTTTGTGCTTAGGTACACACATTTTTGGTGCCATTGTTGGGGAAGTACGAGTCCAACCGAGGTACTCGCATGATGGTAAGAGCTCTTAGGAGAAGATACGAGTTGTGAAGAGGTGAATACTCTGCTTTGGTAAGTCAAATCTTTTTGCACTTATTACTTTGCACTTGGAAAGTGTGTGTAGTAAGTTAGTAGACTGGAAAGTGAGTGAGTAGGAGTAGAGAGTAGGAAGTGGAGAGGAGGAACAAAGTAGGTAGGTAGATTTCCCAAAATAAAAAAAAACTCATTTATTTTTGTATCATTCAACCTTGGGTGAGCCTAGGGTATAAAAGCCAAAAAGCTGATTTGCAAAAATCACTTGTCTATGCAAGTATCGTGGAGAGTGGATGACCAGTATCGTGGCCAAGAGATCACGCACATTTGCTACCTTAGAGAGAAGCTAAGCAAGGAGAGAATCAAGAGAGAGCATCAGTGAGGCGAGACTACCTAAGATCTACTATGGAAATCAAATCAAAATCTATGAAAATGTGACCACGGGTGCGATCAGTATCACAGGGTGAATATCATGGGATAGAGTGAGATTTTGCATTCTACAGGCACATATGGAAAAGAGGATGCACAAGGATCACATAGGCACAATAAGTTTCAAAAAAATTCTTTCATTTGAGTGAGTTAAGCCCAAGTATCACAATTGATTGAATTCAAGTATCGTGATACCTAGCAGGTATTGTGTATCACCGATACCTTTCACTTCCCATGTATCGTGATACCTTCGTATCATGTATCGTCGGGTTGAGTATCGCGATACTGAAGTATTGCGTATCACGACACTCTGTGTATCGTGTATTGCCAATCACTGAGTATTATATATCGTGAGATTTCAAGTATTGTGTATCGTAATTATCGTGTATCATGATACTTAAGTATCGTGTATCACAATTGTCGTGTATCGTGTATCACAATTGTCGTGTATCGTGTATCACAATTGTCGTGTATCGTGTATCACAATTATTGTGTATCATGTATCGTGTATTGCCGATCACTGAATATCATGTATCGCGAGATTTCGAGTATTGTGTATCACGATTGTCATGTATCATGATACTTAAGTATCGTGTATCACAATTGTCGTGTATCGTGATACTTAAGTATCGTGTATCACGACAATCTAGGTATCGTGTATCATTGTTATTTTGGTATCATGTATCGTGACCATCTCTGTATCAAGATACATAAGTATCGTGTATCGTATACCCCAAGTGTCATGTATCGTGTATGATGAATTCCCATGTATCGTGTATCGTGGTAGTGGAAGTATCCTGTATCGGCTATCAGCCTGTGTATCGTGTATCGTTTGGTCATCCAGTATCGTATATCGTCCAAACCTTGTCTCGTGACCCGAGAGATATCGCGTATCATCAGATGTTAAGTATCATGTATCGTGGAAATCCTAGGGAAGGAGAACCTAAATTAGGCTAATCCAATTCCTAGAATAAACACAAGCCTGAGAGACCTACAAAATTGACTAAGGTATTTAGTGGATGAACCTTGGCTCAGGACGTGTACTGGAAGCCGACGTAGTGTCATATCTTCAGTCTGGAGTGTAAAGTTACCTAGTGCCAATTCCCAGTATTCTAACACCTCCAGTGAATCAGACGAAGAAGCTAGGATGGCTTCGGAAGACATGCACAGTTCAGTGCCTTTGACAGGATTTATGCCCGTCATTGAAGGAGAATATAGAAACTCTCTGGAGTATGCAAACGCCAACCAACATGACCTACCAATTTATATAGATGGACTAAATAGAACCGTAGCAAAAATGAAGAAAGCAAATGAATTTGAGATAGTTTCTCAACCTGTAGCGAAATATGAAGGAGGGTTCTATATGAATAAAAGAGGAATAATTTTTGTAGTGACCGACTGTGTAGAGACTATAAGTGAACCCCGAGAAAGTGGGAATGTGGACCACACTAATGGGAAGGGACTGAAGGTAGGGTTTCTACACCCCAAGGCAAGTCTAGCGTAACCAAAGTTTGGAGAGGTGATAAAATTCCTTAGGATGATGCGTTGATTGATGTGTATATGGCAGTCGTGATGGAGAAATTACTACAAGCCCCTTCATCTTTGTGGGGAGAAAGTAGTAACCCAGTCACCATCTATGAGCTACAAGACCCAGAGGATCTTTCTAGAATCACCTATCTTGACACAAATATGAGGAACTATTGGCCCATCTCAGATCTGGAAAGAGCCCGATTAAGATATCAAGGTATTCTAGTGTTTCCTCCGAGAGACTTAGGAACTACTTCCCAAAATCCTCAAGGAACATACCAAAGCTATCCTCATTAGAAGTTTGGGCAGGACCAACAACAAAGTATTCTTGCAAGGACCAATGTTCAATTTCCCACACCAAGAGAAAACCCTAATTATCAACCCCCAACCAATGGAGAGCCTAGGAATAGAAATCCTATGCCTGAGAGACCACCATTAGGAAGGGGAGTTGGAGTTCAAGTAAGACATCTAGTTGTCCTTGTTATGCCCAGACCACTTGAACCAGGAAGAAGATTACAACCAATTCAAGTTACTAGGTGTATGAGACGCCACTATAATGGGTCCGGTGAACCTTATAATCACATGGCTGAATTCAAGCAAGTGATTTGTGCTAAACAAGTGGAAGATTTTATGATTCAATATGAGTCATTTGGGTTGACCCTTATGGATACCGCTTTGGCCTGGTTCCAACCACTTAAACCCAATCGTTTCCTAAATATGGAACAAGTATTTCAGGAAATGATTGAAGAATTTACTAAGTCGGGCATTAAGAATAACTCATCATCATTGATCCACAGTTTCAAACATTCCCTTACAGAGTCAGTATGATTGGCGGCTCGGAGATTTAAGCAATATGTGGATAGATTGTTGGTGCAGGGCAATCAACAATTGAAGTTTTGATGAAGTTTTTAAGTCAAGGATTGAAGAAAAGATCAAGATTTTAAGCATGAAGAAAGTACATGTTCAGAGAATGAAGATATGTATTCATATGTACATTAATTTAGAGTTAGTTCACTTATACTTTTGTATGGTGAAGAACTTGTACATATTTGCCTATATATACAAGGAAAAATGTTGAGGCAAATATGAGAGAGCATGTGAATAGAGAAATTAGACGTTGTATGTGTCATTAGACAACTTTAGAAGTGAGTAAGATCTCTCTCATCACTCAGATGTAAAGTTTTTCAGAAATGAAGAAAATTTGCGCCCGATATTTCTAAGATTTCTCCTTCTGTGTTGAATCTTTTGTGAAATTCTTTTGTACAAGTCTAATTCTATAGTTGATTGACCTCTGTACAAATTTCCAGGTCCTAATTGTGCTCAGGCTGAGAGAATTGAGTGTAGGAACATTTACATGTGTAAATGAAAAGAAGAGAAGTTGCAGGAGGTACAAAATTTGATGCTAATGTTTTGGTCAATTCTCCTTCCACAGTGTAAAGTTTTGAGCAAGCAAGCACTCATTCTTTAAGTTGGAAGGTAATCTACCTATGACTAAAAGCATTTGATTAAACGGGTTCTAGTTTGAGAGAACCAAGCTTAAGAAGTTATAGGTGTCAAAATCGATCATAAAGAGCTACAATTTTAGACATAGGTGACTTGTTAAGATCATTTCTCAAGGTCTACTAAATCTTTTGGAATGATTTGACTTGGAAGAGGTGCACAAACTATAGCTAACACCTTGTGCAAAGTTTTATAAAAAACCTTACACATTTGATAAGTCAATGAGTGAGTTATGTGCAATAGACTTTCTGTGTAGTCACCTTCTTCACAGTTTGTTCAAAATTTTGGAAATTGAGTATTGATCATCTAAATTGGTAAAGGTTTTGAGTTACTCTTGATATAGAGTTGCTCTAACTTCAAGAGTAGCTTGTTCTTTTGGAGATTAACACTCTCCATCAGTGGTATCAGAGTAGGAAGTATCAAAATTGAAGGAAGAAGGACCCCAACTGCTGCAATCATAAAGAATTCAACAATTAAAGATTCAAAAGGTGAAAGCTTGAGATCAAAGCTTGCAAAGGAGGCCATACGACATCAAGGAAGACAAAAGGAACTTCATTCGAAGTAAAGGTAACCTTATCCCTCATAAAGCTTGAAGGATTTAATACATAGGTGAAGAAAGGATGGGAGATTCTCTTCAGATAGAGAAACTGGATAGAGAGAACTATCCAGCATGGTCAATGAGGATGGAAGATCATCTTATGAGCAAATACTTGATAGGTTATATTACAGGTGAAGAAGAAAAGCCTCAGTTCAGAGATCCTAGTGTTCCAACTAGGGAGGAATTATCAGATTTGAAGACTTGGATGAAGAGAGATGCTCAAGCCAGGAGCATTATCTATATGGCAATTAATGACTACTTGCTACCTCACATTAGAGGTCTTGAAAGTGCAAGTGATATATGGAATGCTTTGGAGGAGCATTTCCAAAACACCACAAAGTCAAGGAAGGCATCCTTGTGGGCAGAATTTACTACATTCAAGAAGAAGGCCTCTCAATCCATCTCAGATTATGTAACAAGGATGAAGGACATTGCAAATGCATTAGGAGCAGTTGATGAAGATATTGAGGAGGATAAATTGGTAAGGCAAATCCTTACAGGTTTGAGAGGTGATGACAAATGGAAGCCATTCATTTTGTCTACTGAATTATCACTAGATCATTTTACGCCTGATTTAAATCAGTTGCTAGGACACATGTTAACCTTTGAGCAGGATGTCAAAGGTGATGGTGATAAAAGTACAGGTCAAGCAATGTATTCAAAGGATAAGAAGAAGAATAGCAAAGGGAAGCAACAATCAAATGAAGATGAAGGTACAACTAGCCAAGCTAACTTCCTAAGAGGAAGAGGAGGTGGCAAAGGTAGAGCAAGAGGCAGAAGTAATAAAGATGGAGTCAAAGCTTGCTGGATTTGTGGTAAGACAAATCACTTATCTCATGATTGTTGGCATAATACTCAGAATAATGGTGGATATAATCAGAACTTTAATTCAAGAGGAAGAGGCGGCAGAAATCAAAGAGGTAATTTCAGAGGTAGAGGTAGTAGAGGTTACTTTGGAAGAAATGCAGGTAGAGGATTCCAAAGCCAACAATACAACAATACCTACTACAATTATGCTTCACATCAGAAGGAGGATTCAACATTGATAATGAATGCAACTTGTGAAAGGCAAAGTGAAGAACAAAGAGTCTTCTACATTGACTCAGGGTGTGGCAATCACCTGAGTGGCAACATAGCCTTGATGACTGATTTGGAGAGTAAGGTAACTAATCATGTAGTTCAAACATGTGACAATACAAAGCACAATGTGAAGTCAATTGGATCAGTGAAGGCCAAGGATGGAAGTACTCTCTTGAGTAAGGTTTTGTATGTTACTACAATTCCAAAGAATCTTATAAGTGTAGGACAAATTATTGAAAAAGGTTATGAAGTAAGGTTATCTCAGAGTTAGATCTTTGGCACAAAAGGCTTGGACATTTTAATGAAAGAGGTATTAAAGATATGATTAACAATGGTTCAATGCTTGGATTGCCTAATGTTGCAGGTCAACATATGACATACAGATGTGAGGCATGTCAATTAGGTAATGCTCATAAGCAATCTTATTCCAAGCATGGTTTTATGTATTCAGAGAAGCTTGAATTGGTACACACAGATGTGTGGGGACCATCAAAGGATTTCAACATCAATGGTTCAAGGTATTATGTGATTTATGTTGATGATGCTAACAAATGGATCACTATCTATGTGATCAAAGATAAGTCAGAGGTATTCAATACATTCAAACATTATCATGTGTATGCAGAGAGAATTACAGGTCAAAAATTGAAGAGACTAAGGTCAGATGGAGGGGGAGAGTATTTATCTAATGAGTTCAGTGATTAGTTATGGAATGCAGGTATAAAAAGGGAAATTACTTGCAGGTACTCTCCTCAACAAAATGGTGTAGCAGAAAGGAGGAATAGAACTCTTGCTGAGTTTGCAAGATCTATGATGAAGGAGAAAAATTGCCCAAATTACTTGTGGGCTGAGGCTGTAAATATAGCAACATATTTGGTCAATAGATTACCATGCAAAGCTTTGCAGGGTATGACACCATATGAGGCATCGTGGGGTAAGAGACCTACCTTAGACCATTACAAAGTATTTGGATGTTTGGCATATGCATATGTGCCATCTCAATTAAGTCACAAATTGGAACCTAAAGCTGAAAAGTATGTGTTCATTGGATATGATGATAAGCAGATGGGATTTAGGTTGTGGAGTCCATCCACAAAACAATTCCTTGTGTCTAAGGATGTTACATTTGATGAGCAAGGTACTTGGTATGCAGGTACACTTAATGTTCATGCAGGTGATGAAGAAATTGTGAATCAAAAGAAAGGTAAATCAAAGGTTCAGATATTTGATGAAGAGGAGAACAATGAATTATAGGTTGAAGTTGAAGAAGTGCCAAGGTTTGATCCAAAGTGTGATGAACCAGAAACCTCAAGGAGTGGAGAACTCAAAAGGTCAACAAGACATAAATGGCAACCTACAAGGTATAGCTATGACACTTCTTTTTTAGCTACCAAAGATTATGCTTATATGATAAAGGCAGATGAAGACCCTTCTACATATGAAGAGGCAAAAGGTAAGGAAAATTGGGAGAAGGCTATGCAAGAAGATTATGATGCATTGATGGAGAATCAGACATGGGATTTGGTTCCTAAACTAAATAGTCAAAAGATCGTTGGATGCAAATGGGTTTACAAGACAAAGAGGTTTGCAGATGGAAGTGTGTCTAGGTATAAAGCTAGACTTGTTGTGAAAGGGTTTGCTCAGACATATGGTATAGATTATGATGAGACCTATAGTCCTGTGGCAAAGATGGCAACCATCAAGACACTCATAGCTATTGTTGCATGTAAAGGTTGGAAATTATGTCAATTAGATGTGAAGAATGCTTTTCTTAATGGTTACATTGCAGATGATGTTTTCATGGTGCAACCACAAGGATTCAGAGATAAAAGGTATCCAGAGTATGTTTGTAAGCTCAAGAGAGCTTTGTATGGTTCGAAGCAGGCCCCAAGGGCATGGAATTATGAACTTGTGAAGTTCTTGAAGGAACTTGGTTTTCAAGTATCTAAAGCAGATAGTAGGTTGCTTGTTAAAGCAAGTGATGATGGGGTCATTTACATGTGCATATATGTTGATGATATAATTCTTACAGGTACAAATGAAAAAGGCATTCAAAGCCTAAAGAAGCAAATAGAGAAAGAATTTAAGATTAGTGATTTGGGAGACTTGTCATATTTCTTGGGCATGGAGATCTCTTACACTCAACATGATACACCTCAACAGAATGGAGTTGCTGAATGAAAGAATATGTCACTCATGGAGATTTCAAGGTGTATGTTCAAGAGTCAAGCTTTACCACATAGTTTTTGGCTTGAGGCTATTATGTGTGTAGCATATGTACTTAACAGATATCCCACTAAAGCATTATAGTCTATCACTCCATATGAGGCTTGGCATGGTTGCAAGCCATCTATTGCTCACCTGCGTGTTTTTGGTTGTCTGGCATATGCATTAGTGCCTAAACAACAATGGAGGAAATTGGATGATAAAGAAGTGAGATGCATTTTTGTTGGGTATAGTTCTGAAAGCAAAGGCTATCATCTATATCATCCACAGACTAAATGCATTTTGGTTAGCCATGATGTTGTTTTTGTGGAAGTTGTTATTCAGCCATTACTTTCATGTACTAAGGAGACATCACTTAGCTCCAAAGACATGGATGACACTTTGCTGCCTCTTTTTACAGATGAACAGTCTAGTGCTGGTCCTAATGAGGCAACTTTGCATCCTTTATAGGTTTCATGTGATGATGCAGATCATTCCATTTCTTATGCATATTTACATGATGCACTTCTTGGTGAGAGAAATGATATAGAGGAGGCAAAAGCTAGGCCTAAATGTCTGGTGTAGATTTTACGAGATAGAAAATTAGATGCACCTCTGTCATATCATACTTTTTCTGGCTCTCGTAATGCTTCTTTTGCTGGATTGCTATGTTATGGCTGCCTCTAGTCTTGGTGATAAGAATGAGCCTGTTTCATTTGATGAAGCAAAAAATTTAGAAAATTGGATGGTTGCAATGGAAATATGATGCTATAATGAAGAATGGTACCTAGTCTATATGTGACTTTCCTCCTAGCAAGAAGGCCATTGGCACTAAGTGGGTATACAGGCTGAAGCAAAAGCTTGATGAAACAATTGACAGGTATAAAGCTAGGCTTGTTGCAAAGGGTTATGCTCCAGAGAGAGGCATTGATTTTGATGAGACCTTTTATCCTACTTGTCAAATGACTACTGTTCATAGCATCTGTGCACTTGCAACTCGTCATGGTTGGAATGTACATTAGTTGAACATTAAAACTGTATTTATGAATGGTGAATTGTATGAAGAAGTGTATGTTTCTTGGCCCGATGGCTTTGTGCAAAAAGGGCATGAAAACAAAGTGTGCAGGTTGAAAAAGGCATTATATGGTTTCCAATAAGCACCACGTGCTTGGTATGAAAAGATACATGCCTATCTGATTGCACATGGTCTTGAGACAGTCCAACTGAGAGCACCTTATATGTTAAGCATGGAAATGATGTGCTTCAGATCATTGTTGTCTATGTTGATGACATGTTGCTCACTGGTCCTCATGAGAAGCATATTGCTGATTTTAAGGCTTATTTGCATGCCTCATTTGAGATATCGAATTTGGGGTTTTTGGATCATTATTTGGGGATTTAGTTTATGCAAGTTGATGATGGAATAGCTTTGTGTCAAATCAAATATATTGACACATTACTGAAGCATTTTGGCCTTGAAGACTGCAAACCTATTGCCACTCCTATGGAGGCAGGTTTAGGATTGAGTCTTCATGATGCTAGAGATGCATTTGATGTTGTTCTCTATCAGTAGGCTATTGGATGCTTGATTTACTTATGCATTACTTGGACAGATAGTCAGTTTGATATCTCAGAGATGAGCAGGTTTATGCATTTCCCAAGTGTCAAGCATTGATAGGCGGTTGAGTGCATCTTTCACTACTTGAGTGATACCCCACTACTTGGATTGTTTTATCCCAAGGGGGGATCACTACCGCCAGATTTACATGCTTTTTTTGACTCTAAGTGGGCTAGTTTCTATGACACTCATGTGTCCACTAGTGGCTTTTGCTTCATGCTTGGTAGCTCATACATATCTTGGTTGGCCACTTCCAATTGTGAGGCTAAGTATAGGGCAGCTTTCATAGCGATTGTTGAGTGTGTGTGGCTTAGATGCCTTATGGCTAATTTGGGTGTTGCTCAGTCTTGTGCCACCACCATCTTCACAGAAAATGAGAGTGCATTGGCAGTTGCAAGGAGAGGTTCTCTATCGGAGAGATTAGTTTGGCATATGTGCCCACATAGGAGAACAGTGCAGACCTTTTCACAAAGGCTCTGCCTAGGGAGAAGTTTGAATCTTTCCACAAAGGTTTGGGCTTACTTCAGTTTGTGGATTGATTCCACATAGCTTGGCACTTCCTCATACATGAGTTTCAGCTCCTTGTTCATCGCATCACTCAGAGGGGGGATTTGTTGATATATTTAGGTAGTGATGTGTGTGAACACACTAGGACCACAGGGCACTTTTTTCCTCTTTAGGAGGTTTTTTTCCCCTGGCTTGTATATATGCCTATAAAGCTAATGGGTCGCTTATCTTTGTACATTCTAGTATTAATACATTGAGTATTGTGTGTTGTGCTCCAAGGTTCTTCTTCTTCCTTGTGTTGTTCGCATGCTTCCGTATACCTCAAACTCCAACAATGAGAAGATATGTTATAGTTGTAATGATTAGTGAATGCCCATTCTTCACCCAAAGGTGATACAACACGGATACAAGGGATCCTACCTATGCTTTGTGGGATATGGGGGGTCCCCATAGGCAGTACACCCATCCACTTGTATAGTTTTTCTTTCAATTAATTCATGCAAGGGAGACTAGGCCTCGAGCAAACTTCCTCTTATTAAAGAAAAAAGGATTAGTAGACTCCATTTTAAGTGTAGAGGCCTCTACAACAAACATTCTAGCCTCTTTCTTCTTTGGCTCCTTTGCAGTGAGTTTAAGACAACTCTGTATGAAACGACCATATGCCTTACAAAACTTGCAAAATAGTTATTTCTTTTCTGTTTTCTAATGGTCTTTGTCTTGCTTCTTTGATGCAATATTAATAGATTTTTCATTACTAGTAGATGAGCTCCATTTACCTTTTCCCTTCTAACTAGCTAAGAAATCTTGATCTGCAACACATATAATTGACCTATTCTACCTAGAAAAACTTCCTACAACAAAACGTAGACTAAATCCTCAAAGGTTAAGGTGTTTGGATTGCATTTCATCATCAATTGAACAATAGAAGCAGAACTCCGATAAGAATCTAGAAGACCATTAAGAACATTCTGCATAAGTGAACTATTTTGCAAGATTTCATCGACTCAAATCAACCATTCTTTCAAATATTTGATCTTTGTCAAAAAAATGTCCATTGAATCTCCTTCATTTGTATGCTCAGTCTACAATTTTTTTTGGAGGTGAGCAAGATGAGCATCGTTTCTTTCTTGGTATACTGTTATAAGAGTGTCCGAAGGATCTTTTCCCCTCTTGTAGGAGTGAATGTAAAGGATAATGGAATGTTTGATAGACAAAGCTATCAATGGATGCGCTTGTGCATATCTATCAAAATTTTCTCTCACTTAAATACTATATTTTATTACTGTGCTCAAGGATGAGATGTTATATTTTATTATTGTTCTCTAGAGAAAATATAATACTTTATGTAGCAGATCCTCCAAGAAAAAATATAATTTTTTGGATTTTTATATTTTCTGAAAATAGGTGGAAGATGACATTGGCCCCCTTTTTGTTGGGAAAGTGCCTATATTTTACCTATTATTTGGATTCTTAAAAGGCCTAGAAGTGAGCTCTAAAGCTCCCTAATAAGTGTAGGCATTTCCCTTTTATTATTCTCGTTCCACCTTAGCTCTCTTAGATGATCATCACTTATATATCCTAGCAAGTATACTTCTTCTCTCTTCCAATCCAAGTTGCAACTATATAGAAGGAACCAATCAACATAGTCTGATCTAAGGTTAGGGTGAATTTCCTCTTGTTTGATCTAGTCTTTATTGTCTTAATTCTAGAGATGTTTGTAGTTGAAGAATCCCTTGGACCAAAGCTTTTAGCTCAATTTTTTTGTTCAATTGAGCTAATTATTGATATAGGGAAAGAAAATAAAATCATTGTATTATGCAAGCTACTCATCACACCTCATTATTCAAATGGTAGTGCAACTCCAGACTATTTCAAGCTTTCTAAAGAGATATCATTAAATCTAAGCCTTTAGGGGCTACTTTTATTTAGGTAAAGATAAGATTAATAGAATCGTGGTTTTTCACCTAGGAGTACCTATGAGGAAGATGTTTTGTTTGTTCTTAAACATAAGTTGGGCAGAAAACCTATTTGACAATAATCTTTTCTACCAAAGCAAACTGTTGAGAATTTGCAATTTTCCCTTGTCCTTAGATAGACCAAAGTTGTCCTATTTAATCTTGAGGACATCTTTTATATTAAGACTCCCCATCCAGAAGAAGTTTCTACAAGAAGCTTCCACACTGGGAAATTATTTGCAATTGGGTCTTTAGCATGAGAGGAAGTAAATGATGGTGGGAATAAGAAACAGAGTAATGACTATGGAGCACATTTACTTCCATGCTTTTCTCCTAAGATCTTGGTTTTCATCTGGTTGAAAACTCAGTACCATCATTGATTCATGGAAGTATAGGAAATCATAGGATTCCAAATTCTAAAATTTTGCCCCATGGAAACATCCTTTTCAATAGTAAAATCTTGGACCTCAAATCAATTGCAAAAGTGTCCAAAATTTCTCAAAATGTTGGTTTTTGTAGAATGTGCCCACTCTAAACTTGAAGAAGTGGATCATCTTTCAATCTTGCAAAGTTGAGTTGCATTCATCACAACCTATGAAATCTAGAACTCGTGATTCTTCCATCTTTCCTTTGAAGGAAGATAAACTCATTCAAAAGTCACGTTAGGGGCAATTAGTTTGAATCAAAATTGGAAGTCACAATGGCTCAATTAAAAGAAAGAAAAAGAGAAAAAAACACTAGTTGAGATTTCCTATTCTCTAATGAATTCAAGATATTCCATATAGCTCTACTTTCTAAGAAGCACAAGGCAAAAAGAGTTGGGAAGAAGCTATAAGGTAAGGTTTTCAAGCTTATAGTAGCAACAAATCTTTGAATCGTACCCCATTTCATTCATCATATGTTAGCTTATAAGTTCAATTACAAATCCACTAATAAAAAGAAAAAGTATGGCATTGATTATAAAAAAATGTTTTCTCCTACACTATGGTTTATTACTATTCAAATATCGCTTGCACTAAGTGCTGATTTGCACAAAGTCATTTAGTAGTTAAATGTACTTTTCTTTCCGTATTTGTGATTGTCATGGAGAAATCTATTTAAATCAAGGAAGAGGTTTCAAAGCTTTCAACTTTAGGAAAAAGAAGATCATATGTATTGATCACAGTAAGTGCTCTATGGGCTAAAAAAACCCATGAGCATGGAATGAAATCTTCAGAGGTTTTTCAAGGCTAATGGATGTACAAGTGCTTTCTAGATGCAAATATTTATGTATATCAACATTATTTCCTAGTAGCCATCATCATTCTTTATGTTGAATGTACGATGGTCACATAAAAGTTCTTTTCAAACATCTTGATCACAAATATGCTAGGACTTATCTTGATCCATTTCATTATTTTTGTGGGATGAAGGTCTAGAAGGTGCATGAAGGTATATTTTTATTTTAAAAGTAGTAAATTATCTTATTTCTAGGTATATAATGGATCCTCATTATAATACTTCTACATCCCTAGATCTAAATACAAAGTGTAATTTTGATGATTCCACACAACTGTTGGATGTTTATGTGCATATATAGCTTGATGGATCTTTCATTTACCTATCCAATACCATTTTGATATCCCTTATGTTGTTGATGTTTTCAATCAATTCCTCCATCAACCCATTTTAATCATTTGAAACCTAGAGATTGTTGATATAATTAGCTCTTACTAAGCATCATGGTCTTTGTTATATAAGGGACAATGAAATTAATATACTGAAACTCCCCACTTTTGGATATATTTCCTTGTTTGGATCATATGCGTTTCCTAACCAAGTAAGAAGTAATTCACCATTTCTCTTTGATCCATCGAAGAAAGGCACTAGAAATCTTCTTTTTATCATGAAAGTCCATCTACCTTCAATATTTAGTATTTTTCATTTTCATTTTAGAAGATTATTGTACATGCATCCATGTTGAAAGTCTTTTGGACAATTCTAGTCTTACAAAGTAAGTTTTTTGATATATTTCACTCAAAATTTGCCTTCAAATCCTCTCCAATGGTGGAACCTAGAGCATCAAGTTACTTCAAAATGGATTCTTAGAGGGGATGTTTAAGGATTGATAGTCCATCCTAAATTCTTATTTGATATTTATGTTCTATCCTATTTTCATATCAGTATATTTCCATTTTATAGCACTCTACTCAAATTTGGGAACCCTTTCCATGTAACTTCTTTTATGCATGCATCCTTATTTTTTATCACATATGTGAGGTTTTGTGATAAGTATCTTCAAACCTAAGTAATGCTGCCCTCACCCTCATTTTTTACTTGATGAGAAAGTTCATACCTCACTCTATTTTCTTCGCAATCTTATTCCAATCCATATGTGCATTTAAGTGGATATATAGTCCAAACATGAAACCTAGAAGAATCAAATTAAATAATGAACCCAACAACATGAAGAAAACAACTTTTATGTTTGATAATGACCATGACTAAAATATTTATGAGATTTCTAATGCGATTCATGTCTTTTCCTAAATCTCAAGATGATGATGATGATGATCATCATCATGATGTTGAGCATCATAATCATGATGATTTAATGGTTCTTGCAATGAACTAGTTAGGAAACATGAAAATTGGAACACACTTTATACATTTGTGTATACCAAAGAAAGTTTTGTGGATTTTAATATGCTGATCTTCTTGATTATTCTAGAGAAGATGAATAATTTTGGATCAAATAAAGATAAATTATGATTTAAAATCAAGAAAAGGCTTCTTACTTTGATCCTAATAGATTCAATAAGAGATACAATAGAATATGTGGTAGGGGAAGTGGAAGTGTTTTAAAGAAAAAAGAACCATTTTGTAAAATTAAGTCACAAAGGCAAAGAGAAAATGTTAGAGAAAGATGGAATTTTCAAAATAGAGATGAATGGTATAAAAAAATAAGGATGCATATTGGACTTGTGGTAAAATTTTTATTATGAAAATGAATACTATAGTAGGTCAAATTACTGGATATATGTAAGAAACTAAAAAGGTATATACACATCCTCATTAAATAATGCTCTTTCAAAAGATATATTTTTTATATGAAATATGATGTGTGTTTTTACTAAATATGCATATTCAAGTATTAGAGACTATGGGGTGTTCATAAGAATACCAACATGGAGTCATTCTTTCAAAAATAGAAGGCAAAATATTCAATTGAAACATTTGGCTAGCTATTCTAGATGGAATACCCTAGATGGATATCACTTAGGAAAGTTGGCATCATATATGGGTATCAAAAGGAGCATTAACATATGCTCAAATATTATTGACTTTAGTTCACTTAAGAGCGATTGATTATAACAAAGAAGTTAGAGAGGATGCTATAGTAAGGGAATCCAATAAGTACCTACATTGGTACTTAAGTTTCAACTTATATACCCATTTACATGGTAAATCTTTCCTAGCCTTTTGCAAAGGTACCAAGTCCCTCTTGTGAATAGAATTGAATTCACTCTTCATGGCACATTACCACTTGACATGATCCTTTGTTTGCATAGCCTCTCTAACAAGAAGGCTTACCAACATCTATTAGCATAACAAAATTCAAAGTTGGAAGATATCTATCAGATGGATGTGAGACACGTGTAGAACATCTCAATGCTTATTAAACAAGGACATATTTATAATGATCTAATTAAGCATTCATGAACATCCATATTTGTAGCATTTGTATGCATGCTAACAAGAGTACTAGTATCCTCAAACATCACTCTTCTCATCTCAACCTTATTAACGGATTGTTTATGCATCTTAGGCTATTGAAAATGACATCATTACTTTTGATCACCAACCATGTTTTAGGATCCCATAAGTGATATCCAAATTGACCATCTCGACCATATCAAGGAAAAATGCATTCCTTTGACTTATTGTCCAGATTTTTTCTAAGATTGATGGGTATATGAACATATGCTTCACAAACAAAAACTCAAAGATGATCATAAAATGGTAGCTTCCCTATCCGTAACTCTTGTGCCAATTTTAGAACTTTGGAAGTACTAGATGAAAGCTTAATAACATGAACTATAGTCAACACTACTTCTTGTTGGAGTTTGAGGTCTACAAAAGCATGCGAACAACACGAGGAAGAAGAAGAAGCTTGGAGCACAACACATAATGATGAATGTATTACCAAGAGAATGTACAAAGAAAAGTGACCCATTAGGGTTATAGGCATATATACAAGCCGAGGGAAAAACCTCCTAAAGAGGGAAAAAAGTGTCCCGATAGTCCTAGAGTGTTCATACACATTACCACCTAAATATATTAACAAATCCCCCTGAGAGTGATGCAGTGAACGAGGAGTTGGCACTCATGTATAAGGAAGTGCCAAGCTATGTGGAAGCAATACACAAAAGGAATTAAGCCCAAAGCTTTGCGGAAACCTTCAAACTTCTCCCTAGGTAGAACCTTTGTGAAAAGGTCTGCAATGTTCTCCTGTGCGGGCACATATGCCAAAATTATCTCTACAGTAGAGAACCTCTCCTTGACATAATGGTAGTGCACCTCAATGTTCTTAGTGCGAGCATGGAACACAGATTCCTTGCTATTGGTGCATTGTACCCAAGCCGACATGCTTGATATGATTTGATTTATGTTCATTTGTAGTCATATGTGTAGACATATGAACACCTCTTGTAAAAGAGTATATTTTATCTCTTGTAACTATGAAAGAAAGAATGGCTTAAGTCATCCATGATGTGAAAAGGAAATGTGTGGCTCCAACTACCTAAAACCACGAATCCATCAACTGAGAGAATATCTCCTAATTCTTAGCATCACTTTTAGGTGAAGTTATTTGAATTCAAATTCAAAACTACCTCCAAAAGTAGCTATGAAAAGAGCAAGAAGGAAGTCGCCATTAGAGAGCTTGATTCATGCCCACTTCATGTTCATTTGTAGAGATTGAAGAGCTTACTCCATAGCTCTATCATTCTGCTCCCATTGTGCAAGTATTCATTTTCAATGTGGTTGTAATTATATGTGAATCTATACATTCATCATTTACTTCTTCTCTGTTTTATTCTCTGCTATACTCACTCAAAACAGTAACTTTAGAAGCTCATATCTCGGGCTATACATAACCTTTTTCAGAATTTTAAAGTGCATTAAATTTTTTCTAAATTTAATTTATGGTTACAAAATTTCATGGTCATTGGATTTACCGTTTGTGAAAACTCTATGTTTTTCTACTCACTGGTCGAATTTCTACAGAGCCTTGAAAATGGCGGGAGTGTTCCAGATTTTGCTAAATCTTGTTCTCAATGCTGAGTTGATCAGTTGTAATTTTTAAAATTGGATTAGCAAGCTATCTAAGTATTTTTGCTATATCCAAAAGGAATTTTTCTAATTCCTATCAAGTTTAGAGCACTATTCATTTTTTCGAGCAGGTGTATGTATAAAAATAGCAAGTTTTGGGAGCTAGTCATTTTGCAACTATTCAAACATTTAAGATACTTGTTCCAAAACACTTGGGTGATTTTTTTGTGGATTTAGGAAGCTCAAAGGGTCTACTAACCAACTATAAAGTCTTAGTTGGTTGGTGTGAAGCTGGTTGTAGCAACACCAACTCATCTTTGGATTGCATCCACCATCTCTTTTTACACTCACAACTGCCAATGTGCTACGACTGTCAGTGAAGATGACGATCGTAGAAGACTGACCAACAGCCAAATCAGTCCAACCAGATTATGTGAATCTGTTAAACTCTTCCTAAGCCAGCTAACATGGAATACTGGATGAATCCAACTATCTTCTGGAAGTTGTAACTCATAAGCCCATAAGCCAACTTCCTTGGTGATTGGAAAAGGACCACAATATCTAGGCAGCAACTTGGCGCATTGACCAGTCTTAAACTTTTCCAAACTTTCAGGAACACGAAGCTAAACTTGATCGCCAACCTAAAAAGTAATATCTCTTCGCTTAGGATTGGCATAACCTTATGCACGATCTTGAGCTTTCTTTAAGTTTTCTCTAGCTGTCTTTACCTTAAAATTCATACCTTGAAGGAATTCTTGAGCTGCTTGAACTCGTTCATTTTGAAGTCCCACTGAATATGGTGACCTACGCTAGAACCCATACATCAGCATGAATGGACTAAATTGAGTTGATGAATTCTTGGCACTGTTATAGGCAAATTCAGCTAAAGGAAGATAGTCTTCCCAATCACTTTGTTTGGAAGTAACATAATCTGCTAGTATATCTTCCAAAATTTGATTGACTTTCTCGGTCTCTCCATCCATGTGGGGATGTTCAACCGTACTTAATCTTAGTTTAGTTTCAATTCTACTACAGACTGCTCGCCAAAAATGACTTGTAAATCAAGCATCCCGATCAGAAACTATGTCTACTCGAAGATCATAGAGTCTGTAAAGCTGATTTACAAATATCTTTGCAAGTTCTCAAGTCTTATATGTAGTCTTGAATGGAATAAATTGTTGAGATATCAAGCTCAACATGTGATGATCCAGGTCTATCCATCCATCGGGGATGTTCTCAGTCTGTCCATCCGATTGGGATGTTCAGTCGTACTTAAACTTAGTTTAGTTTCAAGTCTACTAAACACTGCTTGCCAAAAATGACTTATAAATCGAGCATCTCGATCATAAACTATGTTTATTCGAAGAACATAGAGTATGTAAAGCAGATTTACAAATATCTTTGCAAGTTCTAGGGTCTTATATGTAGTCTTGACTAGAATAAACTGAGCAAGTTTAGTCAATCAATCAACTACAACCCAGACTGAATCGAAGCCTTTCTAAGTGCAGGGTAACCCTGAAATGAAATCCATGGAGATACTTTCCCATTTACCTATGGGAACCTCCAAAGGATGCAACAATCCTCCAACTTTAAGTCGACCAAACTTATTGACTTGACATTTATGGCACTTGGGTACATACTTTTGCATATCTCTGATACCAATGCAACATAGTTTCCACAATACCAGGTCATGAATGAATGTGTACTCACCTCCCGACCATATGCCTCTATATATAGCTGCTTGAATCAAGGAGGACCACAAATGTAACTAAAGTCCACAAGTGCATGTGCAATCTCCTCCACTCCTTTGATACCTTCCACTAGAGTCCACTAGTGGTTGGAGTGATCTCCTCCACTGCTTTAGTACCTTCCACTAGAGTCCACTAGTGGTAATTGTACTCACCACTCGAGTTAAGTCTCTCAAGACTCAAGTTAACTCACGTAAACTTGATTTAGAAGGCTCTAGAGCTTCTTGGGTAAAGCTCTCTCCCCATGCTTCCCATGGGGATTGAACCCAAGACCTCCACCTTCACACTCTTGAGACTTGACCACTAGGTTAAGTGGATCACTTGAATATGAGAGCACATGAACTTATGCTTGAGTCTATTCTTGAGATCTTTGGCCCTACACGCGAGTGATCAAAAGGTGTCGGTTTTCAAATTTGTTTAAACCAGTCAGACCCTTAGATCATAGACTTACTTTATTACATTCTTCCCCCTTTGGAAAAGATTTTTGTCCTAAAAAATAAACCTATATATAGTGTCAATAGGCAACCCCCGAGCCTCATGTTATAATACAAGAAGAACATGAGCATCCATTCGATCAGTTATCAACTTAGAACTTGAAATTAGAAAGTCTTATTTATCATTGAGCAACCTAAAACTCGAAAGTCGAAAAACGTCACTGGATTGTAGAAACTTTTTTCCAAGTTGAATTTTCTTCAATTCCATCCTTCAATTTTACTAAGCACTCTTTGTACAAATGAACTCTTGTATGTTTATCTCAGGTACAAATTATTGTTTCAGGATCATGATGAACTATTTCACTTACGTGAAGTGGAAGAATAACCTGTTGTCCAACTAGATTATCTGAATCTATTAGAATGTTCCTAAGTCGTCTAACATGGAACACTAGATGAATCCAACTATCTTCTGGAAGTTGTAATTCATAAGCCCATAAAAAAAAATTCTTGGCGATTAGAAAAGGACCGCAATATCTAGGTGACAACTTGGCGCATTGACCAGTCTTAAACTTTTCCGACCTTTTAGAAATAGGAAGATAAACTTGATTGCCAACCTGAAAAGTAATATCTATTCACATAGGATTGGCATAAGCTTTTGCATGATCTTGATCTTTCTTTAAGTTTTCTCTAGTTGTCTTTAACTTAAATTTCATATCTTGAAGGAATTCTTGACCTTCTTGAACTCGTTCATTTTGAAGTCCCATTGCATATGGAGAGCTAGGCTAGAACCCCTACATCAACATGAATGGACTAAATTCAGTTGATAATTTCTTGGCAGTGTTATAGGCAAATTCAGCTAAAGGAAGATAGTCTTCCCAATCAGTCTCTTTGGAAGTAACATAAGCTTTGAGTATATCTTGCAAAATTTGATTGACTTTCTCAGTCCATCCATCCGTCTGGGGATGTTCACCCGTACGTAATCTTAGCTTAGTTTCAAGTCTACTAAAGAGTGCTCACCAAAAATGACTTGTAAATCGAGCATCCTGATCAGAAACTATGTCTACTCAAATACCATAGAGTCTATAAAGCTGATTTACAAATATCTTTGCAAGTTTTAGAGTCTTATATGTAATCTCGACTACAATAAATTGAGCAAGTTTAATCAATCAATCAACTACAACCGAGACTGAGTCAAAGCCTTTCTGAGTGCGGGGTAACCTTGAAATAAAATCCAGAGAGGCACTTTCCCATTTACCTTTGGGAACCTCCAACGGATGCAGCAATCCTCCAACTTTAAGTCAATAAAGTTTATTGACTTGACATTTATGGCACTTTGATACATGGTTTTGCACATCTCAGATTCCAATGCAACAGAGTTTCCACAATACCAACTCATGAATGAATGTGTACTCACGTCCCAGCTATATGCCTCTATATATAGCTACTTGAATCAACGAGGACCACAAATGTAACTAAAGTCCACAAGTGCATGTGCAATCTCCTCCACTCCTTTGATACCTTCCACTAGAGTCCACTAGTGGTTAGAGTGATCTCCTCCACTGCGTTAGTAGCTTCCATTAGAGTCCACTAGTGGTAGTTGTACTCGCCACTCGAGTTAAGTCTCTCAATACTCAAGTTAACTCATGTTAACTTGAGTTAGAATGCTCTAGAGCTTCTTGGTCAAAACTCTCTCATATGCTCCCCATGGGAATTGAACCCAAGTCCTCCTCCTTCACACTTTTGAGACTTAACCACTAGGCTAAGTGGATCACTTGAATATGAGAGCACATGAACTTATGCTTGAGTCTATTCTTAAGATCTTTGGCCCTGCACACAAGGGACCAAACAATGTCCCTTTTCAGATCTGTTTGAATCGGCCGGACCCTTAATTCATAGACTTACTTTATTAGATTGTTCCCCCCTTGGGAAAGATTTTTGTCCTCGATATAGAGTTATTTATAGTATGCATAGGCAGCCCCCGAGCCTCATGTTCTAATATCGGAAGAACATGAGCATTCATTCGATCAGCTATCCACTTAGAACTTGAAAGTAGAAAACCTTATTTATCATTGACCAACTTGAAACTAGAAAGTTGGAAAACATCGCTAGATTGTAGAAACTTTTTCCCAAGTTGAGTTTTCTTCAGTTCCATCCTTTCGTTTCACTAAGCACTCTTTGTACAAATGACTTCTTGTATGTTTATCTCGAGTGTGAAGTATCCTTTCAGGTTCATGAGGAACTGTTTCACTTACGGGAAGTGGAAGAATAACCTGTTGTCTAACTAGATTATCAGAATCTGTTAGACTCTTCCTAAGCCGGCTAACATGGAACACTGGATGAATCCAACTATCTTCTGGAAGTTGTAATGCATAAGCCCATAAGCCAACTTTCTTGGTGATTGGCAAAGGATCGTAGTATCTAGGTGAAAACTTGGCACATTGACCAGTCTTAAACTTTTCCAAACTTTTGAGGAACACGAAGATAAACTTGATCGCCAACCTGAAAAGTAGTATCACTTTGATTAGGATCGGCATAACCTTTTGCATGATCTTGAGCTTTCTTTAAGTTTTCTCTAGTTGCCTTTAACTTAATGTTCATATCTTGAAGGAATTCTTGAGCTGCTTCAACTCGTTCATTTTGAAGTCCCACTACTTATGGTGACCTACATTGGAACCCATACATCAAAATGAATGAACTAAATTTAGTTGATGAATTCTTGGCACTGCTATAGGCAAATTCAACTAAAGGAAGATAGTCCACCCAATCACTCTGTTTGGAAGTAACATAAACTCTGAGTATATGTTCCAAAATTTGATTGACTTTCTCGATCTCTCCATCCGTTTGAGGATGTTCAGCGGTACTTAATCTTAGCTTAGTTTCAAGTCTACTAAAGACTGCTCTCCAAAAATGACTTATAAATCGAGCATCTCGATGAGAAACTATGTCTACTTGAAGACCATAGAGTCTATAAAGCTGATTTACAAATATCTTTAAAAGTTCTAGAGTCTTCTATGTAGTCTTGACTGGAATTAACTGAGCAAGTTTAGTCAATCGATCAACTACCACCCAGACTGAACCAAAGCCTTTCTGAGTGCGTGGTTGTTGGAATCAATGTCAGTTTTTCCAATAATAAAAATAAGAGCTAATTTTTGGTAGCTCTCTCCACGTTGCAACGATATATAAAATAATTTTTAGAAGTGCATTCAACAAAAAGCATGAGGCACCATGGCTACAATAATGTGCTCTCATACCTGCCACTCAGGTTCAAATCTTGCTTTCAAGAGCGCGTAGCACAAGGATATTTTTTGTTAAAAATCGAACAAGCTTTTTGGGCGACGTCGTTGATTTTGGTGTAGCTGTTAATGGGCGGCGGATTTAGGGATAGTTGTTTTTCCTTATTTTCTTTATTCGTGGAGGTTTTACTAGTGCTTTTCATTGGATTTCACAATCTATATAAAGAAGCATAGTCTCATTGTTGTGATCATCACTCATTAAGCAATCCTCTCAAGGAGATCAAGGAGGAGTCTCACACACTTGGAGGAGGTGATCATTCAAAGATCACAAGCCAGCTCTTAGTATTCTGAAGCTTTGGAGGTGCAGATTTGTGAAGGAGAGGCTACTCTCTTGGAGTAAGAAGTCTTCTACAAGGTGGTGGTAACTATCTTTTGTGACTTAACCTTATATTTTTTTTTTAGGGTTTCTCTACCCTAATCTCAAAATTAGGGTTGGTTGATTTACAATTTTGTTACACTATTTTGTCAGAATAAGGTTAGCTTTGTTGCTCATTCACTTCACAATTATTTCATCATAATCTAAATTTTGTATCATCATCTTCTTGGATTTTCTTCCATTAGTGAGTGCGCCTTTTTATATGGTTGAGTGGTACTCCCATGTTGTAATTTGGACATCTATTTTTAGTGAGTAAGAGTCTTGCTTACATTCTCTATCCTTGTCTCAAGATTTCTTTCTTTCTATCTCTCACTTATCATCTTAATTAAGTAAGTGTGTATGCTCAAAAGTTTTGGTTTGGAATGATCCTGGGGGCCCAAATTCCAACACTTGGTATCAGAGCATAATTGACATACACACACTTAGTTAAGATGAGTGAGATTAGAATTGAGATTGAAGACAAGTTGGACGGATCTTCTAATTATCCCATGTGGAGTTTCATGATGATGAATATTTTAGTGACAAAGGATTTATGGAGTATCTTCAATGGATCCTTAACAAGACCCAAATGAGAAGGCAAAGAAGGAGCCACAACAGCTTCAAGAGGTACTGGAATTACTATTACAGAACCAACTGAAGAAGAGGTAACCACTTCATTGAGAGTCACAGGTAGGTCTTTACCTATAGTTCCTCCTACTGAAGAACATGCAAGATGGGATGCTAGAGATGCTCTAGCACTTTCATTCATAGCAATGAGTGTTAAAAAGCATATTCTACCATAGATCAGATCTTGCAGAAGTTCTAGACAAGCTTGGCTGAAGCTTGAGAACCTTTTTCACAACAGAAATCCTGCTAGGAAAGCTCACTTGAGGAGACAACTAGCAAATACAAGGATGAAGGCTGGTGAGTCAATTCAAACCCATTTTAAGAGACTCGTTGACTTGAGATATCAACTTCTAAATGTAGGAGTTGAGATATCAGATGAAGAAATGGTAAATACACTGATTAATTCACTTCCTATTTTGTATCGGTCTTTCATAACCACTCTTACCCTTACCACAAGAGATAGAGAGGTAACATTTGAAGAGCTAGAGTTCTTGTTACTTCAAGATGAAGATCAGTTGAAGGGAATGGAAGAGAATGAAGAAGCACTTTCATCTTCATCAAAGGGTAAAAAGAAGAAGAAGGAGAAGAAGGAAGAACAATCCATAAAGGAAAGTAAGTCCCTCTCACCTTCTACTTTAGATTTTGTTTCTACTACATCTAAAGAGAAGTCTTATAACAAGAAGGAAGTAATATGTTTTTACTGCAAGAAACCTGGACATTTAAAAGCAGCATGTTATAAAAGGATTGCAACAGAAAAGAAAAAGGCATCAGGTAATGTTGCAAAAGATAAAAGGGAAATATCAAGGTGATTCTTATGCCTGTATCACCATTGAGGAAGTAGCTTTTGATCAAACAGCTTTACAAGTTCTTTCAGCAAGTCCTTGGATATTTGACTCAGGTGCTACAAAGCATATGATAGGTTGCAGAGATGTGTTTTCTTCTCTTTCCTATTCTTCAGGTAGAAGAGTTATTATTGCAGATGGCAATGATTTGGATGTTGTGGAATAGGTACAGTAACCCTGAGAAGGTGGTAATTTTCAAATTTCAGATGTTCTTTATGTACCTGAAATGAAGAAGAATCTGCTATCTATATCTGCATTTTTAGGTGATGGTTTTAATGTTGTATTTGAGAGAGATCTTTGTAAGATCTTATCACACAAAGACAACAAGTGTATTTTACAAGGTGAGCATAGAGGAGTGATCTTTGTTTTGTCAAAAATCAGTCAGGCATATGTGGCCAAATCTTCATCACCGATGGAAGATATGAAGCTATGGCATGAAAGATTTGGACATATTAGTTTTGGAGCTCTCAAGAGTATCAAAGATAGAGGTATGGTTGAGAGTTTACCCTCATTCAAGCTACCAGATGATTCAGACATATGTGAAGGTTTTCTTGAAGGTAAGATGCATAAACTACCTTTCAAGAAACATGGTCATATTACAGCTACCAGGAAATTGCAGATTATTCATTCAGATGTGAATGGACCTATGAGAGTAGACTCTATTCAGGGCTTCAGGTATTTTGTTTTATTTGTTGATGATTTTACAAGATCCTCATGGATCTATGGTCTTAAGTTGAAGTCAGAAGTCTTTCCTATGTTCAAGAAGTTTGTAGCTATGGTTGAAAATGAAAGTCAGGAAACTATCAAGATTCTCACAAGTGATAGAGATGGAGAATACTTGTCAAAAGAATTCCAAACATTTCTTGATGAGAAAGTTATTACTTGACACCTTACTATTGCTTATACTTCTCAACAGAATGGTGTTGCAGAAAGAAAGAATAGAGTACTTGTTGAGATGATGCGGAGCATGATGGTGTCCAAGAAGCTTTCACCAAAATTCTGGTTTGATGTAGTACATACAGCTAATCACATTTTAAACAGGTCATCTACAAAAGCTTTAAAGGTAATCACACCGTATGAAGCTTATTATGGTAGAAAACCTAATGTGAGTTATTTTAGAGTGTTTGGATCACTTTCTTATGTACATGTTGAGAAAAAGGACCGAGGAAAACTAGACGTAAAGGCAAAGAAAGTTGTTTTCATTGGATATCCTGTTGAGAGTAAGGGATACAGGTTTTATGTTCCAGAGACAGGTGAAGTTATTCTTTCACGTAATTCTTATATTGTTGAAAATAAGGTTTATGATAAAGAAGCAGAAATTCCAGAGTTCATTCGTGAAAATGACTATGGATTTTTTTAGAAAGATTCTGGATGTACATGTTCAGCCATATCAGGAGGGAGTTAAAATTCCTAGGATTCAAGAAAAACTTGAAGAAAGAGGAATTTTACAACCTTCTACAGAGTTAGCTCCACAAGAAACTTTGGTTCCAAAAATGGAAGAAACTTTGGTTCCAGAAAGTCCTAGTACCTCGGTAGGACAATTTCCAGAACCTTTCGAAGCTGAAAGTTCAGAAAGAGTTTCACCACTATTTAAAGATACACCTACTTGGTTATATCAGACTTGGAAAGATAGTGGTATAAAGACTTTTACTTGAAGAACAAGGAGTCAGACTAGACAACAACAACAACAAGATCATATAAGAACAAGAAGTCAGACTAGACAGTAACAACAAAGAGATTATGTAAGTTTTGCTGAAGACTTTGAGATTCATGATATTTTGGCTTTTACGACTATTGAAGATGAATGTGCATGTGTTAAAGATGCACTTAAGATTCCTATTTGGAGAAAAGCTATGCAAGAAGAGATTGATTATATTCATAAGAATCTAACTTGGCAGCTATGTGAGTTACCAGAGGGAAGGAAGGCTATAGGTGTAAAATGGATCTTCAAAATCAAAAGGAAAGCAGATGGTACTATTGATAGATACAAGGCCAGGTTAGTTGTCAAAGGATATGCACAACAAAAAGGTATTGATTATGATGAGACATTTTCTCCTACATCTAAGATGACTGTTATTAAGTCAATACTTGCTTTATCAGCACATTTTGGTTGGCATATATATCAACTTGACATTAAGACTGCTTTTCTAAATGGTGATTTACATGAGGATGTGTATATTCAACAGCCAGAAGGTTTTGAAGAGACAGGTAAAGAACACTTAGTGTGTAACCTTATAAAAGCTTTGTATGGTCTAAAACAGACACCTAGAGCATGGTATGAAAAGATACATACATATCTTTTGTCCATTGATTTCCATAACTCAGATGCAACTCTAACTCTTTATGTCAAAGCTGAACTAGGTATGATGATTATAGCAATCATTTATGTGGATGATATTATAGTCACAGGTCCCAAAGATGAAGATTTGCAGATGTTCAAAGAACAATTAAAGCAAACATTTGATGTGAATGATTTAGGCATTTTGCATTATTATCTTGGGAATCAGTTTCTATTTCAAGATGAGTGTATCTATATGACACAGTAGAAGTACATTGAGAAACTTTTGTAGATGTTTCAGATGGTTGATTCTAAACCTATGCAAACACCTATGGATCAGAATGCATCTTTATAGATGGTAGCAGATGCAGAGTCATTTGATGCTACTTTATATAGTTAAGCAGTTGGTTGCTTGATATATCTTTGTAATACACGTCTTGATATACATTTTGCAGTTTCTCAAGTATCAAGGTTCATGCAGAATCCGACAGTGTTACACTGGAAAGCAGTAAAGCGAATCTCTCGATATTTGAAGGGAACTTCAAATTATGCTATGGTATTTTTGAAATCTACATATTTTTTACTAAAAGGATTTTCAGATTCTGATTGGGCAGGTGATAGAGACACAAGAAGAAGTACTAGTGGATTTTGTTTTTATCTTGGAGATTGTCTTATCTCATGGCTTTCCAAGAGACAACCCACTATTGCCACTTCATCGTGTGAAGCTGAATATCGTGCAACATTTACAGCTACTCTAGAGTCAGTTTGGTTGCAGAAGATTTTCAGTTATCTTGATATGAGAGTACATGAACCCATTCATATATTTTCAGATAGCTAGAGTGCTATAGCTATAGCAAAGAATCCAATGCATCATGCAAGGACAAAGCATATAGAGGTACACTATCACTATATTCGAGAGCAGATAACTAAGAAGCACATTGAGCTGGTTTATGTTCCTTCTAGTGAGAATGTTGCAGATATATTTACCAAAGCATTGACTAGAGATAGTCACGAGAAGATTTACAGGTTACTGAAGCTTGTACCAATATGACATTGAAGGAGGGATTGTTGGAATCAATGTCAATTTGTCCACCAATAAAAATAAGAACTAATTTTTGGTAGCTCTCTCAACGTTGCAACAATATATAAAATAATTTTCAGAAGTGTATTCAACAAAAAGCATGAGGCACCATGGCTACAGTAATTTGCTCTCATACTTGGCACTTGGGTTCAAATCCCGCTTTCAACAATGCGTAGCACAAGGATATTTTTTGTTAAAAATCGGACAAGCTTTTTGGGTGAAGTCATTGATTTTGGCGTAGCTTTTAATGGGCGGCAAATTTAGCGATAGTTGTTTTTTTGTATTTGCTTTATTCGTGGAGGTTTCGCTAGTGCTTTTCATTGGAGTTCACAACCTATTTAAAACAAGCATAGTCTCATTCTTGTGATCATCACTCATCAAGCAATCCTCTCAAGGAGATCAAGGAGGAGTCTCACACACTTGGAGGAGGTGATCATTCAAAGATCACATGCCAACTCTTGGTATTCTGAAGCTTTGGAGGTGCAGATTTGGTGAAGGAGAGGCTACTCCCTTGGAGCAAGAAATCTTCTACAAGGTGGTGGTAACTATCTTTTGTGACTTAACCTTATATTTTGTTTTTAGGGTTTCTCTACCGTAATCTCAAAATTAGGGTTGGTTGATTTACAATTTTTGTTACACTATTTTGTGAGAATAAAGTTAGCTTTGTTGCTCGTTCACTTCACACACACTTAGATTATTTCAACATAATCTAAATTTTGTATCATCATCTTCGTGGATATTCTTCGATTAGTGAGTGCACCACTTTATATGGTTGAGTAGTACTCCCATGTTGTAATTTGGACATCTATTTTTAGTGAGTAAGTATCTTGTTTACGTTCTCTATCCTTGTCTCAAGATTTCTTTCTTTCTATCTCTCACTTATCATCTTAATTAAGTAAGTGTGTATGCTCAAAAAGTTTTAGTTTGGAATGATCCTCGGGCCCCAAACTCCAACAAGGGTAACCCTGAAATGAAATCCATAGAGATAGTTTCCCATTTACCTTTGGGAACCTCCAAAGGATGAAGCAATCCTCCAACTTTAAGTCGATCGAACTTATTGACTTGATATTTATGGTACCTGGATACATAGTTTTGCACATCTCTGATACCAATGCAACAGTGTTTCCACAATACCAACTCATGAATGAATGTGTACTCACCTTCCAACCATATGCATCTATATATAGCTGCTTGAATCAACAAGGACCACAAATGTGACTAAAGTCCACAAGTGCATGTGCAATCTCCTCCACTCCTTTGATACCTTCCACTTGAGTCCACTAGTGGTTGGAGTGATCTCGTCCACTGCTTTAGTACCTTCCACTAGAGTCCACTATTGGTAGTTGTACTCGCCACTCGAGTTAAGTCTCTCAAGGCTCAAGTTAATTCACGTTAACTTGAGTTAGAAGGCTTTAGAGCTTCTTGGGCGAAACTCTCTCCCCATGCTTCCCATGGGGATTGAACCCAAGACCTCCTCCTTCACAATCTTGAGACTTTACCACTAGGCTAAGTGGATCACTTGAATATGAGAGCACATGAACTTATGCTTGAGTCTATTCTTGAGATCTTTGGCCGTACACACGAGTGACCAAACGGTGTCTGTTTTCAGATCTATCTGAACTTACTTGACCCTTAGATCATAGATTTACTTTATTACATTCTTCCCCCCTTGGGAAAGATTTTCATCCTCAAAAATAAAGCTATATATGGTATCCATAGGGAACCTCGGAGCATCATGTTCTAATACCGGAAGAACATGAGCATTCATTCGATCAGTTAGCCACTTAGAACTTGAAAGTAGAAAACCTTATTTATTGTTGACCAACTTAAAACTCGAAAGTCAGAAAACGTCACTAGATTATAGAATTTTTTTCTTAAGTTGAATTTTCTTCAGTTCCATCCTTCCATTTTACTAAGCACTCTCTGTACAAATGACTTCTTGTACGTTTATCTCGGATGCGAAATATCCTTTTAGGTTCATGACGAACTGTTTCACTTATAGGAAGTGGAAGAATAACCTATTGTCCAACCAGATTATCTGAATCTGTTAGACTCTTCCTAAGCCAGCTAACATGGAACACTAGATGAATCCAACTATCTTCTCGAAGTTGTAATTCATAAGCCCATAAGAAAACTTTCTTGGTTATTAGAAAAGCACTGCAATATCTAGGAGACAACTTGGTGGATTGACCAGTCTTAAACTTTTCCAAACTTTCTGGAATATGAAGATAAACTTGATCGCCAACCTCAAAAGTAATATCTCTTTGCTTAGGATTGGCATAACCTTTTGCATGATCTTGAGCTTTCTTTAAGTTTTCTCTGGTTGTCTTTAACTTAAAGTTCATATCTTGAAGGAATTCTTGAGCTTCTTGAACTCGTTCATTTTCAAGTCCCACTGGATATGGTGACCTATGTTGGAACCCATACATCAACATGAATGGACTGAATTTAGTTGATGAATTCTTGGCACTGTTATAGGCAAATTCAGCTAAAGGAAGATAGTGTTCCCAATAACTTTGTTTGGAAGTAACAAAAACTCTGAGCATATCTTCCAAAATTTGATTGACTTCCTCGGTCTCTCCATCCTTCTGGGGATGTTCAACCGTACTTAATCTTAGTTTAATTTCAAGTCCACTAAAGATTGATCCCCAAAAATGACTTGTAAATCGAGCATCCCAATAAAAAACTGTATCTACTCAAAGACCATAGAGTCTGCAAAGATGATTTACAAATACCTTTGCAAGTTCTGGAGTCTTATATGTAGTGTTGACTGGAATAAATTGAGCAAGTTTAGTCAATCCATCAACTACAAAGCAGACTTAACCAAAGCCTTTTTGAGTGCGGGGTAACCCTGAAATGAAATCCATGGAGATAGTTTCCCACTCTCCCCATGATCCCCATGGGGATTGAACCCAAGAGCTCCTCCTTCACACTCTTGAGAATTAACAACTAGGCTAAGTGGATCACTTGAATATGAGAGCACATGAACTTATGCTTGAGCCTATTCTTGGGATCTTTGGCCCTACACACGAGTGACCAAATGGTGTCCGTTTTTAGATATGTCTGAACTGGTCGGACCCTTAGATCATAGACTTACTTTATTATAGTATTGCTCATGGATTGCCTTATAAGAAAGAAAAAGAGAATAACTCCATTAAGATGGAAATTTGAAATAGTGGTGGCAACGATGAGAGTAACTCCCCATATAGCCGGACAATTGAATGAAAAACAATGCTCAAGTGCTTTTGAATGGGTATGCAGAGGGGAAGATGCATCCATTTTTTTCTCATCTAATGTTGGATAAACCAAGATGCCATGTTCTTCAACTAGAGAAAGGCCACAAAATAGGCACTTGAACTCATCACTTTCATCTTCAAGGTGGAGAGGAAGGACGTTTTATCTTTATCCCCATTTCATATGTGCATGCACACCTTAAGGGAGCTCATAAAGATGAGGAAACAAAATATGCATACCTTTGTAGAACACACTTGATAAGGCTCTATGTCTCAATTTTTATGACTTTTTGGATTACATGGTTTAGGTCAAGTATTTCTCTCTCCGCTCTCTCTCTCTCTCACATCTACAAGATACAAATGAGGTTTCAACCCACTAACTGGCATAAATGTGCCCAAACTTGTAATTTATCATTCATGGGGGTGGGTAGAATATATGTTTCTTCACTTTAAATCCATTGTTTTTCCACTTTGACTCCCTTAGCTATATCCTAGAACTAATTAGATAGCTTTCAATACACTCATCACGAGAGATAAGTGCACGACAAGTGTGGCAATGATTGGTATACACATTTGCATACTTGAAATACCTACTTTCTTCATATTAGAGTAGTGATGATCATCACTCAGACACTTTTGAATTAGGTTATTGATTCCCAGAAACCTAACCAAACAACATTTACCACTCTTAATCAAGTGGTTTTAGGTTGTTACCTAAGAGTGTAATCAAGTGGTGTCTTGAATCTTACACATCTGAATTCTCAATGTATGAGCCGGCGCAATTAGGTGCATGGAAAGATGTACATAAGCAATGATAAATTCACTTCAAGTGAAGGATTTACCTAGCCAAGCTACCAACTACTTAAAACTTGCTTTCACTGAAAAATTCAATCACATCAACCATAAACAATAACCTACGCAAAAATGAAAATTTCACATTAATCACTTACCTAAAGTAGGTCATTATCCAGTTCATTTTGAAGCTTTCAATGGGATGCATCAGGGGAGACCCGACTTGAAATACTAAACGAAAGTGGGATTAGAAAGATAGAGTGTTGTAGAAGACCCACATTCATGATTTCACCATCGACACTCCATACGTGTGATTTCCATCTCTACTTTCTTGTCGCAACTTGCTCGGATTGCTTCAGATGACTTGCAGCAATAAGGATGCATGTAAGGATGTATGTATGTACGTATGCATGCATGTAAGGATGTATGTATGTACGTATGCATGCATGTACATATGTATGTATGTATGTAGAAATTGGAAGGCGAATATGCATAAGCACTCGTGGGCCTCCTCAATGTTCGTATTCTACTTTCCATAGCCAAAGGGCGTAGAATTTGAGTCGTCCCACGAGTGTTGATCAGCTGTACACTCAAAGACTCACCGATTTTAATAGGTCAGTTGGTATAAGTTACAGCCATTCGGTGTTGACTCTTACGTGCCCGAAGTGTGATCATACCAAATGCTACACAACTTACAAGCATTAGCAGAGTGTAAGTACAAACAGGAAACCGTTGATAACAGCTTCGTGTTGTTATTACGTGAATCTGTTGTACTGCTGCAGCCCTACTCTCTACTTTGGTTGAACGCCGCTTGTTTTGCAAAAGAAATCTTGATTGAAAAGACGATGAAAGTGATGTCTTATCAAATTCTCGGAAGGGCAACATTTGAGAGAGAGAGAGAGAGAGAGAGAGAGAGAGAGAGAGAGAGAGAGAGAGAGAGAGAGAGAGATTACGGAATCTTGGGTTGTAGGGACCATTTCCGTAGTGCAGTGTTGCATGTCAACGGCTGGCTCTTACCCATAATTTCCTAAAGTATCAGACGAGCTTACAGGAGAGGAGAATCTGATGGAGAGAGAGAGAGAGAGAGAGAGAGAGAGAGAGAGAGAGAGAGAGAGAGAGAGACCTGCAAATCCGCTTAAGATGGGTCATCAAAATTGCGGTTGCGCGCTCCGCGTCGGCCTTCGTGAAATCGTCAACCCGTGAATCCCACTTGTCGCAGAACCTCATACTTGAAGGTACAGCGAGACCCGAATTGTGCGGATATGGAGATGTCTAATATGCATGATAAATTACGAAGATGGTATTGGCAACACTTCAAAGTTCGATCCAAGGAGTAGACGACGAGAGAGAGAGAGAGAGAGAGAGAGAGAGAGAGAGAGAGAGAGAGAGAGAGAGAGAGAGAGAGAGAGAGAGAGAGAGAGAGAGAGAGAGAGAGAGAGAGCAGAGAGTGCCTATACCCTTCTCTTCTGTATGGATGCCTCCAATGATGCCGCTACTCACTGGATTTCCTTCCTCGAACACGATCTCCTAGGTATCGGACCTGATGATCCGTCTGCGGCAGAACATCCTCTCTGGAGGTCATCGTATAGGTGCAAGTTTTTGTCAATTTTAATTCTAATGATACAAATAAGAATCACTCAGCTTTCTCCATTGATGAAAATTATTAGCAGCCTCTTGAAACACCTTAATAAGCCTTAGGCAGATAAATACATGAGACCTAAAATCATGCCTGCGTATATATATTTAATGATTTTGTCCACCCATTCGCTCAATACTAACACCAGCATTTCTAGATTCAAGTTCTCGTTGTTGTTTGTAGTATATTTGTGTTTGTAGCATGAGCAGATCGAAGTCGTCAATGCGCATTCTACAATGTTTGTGCTTCGTTTCTGAACACCGAATGATTACATTTGTACTATGTCTATCGGTCACATTTCTGGACTAACACGGTTATCCTTGTTATGGTTTGTGATGTGCAGTACACAGAATGATAGCCCTAAGACGGGACAGAACCTTAATCCAGAGGCGAAGAAAAGGTTTGTCTGATGAATATCCTACCATATTCAGATGTGAGACAAATATGACTTCATGTTACGCATTCCTCTTTAGAGATGCATTGTTATGTATATTATCCACAAATGTAGGTGCAGGACTGACCATCTCTTCTTTTTTTGAGAGTACAATTTTGAGAAACTCAAGCTATGTCCAGCCAAGACTTGAACTCAGGACTTCCTCCCAGAGACTCAGGCCGACTTCCTCCCAGAGACTCAGGCCGACTTCCTCCCAGAGACTCAAGGCATCAAACCACTAGGCTACCGGGTTTGGACCATCCTCTTGTTGTATGGGGATGCCTTTCCATATGTTAATACCCACACTAATGCTTGTTATGGTGATCTTTGCTATCATTACGAGCTACAGTGTTGAAAATGCTGCAACTTGGTTCGATTCTCCCCTCTCCAGCAGTTTCTATGGTTACATGTTCTCTCTGTGCTCTCTCCAACGAAAGCCTTTGATGCACTCTATCATCATATCCAAGCACCTCCATAAGTACCGAGTTTTGACTCCAGTTTATGCGCAGAGTCATCAATAAAGAAAATTATCAATGATGCCGGTCAGATTCCTTCATGTTTTCTACGTTTAGGCTTCTAAGAAAATAATGTTTCTCATGTGGATATCATATTAGTATAGCCAAAGACTGATTATATGACAAAGGCTAGGGCGTTTGATTGCGTTATGATCAAGTTTCCTTGCTTCCAGATAATGAAAATGTTCAGCTCTTTCGAGTAGAAAATGTACTTCTGGACCATAGAACCTTAATATTTGCTGTTGACTCAGCTTCTTCTCTGCATACGCTATATTTGACTGTTTTTAAATCATTATATTAAAAGACTAACCGTGCCCTTCAGCAATTAGATATCCATTCTAAAAGCGGGATGCTATGAATTCTATAATCATAAAGAGGGATGGAATAATGCTTTGTTGTGTTTGTGCATAACTTACTGAAATTCTACATCAGATGTTCAGAAAAGTTCTGGAATGCCGTGAGATAGAAGGCTCTATGAAAAATTTGGATAGAGATGAATTTGCTAACCTTTAGAAACAGGAATATCACAATGTTTGCAAGGAGAATTTTTTTTTGTGTTGTAAAAATGAGCCCATTTTGATACATCCTCAGTATGATCTTGTCAGCCATCCTTACTGGCGGAATCATGAATTTTAAGATTGGTCTTGTTTTCAGACATCCAAGTGTTTATCTCATTAGATAGTAAGCAGAAAATGGTCTGAATTCCCCACCTTGAGCACAAGAAGATGATCGAGGACTTTGCAACAAGGGATTGAGGTTTTGAAGATAATTCAAGGACTTCATAATTTTCTATGATTCTCCAACTATTGTATCAGAATTTTCTAATATAATCTTGGGTCTGTATTTCTGAAAAACAGAAGAAAATGAATGAGATTGTTTGTTAAGAACTTCCAAATCTATTTGAAACTAGGTTATATCTATGATATAAGTGAAGCAATTTATCGTCGGTTCTGAGTATCAACAAAATTAATGCTTCTTTCTCGGATTGTAATGCTCTTGTGAGATAAATCGGAACAGCCTAAGTTATCAGTGAATATCATATGGTGGGTGCTGAATTTTTGTCTGTCATATGTTGTTTCTATGCATTCACAGGGCAAAAGAGGAGTGCCCTATTGGATCATGCAAAAAGGACTGCCAAAGTGGAGGATGTGGAAAGGCTTGCAGAGAAAAAATGCGCAGGGAAAGATTAAATGACAGGTTTGTATTGTATCATGAGGCACTTAAGAATTGTCTATTCATGTTCCTCGCTAGCTGTATCTCTTCTGTGAAGAACAACAGAGAGTTGATCTGATTTACAACCTGCATTGTGCTCATCAGAAGTGTGAGGAATAAGGTTTTTGCTATTTCATGCATATGGTTGCACTTCATTTTCTGATATCCAGACTACGGACATTATTATAAGGTTCATGGAATTGAGTGCAATCCTTGAGCCTGATAAACCCCCAAAGACAGATAAAGCTTCAATTCTAAGAGATGCAGCTCGGATACTAGGACAGCTACGCTCAGAAGTTCAGCAATTGAGAGAGGTTAACCATCAACTGAATGAAACCATCAGGGAGTTGAAGGTACTCTTATTCAAGGGGTATGCTGTCATACTCGCACATGCTTTTTGAATAAACATCTTATTCTTCTTGCCATTTTTTGACGTTGAACCATCCAGGCAGAGAAGAATGAGCTTCGAGATGAGAAAACAACACTAAAATGTGAGAAGGAAAGATTAGAAATGCAATTGAAGAGCAACATGACTGGGCTTGCAGGAGGATACATCACACCAGCACCTTCTCCTCATCGATCTGCTTTGATGCATTCTTCATATAATATACAAAATGAGAGTGAGCTAGATATGAAATCTGGAAACCCATATGATGCTCACAACATGCACTATCCGGTGACCACATCCTTTTCTCAATGGATGACACCTGCAACAATAGATATCTCCAATGACCATATCTTGAGGCCCCCTGTTGCGTAGCTGATTGATGATCCAATCAGCTGAACCCTATTGTAAATTATAGAGCATGAAACATTCCCTGCAACATAGAAGGTGCTTTTTTGAATAAGATGTGAATCAAGAACTGCTTCTTTAAGACAGTGATGGTAGATGGCATTCGCATACTTGCTACATCTTTTGTGTGTTGCTGCGGAGAATGGCCCAGTTATCCCTTTATGATCCCTTCTGTAAGTGTAAGTCTGATAGAAAAGCTCTACAGAAAGAGACTGAGATCCTCTCCTAATAGCCAAGGTACACGCATTCTGCCTTTTATGCCGAACTTCTGGCTTTGAGCAGTGCTTCAACATCTGATGTATGTTTATGCATGAACACATGCACAGAAATATGGAGAGCATTTAACCACTCCATGGAAACATTCAGAATTCCTGTATAGCACCTATCAAAGTATCAAGTCCAGTTCTAGCTGTCCCGCCACTTTACGCAGCCATGCTTATTGATACCTTATAGCAAATGACTTATCTTTTTTCTTGTGACGATGAAAGAATGCTGAATATGCATCAAATTATGCCCGCTTGGAACTGTTCTCTCGCATCTACACCAAATTATGGCCGCTTGGAACTATTCTCTCGCATCTACACCAAAGCCATATGACAGATACAATGGATGATTTGAAGGAAGGAATTACCATTGATCACTTCCTTAATCATTGTTCAACGCAAATCTATCTGTGTGTAGGAAAACAGCATGAATTTGTTATCATGCCTCTAAACAAAAACTATATTAATCTCTGGTGTCCTGACAAAGCTCTCGAAGATATCTATGCAAATGTAGATGGAGTTCTCAAAAACCAAACTATATGGGACTGAATCAAGTTTGAAACAGTCTGCAACATAGAGACGTGCAAAATACAAGCAATTTTGCACATGAGGAAGCAAGATAGAGATGAAAACAAGTGGTTTAATAGAAGGGAAGGATTTGAAAAATGCTTTTCCTTCAATCACAATCATAAAATTGCCATGGGACCTTTTGGGAAAGTGGTAAAAAGAAGGAAACACGAGAAGACTGAAGGAGAACTCTCTCTCAATTCACTTGCACAATGAAAATAAATTTTACATGTTCAGGCGATGGGCTTACATAGTGGTTACAAAAATCTCCTCAACCGAAAAGGTTACAAAAAAGAGTGTTCTTAATTTTCCAAAAAACTATCTTATCTATTTTATGCTATTTCTGATGAATCTAAGCGTTCAATGTTTTTCACATCCAAACTCTGCAAGTTCTTATCTTTATCAAGACTGCCATAGATCACTAACACTCCCCTCCTCCTAGACATTTTTACCCCTAACAATGTGAAGTATTCGATCCTTTCTTGAGCTCATGGTGGGGTTTGTGCTTGTTTCTTCATATGACATAGTAATCCAAGTAGAAGTTGTATCAGAGTCAATTGGTGCTGCTCATTGTTGATTACATACTTATGTTCACAATTTCAGCCAGTAGCATATCCCATGATTTTTCAACTCTATCAGTAAAGGAGAATCAATTATAATCCCTCGTAAATTGTTATGTCTTTGCATATTGTAGATATCTGACTAGCCAAAGTTGTGAATGTATCTCCTCTGATTCAAATACATTCCTTCATCTGTATATATCACCTGCATACTTAGGAAATATGTGAGCTCACCTAAGTCACTGATTTTGAACTCCTCTTGCATGTGTCTCTTGATCTTTTGAATGCCACTCAGATCATCACGTGTCACAATAATATCATCTACATATACACATAGATAGATAACCTCATTGTGATCCCTTTTGATGAACAGAGAAGGATTTGAGTTGCTAGGTTTGAACCCTTTATCTTGAAGGTATGTAACCAACCTATAATTCCAAGTGCTAAGAGCTTGTTTCAATCCATACAATGCTTTCTTAAGTATGCAAACATAAGATGCATGATTAGCATTTTCAAAACCTAGAGATTGTGACATGTATACCTCTTCACTTATCCAACCATTTAGAAATGCATTTTTTACATCAAGTTGTAGGAGTCTCCAATTTCTTGTAGCAGCTACACTTATCAATGTCCTGATTGTAGTCATCTTTGCAACTGGTGAGAATGTTTCCTCATAGTCTATACCATGAGTTTGTGAGCGCCCTTTGGCAAGTAATCTTGCCTTGTACCTGCAAATTGATCCATTTAAGTTTCTTTTAACTTTATACACCCATCTACAACCAATTACCTTTTGATTGGATGACATTGGAACCAAATCCTAAGTGTCCATCTCCTTGAATGCATTTATTTCTTCTTTCATGGCCTTTTTCCAATTAGGGTTTCCCTTTGCCTCTTTATAGGCTGAGGGTTCCTTTGAAATTGAGTCTTTTGCCAAGTAGATTGAATGCTTTGTAACAAATATGGAATCATATCCATACCATTTTGGTTGTTTCTTCTCTCTTGTTGATCTTCTAGGAGCTTGCTTAGAGCATTCTCCACACTCCTGCATCTTTGCTTTGCCTCTTGACTTCCATAGTTTGTAATCCTTTTCCCTTTCATCTTGATCATCATCTATATTACTTCTTGGATCATGGACATGTATATCATGCTTCCTTCCTAATTGATGAGAATGAGAATCAAGATCATATGATAGAGTTACCTTTTGTTTGTCTTCATCATACCAAGACCTATGTTCTTCAAACACAACATCTCTACTTGTAGTGAATTGCTTGGTTTAAGGATTATAGAACATGTAACCTATCTGAGCTGAGTCATACCCAATAAAAACTGCCTTTGTTGCCCTTTGCTCTGATACCACTGAAAGGACTTGGAGAAGCTTGTAGGAGGTAGAAAAGTGAGTTCCGGGTGACGAAGTTTGGTCCAACCAACCGGCACAAGACCAGCCCTTGAGCTTATGTAGAATCAAATAGGCCTTATAGGCATGCGATAAGTGCAATAAAATGCACTACGGAGCATCAAGGAGAAAGATTCGATACAAAATAGATAGGTTTGCACATTGAGTAGCTCAAAAAACTTACTATCTTTGGAGGAGACAATCAACTTCAAATGCTCGTAGCAACCAATATGATTACAATT
>CM035410.1:115438457-115535957 GCA_020310875.1 Ceratopteris richardii
AGAAGCCGATATTGCACCCCTCTAGGAGGAACTCATTGGTCTTCATGCTAGTGAAGCTCACCTACAAAGCCAGGTCTTTTCTCATGAGGCATAATTACTTTAGTTGTAGCAAGCCTTGGTAGATAAAGATGCTGCTCTCGATAAGATAAGTAAAGTTTTGGAAGCTACAACAGCTCAAGTTGCTGACCTGGAGCAAACCTATCCCACCCTTCATACTAAACCGATTCAATAGGAAATAGAGTTAGCTACTACCAAGGAAGAGTTATTCCACAAAGTGCAAGCATTAAATGATGAAATTGGTCGGAAGCTTCAGCTGTAGAAAAAATTGGAAGCCACTCAAAAGGAGTGCCAGGTGTATTTTAAAAAAATTCAATTTCAATCTTAGTAGATGGATAGGATGGAGAAACAACTTGGCATCCAGAAGGACCAACTATAGAGAGCATATGCATGGATTGCTGACAGTCAACTTTGGTCTAAAGTTTCCCTCAAGAATGATTTTTATCTACAGGAAACATTTTTGCAAGATCAGAGTCAGCGATTGCTTACTCAAGCTATTGCCTCTAGTTCTACTAGCCTCGAGGCAGAGTTTCTTGATCGTGCACATGTACAACAATTGTTGAAGGCTCTACAGAAGAGCATTAAATGTAGTTTTGAAGAAGCTCGCACCATGTACATACAAGGCATTGTGGATGAAGATTAACTTGTGAGTAGGGTTCGAGTCCACCGTGTATGCAAGTGTTAGGCCGTCAGATGGTCTTATGTATTATTCATGATATTTTTGTAATTATTTGGGTGAAGCGTCATAAAAGGTTGAAGTGATGTAACTTCTCATTGATTAATATGAAAGGGAGTTGTGTTTGTGTGGCTTAGCAGTGAAGGAGACACACGGTAGGTCCTTGCCGGATTGCACGTGGTGGGGCGACCAAGTCTGCTTTGTGTTGATTCATACTGTGGATTCAAACATGATTGGACTGTATTTGTTTGTGTCAGTTAAGTGTTTGATTCTAATTGAAGTAATTAATCATATAGTAAGTTTGGTCAAGATGTTGATAAACATTGCAGTCTTCTAAATGATAATAATGATCATTGTTGTATGTATATATATATATATATATATATATATATATATATATATATATATATATATATATATATATATATATATATATATATATATATATATATATATATATATATATAGTTGTAAGTAAATTGCGGTTGGTGGATGAGCGCCCATGAATTTGATAGTATATAAGTGAATGCGTTGAGAGGATTGAATATGATCATGTAAGCTTGTACTCGATTTCAGTAAAGATAAAGATAATATTTTGTGAGGGATAATAGTGGTGAAAATTAAGTAAGTGTGCGAAAATCATTATAGGGACTCTGTTCCAACAGATCCCCGTCCAACCCAAGAACCATGTAGGAAAAATCGGTGTTAATCCTATCTTGCTGGAAATAGTCTAGGTGGGATAAAGAGAGACTTTTAACACATTCCGCTTCTCTTCCCAAAATTGGATCGACTGCTTCAAATTCTTCTTGAGTGAAAGTAGTAGCTTAAAATTCAAATCTTGGTCTGAATCCTTCTGGGTAGTTTACTTGATATATCTTCTAGTTTCCTCTTTCATAATGACATATGGTATATTTAATGGCTATATGATTTCTAGATCCTTGCTTTTTATCTTGGATTCTTCCATAACACGCACAATTGCTTCTTCAAAATTTTGGGTCATACAAGACACCAGTAGTGCTTGTTCTCTCTGATCTAGCACTGCAATGTATGACATTGGAATGTCATCAATATCCATCTCATGTTGACCTCTCATGCGTGATTGAACAATGGGGGAGAAAGAGGATGTATCTTAGTCTCCTTTGTAGTCAAAGTTTGGCCATTTAATACTGATGCCCCCATGTTCACTTGCTAATTTGCTTGATCATTCTGAACTTGTATTAATTGAGCTTACAATTTTGTGATTAGTCACTTTCTAAACTTGTATTAATTGAGCTTGCAATTCTACGATTAGTTGTTCCTTTTCTTCATTCCGTCTCTTTGCTTCATTAAGCTCTTTACTCGTTTTCACTTTACCTTTACATATGTGTTTGAGTTATTCCGCTTCCTGTTTGCACTGTTCTATGTATTGATCCACTGCTTCTCTCCATTTTCTTCTTAAATCCATGGTGTCTTGAGAATACTTCAACTCCCATTGCATACGGAGTGCTTGTTTTGTTTTTAACTAATTTGCATATGTTTCTAATTGATTCTTGAGACCTTGAATCTCATCATTTAGTGTTGGCGATGCTTCTAGGGGTTGATTCAATAATAGAGATGTCATTGTTCCTTTATTGTGATTCTTTATTAAATCAGCCTCTTCCATATATCCTTTGATTTGTGTCTCCAAAAGTTTACTTCTAGTCTTGAGATGGACCTTTTTTGCTTCACTTTGGTCATTTTTCTTTTATAGTCCCATGTTCTCGTTATGCATTCTTTCATAGTCTTGCTTCATTTTATTAACTTGAGTAGTCGTGGTAGCATCCTCACCTTGTAGTGTATGGATTGTGTTGATTGCTTCATTGAGTTCCTCTTTTAGCTTCTCAATTTTTACATGGGCTTGCAGCACTTGATCGGACATATTCTTACTTAGTGCTTTGAATTGTTTCTTTTTTATGTGCACTTGCTCACATTCTTTGTCTGCTTCTACGAGTTCCTGTTGGGTGTTCATACAACTTTGAATCATGTGTTGGCCTATTGGTTTTAGTTGTGCTACATCCACATTTAACCATGTATGAGGTATTGCTAGAGTTTTCCCTATCAGCACATATTTTCCCTTGTTCCTGTGTAGGATCTCGTTGAAAGGCTATTGGATTTGTAGTTGAACCTCCTTAAAGCTACTTCCTTCAAGATGCACATCTAATGGAGATGGCTTTGCTATGGCCTGAATTGGCAAGATAGCCTCTTCAGCCCAAATCTCAACTTCTTGTTGAACTTCTTCTTTTGGATGAATAAAAGGTCTTGTTTCTTATGAGGTGATTTCTCAAAGTTGTAACTTTGTTCAATCATTGATTTGAATCATGTGAGTGTTCGTCGTTTTGTTGTTGATATATTTAGGTAGTGATGTGTGTGAACACTCTAGGACCACGAGGGCACTTTTTTCCCTCTTTAGGAGGTTTTTTTCACCGGCTTGTATATATGCCTATTGCCCTAACGGGCTACTTATCTTTGCATTAGGGCGAAAAACGGCCCAAAAAGGGCCGTGTAAGGATTTCAATTAGTTGTGCTTAATCGGGATTAAAGTTGTCAAATCCTTTAAGAAATTCCGTGTAAGTTCATTTAAAATGTACCTTATGCAAATTTTGAAGAGAGAGAAACTCGTATCATATAATCATGAAAAGTTTGTGTGATATCTTACGCCTCGAAGTTTGTGTGATATCTTACGCCTCAAAAGTTGAATTTTCCTCTTGTTCACGGACCTATATAATGTGTGCTGATGACGTTTTGCGCTTTTTTTCTCTACTTTTCATAGCAAGCCTGTTTCTCCCTTTCACGTCATTTTAGACACTTGCTGGTCATTTTTCATAGCAGACCATGGAGAACGTTAACCCAAATACTCTCCCTGAGCTTTCAAACAATCGAAATCATTGTAAAAAGTTCCATATCAACATTGCAGTTAGTCAGGAGTATGCGACGACAAGAAACGTATTTCGAAGGGCTCTTCATCCTCTTGAAGTGGATGGATTGCGAAAGGAAGGCAGGAAACATATCGACATATGGACAGATGGATCTGTTTATCCAATTGATCCACAAACTGGAAGGTACCCCCCTTTTCATAATCTTCATGATCTGATTAGATTTGTGGGAGATGGTGAGGATGGTTTACGAGGCTATTGTTCAAGGCTCTGGGATATTTCAAGGAATTATGTACAATACATAAACTATTTACAAAACACACTACACCAGAAGAATTTACATATGAGGGAGCTAGAAAACAAATTATCCACTTTATCTTCTCAGTTAGAGTCTTTTAAAAAAATGAAAGAAACTCCTATAGGAATGTGGTCAAAACGAGTAAAACCTTTTTTAGATTTGACTGAAAAATCTGGCCAGAAAAAGAAAAGAATGAAAATTGTTAGAGATCATGTGACAAATGTGCTAGGTTTCAATATGTCAAGCAGTTTTGAGCGCATACATTTCTGTAATGAAATTTTGAGTCAAAATGATGTTTTAAGACTATTGAAACTAAATGAAAATACATGCTTGAAACGATTTGTTTTTCAAAAACTCATGACAGAATTGAATCTTTTACTAGAACCATCTCAAATTCAAAATATTTGTGATAGTGTCGGAGTGAGTAGGAAAGGTTATAGAGCAATTTCAAAAGTTTGGTGTGAATTTTTAAAATTTAACAAAGTTAGAAGTTTTGGATTGCCTAGACCCCATCATGTAGGAAAGTTTCGGCTCTGCTTGAATAAGAAGATCACATCAGTATTTGGTGAATATAAACATATTCACGGTAACATGCCTTACGAAGTAGGAAAAAAAAAGTTACATTTCACTTACAATGCATTTAACAACATATGGATAGATGTTATAAAACTTCAAACATACATGGTTCAGTTCTATAATATAAAAGAGCATGAATGTTCTGGTCTATTGAAATTTGTAATCAAACTTGATGAAGCTGAGCTTAAAAAACATCAAAAGATGGAGAGAATAAGCATTGCACTGATGAACAAAGCTTTGGACTATAGCCTTGGGAAATTGGATACTCCATCTCTCAAAGTACAATCAGAAATGGAGTTATGGTGGGTTGGCTGTGCTCAAGTTCCATCTGAGAGCCATAAAACACTTAAATGGTTATTCTCACAAACAAACATTCCAAATGTTATCCAAGGGCATCATGCAGGAGAATTGTTGAATGTCAAAGACTACGGAAACTTTCAAGTTGAGTGGCATTTGAGTGGAGACCTAAAGACACTCAAATGCATGTTTGGTATAAGTGGGGGAGCAAATTCTAAATACCCTTGCTTGTACTGCATGCAAAGCCCAGGCACAAATGGATGGATTACTAGAGCTGAGGGTGAAGAGGCTCCTTCTAGACAAAATGTTATTCTTCGTAACTACTCATCTTCTTCAATGATTTGGGATCCCATACTTCCAATAGCATTGACAAATGTACACATATGTACACTACATGCAGAGTTAAGAATCATTGACAAGTTGGTCCGTCTTCACTTGGATTATGCATATTCTATCAAGCCTACAACTCTTGCAGATGAATGCATAAAAAAATGTGAATGTCTTCTTTCAGAAATGGGGTTTCATGGTGGTGATGTTCATCTAAGAAAAGATCCAAAGCTTTCACAAAATACAGGTGATGTTTTACAGGATGTCTCAATGGGAGGTGCAAAAGCAAGGAGATTCTTCAGCAACCATGATGGCAAACAACTTAATGCCATGTGGAATTCATGGAAAACATTTTGTGAGGTCACGACTAATGTAAAAAGCAAACCAGAAATAGCAAAAAAGAGAATGGAGGTGTGGGTCAAACTAGATAATCTTTTAAAGATCATGAGGCAGCAGGTAACATCAAAAAGTTATGTGATAGATTTCAGAAAGGCGACCACAGAGCTTATAGAAACCATCATAGAGGCATGGGGTGCCAAAGACATAACATACTACTTGGTGAGCTCCAAAGACATTTTATTCAATTTATTTATTTTTAATTGAAATAAAGATATAATGAAATTCTTCTGCTTTCCAGCATATTCTTCTTGTGCATGGTGCATTCTTTGCAGAAAAAGAACCACTTGCCATGTGGAACACCCAAGGCATGGAAAAATCTCATTATCAAGCAAGGACAAGCTTCTTTAGGTGTACAAGGAAAGGAGGAGGAGTAACAAAGAGCAATGCCTTCAGAGAGCTTTTTGATTGGTTCTTTAGAAGACAATTACAAAGGACCTCATGCCAAATATAATCAGAAGGATATGGCTATCTCTAGACAAATCATGTATCAATATCACAAACTGAAAAAGACCACATTTCAAACAGAGCTTTAATATTTGCAATGTCTTTTATTTCTTTGAGAAATAAAAGATGTCATGTATGTACATTTCATGATGTATTATGCTTTGAAAAGAAATATGTCTACTACCATCAGATGACTTTGACCAGAGAATCAATAACAATTACACCAAAAAAATTTGCAATGTCTTATATCACATTGGGCAATTTCTGTATATGTACATTTGTTGAGATATAGAATTTGAAAAAATCAAGTCATTCCTTGAGCCTTTTGAAAGAGCTTGGCTCTGGCAAATCACCTCTATATCTCAGGAACTCTTTTCTCCTGTATCCAGCAATGCTTTTTAAATCTGACACCCCTGCAGCCATTGCATAGCTTGAATAACAAAGAAAGTACCCTGCCCTTGAAGCATTGAGTCCTGGGGCATATCCAAAAATTCTGAATGCAGTTGCTCTTTCAAGCAGTAAAACTCTGAAAGCATTAAAGGGTATTGGAGTAAAACCCATGTATTTTGATAGAGTCCTCAAGCAGAACAATGCAAAGTCTGGCTCCTCACTATAGTGCTTGTGAATAACACAAAAAGTGTCTGGGTTCAACTTTGGAAGATAGTGGATAATAGAATGAATATCCACCTTTGCTTTTCCTTTCTCTTCTAAGGCTTTTCTTGTTCCCTTGCCCCTGCCAAGGTAATTGTCTTCATCCAATAAAGTTAACTGTGATAAAAATGAAAAACATGGTTAGATGAAGTGCAAGCACACTTAAGGAAACATGTGAAGTAACTTGAAACTATTAGAAAGAAAAGCAAGAGACACGACTGATGCAAGCGATAAGGGTCTTCAGAGAAATTCAGATTGTCGTTATCGCTTGCATCGGTCGTCATCAATATCTATTTGCAAACTGCCTAGAAACATCTAATGTTTGATAAATGAGGGGAATTCCCACAAGCAAGACATGTATTATCATTGCTGCATGCAACTCCTAGACACGACTGATACAAGCGATAAGGCCCAGCGGAAAATATCCGATGGGCCTAATCGCTTGCATCGGTCGTGATCCATTTCTGACACTTTGAATGGAGAACTTGGACAAATCTGATACAAGAAAGAGATTTTGCATTGGTCCCATCTCATATCCTTAACCTAAAGTTCTTGAGAACATAGTTAACTGTATACCTTGACGTCATCTTCCTCAAGTCCAAACACGACCGATGCAAGCGATGAGGCCCAGCGGAAAATATCCGATGGGCCTAATTGCTTGCATCGGTCATGATCCATTTCTGACACTTCGAATGGAGAACTTGGACAAATCTGATACAAGAAAGAGATTTTGCATTGGTCCCATCTCATATCCTTAACCTAAAGTTCTTGAGAACATAGTTAACTGTATACCTTGACGTCATCTTCCTCAAGTCCAAACACGACCGATGCAAGCGATGAGGCCCAGCGGAAAATATCCGATGGGCCTAATCGCTTGCATCGGTCGTGATCCATTTCTGACACTTCGAATGGAGAACTTGGACAAATCTGATACAAGAAAGAGATTTTGCATTGGTCCCATCTCATATCCTTAACCTAAAGTTCTTGAGAATATAGTTAACTGCATACCTTGACATCATCTTCCTAAAGTCCAAACACGACCGATGCAAGCGATGAGGCCCGACGGAAAATATCTGATGGGCCTTGTCGCTTGCATCGGTCGTGATCGACTTCTGACACTTCTAATGGAGAACTTGGACAAACTGACACAAGATAGAGATTTTGCATCAAGCCCATCTCATCTCCTTTGCCTTTAAATCATGAGAATATATTTTACTACATACTTGACCTCATCTTCCTCTTCAAGTCCGAACACGACCGATACAAGCGATAAGGCCCAACGGAGATTATCCGTTAGGTTGTATCGCTTGCATCGGTCGTGGTCATTTTCTCACTTAAAAATAGAGATCTCGGACAAAAACTTTAATTGATAGAATATATCAAACAACATACCTTGATCTCATCTTCCTCCTCAATGAGCTCTTTTGAGTCAATACAAATTGTTCCTTTGTCCTCAGCGACATCCAAGAATGAATAGCCACGTCCAAACGAGTATATTCCAAGTTGCTTCTGATGCTCATCAAACTCTTCATCAGCAAGTTTTGGCTTCTCTGAGATAGCTTTCTCAAAGCATTTTGAAAGAGCTTGTGATGAATCTTTGAATTCTTCATTAGACAAATCCAAATCAAGACGCAAAAATTCCTCTCTTCTTTCTCCTTTCTTATTGATGAATCTCCTTGCAACTTCTTCTGCCTCAGCTATAGCTGCAAGACAGTAGTCCTCCCTTAGATTGAAAAGTTCCTGAATGTAAAATAGAGGTATGAACTCTTTCCCAGAGATAAAGTAAAAAGGTAGATTTGGGAGAAGTAGGGACTTCTCAGACACTTGAACTTCTTCAGTTGGCTCCCTTATTGCAGTCTCTGCTTTAAAAGTGGCCACATCAAAATCTTTGACCTGCTCTTCTTCTGCTTGGAGATTGATCTCCTCAACAATCTCCATGACACCTTTCATAGTTTTTGAGCTAGCCTCAAGTGCCAGCTCTAAGCAAGGCTCGTCTTCATCATGAACAGTTTCCTCCCTTTCAACTGAGATATGATCAAGCCATATCAAGAAAGCAATGTTTAAAGGGAGCAAGCAGCAGTCCTTTTCATGCTCTGGGCATAAATCAAGCTTCCCTGGCAAAGGGGATATCCTTCTGCATTTTCTTGTGATTTTAGCCCTATCTATTGGATCCTTCCCAAAGATGTGAGGATGGACATAGGTTTTCTGAGAAATAGAAAGAATCCTCCCATTGACCAACCCCAAGAAAATCTCCCACTCATCCTTAAGAAAACTTTTCGAGTTCTCTAAGAGTTTTTCAAAATCAATTTCGGGGTTGAATATGGTCATTGCATCAGGAAAATAATCTACACTTAAACCCTCTTGAACCATGAAATCAAGAAGTTTCTCTGATGGAGAGACACTAAGGATCTCATTCATTACCTCCATCTAAGCTGCATTTTCTCTTGTATGTCTATTAGGAGAACACAACGGATGCAAGCGACTAGAGCGAGTCAACGTAGGTCAAACGGCGAAAATCGCTTGTATCGATCGTGTCGGCGACGAAAGAAAAATACACATGTAGGTGAGAAATTCTCTGAAGGTTGAAAGTTTGAGTTTGTGAAGAAATAGGTATTTATAGGAAGGGAGGGAAGAAACAGTCGAATGAGGTGGACCAATCACAGAGTGCCACGTGGCAAAGTATACGTTGCCCGATGCAACGGATAGATGACGTGGATCAATCAAATCATGCCACATGGCAAAATACATTGGAATTCGCAACGGGTATCTGACGTGGACCAATCGGGGCATGCCACGTGGCACAACGGTCAACTCAGTTTTGGGACCTATTTAAGCTTCCCTATTCATTTGCTTCTTTTTTTTTTGTCAACACTTGCCAAGCGTGGAGGTTCCATTGCCACCAAGTTTTTTGGCTACTTCACAATTTCTATAGAGAGCGCTCTCTCCGTAAGGTAATGTGGACATGACCGATGCAAGCGATTAGGGACATCCGAGATTTTTGGATAACCCTAATCGCTTGGATCGGTCATGTTTTTTAAATAGCATCGAGTCCTTGATCATACCTTGCAAATTTTGGTTTCTTTTGTGTTGCTTGAGTATAACGCATTGTTACCTTTATTTTAACTTCTATTTATTGAAATATGATGATGAATTCAGGGACGACCGATGCAAGCGATGAGTGACATCCGGGCATTTACGGATGACTCTTATCGCTTGGATCGGTCGTGTCTCTAGTGAGACAAGTTCTCTGAAGGTTGAAAGTTTGAGTTTGTGAAGGAAGTAGCTTTCTATAGGCGAGGAGGGAAGAAACGGTCGAATGAGGTGGACCAATCATAGAGTGCCATGTGGTAAAGTGTACGTTCCCCGATGCAACGGATAGATGACGTGGATCAATCAAATCATGCCATGTGGCAAAAGATGTTGGAATTCACAACGGGTATCTGACGTGGACCAGTCAGGGCATGCCACGTGGCACAATGATCAACTCAGTTTTGGGACCTATTTAAGCTTCCCTATTCATTTCCTTCATTTTTTTCTGTCAACACTTGCCAAGCGTCGAGGTTCCATTGCCACCACGTTTTTAGGCTACTTCACAATTTCTATAGAGAGCGCTCTCTACGTAAGGTAATGTGGACACGACCGATGCAAGCGATTAGGGACATCCGAGATTTTTGGATAACCCTAATCGCTTGGATCGGTCATGTTTTTTAATATCATCGAGTCCTTGATCATAGCTTGCAAATTTTGGTTTCCTTTGCTATGCTTGAGTATAACGCATTGTTACCTTTATTTTAACTACTATTTATTGAAATATGATGATGAATTCAGGGACGACTGATGCAAGCGATGAGGGACGTCCGGGCATTTACGGATAACTCTTATCGCTTGGATCGATCGTGTCTCTTACAGTGGAACGAGTCATTGATTATAGTTTTCCAATTATCTTTTTCTTAGTGGTAATTGAGTATTTTGCATTGTAAGATATATTTTATTGATATTTCATGATAAAAGACGACCGATGCAAGCGATCAGGGACATACGAGCATTTTCGGATGACTGCTATCGCTTGCATCGGTCGTGCCTCTGATAGTGGAAAGAGTCATTCATTATAGTTTTTCAATTATCGTTTTCTTAGTGATAATTGTAAGATATATTTCATTGATATTTGATGATAAATTTGAAGACGACCGATGCAAGCGATCAGGGACATCCGGGCATTTCCGGATGACTGCTATCGCTTGCATCGGTCATGCCTCTGATAGTGGAAAGAGTCATTGATTATAGTTTTCCAATTATCTTTATCTTAGTGATAATTGAGTATTTTGCATTGTAAGATATTATTTATTGATATTTGATGATTAGTTTAAAGACGATCGATGCAAGCGATCAGGGACATCCGGGCATTTCCAGATGACTGTTATCGCTTGCATCGGTCGTGCCTCTGATAGTGGAAAGAGTCATTGATCATAGCTTTTTGAGAGTAAGTTTTGACAGTGGAATATTCCACTTTTCCTAATTCCTTGCCTAAAGACTGATTTTTTGCAGAGTATGGCTAGAACCAAAAAGACAGCAAGGAAGTTGTACCCTGAGGGTCAGGACAAAAATGCCCAAGGGGAAAATGTCCAGGAGAAAAATTCCCAGAAGGCTCAAGCCAATGTGCCAGACAAGCCTTCAAAAAAAAGGGTCAACTACCATGTAAAGTCCTTGAGGGAAATTAGAAGAGCTCAAAAGTCTGTGGGACTGTTGATCCCAAGACTTCCATTTATGAGAGTTGTCAAGCAGATCTCAGCCAACCTCTGTTCTTTGATGAAGACCTCATCCTTTGTCAATGTGAGGTGGCAAACTCAAGCACTGCTATGCCTGCAAGAAGCTGCAGAGGACTTTGCTATTGATTTCATGAATGATGCCTACTTATGTGCTGCTCATTCTCATAGGGTAACACTAATGGCGAAGGATTATGTTATTGTTTCAAGAATAAGATATAAGTTTGATAAAGCTCTGGTTCCTATTGATCACCACGATAAAAAATTCTTCGATATTTTAAATATACCTCCAGCTCGAGCACCTAAAACAACAGTTGTCATTGAAGAGATCAACGCTCAAGTCACTCATGATCATGAGACTAGAACTGCAGCAAATAGTGAGGAGGAGAGGAAAAATCAGGGATTATTTACAGAGGAAAGTGCCATCTTAACCCAGATTCAAAAGTTACAGAAAGCAAATAAAGAGCTCCTCAAGAAAGGAGATGGGCAGGTAATAGTTAATGTTGCAATGCCATGGCAAAGTGAATTGTTTCTTGACATTAAACCTGAAGATAACAAAATGTTGAGGGAGCTTCATGTTGAAATATCAGATAGTGTGGTCAACATTTCACTCAGGTATATCTAGAGGCCTTAAAATGCTTTTGTTTTGCATAATTTCCTAGTTCCTTAACTGCATTTTTATTTCTTGATTTGTAGGGTTCTTCTTCAAGAATGTGAGGAAGCGGTTCAAAGAAAAGTATTTATTTTAGATCCTCTGGTGACACAGTGTTTTTTGCATAAACATGGAGATGCCAAGTCCTTTCTATAGGATTTTACAGAAGAAGTAGAATGTGTTATTTACCCATATATTGAAAAGTAAGTATTCATCTTCATTTTGGAAACATATTTGTTTCATTTAAGAAAGTATATTTACATGCAACTCATTGACAGGGGCCATTGGAGTTTGATTATTGTGGACTTCAATGCATATCAAGCTCTTTTCCTCAATTCTCTTCCATCACAGCATGGGAATTGCAAAGTGTAAGTTACTATACATTTTGTTGTTCTCTATTTTAAAGCCATGCCCCGTTTTGATTTTCACTTTACAATGCAGTGCTGCAAAGCTTCTCAAGATGCATATTGATCAGAATTTTCCAGGAATAGCTAAAATGAATGAACAAAAGCAATTTGGATACAGCCAAATTCATGTGCCATTGCAGAGAGACTCAACATCATGTGGCTGGAGAGTGATTGCAAATGCTGTAAGATTCTTGGAAAGAAGGTTCCACAGTCCTGAATTGAATTTATCAGACTACCCGGATGCATGGATCATCTTGATCAGAGAGAGAGCAATAAATAGTATCATGAAACATGCAATCTGCCCATATGATCCAGACTCACCTCCACCCCCTCCACCTGATAAAAAACAGTCTGAAGATAAAAAGAAAGGGCTTCCTCTTCACTCACCACTAAAGCATGGGAACAACATAAAGAGTCAAGCTGAAAGCTCCAAAAAGGGACAGAAGCAACAGAGAAAGCAAGGCTCTAAAAAGGATAGAAAGGGTTAAATCAATTTTTGAGTCTTAGATTGAAATCAATTGTAAAGCCAACCAAGGTTGGAAGATTTATTTTTTAACAAATTGTATGTAGTTATGCCAATCTTCATCTGGAAGATGATCACAGTTGTATTGAACCTCTTGAGAGTTTGACAAAAGTTCATTGGATGGTCCAATTAAGTTTATTAATGTCACAATTATGAATGCATTGTGGGTTTTTTACTTCATTCTTGTTGGAAAGTGTTTAAATTCGAGAAGTTACAGAAGGACATAAAGAATTAAGAGGACACGACCGATACAAGCGATACGGGGAATCGGAGAATCTTGGATTGCCCCTATCGCTTGCATCGGTCGTATTATCCATTTCATCGCTGTTGCTAGTTTTTATACTCGTGAGTCAAATCTTTACGCAAGGTCACTTCTTGAAGTCTCTCGCGGTAGTTTGCTAACACGACCGATGTAAGCGAAAAGGGCCATCCGACAATTTCAGATTGCACTAGTCGCTTGCATCGGTCGTCTTCACTTATCTCGTCTCCTCTGCTTTATGCCTTAAGACATGCTCTTCTAATATTGAAATACCAAACCTTGGATTGGAATTTGTACCAAGTTCTCCACTCTCTCTTATATTACTTGGTAGTTTGCGTTTGTACCATGATAATTTCTCTCGCGGTAGTTTGCTAACACGACCGATGTAAGCGATAAGGGCCATCCGACAATTTTAGATTGCACTAGTCGCTTGCATCGGTCGTCTTCACTTATCTCGTCTCCTCTGCTTTATGCCTTAAGACATGCTCTTCTAATATTGAAATACCAAACCTTGGATTGGAATTTGCACCAAGTTCTCCACACTCTCTTATATTACTTGGTAGTTTGCGTTTGTACCATGATAATTTCTCTCGCGGTAGTTTGCTAACACGACTGATGTAAGCGATAAGGGCCATCTGACAATTTCAGATTGCACTAGTCGCTTGCATCGGTCGTCTTCACTTATCTCGTCTCCTCTGCTTTATGCCTTAAGACATGCTCTTCTAATATTGAAATACCAAACGTTGGATTGGAATTTGCACCAAGTTCTCCACACTCTCTTATATTACTTGTTATGTGTACCATGATAATTTCTCTTGCATTACTTGAGGACAGAAAAGTTGGATAGAATCAAATTATTTAACTGAGACTAGTGTGCACCTTTGATAGACTATAATTATTAAATTGAAATTAGATATTCAATTCTAGATCTCTTCTTCATCTAGAATTAACTTATGCAAGTTCCTGTATAATTATTTCTTAGTCATCAATTCACTCCTGCAAAAAAAAATCAATGGAAATATGAAATTAAGGACCTAAAAAATATCTAAGACATTTAAAATTAATAATTTAACACACATTGTTTGTAACCATCCTGCCAAGAAAATTCAATGGAAGTATCAATAGAAGCTTCTATTAGATGAAGATACATTATGTAAGAATGTCAGGGTTAACTTGTTACAATCTTAAAGGTTGGAACTTAATCACCCTTGGTGGCAGGCAGCTTATGCAAGATAATGATTTCTCTGATCTAATGTTAACTATTGCATCATCAATTGAGAATCTACACTGAGATGATACCTCATCAAGGTATTCTAGAAGCTCCCTTACATTTCTGAGATTCCAATTTGCAGTGACAATTATTTTCCTTGATTGAAAATCTGGATGAATCAATACTTCTAACTCAAATTCTGGACAACTCTCCTCTGAGTCCAAGGCTATCCAAAGTCCAAGCTTTTTTTTCCACCTTCTATAGTCATATCCTAGAACCAGAGATTGTCGACATATCTGATATGAGATTGAAAGAGAATTGGGACTAACTTTACATAAAATAATGTCACCTAGCTTTTGAACTTCTTTGCTATCCCATTCCCTACCTAAAACATCATCAATCTCTGAAATAGGGACTCTCCTATTCAACCACATTGTTTTTGTTTTCTGTAATAACATGTTTTTAAAGCATGCTACAAAGACATGAATAGGCAAAAACCATTGAATCTTTATCCTTCTCGAAATTCGGCCTGCTGACATTGCCTTCTGGATGTCAAATTTAATTTTGCAGAGAAAACTTGAAACTGTTGAATGATCAGGAGCATCCCAATCTAATGAAGAGATGCAAGGACTAGGTACGTGTACAAGAATTCCATAAGAACTCCTCCCTGACGGCACTTGATAATCTGCATAATGGACAAATAACTCTATGCTATTGAAGAATTGAACAGATTTCTCTGCATACATGAGTTCTGCATATTCCTTATGAAGAACTCTGACCTGTTAAACATTCAACAGGTTGCCATTCCACAATATTGGAAGGAAAGATATCTGCAGTACAAAAACATATGTTTCATTATACAAAATCAACTGGAATGATAGAAGAGCATTGTCAAACTTCACTTACAGTATGAAGGGAATTGCAGATGATTTTCTAGAACAAGATCCTTAGCAGTGTACACATGCTGTACTCGTGCAAACCAACCACATCTCTTCAATTTGAAACTGAGAATACGTCCCTTCCAATGGTTTCTTGTGTTGTCTCTTTTGGCACGCTTGACTTTATGGGCACCTCTACAGCTAGGAAGCATAGTAACCCAGTCATTTACTTTCACGGAAAGAGGTTTCCACAAAGAATCCTCTCTTCTGTTGTAAACCTCACATGAAGTTACGCGATTGGAAGGACGACGAGAAGAAGAAGCCATTTGAACTTAGGAGAAGAAGAATGTTCAAAGCGAGAAACCGACGTTCACAAATTTTGGCAGTATTTATAGAAAAAAAGGCTTTGTACACATGGAAGCTTTTGATTTGATGTTAACCCTGTCGTTGAATGATCATGACATTTTGTGAACCCAAAAATATTTCGTATCTTCAAAAATCAATTCCTTCTTGGAAATTCAAGAATATGCTTTGTGTAGTGTGCAAAAGTATCTTTTTTTGCATCAAACCGAAAAATTGTACACTGAATACGAGACTCTTCATCACTTTAGCGGCGCTTTGAAAGAAAATTGTATTAAAAAAAGAAATTCTCCATACGGTTAAAAGAGACAGCAATGTTATATTCTTGTACACGTGGAAAGACGCTATTTGTCAATTTCCTTAATCTCTCATTAGCAAACAGCCCCTTTTCGGCCGTTTTTCGCCCTAATGGTACATTCTAGTGGTAATACATTTAGTATTGTGTGTTGTGCTCCAAGTTTCTTCTTGTTCCTTATACTGTTCGCGTGCTTCCACAGATGTCTAATTCCAACAATTGGTATCAGAGCAGGTCGCCGCTTCATTTAGGACATCATCGACACCTCTCCAATTGCAGTCCCAGAATCGCACAAAATTTGGTGAGCATACTCAGGGTGTTTCAGAGATCAAATGGCTTTGTTGTATGGTGTCGAAATCACGATCTAAGCTCATTTTGGCCTCGGAACACACTATTATAGCGCTTGTGCAGGCTATTTCATCTTTTTGTGCCAAAATTATATACGAGTTTTGGATCACCAGTATAAGCGTCTCGAAGTCTGCTACAGGTTTAGTAGAATTTGTCCGGGTAGTTCTGTTCAACTTTTTGAGATACAACCAATTTTCTGCATCAAGGTATTTTAGTCACCGGCCATGGCTGAAAGCGGTGATGTATTCCGTATGTTGGCTATTGAGGATAAGTTGGATGGTACCAACTACCCGCTATGGGCTTATATGATGCGACATGTATTGGTTGCAAAAGGATTGGAACATTGTGCAGGGTCTTGAAAAATGTCCTATCACACCTGCATTGTTACAATTGTAGGTACTGAAGCAGAGAAGGAAGACAAAGATGAGAAGAAATTAAAAAAGAAGAAATTATTTTGCAAATACTATAAAGCAAATGATCATGTCATTTAGAGCTATCCAAAAGTGGCTGTTAAAGAGGCAAATAAAAAGATGTCGGAATGGTTGTTGCAGAGGCCTCTACACTGAAAATAGAGTCTGTTAATCTTCTGCAGGAAGAAGAATGGGTGTTTACTACTATTTGTAGTTTTGACCCATCTTCTCATGAGCAGTGCATGTCTGTAGTAGACTCATATGTTTGGTACTTTGATAGTGGGGCGACCAAACATATTACCTCACAGCACAGTTTCTTCTCTTCACTCGAGCCTGCCCCTATAGGGAATACTTTTACATGCGCCAACAACTCCTCTTATCCTGTTATAGGAGTTGGTAAGATCATTTTGACTACTGTCGATGGTAGTTCTTTCACTTTGTCAGATGCTCTGTTTGTGCTAGGGATCAAGAAAAATTTTTTATCAGTTTCTACATTAGCCAAGATTGGCGTGGTTGTGAAATTTTTTGATGATAGATGTACACTTCATGATCTATCAGATGGTGATGTCATTATTGCTTTTGGCATTTTGTGTCCTGGGCTGTATAAGCTCATAGACGATGAAAGATCTGTAAATGATTCGGCATGTTTAGTACATGGTTCTCAAGCTATGTCACATGCAAAGCTTTGGCATGCATGCTTTGGTCATCTGAATTTTTCTAGTTTGCTAGACCTGCAGAAATATGAACATGTTTGTGAAGGCTATATTTTGGGCAAAATGCAACATTCTTCCTTTCCAAAAGATGGTTCAGCTCGGACTACTCAGAAATTGCAGCTTCTACATAGTGATGTATGTGGTCCTATGCAGACACCTTATTTTGGGAACTATCTTTACTCCGTGACTTTCATTGGTGATTTTTCCAGGCATGCATGGGTATATCCATTGAAGGCAAAGTCCGAAATATTTATGTGCTTCAAACAGTTTCTGGTTTTGGCTGAAATTTTATCTGCATGTAAAATGGGCACCCTCCATTCTGATCGAGGAGGGGAATATATGTCTTCTGACTTTAATGCATTTCTGGCTGAATGTGGGATAAAACATCAGTGTATAGTGTCATATACACCTCAATAGCATGGAGTTCCTGAACGAAAGAACATGTCACTCATGGAGATGGCGAGGTGTATGGTCAAGAGTCGTGCTTTACCACATAGTTTCTAGCTTGAGGCTATCATGTGTGCAGCATATGTACTTAACAGGTGTCCCACTAAAGCGCTGTAGTCTATTACTCCATATGAGGCTTGGCATGGTTGCAAGCCATCTGTTGCTCATTTGTGTGTTTCTGTTTGTTTGTTATATGCATTAGTGCCTAGACAACATCGTAGAAAATTGGATGATAAAGCACTAAAATGTATTTTTGTTGGGTACAGTTCTGAAAGTAAAGGCTATCGTCTGTATCATCCATATACTAAACACATTTTGGTTAGCCGTGATGTTGTTTTTCTAGAAGATGCTATTCAACCATTACTTTCATGTACTAAGGAGACATCTATTAGCTCCAAAGACATTTATGATACTTTGCTGCCTCTTTTTACAGGTGGAAAGTCTAGTGCTGCTCCTAATGAGGCAACTTCTCAGCCTTTCTAGGTTTCATGTGATGATGCAGATCATTCCATTTCTAATGTTGATTTACATGATGCACTTGTTGATGATAGAGCTAATATTGAGCAGGCCAAAACTATGCCGAAATGGCTGGTGCAGACTTTGCATGACAGCAAATTAGATGCACCTCTGTCATATCGTACACAATCAGGCTTTCATAGTGCCTCTTTTGGATCAGATTGCTATGCTATGGTTGCCTCTTATCTCTGTGATGAGACTGAACCTATTTCCTTTGATGGAGTACAAAATTCTAAACATGGGATGGCTGCAATGCAATCTGAATCTGATGCTATCATGAAAAATAGTACCTAGTCTTTATGTGACTTGCCTCCTAGCAAGAAGTTCATTGGTACTAATTGGGTATACAAGCTGAAGTATAAACGTGATTGAACAGTTGACAGGTATAAGGCTAGGCTTGTTGCAAAGGATTATGCACAGGAAAGACGCATTGATTTTGATGAAACCTTTGCTCCTACTTGCCGAATGACTATTGTTCGTAGCATCTATGCACTTGAAGCTCATCATGGTTCGAATGTACATCAGCTGGACATTAAAACAACATTTTTGAATGGTGACTTGCATGAAGAAGTGTATGTTTTTCAACCCCATGGCTTTGTGCAAAAAGGGCATGAAAACCAAGTGTGTAGGTTAAAGAAGGCATTATATGGTCTAAAGCAAGCACCACGTGCTTGGTATGAAAATATACATGCCTATCTCATTGCACATGGTTTTGAGAACAGTCCAACTCAAAGAACATTATATGTTAAGCATGCTAATGATGTGCTTCTGATCTCTGATCATTGTGGTGTATGTTGATGACATGCTGCTCATTGGTCCTCATGACATGCATATTGTTGATTTTAAGGCTGATTTGCATGCCTCATTTGAGATGTCTGATTTGGGACATTTGCATCAATATTTGGGCATTCAGTTTATGCAAGTTGATGGTGAAATGGCTTTGTGTCAAACGAAATATATTGACACATTTATTGCAGAATTTTGGCCTTGAAGATTGTAAGCCTATTGCCACTCCTATGGAGATATGTTTACGATTGAATCTTCATGATGCTAGAGATGCATTTGATGTTGTTCTCTATCAGCAAGCTGTTGGATGCTTGATTTACTTATGCATTACTCGGCTATATATTCAGTTTGTTGTCTCACAGATGAGCAGGTTTATGCATTTCCCAGGTGTCAAGCATTGTAGGTGGTTAAGTGCATCTTTCACTACTTGAGTGGTACCTGGCTACTTGGGTTGTTTTATCCCAAGGGAGGATCCCTACCGCCAGATTTGCATGCTTTTTTTGACTCTGACTAGGCTAGTTGCTATGACACTTGTGTGTCCACTAGTGGTTTTTGCTTCATGCTTGGTAGCTCATGCATATCTTGGCTGAGCAAGAAGCAGCCTACTGTGGCCACTTCCAGCTGTCAGGTTGAGTATAGGGCAGCTTTCATAGTGACTATTAATGTGTATGGCTCAGACGCCTTATGGCTGATTTAAGGTGTTGGTCAGTCTTCTGCCACCACCATCTTCACTGACAGCCAGAGCGCATTGGCAATTGCAAGGAACCCTGTGTTCCATGCTTGCACTAAACACATTGAAGTGCATTATCATTGTGTCAGGGAGAGGTTCTCTACGGGGGAGATCAGCCTGGCATATATGCCCACGTTGGAGAACATTGCAGACCTTTTTACGAAGGCTCTAGCTAGGGAGAAGTTTGAAGCTTTCTGCAAAACTTTGGGCTTACTTCCTTCTATGGATCGATTCCACATAGCTTGGAACTTCCTTATACATGATTGCTAGCTCCTTATTCATTGCATCATTCCCAGAGGGGATTTGTTGACATATTTAGGTTGTGATGTGCGTGAACACTCTAGGACCGCCGGGGCACTTTTTTCCCTCTTTAGGAGGTTTTCTTCCCCCTGCTTGTATATACGCCTATTGCCCTAATGGGCTACTTATCTTTGTACGTTCTAGTGGTAATACATTCAGTATTGTGTGTTGTGCTCCAAGCTTCTTCTTCTTCCTTGTGTTCTTCACGTGCTTCCGCAGACGTCTAACTCCAACACACTTTTTACCCTCTTTAAGAGGTTTTTTTCTCGGGCTTGTATATACACCTCTAACCCTAATGGGTAACTTATCTTTGTACATTTTCTTGGTAATACATTCATTATTGTGTGTTGTGCGCCAAGCTTCTTCTTCTTCCTTGTGTTGTTTGTGTGCTTCCGCAGACCTCAAACTCCAACAATTGGTATCTATCAATTCAAAACATCTTTGTTCTGTTTTATCGAAATCACTATCTGAGCTCGTTTCAGCCTCCAAATGCACTATCGTAGTGCCTATGCAAGCATTTTTGTCTTGTTGTGCCAAAGATATATACAGGTTTTGGTTTGTGAGTATAAGTGCCTCGAAGTTTGCTACAGGTTTAGCAGAACTCGACAAGATAGTTCTGTTTAACTTTTTGAGATACAGTCATTTTTTTGCATTAGGGTATTTTAGTCAGTGGCCATGGCTTAAAGCAGTGATGTGTTCTGTATGTTGGTTGTTGAGGATAAGTTGGATGGTACCAATTACCCATTATGGACTTACATGATGCATCATGTACTGGTTGCAAAAGGGCTATGGAATATTGTGCAGGGTGTTGAAAAACATCCTATTGCACATGCAAATACAATTCTTGAAGGTGACACAGATGGCATTGAATATGGTGATATTCTTCATGATCCTATTTGTGTTGCGGTTCCTATTGCACCTATGGTAAAGCAACTTTTTTGGGATGGTAGAGATGCTCATGCACATGGATTGATAGCCTTGTCTATCAAACATGTCATAATTCCTCACATTCACTCTTGTAGAACATCAAAGGATGCTTGGGATACACTTACCACTTTATACCAGGCAAGGAATGAGGCTCATGTTGCTTACCTCCTAAAACAGTTGGAGAGTGAGCACATGAATGAAAGAGATTCCATGGACAATTTTTTGACAAAGATCAAAGATTTGAAGGAGCATTTGATTTCTGTTGATGAAGTCTTGCGTGACAGTTCACTTGTGCAGACTATTCTGAATGGTCGTCTAGATTCATATCAGAGTTTTGATTCTACTCTTTGATTGATGATGAAAGGAAATCCAAATGCCTTAACATTTAAGGAGTTGGTCTCTATTTTTTTGCAGGAAGATAAGTCTAGGTAGAACAAGTCCATTATGGGTGTTGTAGATCAAGATTTCCTGGATAGTCAGAAGGGCAAAGGTAAATGGAGCTCTTCTACTAGTAAGCAAAAATCTGCTAATTTTGCACAATCAAAGAAGGATGACAGAGATGAGAACAAAATAGAAAAGCAAATAATGTAAATTTTTTTTTGCAAATAATGTAAAGGAAATTATCATGTCATAAAGAGTTGTCCAAAACTAGCTGCAAAAGAGGCAAATAAAAAAGAGGCTGGAATGGTTATTGTAGAGGCTTCTACACCCAAAATAGAGTCTACTAATCTTATGTGGAATGAAGAATGGGCATTTAGTATTATTTATAGTTATGAATGATCTTCACATGAATATTGTATGTTTGCAATAGACTCAGATGTTTGGTACTTTGATAGTGGGGCAATCAAACATATTCCCTTGTAGTAGATTTTCTTCAAATCACTTGAGCTTGCCCCTACAACGAATATTATCACATGCGCCAACAACTCCTCTTATCTTGTCATGGGATTTCCTAAGATCATTGTGACTAGTGTTGATGGTAGTTCTTTTATATGGTCGAATGCTTTATTTGTGCCAAGGATCAAGAAAAATGTGTTACCAGTTTTAGCATTAGCCTAGATCGGTTTGGTTGTAAAATTTATTGATGATAGATGTGTAGTTCATGATCTATCAAATGGTGATTTCATATTGTTTCTAGCATTTTATGCCATGGGCTCAATAAGCTCATAGACTATGAAAAATCTTTGAATGATCCAGCATGTGGAGTACATGATTCTCAGGCTATTTCAAATGGAAAGCTTTGGCATGCATGCTTTGGTCATCTGAATTTTGCTACTTTGTTATGCTTGCAGAAAATGGTGTCTTCTTTGCCCAAACTTGAGGCACCTGGTAAACATGTTTGTGAAGGCTATATTTTGTGCAAAATCTAGCGTTCATCATTCTCAAAAGATGGTTTAGTTCGAGCTACTTAGAAATTGCAGCTTTTTCATAGTGATGTTTGTGGTCCTATGCAGACACATTCTTTTGGAAACTATCTTTACTTCATGACTTTAATTGATGATTTTTCTAGGCATGCATGGGTATATCCATTGAAATCAGAGTCAGAAGTGTTTATGTGCTTCAAATAGTTTCTACTTTTGGCTAAAAATCTATCTACATGTAAAATGGGCACACTCCATTTTGATCGAGGGGAATATATGTCTTCTGATTTTAATGCATTTTTTGCTACTAAACATGGGACAAAACATCAGTGTATAGTGCCATATACACCTCAACAAAATGGATTTGCAAAAAGGAAGAACAGGTCACTCATGGAGATGGCAAGGTGTATGGTCAAGAGTCAAGCTTTACCACATAGTTTTTGGCTTGAGGCTGTTATGTGTGCAACATATGTAATTAGCAGGTTTCCCACTAAAGCATTGTGGTCGATCACTCCATATGAGGCTTGGCATGGTCAGAAGCCATCTATTTCTCACCTGCATGTCTTTGATTATCTAACATATGCATTAGTGCTTGAACAACAATGTAGGAAATTGGATGATAAAGTAGTGAAATGTATTTTTGCTGGGTAGAGTTTTGAAAGCAAAGGCTATCATCTATATCATCCATAGACTAATGCATTTTGGTTAGCCATGATGTTGTTTTTGTGGAAGATGCTATGCAGCCATTACTTTCATGTATTAAGGAGACATCAATTAGCTCCAAAGATATGTATGACACTTTGCTGCCACTTTTTATAGGTGGACAATCTAGTGCTCATCCAATGAGGCAATTTATCAGCATTTATAGGTTTTATGTGATGATGCATATCATTCCATTTCTGATGCAGATTTACATGATGCACTTGTTGATGAGAGAGTTGATATTGAGGAGGCAAAAACTATGCCAAAATGGCTAGTGAAAACTTTGCATAATAGCAAATTAGATGCACCTCTATCATATCGTACTCATTCAGAATCTCATAGTGCTTCCTTCACATCAAATTGCTATGCTATGGATGCTCTAGTCTTTTCATGAAGATGAGTGTGTTTCATTTGATGAAACACAAAATTCAGAAAATTGGATGGCTACTATGCAATCAGAATATGATGCTATTATGAAGAATGGTACCTAGACTTTATGTGAGTTTCCTTCTAGCAAGAAGGCCATTGGCACTAAGTGGATATATGTTGAAAATGTGAACTATGCAAGATCTAGGTGGACAAAGGGGTCAAAAGACCTTAATGTGGACAAAATTCATGACTTAGATCACTTAGGCCAGTCTCAAGGTTGGGCAAGGTCGGGCAAAGCAGTCCTAAGGCAGTGGAAAAGTCAGGTTTGTTTTTAGTCTCTGGTTGAGACCAAAGACTCAAGAAAAAAGTGAAATTTTTCTAGCTCTTTGACTTAAGATTGATTTACTCTACTTCCTCACTCCTTTACCTACTTCTAACCCTAGTTCTTCACTCTAGGCCTAATCCTAAAACTTTTCATGCACACAATGAGTGTATGAAGTAACAAGTGCAAGAGAAATATGACATGCCCAGCTACTGAGATCAATTCTTCATGCTCACTACCTTTACAACTACACTTTTAACCATCATGTAGTTACCTTGATTGAGGTTGATTGCTAGAAACAATGCCAAAAATGTGTGTACCTAAGCTCACAATGTCTTGGGGACTTACGACAAAGGAGACTAAATCTGTATCATCAATCAGGTGCATATAGTGGTGGAATTGATAGACTCATGAAATTTTCAATTGTTTAATTAAACTCCATCAAGTCTATGAAGAAATGTGTTCATGAGATAGTTAATATAGGGTAAGGACAAGTAATGCATGTAAATTAGGCTAAATCTACCTCGCACGACACCTCCTGCACACTAGCATGTATCACCATACTTGGAGCAGTAACATACACTAATCGAGTGATTTCTCTTAGCTGCGATATGATGGAGACCTCTAAATCTCGAAATGCTTGATCTTTGTTGATTTAAGAACACATCTATATCAATCATAGACCAAAATTTACATAAATGTTACCATGATTTACAAAATCATCCACAAACACTTCTCTATGTGAAGTTTCTTCTTCTTCAAGGAGTCTGCTTCAGAGATTAACTTCATTACCTGCAAGCATCTTCAAATTTCTTCAATATAATGATGCACATACCTCCATGCTAGCTTTGTGCAATCATGAAATTCATTAGATCTTCAAAAGAATCATTAAAAATTTGATTTGATCATCAAGACCAAATGTATGTCAGAAACTGTCTTTCTGAACAAGCGACTTTGACATAGTCAACTTCTCAAGCTGATTTCTCACAACAGAAGTCCCATTTTGCTAAATGCTTTTAGCCATAGCTTGCTTACCTTCTAACTTAGATCTTGAATGTTCACTTATCAAAAACTTTACATTGTGCATTGAGATCTAAGCAAAACTATGACATGAAAATATATGTGACTATGAGAGCTTTATCTAGAGACTTTACATATACATGTTCCTATTTATCATACACAAAACCTGAAAGAATTAGACCATGGAACTTTGAACATATCTTGATTAGCTTCTAAATTAGATGTGTACAAAAGATTTCCTGATCCACTTGATTAGGCTGAGAGAAATCAGAGAAAGACTTGATGCTAACTCAGAAAGATAACTCTGTACACATCTATCACATGAACTCTTGACTTCTAATGACTCTCTCACTTTTTTCTTTACATTATTGGCTTATATACATATGATTCTAGACTCATCATGCGTCTTATTAAATTATTCCTTTATTGTTCTAATGAACATCTATACTTATTATACAATAATTTTCATTTGTAATGTACATATGTATACAAGCTATATTTCTGAGATCTCTTCACTTCCTTCAATGACTTCTTTGAATTCATTTTGACTTCTGACCTGCTTCAAGCACTTCATAATCATCAATTGGGATTGCTTTGTTCCAACAGCTCCCCCTCAATCACTTATTGTGATTATGCCATTATTCTTTATTCCTGCCATCTCTTTGAACTTCTGTAATTTAGGTCCATCTAAGCTCTTTGTCAACATATCTACAACTTGCTCTTTTATTGCTGTATAAAAGACTTCAATCTCTTTGTCAAGTACCTTTTCTCTCAAGAAATGATACTGAATCTCCATGTGTTTAGTCCTAACATGAAAAATAGGGTTAGCTGCCAAGTATAATGAACTCATGTTATCCCCAAAAATAATTGGAGTACTCTGATCAGTTCTAAAACTCTTCAATAAGGTCTTCAACCATATTAATTCCTTTGCAGCCTCTACCATTCCTTTATACTCAGCCCCCACACATCTATATGAACCAACTCAAGCATATTTGAATACTTGTATCCTGAGTTATTATATGAACTTCTGTGAGCTTTACCTAATTGAAAAGCTTCACACTTGTATACCATGTGTTGACCTTCAATATTTGGCAATCCATGCACTACATCATTCTTTGACATTTCTCTTATAGCTATCTCATTGAAATGACCTAGCCTTTTATGCCAAAGGTCTAACTCAGACATCTTTTGACTTCCATAAGTAAACAATGCATGTCCCACATTACCTTGGACCTTGAGAGTAAAAAGCCTTCCTTTCTTTTGACCTATAATGATGCTTCTATATCCCTGATTTGGATCTTGCACATAAACAACATCATTTGTGAATCTGACTTCATATCCCTTCTCCACAATTTGTCCTACGCTTATCAAGTTTTTAGGAATAGTAGGAACATAAAGTACCTTACTTAAGAGTGTGCTTCCACTCTTTGTCTTCACTGATCCAATGCTTTCCACCTTATGCTTGGTGTTATCTCCTATTTTAACTATATGTCCACTCACCTTTGCCTCCATGTTAGTCATTAATGATATGTTTCCACTAAGATGATTGCTACATCCCGAGTCAATATAGAATACCCTTTTATCTTCTTCTATCGCTTCATGTGTTGCATTCAAGATGAGAGTCAATTCATCCTTTTGAACTGATGCATAATTGTAATAAGTGTTATTATAGGACTGAGGTTGAAAGCTTCTTCCACCTCCTCTAGCATATGAAGCCCTACCACCTCTTCCTTTGAAGTTACCTCTTTTATTTCTACCTTCTCTACCTCTTTGATTGAGACTCTGATTATGACTTCCACCATATTGATTGTTATACCAACAATCATTTGCCAAATGATTTGTTCTGCCACAAATCCAATAAGATTTAACATTATCTTTGTTCTTACCTCCTCTTCCTTTTCCTCTTGAATTCATCTTCCCTTTTGTGAAATAAACTTGGCTTGAAGATCCTTCATCATCAGTTGACTGCTTTCCTTTGGCATTCTTTCTCTTATCCTTGGAGTACATAGCTTGGCTTGCACTCCTATCATGATCTCCCTTAATGTCTTGCTCAAAAGTTAGCATGTTTCCTAGCAATTGATTAAGATCAGGAGTAAAATGATCTAATGAAAATTCTATGGAAAATATGAAAGGCTTCCATTTCTCATCTCCTCTGAGATGCGTAAGTATTTGTCTTACCAACTTGTCCTCTTCAATATCTTCATCTACTACTCCCAAGCTATCTGCAATATCCTTCATTCTTGCCACATAATAAAAAATTGATTGTAAGCTCTTCTTCTTGAATGTTGTGAACTCAACCCATAATGAGGACTTCCTTGACTTGGTTGTATTTTGAAAATGCTCTTCCAAAGCATTCCACACATCTACTGCACTTTCTAATCCTCTAATGTGAGGTAGAAGATAATCATTTACAGCCATGTAAATGATACTCCTAGCTTGAGCATCCTTCTTCATCCAATTCTTTAAATCTGCAAGCTCTTCCCTAGTTGGAACACCACGATCTTCAAACTCAGGCTTTTGTTCTTCTCCTGTAATGAATGCCATCAAATCTTTGCTCATGAGGTGTGCCTCCATCCTCATGAAGCAAGCTGGATAGTTTTCTCTATCTAGCTTATCAATCTGCATGCTTTCTCCCATCTTTTGATCTTTGTCTTTGAAAATGTTAACATAAATGAATATGCTTTGTACCTTTAATGAAAAACTTCAACCTTTCAGATCCTCTCGAGCTCAATCTTCACACTTCTTTAGGTTGTCTTCAAGACTTTAATCTTGTCCACCTTCAATTGAAGAAACTTCAATGTCTACAACAGTCGGGACTTCAAATGTTCTTTCCTTCACTTATATTGCACCTTTTGCTCTGATACCACTGATGGAGACCTCTAAATCTCCAAATGCTTGATCTATGCTGATTTAAGAACACTTCTATATCAATCATATACCAAACTTTACAAAAATGTTAGCATGAATTACAAAATCATCCACAAACACTTCTGTGTGTGAAGTTTCTTCTTCTTCAAAGAGTCTCCTTCATAGATTAACTTCATTACCTACAAACATCTCAAATTTCTTCAATCTAATGATGCACATACCTCCATGCTACTTTGCACAATCATAACATTCATTAGATCTTCAAAAGAATCACTAAAACTCTAATTTGATCATTAAGACCAAATGTATGTCAGAAATTGTCTTTTTGAACAAGTGACTTTGACATAGTCAACTTCTCAAGTTGATTTCTCACAACACAAGCCTTGTCTTGCTAAATGCTTTTAGCCATAGCTTCCTTACCTTATAACTTATATTTTGAATTCTTACTTATAAAAAACTTTACACTGTGCTCGAGAAGATCTAGGGGATGTTGCTTCCCCATAGCCATAATCAAATGTTAATGAGGCTCTTCGCATATGATACAAATGCTTTTGTGCTAAATGATAACAACAATGTAGAAACATTTTGGCCATGTCTTAGTACTTTCTACATTGATTTTGACTCTAGAATAAACCACTCTAAGACTGCTTTCAAGGCCATGTTTGGAACCCCTCATAATTCTTGATCAATCAGGACTGTGTAGAGCTCCCCAACAGAGAAATATTTTGGCTGCTAGGTATATCAACGGGTTTTGATGTCTCTTTGGGACAGAGATGGAGTTGAGTTCTCACCAAACTTGAAAATAAATTTTCTTAGCAGAAGGTCATACAACTCAACTTGATTGGGACATTTGGATTGGGACATTTGGATTGGGACATTTGGATTGGGACATTTGAACCAATGTCAAAACTGAAAAACTTGCGGGGACCCCCATTTGTGTAAGTGTTGTTAGGGTAGAGAAGACATTGGCTACCTTTTCTTTTCTTGCCCCAAGATCCAATTGGTATGGCAAGATCTTATGGGGTATTGAAGCTTAAAAGACATATCAATTGGAAAAAAGTATTGTTGGGCAAAGCAATTAGCTACTCCTCTTCCTTGTGGAAAACCATAAGAGGGGAAGCTCTAGAAGATTTAGAACGAAAGACATGCAGCCAATTTTCGATGAATCTCCAAAAGAGTGGTTGATTGTTAAGTCTCTTGCCTTGGCTCATAGAAGAATTTGAAATTTTAAAAATTCCCCTCCCTTCAGACACCATAAGATCTTTGGTAGGAAAAATAACAAGATTAAAAGTAAATGGGCTGTCCATGTGGGTGATGAAAACTTCATCAACCTCCTCTATAACTTGATCTAACGCTTTGTTGCTCAGCACTTCTAGGTTGTGTCCAATCCTTCATGTGCTTTGTGGGATTGGGGGGATCCCATGGGAGTTATGCCCCTTCATTGTATTAGTGTGTTCTTTTATTAATTTAAGCTAAGGAGACTAGGTCTCAATTGGACTTCCTCTTTGTAAAAAAAATCTCATGTTATCTTTTCAAAGAAGAAATATTCTTTTATTAATAGATACTGTCTAGAATCATTTAATTTATGATTCATGTAGATAAATTTTCAAGGTAAAGTCCTCATAAAATTAAATTAACAAACCAATTTCAAATATCCCCTAGAAACGTTTTTCTAACTCTCAATATATTGGTAAATGACCAATATATTGAGAGTTAGAAAAACGTTAAGACTCCTTTTATTATCACAATTAATATTTAAGAATGAGATCAATATTTCATTAATTTTTAACAAAAGTAGACAAAGTAAAAATTTAGTATAACCAAATTATTTTATTTTAATTTCTATTCATTAAGTTCATAACAAAATAGTTCATCACATATGAAAGATTATCCCTAAAAATAGTTCATTTTCATAAGAATATTTAGTTATCCAAGATAATGTCAATACCACGTTTGAACCCCAACACCCACTACTTAAAGTTATTGGTATAGTGGTTTCAAAGAGCACAATATTTATTCCTTAAGTACTTATTAGCATCTATTATTCTTGAAAATAGAAATTAACCTTACCCCGATACCTTTTTGTAATATGTAAAGCAAGATGGTAATTATCATTTGATTTGAGCAATCATATTGATTATAAGTTCAAAAAGATGTACTTATTAGAAAGTACCAGTTATCTTAGTAGTGTAATTTACTTCAGTTTTACCATGATTGTGCTTATCTCATATAGCTTATTGCAATCTATTCACTGTCATATAGTTTTTTATGTAGATGAAGATTAAGTGTTCGAGCACCTTTTCAAAAATTATAATAAGACTATTAAAAATGTTGTTGTCTAAGGCAATATTCCACTCTGGATATTTAACAATATGTGCAATCATTCAACCCTAATTATAGTACTTACACACATCATTAGCATGCTTAACATATAAGGTGCTCTCAGTTGGGTTGTTTTCAAAACCATGTGAAATCAGATAGGCATGTAACTTTTCATACCAAGCATGTGGTGCTTGCTTTAAACCATATAATGCTTTCTTCAACCTGCACACTTTGTTTTCATGCCCTTTCTCCACAAAGCCATGGGGCTGAAAAACATACACTTCTTCATGCAAGTCACCATACAGAAATGCAAATTTAATGTCCAACTGATGTAGATTCCAACCATGATGAGCTGCTAGTGCACAGATGCTATGAACCATAGTCATTTGGCATGTAGGTGCAAAGGTCTCATCAAAATCAATGCCTCTTTCTTGTGCATAACCCATTGCAACAAGCCTAGCCTTATACCTGTCAGCTGTTCCATCAGGCTTATGCTTCAGCTTGTATACCCACTTAGTGCCAATGGCCTTCTTGCTAGGAGGAAAGTCACATAAAGACCATGTACCATTCTTCATTATAGCATCATATTCAGATTGCATAGCAGCCATCCAATTTTTAGAATTTTGTGCTTCATTAAATGATATAGGCTCATTCTTACCACAGAGACTAGGGGCAGCCATAACATAGCAATCTGATGCAAAAGAGGCACTATGAGGTCTGAATGAGTATGATATGACAAAGGTGCATCTAATTGCTATCATGCAAAGTCTGCACCAGCCATTCTGCCATATTTTTTTCCTCCTCAATAGCAGCTCTCTCATCAACAAGTGCATCATGTAAATCTGCATAAAAAATGGAATGATATACATCATCACATGAAACTTGTAAAGGTTGAGAAGTTGCCTCCTTAGGATCAACACTAGACTATCCACCTGTAAAAAGAGGCAGCAAAGTATCATACATGTCTTTGGAGGTAACTGATGTCTCCTTAGTACATGAAAGTAGTGGCTAAATAGCATCTTCCACAAAAACAACATCACGGCTAACCAAAATGCGTTTTATCTATGGATGATACCAATGATAGCCTTTGCTTTTTGAATTGTACCCAACAAAAATACATTTCACTACTTTATCATCCAATTTCTTGTGTTGTTTTTTAGGCACTATTGCATATGCTAGACAACCAAAAATAGTTAGGTGAGCAACAGATGTCTTATGACCATGCCAAGCCTCATATGGAGTGATATACTATAATGTTTTAGTGGGACACCTGTTAAGTACATATGTTGCACACATGGCAGCCTCAAGCTAGAAACTATGTGGTAAAGTCTGCGTCTTGACCATACACCTCGCCATCTCCATGAGTGACCTTTTCTTCCTTTTAGCAACTCCATTCTATTGAGGTGTATACGGCACTATACATTGATGTTTTTTCCCATGTTCAACCAAAAATGCATTAAAGTCAGAAGATATATATTCCCCCCCTCGATCAAAATGAAGGATGCCCACTTTACATGCCCAAATATTTTCAGCCAAAACCAAAAATTGTTTGAAGCACATAAACACTTCAGACTTTGCTTTTCGATGGATATACCCATGCATGCCTGGAAAAATCATCAATGAAAGTCATGAAGTAAAGATAGTTCCCAAAAGAGGGTGGCTGCATAGAACCACAGACATCACTATGAACAAGTTGCAATTTCTAAGTAGCTCGAACTAAACCATCTTTTGGAAAGGAGGAATGTTGTATTTTTCCCAAAATACAACCTTCATAGACATGTTTACCGGGTGCTTCAAGCTTGGTCAAAGAGGACACCATTTCAGATTTTTGTAGCGTAGCAAACTAGAAAAATTTAAATGACCAAAGCGTGCATGCCAAAGCTTTGCATATGACATAGCCTGAGAATCATGTACTGCACATGCTAAATCATTCACAGACTTTTCATAGTCTATGAGCTTATACAACCCAGGAAATAAAATGCCAAAAGCAATAATCACGTTGCCATTTGACAGATCATGAACTGTACATCTGTCATAAAAAATTTTCACAACCAAACCAATCTTAGCTAAATCTGAAACTGATAACAGATTCTTCTTGATCCCTGGAACAAATAAAGCATCTGACAATGTAAAAGGACTACCATCAGCAATAGTCAGAATGATCTTACCAACTTCCATGAGAGGATAAGAGGAGTTGTTGGCATGTATGATAGTATTCCCTATAGGGGCAAGCTTGAGTGAAGTAAAGAAACTACACTACGAGGTAATATGTTTGGTTGCCCCACTATCAAAGTACCAAACATCTAAGTGTACTGCAGACATACACTGTTCAGGAGAGGATGGGTCAAAACTACAAACAGTAGTAAACACCCATTCTTCATTTTGCACTAGATTAGGAGACTCTATTTTTAGTATAGAGGCCTCTGCAACAACCATTCTAGCCTCTTTTTTCTTTGCCTCTTTTGCTGCCAGTTTTGGATAGGTCTTTATGACATGATCATTCGCTTTACAGTACTTTCAAAACAATTTCTGCTTTTCTATTTTCTTCTCTTCTCTATCTTCCTTCTTTGATTATGCAGAATTAGCAGATTTCTACTTATTAGTAGAAGAGCTCCATTTACCTTTGCCCTTATAATTAGCTAGGGAAGCTTGATCTGCAACACACATAATGGACTTGTTCTGTCTAGAATAATCTTCCTACAATATAACAGAGACTAACTCCTCAAATGTTAAGGCATTTGGATTGCCTTTCATCATCAAAACTAAGAGTAGAAGAAAAGCTCTGATATGAATCGGGAAGATCATTCAGAACACTCTACACAAGTGAACTGTCGGGCAAGCCTCATCAGCAAAAATCAACTATTTTTTCAAATCTTTGATCTTTGTCAAAAAACTATCCATTGAATCACCTTTATTCATGTGCTCACTCTCCAACTATTTTCGGAGGTAAGCAACACAAGCTGTTGATATATTTAGGTAGTGATGTGTGTGAACACACTAGGATTGTTTGGGGCACTTTTTTCCCTCTTTAGGAGGTTTTTTCCCCCGGCTTGTATATATGCCTATAGCCCTAACGGGTTACTTATCTTTGTACATTCTAGTGGTAATACATTTAGTATTGTGTGTTGTGCTCCAAGCTTCTTCTTCTTCTTCTTCCTTGTGCTATTCGCGTGCTTCTGCAGAACTTGAACTCCAACAATCGGTATTAGAGTAGGTCGTCATTTCGTGTAGGGCATCGTTGACACCCCTCCAATCACCATCTCAAAATTGCATGAAATTTTGTGAGCATACTCAAGGTTATTAGGAGATCAAAACAGCTTTGTTCTGTGGTGCCAAAATCACGATCTGAGCTCGTTCAGCCTTCGAACGCACTATTGTAGTGCTTGTGTAGGTATTTCATCTTTTTGTGCCAAAGATATATACATGTTTTGGTTCGCTAGTATAAGCTTCTCGAAGTCTCCTACATGTTTAGTAGAACTCATCAAGATAGTTTTGTTCAACTTTTTCAGATACAATCATTTTTTTGCATCAAGGTATTTTAGTCAGTGGCCATGGTTGAAAGCAATGATGGTTTCGTATGTTGGCTGTTGAGGATAAGTTGGATGGTACAATTTACCCATTGTGGGCTTATATGATGTGTCATGTATTTGTCAAAAAAGACTGTGGAATATTGTGCAGGGTGTTAAAAAACATCATATTACACCTGCAAATATAGGTACTGAAGCTGATGCAGACAATGTTGAAGATGAGGATGTTCTTCATGTTCTTATTTGTGCTACAATTTCTACTGCTCATACTGTAGAGCAAATCTATTGGGATGGTAGAGATGCTTAGGCACATGCATTGATAGCCTTGTCTATCAAATGTTCCATTATTCCTCATGTTCGCTCTTGCGGAAAAGCTAAGGATGCTTTGGATACACTTACCACATTGTAATAGGCTAGGAATGAGGCTCGTGTTGCTTACCTCCAAAAATAGTTGGAGAGGTGATTCTATGGATAGTTTTCTGACAAAGATCAAATACTTGAAGGAATAGTTGATTTTTGTTGATGAAGTTATACCAAATATCTCACTGCAAACCATTCTGAATGGTCTTCAATATGTGTTCATTGGTTATGATGAAAAGCAGATGGGTTCTATTGGAGAAACAATCACTAATTGGACATATATTTGAAGGTCAAATCTTAGGAAGAAAACCACATGCCTATGTGAAGGGACAAGTTCACAAGTGTATTTGTAAAGTTAGTTCACTTTAGTTCTAGAAGTTTTTTAAAAATCACGAGAATGAGAAAATCTATATAAGTTAGTTTGTATCAACTGACATGAAGAGAGAAGATGAGGAAGACAATGAGAAAGTGAGTTAGTACTCATTTTTTGTATGACTAAGAATAGTCGGGCTTCTCTGAGTGAGAAAGCACTTGTAAGCTTCTGAGTTTTCATAGTTATGATAAGAACTAGTTAAAGTTCTGTGTATAAGCCTTCTTCTTCAATCTCCAGAGTTTGTCTTCTATGAAATGTTTTTAAAAATTTGAAGTTTTCCAAGCAAGTCGATGTCTGGCATCAAATGTATGTTGAAAGGTTGAGTTTTATGCGGGAAGTCGATGCCTGGCATCGAATCTTGGCTGATAAATCATTGTTTTCATTCTCTGAGTGTTACCTGTTGTTGAATCTTTGAAAAAAATGAAGTTTGTGAAGCAACTCGATGCCTGGCATCAAGTTTGAGCATAAAGTCGATGCCTAGCATCGACTTCTAGCATAAAAGTGCTTCACTCATATCTTTGGTTACATGCGCCTATTTCAGGAATGAAAAAGCGGCTGAAAAAGCTAAAAGTCGATGCCTGGCATCGACTTTTGGTTGCAAGTCAATGCTAGGCATCAAATTTTCAGTTTTGGATAGCCAAAGTTACTAAAACAGGCAAAAATTCCATTTTTGGAAGTCATACAGGGTCATCGTGTGAAGGTCATAACTTGAGTTCTAAAGATCCGTTTCAAGCATATGATAGCTTGTTGGAAAGCCCTACTCTTCTACTTTCGTTCACTAAAAGAACTTGGAGAAATAATATTTGTGCTAAGAGAAATTAGCAAAATACTGAAGGTATGTCATTTTAGTCACTGGAAAAAGGTTCCTTTATCAAGCCCATGATATCTGCCATTAGAGCCATGTTAACAATGTGTTTTGAGGTTCTTCTTTGCTCCTCTATTCTCTTTGATCTTCGTAATCCATCCAAGGATGATTCTGGTACATCTACATGTGGATCGTGATAATCAAAGAGTTTTTGTGCCCACTTCGGTAGTGGCTTATGCTATGTAGCTACAACTCGTTGGATTTTTATTGAGGAAATTTCTCCATCAAATGTTTCCTCCTCCTCAACTTTAACCTCTCTTTTGATAGGCACAAGGTGAGATATTTCTCTATTTGATGAGATAGTAGATTTACCTTTATCTTCTACTAAGTGTGGTCATTCATCAAACACCACATCTCGGCTGACAAAAAACTTCCTTGCCTCAGGATCCCACAATCTGTATGCTTTAGACTCTTCACTATATCCTAGGAAGACACACTTTTTGCTTTTTGAATCCAACTTTGATCTTGTTGAATCAAGAATATGTGCATGACAGAAACTGCCAAAAATTTTGTAATGCAAAACTGAAGGCTTTTTATCAGAATATGCTTCTCGAGGAGTCATCCCCTTCAATGCTTTTGTGTAGCTTCGATTGAGGATGTAGACTGCTATATTGACTGCTTCTGCCCAGAATGAATCAGGCATGTCTTGAGCCTTTAACATACAATGGGCCATTTCAATTATTGTCCTATTCCTACGCTCAACAATGCCATTTTGTTGAGGTGTATGAGTTGTGGTAAGTTGCCTTTTCACACCATGCTCCTTACAGTAATTATTGAATTCTGTTGACAAGAATTCACCTCCTCTATCTATTCTAAATTTCTTTAGTTTCCTTCTTGATTCATTTTCCACATACTTATGCCACATTTTAAATTTTTCAAAAGCATCAGCCTTCTATCGAATGAAATAGACCCACATCTTTCTACTATAATCATCGACTAACAGCAAAAAGTAGAAAGATCCTCCTAAAGCAGGTGTAGACATTTTACCGTAGAGATCAACATGTACCAACTCTAGAGGAGCTTGAGATCGATTGCTGGTTTCTCTTGGAAATGCCTTCCGTTGTTGCTTGCCCATCATACAAGCTTCACAAGGTTCCTGCAACTCTGAAAATGCACGCAAATGAGCAACCATCCCTGTTCTTTGCATCTCCTTCAAAACTGCAAATCCGAGATGCCCAAATCATTGGTGCCAACAGTTAAGGCACTTAACTCATACAAGTTATCATGTCTTATGCCTTTACCTACTACATTACCTGATGAATCCATGATTTCTACACCACTCTTATTGAAGTGAACTTCGAGTCCACGATCTGTTATTGCAGAAACTGACAACAAATTTCTTTTAAGTGTAGGTACATAAAGAACATCAGATAAATTTTTCTCAACACCTGGAGAAGTGATAAAAGAGATGGTTCCAGTTCCTTCCGCTGGACACTTGGAGTCTTTTCCCACCACTACATTGATGGATTCCCATAGAGGCACTAGGGAACTATACCAATCCTTTTTACTGGTCATATGGCGAGAAGCTCCACTATCTAAAATCCATGGTTCATCAACACGAGCTTGAGCAGATGAGCATACCTCTTCAATAGCTACCCATAGTTCTAGCTCTGTGTTGTTTGCAGACTCTTTGTTCTTCCATGATGATTTTACAGCCCCATTCCATTCATCAGCTTGCTTCTTTCTGCAATCATTGATGGCATGGCCTTTCTTTTCACAATAGAAGCAACTTCCTATGAACTTTTTCTTCTTTGGCTTCTTCTTTGATCCATCAGAAGAGCCTTTACCTTTTGCATTTGTTGAGAATGCAGCATCGCTCATAGTTTGCCGATTCTTCAACCGCATGTCTTCTTCTAAAAGCATAGCACAAAACTCTTCAAATGTGAGGGGAGTTGGTCTTACCTGAGTGTTAAGGGCTATTACTAATCCATCATACTTTGTTGGAAGAACACGTACACATCTTCGAGCCAGCTCTTCTGGTGTTATAACAACACCAACTGCAGCCAATTGATCTTGAAGATGTTTTATCCCTTTGATAAAATCTTCAGCCTTTTCAGAATCAGAATGCTTTTCATTTGCCAACTAATTTTCTAAATTCTATATCCTAGTGTGGTTCTTGGTCTCATATTGATGAGCCAATATGCCCCAAGCCTCATGTGCTTTAGTAGTATGTTGAACTAAAGTAAGCACAGAATCACTTACACTAGTGACAATTGCACATAATGCATCAGCATTCCGCCACTTCCTAGCTCGTAGAAGATCTGCATTTGGCTGAATCACCAATCTTAAATTTGCTGGATCTTCAACTGGTATAGGCTCTAGATCCAATCCCATCGGTCCCATGACAGTGTCAAGTAATTCATAGGAGTCCAAAATTGAAGAAATTTTGAACTTTCAGAGTGTATAGTTGGTTCCATCCAGCTTCCCTTCAGTGAATGCAGGTGGGCGAATTTGAATAGGTGAAATATTAACATTAGTTGAAGCACCAAGACTAGTGTTCGATGATGAAGTCATCATGTAATCAGTCGAATAATCTACTGATATTCTAGACTTCTAGTAGGCTAAAATAGTGATACTTCTCAAGCTATTCAAACCTTACAGCTCTGATATTATCTAAAACAATAGTTACGCAATATAACACAAGAGAAATAGCAGAGAAGATAACAGATATAGGAGAATCTCAACAATTTTCTACTAACAGTAAGTACAAAGATGATGGCGTTGTCCACCCATGCGCTCTCAAAGTAGAAATTAAATGGTGATCTAGATAACTCTAGATAGGGAGATACAAGATAGAGGTATGCTAGCTCAATTCGATGTCTCAGGTAGTGCAGAAGTCATATATGTATAGGATCGTGGGTGGCCTTCCATGGACGGCTATACATGGGCGGTAGAGCGTGGTCGACCACCACCCGCGTAATTGCCATACACGGCTTACGCCAGTTGAACCGAGCTAACAATAGGTAATATTCCATGTAATATTCCCTTTACCGTCATGCCCGAGGTGCTGCCCTCAGACCCCCACTAGGGGGCCCGCTGGCCCCCTGGGATCCCCCATCCATGGGGCCCGCTAGCCCCCTTGGAACCCCCAATCGGGGCTACTCCCTGCTGCCTCGGACCCCACAATTGGGGACCCTAGTAACTCCCTTTCCTTACAATACCTTACATGGTCCAATGTGACCTTCATCCAACATGCAAGTTGGGATTCCCATCAATTGGGTAATGCATGCTTGGCTTCTCCTCATAATGGGGGCCTTACAAAATGTGCATACAATCATGAGGGGTAGACATTGATCATATACTAACAAATTCATCCTCCAAGTCACAACGCAAATTGATTTTCTTGCAATGATCTTCAAACCAAGATATATTTTCATCAAATACTACATCTCAACTTATGAATCCTTTCATGCTAGGATTATAAACTCTATAGACTTTTTTCTTAGTTCATAGTGTATGAACAAACATTTCTCTACATTGGGATCAAGCTTCCCTTTGATTTGTGATAGTATGTGTGCATACGCAATGCATGCAAAATATTCTGCAATGATCCAAGTTTGGTCTTCTTCCATTCGAAGCTTCAAAGGGTGTCATTCCTTCCATGGAATTTGAAGGTAAACAATTGATAAGACAAGTGGTAGCAGATACTACCGTTGCCCATAGATAATTGGGCAACCTCTTCTCATTAAGCATTGACATAGTTGTTTGCGTAATAGTCATATTCCTCCTTTTTGTTGCACCATTTTGCTGATGTGTATACCTGGTTGTAATTTCTCTCTTGATTCCTCTCTCTCTCTCTAGTCAAAAGGAGTCAAACTTATGGAGGAAATATTATTCCCCTCCATCATACCTTAGCCTCTTCAATGTTATACCTGTTTGATTATCTGCAAGTGCAAGATACTTCTTGAAACAAGAACATACTTCATCTTTATGTTTCATGAAATAGAGTATAGTCCATCTACTACAATCATCAAAGAAAGACAAGTAATACCTTCACCCTATGATAGATGTTTCCTTGCTTGGTTCCCAAACATCAATGTGGACAAGCTCCAAGATGTCTCCATGTATGTACCCCTTTTTATGAAAGGTTTCCAATGAGACTTGCAAAATTGGCATGCATTGCATATATAAATCATATATTGCTTTGTGATATTTGGTATTCCAAGTACACTTTGATCTTTTCTAATTTGCTTCAAGGTCTCCTCTCCGTTGTGGGCTAACCTTTTGTGCTAAATGTCAAACTTTGATAGAGTTTGTGTACCATAAGTGAACAATGTTATGATCTTTGTGCCTTGGAGTTCAAAGGTGAATAGCCTACTTGTATTTTAACCTTTGACAATCTTCTTGAATGATTGGTATGGATCTTTTAAATGGGTTATGTACCTTGTAAACATCGCCAAAAATACCTTCTCCACAATCTATCCTACACTTATCAGATTCTTGGTGATGCTAGGTACATAGAGAACTTTACTCAATAAATTCATATTACCATTTGATGTATTCATATTTCTGATCTTCTTCATAGTGTTCCTTGTGTCATCTCTTGTTTTCACTTCATTCTTGTTCTTAGGGTCTTGCAAATGTGAGAGTAGTGCTACATTCACATGATTTGAATATCCAAAATCAATATAGAAAAATGTTCATCTGATTATCTCCTTTCATAGGCATGTTCATGAGTAGAGGAGATTCTTCTTGTGATTGATCATCAGTATAGTTGTTACAGTCTCTCCTTGCTTTGTATTCTCCTTGATAGTTTTTGTTGAAGATGATATTGTAATTATAGCCATAGTTGTTGTTGTATCTACCTCTAGGAGCTCCATATCCTCCTCTATTGTATCCTCTTCCTCTTAATTTTCTTTGATTCTTGAAGAAACACTTAGTGATATGATTTTTAACTCCACATATAGCACAAGATGAGGAGCTCTGAGATCTCCCCTTGCCTTGTCTACCTTCTTTGCCTCTTCTTCTTGAACTTCTTCCTCTACCTACAAAGCTAGCTTTGGATTTACTTGCTTCTTCATCGAAATTTTTCCCTTTTCCTTTGGCATCTTTACTTCTACATTTATCAAATCATAGGGTAGAGGATTGATTACCTTTTTTTATCTCCATTCTTCATAATTTTTTCTTCATGAGCGAAGACTTGTCCCATGAATGTGTTGAAATCAAGCACTTGCATGTCCATGTATAATGCCATGGTAGTGGTGAATGCTTCCCACTTATCATCTGATTTTTCCATTGATGACTTGTCTAACTACTTGCTCTTCATATATGACCTCTCCAATGCTTCCTAGTTGATCAAATATATCCTTTATCTTGGTGACAAAGTGGATGAAATTCAACTTGGGTTGCTTTCTGAGGGAGGTAAAATCCATCCCTACTTTATTCTTCCTAGCCTTGGTGCTAGAGTTGAATCTTTGATCATATATTTTGCTCACTTCATGTAGGAGTATTCCTCCATAGGTCCTTTGTATCATATATGTAATATCAATACACATTATGATTCATTTATGTTAATTACTCACTCTCTATGTGCTGATACTGTACCTTGAAGTACACAATGAATGTTTCTTATCTATTTAACTTTTCATGAGTATCCGTTTGCTACAATTTCACTTGGATCACTTACATGTAAACTTTTTGAGCCTAGATATGAAGTTTCATCTCATTGGATCACTATATCTCGAGTTATGAATGCTTCAAGGTGATTGTGTCTACACTTCATCTTACTCCTAAAAAGTTGGGGTGACCCCCCAAACTTGATAAACTCAATTCTCTCTGTATTGTCTAACTAAATTCATCAAGTAACTTGTATTTAGTTAGATATACACTTCAATTAGATACGTGCAAGAGCCCTTTGGTCAATTCATACTGGTTGTGAGCTCTAAGCATTCTTCTGTGACTTTCACTTCCCAAAATAGAAGGTTTCTTTAAATCTTGTGAAGTGCAAGACAAATGTTTTGATGCAATCGTTTGGCAATGAGGTTCCAAAGTACTTGCTGACTCTTTATGCATATTTGGGAATTTAAGGAAGTACATTAGGCATCTCGAAATTTATATTGGCTGGTGTAGAGAAATTTTGTTGCAACACCCACTCATCTCTACATGTATCCTTTCACCTCTTCACAGTGGTATAAGAGCAACTAAGCATCATAAGTGATGGATTCCCCTCATCTATTGAAAAACTAGATCAAAGAAAATACTCAAATGTTCACTCAAAATAGATGCCTATCTATAAGGAAGGAATCTTTATGGTTACATATCTAGACATAAGATGATGCTGAGAATAAAAAACAAGGGCCAACCAACACAAGAAGAGCATGAAAGGTTGAATGCATGGTGCTTAAAGGATGCTTGGGCAATGTCATACATTCTCAACTCAATATTCGATTTTCGACTTCCTCACATTAGGAATTGCAAGACATCACAAGAGATGAAATACTCTTGAATCATTCTTCTCATCAAGCACCAAGGCCAGGAAAAATCAGTTATGGATGGAGTTTACAACACTCAAGAAGATTCCCAAGCAAGGTGTGAATTATTTTTTCACCAAGATGGACATTGCAGACTACTTTTGAGAAGTTATAGATGAAGAGCAAATATTAAGGAAATTCATCAATGGTATCAAAGCTAATTAAAAATGGGAATCCTTCAGCATACGTATGGATCTTCATGGGCATGCAAGTTCCTGACTTCAACACACTCATGGGACAATTTTTCACACCTGAATCAAAGCTTATGAAGAATGGAGACAACCAAAAAGGTAATCAATCATCTACTCTCTATAGAGATAAGAATAAAATCAAGGATAAAAAGGCAAGGGTGTATAAAATATAGCCTTTCTACCAAAGTTCATAGCCAATGAAGATGCATTTCTCTACCTTACTATCCAACTTGCCTCTAATCTATGAAAGTATGTGTGCATATGAAATTCATCCAAAGATCCTACAATGATCAAGACTAGGTCTTTTTCCATTCCATACCTCATATGCATACATTCCATCTGGAGCCTTTGATGGAAGCCTATTTACCAAATTTGTACTTGTTATACTACCTCCACCTACAAGTAGTTAGGGAGTTTCTTTCATTGAGCACTAATATTGCAACCTCCATAATTTTCCTATTTCTTCTCTTTGCCACTCCATTTTGCTCAAGAGTGTATCTGGTAGTAATTTCTCTTTTATCTCTCTCTCTCTCTCTTTTGGATATAAGAATCAAAGTCATGGGAGAAGTATTCTTCCCCTCCATCTGACCTTAGTCTCTTTAGGGTTTTACTTGTTTAGTTCTCCACAAGAGCTAAATACTTGTTGAAACATGAAAACACTTAATATCTAAATACAAGATAGTCCATGTGCTACAATCATGTATGAATGGCACATAGTACATTAATCTAGAGATTGAAGGTTCCTTGCTTGGTCCCAATACATCTGTGTGGACCAACTCCAATAGGTCTCCATGTATGTAGCCTTTCCTGGTGAAGGGTTGCCTATGTGACGAACGAAATTGACAAGCACCACATTTATAAATCATATGTTGTTTTGATATATTTAGTAGAACAAGCACACTCTGATCCCTACTAATTTTTTTGAGAGCTCTTTTTCCTATGTGAGCTAATCCCTTTTTCCAAATCTCTAACTTTGATAGAGTTTGAGTGCCATAATTGAACAATGCAATGTGGATGAACAATCTACGTGATTTTTCTCCTCTACTATCTTCTTGAATCACTGATGTGGGTCTTCAACAAATGCTTCATGATTGCTGAATCTAACTTGCAATCCCTTTTTTGCAATTTGACCTGCACTGATGAGGTTCTTGGTGATAGCGTGTTCCCTTTCTTGACCATGACTTCAAAATCAAATTCCATTAATAAGAGAAATCGTCTCACTAGCCTTCCTATGTTATAGGGTTTATTGACTAAGTATAGTAGGGCATGATGATCAATACGAATTTGTTCACCAATAATTAATGCCAAAATTTCTTTACCGCATATACCATTCCTAATCCTTCTTGTTCGATGGTAGTGTAATTGCATTCAGCTTGTTTGAGGTGCCTGCTAGCATATGCTATAGGGTGATCAAGTTTTCCTTTGTCTACCAGTTGTGTTAAGATGCATCCTATGGAAAATTTGGAAGCATCCACATGGATATGAAATGGTTTCTTCCAATTTGATACTTTTAGAATAGGCATTGAACTCAGTCTGCTCTTTAGCTCATTGAATGCTTTCTCATAATCTTCAGTCCAATTGAACTGAGTCAATAAGCCATATAGAGGTCCGAAAATTATGGCATACATGTGGATAAATCTGCGATAGTATCCACAGTGTCCCATAAATGCTTGTACTTCCTTTGCATTTTTTGGTCGGGGTAGTTCTAGAATGGCTTTGATCTTGTCTTCATCGATGGATATTCCATTCTTAGAAACTATATGCCCTAAGATTTATCCTTGTCTTACCATGAAGACACATTTTTTTGGATTTAAAGAGACTCTGTATTGTCTACACTTCTCAAAAATCCTCCTCAACTTGGGTATGTGATCTGCTTGCTGTTTGGAATATGTGCACAAATCATCTACGTACACTTCCATGCTCTTCCTGAGAAATTCTTTAAATACATGACACATTAATCTCTAGAAGGTAGCTGGCGCATTGGTTAATCCAAACGGCATAACCCTAAAAGCATATACTCCCCATTCTGTGGCAAATGCAGTTTTGTGTTGATCCTCTAGGACAATTGCAACTTGGTTATAGCCAGAGAATCCATAAAGGAATCTATAAACTTCCTTGCCTTCCACCCTCTCCAAGAGGTGATCTGTAATGGGTAAGGGGTAACTGTCCCGAATGGTGGTTGCATTAACTTTTTTGAGGTTGATGCACACCCTAAGTTTCCCATTTTTCTTTGGTACTATTACCAAAGGCGATACCCATTCGGTGTGTTTGATTTCGTAAATGAATCTTGCTACCAATAATTTGTCTATTTCTTCCTTAATTTTGGCTAAGTACACATCATTGTATGTGTATGGATGTTGTTTGGACAGTTTAGCATCAGGAGTCATGGGAATATGATGGGAACAAATAGAGGGATCCACTCCTTTTAAATCCTTGTATGTCCAAGCAAATACGTCCCTATAGTTTCGAATCAACTCTATAAGATCTTGTTCTTCGCTTTCTGACACATCTTTCTCTATGTAGGTACATCTTTCCTCTTCTCCTTCTATGGTCACCGTAACTTTTTTAGTATGTTCTTTATTATCATATGCTACTCCTTCTTGTGCTTGTCCTTTAGGCATTTGGATAGAAATTTTCCTTTCCTCCACTTCGTACTTTTTAAAATGTTCGGGGGACCTCAAACTGCTCCTGTGGTATATTCTCTTCTCCGATGGTCCCTTCTAAATGGATATTTTTAGTACTCTCTTTTTGTTCTTGGGAAGAGTTGTTTCCAACACTAGTTTGTTTGTGTTCCTTTTCTAACTGAAGTTCTTCTTCTTGAGTTTTAGGTTCCATTACTATGCTTTCATAATCCTCTTTCTACTCCTTCTCTATCCATTCTCCTTCCTCTGTCTCTTGTAGCACAACCATGAATAGACTTACATCGTATCCTTCCTTATCTATGCACTCGTTTAGAGTCAAATCTTCCTCATTGACACGCACATCTAATGTGGCCAATATTTCCATCCATTTGTGGGGTGTTTGGGCCATATATCTCATAATGGAATGGAAAATCTTTCTCATTCTCGCTACTTACCTGTGTTATCTTTCTCTAATTTTTCATTTCGTGAGCATTGTCAATATGGAAAGAAAACCAGAAACGTGCATAGAACGCACATTGACTCTTCAATTCAGCCTTTAGATCTCGTTCATATAGATTTGTGTGGTCCTATGCCCACTAGGTCCTTAGATGGTTCTCTTTACTTTGTCAATTTCATAGATGATGCTACTAGAAAAGTCTGGGTATATCCTACCAAATCAAAGGATGAGGTATTCCCTACTTTCAAAAAATGGCTTGCTTCAATTGAGACTAAAAAAGGAACTAAGCTTAAGGCTTTACAATCAGATAATGGGGGTGAGTATACCTCACATGAATTCAGCCTTTTCTGTTATTCTAGAGGGATTCGTAGAGAGTTTACTGCTCCTTATACCCTAGTACAGAATGGTGTAGCTGAGAGGATGAATAGAACTATTCAAGATAGATTAGTCTCTATGTTGCATCATGCAAACCTCTCACAAGGTTTTTGGGCAGAAGCAGTATTGACTGCAGTTCATGTGATTGACCTTTCACCTAGTAATGCCAAAGGTCTGAAAGTGGCACAAGAGTTATGGACAGGGAAGCCACCATATTATGATCATCTTCGAGTTTTTGGGTGTGAAGAATATGTTCATATACCCAAGAATCTTAGACAAAAGTTGGACCATAAGTCAAAGAAATGCATTTTTGTTGGATATGGTCAGGAAGGACAATTTGGATATCGCTTATGGAATCCTGAAACACAGTCAGTGATCAGAAGTAGTGATGTCATTTTTAATGAGTCTAAGATGCATAAACAACCCATTAAGGAGGTTGAAGTGAGAAGAGTGGTGTTTACGGATACTAGTCCTCCGGTTAGCATGCATAAAAATGCTGCACATAGGGATATTCAAGAGAATGTCCATACAAATCAGTCTATACATGTTCCTGTTCAGCAATCATTGAGACGTTCTGCATGCGTCTCACATCCAACTAATATATATGTTCTAGGTTTAGATTTTGTTATGCTAACAGATGTCGGTGAGCCTTCTTGCTACAAAGAGGCTATGTAGACAGAGGATCATGTCAAGTGGGAGCGTGCCATGAAGAGTGTGCTGGATTCTATTCACAAGAATGGTACTTGGAATTTAGTACCTTTGCCAAAGGGTAGGAAAGCTTTACCATGTAAATGGTATATAAGCTGAAATTCACATAAGATAGTGCTTCTCCAAAATATAAAGCAGGACTTGTTGCAAAGGGTTTTAAGCAAAAACATGGTGTTGATTTTGAGGAAATCTTCTCTATAGTGGTCAAGATGACTACTTTGCGCATGTTGCTTGGATTCGTTGCAATAGAGGACTTAGAGCTAGTCCAAATCGATGTGAAAACTGCTTTCTTGCATGGAGATCTTACAGATGAGAATATATGGAACAACCAGAGGGTTATGTAGTTCCTAGCAAGGAAAGTCTAGTTTGTAAGCTCAAGAAGAGCATGTATGGACTTAAACAGTCTCCTCAAAAGTTTGATGCTTTTATGAAGTCCCAATGTTATTCTCGAAGCAATGAGGATCATTGTCTCTACACAAAGAGATGCTCAGATGGCAGCTTGTTATGCTTGATACTTTATGTCGATGATATGTTAATTGCTGGGAAGTCCTCCTATGACTTGTCAATTCTCAAAAGGAAGTTGAGTCAGACATTTGATATGAAGGATTTGAGGGATGCCAAACATATTCTTGGCATGCGCATTACTTGTGATAGGAGTAAAAGATGCATATACTTGTCTCAAAGTGAGTACATATCCAAAGTACTTCACATGTTCAATATGTAGGGTGGAAAAGCATTGAGTACACCTTTACCCAGATATGTGAAATTGAGCAAGGATGATTGCCCCAAATCAGATGAGGAAAAGGAATTCATGACCAAAATTCCCTATCAGTCTACCGTTGGTAGTCTCATGTATGCTATGGTAGCTACAAGACCAGACATTGCATTTGCAGTGGGAATTGTGAGTAGATATATGTCTAATCCTCGCAAGAAACATTGGGAAGCAGTCAAGATGATTTTGAGATATCTGAGTGGCACTAAGGACAAGTGTCTATGCTTATTGGTTACACAGATTTTGACTATGTTGGTTGTGTAGACAATCGTAAGTCTACATCAGGGTACATTTTTCATTTTGCTAGAGGTGCGATCTCTTGGAGATCTCATCTTCAAGAATGTACAACTATTTTCACCATAGAAGCAGAGTATGTTGCAGCAATTGAGGCATGTAAGGAAGAATTGTGGCTTTCTCGTCTTGCTTGTGATATGGGTTTACCTCAGCATGTACCTTGTTTGCTCAGTGACAGTCAGAGTGCCATTGCTTTGGCTAAGAATCCGGTCTATCATGCAAAGACCAAGCACATTGAGGTGAGGTATCACTTCATTAGAGATTTCTTAGCCATTGAGCACATTATTCTTCACACTTGAGATAATGCTGCAGATGCTTTGACTAAAGCTCTACCACACGATAGCTTTCGACACTGCTGTCACTTGATGGGGGTTACTTGATTCACACAGTCACTTGTATACTGTGTAACATGCCCATCAGGTGGGAGGTACAGTTTGTATACTTACACTCAGGTATTCTTTATCATTCTTTATTTTTCTCCCATAGTTACTTTGGCCATATTGGCCTTTAGTGGGAGATTGTTACCGTTAGTGTCCATGTGAAAGGCCAAATGGCCACTGGACACTTCTTTGTATATGTTCTTTAATAAAACATATAGTGGCATTGTCAGTCACAGACAGGATGTTCGACCGCATTTGTAATACCTAAGAAGTCTATCTTTGTGCTCCCTGTGTACTGTATTTTTCCTGCGTATTCTACAGCCTCTTTGCGGAGTATTGTGTGCGGCCGTAGGAGTCAGTTGTCTACTCCGAGGATATCGTCGTGAAGCTCTCGAGAAGGATAGTGCACTGTGGTGCATTGCCATCAAATTACTTCGCTAGGTGCCTCAAGTTTGGGCAGAGAGGACATCATTTTAGATTTTTGCGATCATAGCAAACTAGTAAAATTCATATGACCAAAGCATGCATGTCAAAGCTTTGCATCTGACATAGCTCGAGAATCAGGTGCTACACATGCTGAATCATTCATAGGTTTTCATAGTCTATGAGCTTATACAACCCATGACATAAAATTCAAGAAGCAATAATGATATTGCTATTTGACAGATCATGAATTATACATCTTTCATCAACGACTTTCACACCCAATCCAATCTTGGCTAAAGTTGAAACTGATAATACATTCTTCTTTATCCTTGTCACAAGTAAAGCATCTAAAAATGTAAAAGAACTACCATCAACAATAGTCAAAATGATCTTTCCAACTCCCATGATAGGATAAGAGGAGTTGCTCGTGCATGTGGTAGTATTCCCTATAGGGGCATGCTTGAGTGAAGTGAAGAAACTCCACTGAGATGTAATATGTTTGGTTGCCCCACTATCGAAGTACCAAACATGTGAGTCTACTGCAGACATACACTATTCATGAGAAGATGGGTCATAATTGCAAACAGTGGTAAACACCCATTCTTCATTCTGTTGGAAGATTTTCAAGCTCAAGGAGTGTGGCAAATATAGGCGTCTTGCCAACTATCCTCTCTACATGTGCATTTTACTCTTCCAAAAGCAAAAGATAAGGACAATACTATAAATCATTTATAACAATCATGCACGGGGTTGCCTATTGTTGGAAGTAATCGGATTTAATCATTTGGTATTCGAATAAAGCTAGAGTTGCATGTTGTACCTCGATTCTCTTCCCAGGTTTGGATTGGGCATAGTCATATTGATCGGTATGGGAAATTGCACACGAGGTTTGTGTCCATATTCTGCCAATTCAATTTCCCTAAATAAAAAAAAACAAGCCAATATTGGCTCATGCACAAACTAATAATAGATTTGTCTTGATCCCTCGCACAAATAAAGCATTTGACAATGTAAAAGAACTACCATCAGTAGTAGTCGTAATGATCTTACCAAATCCCATGATAGGATAAGAGGAGTTGTTGGCGCATGTGATAGTGATTTGTGTAGGGATAGGCTCAACTGAAGTGAAGAAACTGTGCTTGTGGGGTAATATGTTTGGTTGCCCCAAGTACCAAACATCTAAGTCTACTTTAGACATACGCTGCTCATGAGAAGATGGGTCAAAACTACAAACAATAGTAAACACTCATTCTTCATTTTGCACAAGATTAGGAGACTCTATTTTTGGTGTAGAGGCCTCTACAACAACCATTCCGGCCTCTTTTTCTTTGCCTTTTTTGTAGGCACTTTTGGACAGTTCTTTGTGATATGATTGTTTCGTTTATAGTACTTACAAAAAAAATTTTGCTTTCTTGATTTCTTCTCATCTTTGTCTTCCTTCTTCAAATGTGCAGCATTTGTAGATTTTTGCTTACTACTAGATGAGCTCCATTTACCTTTGCCCTTCTGACTAGCCAGGAAATCTTGATCTGCAATATGCATAATGGACGTGTTCTGCCTAGACTGATCTTCCTACAATAGACAAGAGACTAAGTCCTCAAATGTCAAGGCATTTGGATTCCCTTTCATCATCAAACAAAGAGTAGAAACATTTCTTCTAAAATGGTAACCTATGTGCTTTTCCCATTTGACATGCTTCACATTTATAAACCATATGTTGAATCTACACATTTGGTAATCCTAGTACAGACTCATTAGCAACCATAGCTTTAATTCCTCTTTCATTGAAATGACCTAATCTCTTATGCCAGAGATCAAGTTCTGTAATCACTCCTTCACCATGTGTGAGCAAAGCTTGACCAATGTTCCCTTGTACTCTTAAAGTAAAGAGTCTACCCTTTCTTACCAAAGACAATCTAATTATATCCATTCTCTGGATCTTCAAAAAATACTCCTTCGTTTGTAAACCTGACTTGAAAACCTTTTTCAACTATCTGTCCCACACTAATCAAGTTTTTAGGTATTGTAGGAACATACAAAACATTGGTTACCAAATTTGCTCCATTCTTGCATTTCACTTTTCCAATTGAATGTACACTATGTCTTGTATTATCACTTGTTTGAACTGTATGACTAGAAATACCTTTTTCCAATTCTGACATCAATTCTGTGTTGTTTGATGTGCTAATTGAGTTCATCATCAATGATGTATGACTTTCATTTTGTGTGTCATTTGCATAGTTGTAGTAGGTGGTGTTGTAGGATTGATTCTGTCCCCAATTTCTTCCTCCACCTCTACCATAGCCTCCTCTTTGACTTTGTCTACCTCTTTGAAAATTACTTTGATATCTTCCACCTCTGCCTCTGCTATTGTTATTCTGATTTTGATTTGATCCTTGCTGATTATGCCAACAGTCATGAGCCAAATGATTACTCAATCCATAGATCCAACAAGCCTTCTTATTGTTATTCTGATTACCTCTTCCTCTTCCAAAACCTCTTGGTCTTCCTCTACTAGTGCCTTTACCTCTTGCATAATAAAATTGAGAAGTTGAATCTTCTTCATCCTTTGCTTTACCTTTATCTCCTTTCTTCTTGTTCTTCATGTACATTGCAGAACTTTGTCCTTTATCTCCATCTCCCTTCAAGTCTTGCTCATATGTGAGCATCAAACCAAGTAATTGATTCAAATCTGGAACATAATGATTTAATGAAAGTTCTGTTGATAAGACAAAAGGTTTCCACATTTCATCCCCTGTGAAACCTGTAAGTAATTGAGCAATCAACTTGTGATCCTCAATATCTTCATCTATGGATCCAAGACTATCTGCTAGATCCTTCATCTTAGTGACATAATCACTAATATTTTGACTTGGTTTCTTCTTGAATGTTGTAGACTTTGACCATAGACTTGCTTTCCTTGCTTTGGTAGTACTTTGGAAATGATATTCCAATGCATTCCATATATCTTTAAATGATTCCAATCCTCTGATGTGTGGTAGCAAATAATCTGAGATTGTATTGTAGATGTAAGCTTTTGCACTTGCATCCTTCTTTTGCCAATGCTTTAAAGCATCAAGTTCCTCTTTCTTTGGTCGGCTTTCATCTTCAAATACTGGCTTCTCTTCTTCACCTGTAACATATATCATGAGATCCTTACTCATAAGTAAGGCTTCCATTCTCATTACCCATGCAGGGTAATTACTCTGTCCAGTTTGCCAATGGAGATATGATCTGCCATACTCCTTTCCTTCTGCCGCAACCTTTGAGCTTAAAGGATAAACAATAATACCTTTTGGAGTTCTTTGTGTATGAAGAGTACTTTTGAAGTAACCTTTTGATGCCTTGTGTCTTCAAATGCTTCACCTTTCAACCTTTAATGAAAACTTTTCAAAACTTCTCGTACCTTTGCTGCCTTCTGATCTTTAGGACCTTTCTGCTCTGATACCACTTATTGATGTGTAAAACACCACAAGAAATGAATTAATGTGACACTAGAACACCTCTATGGTCACCATTAACTCGTTGCCACTCCAAACTTTGAGAAATGATAGCCAAAACCAAGAACTTTACTTCTTCAGATTTTTCTAGTGACTAAAATGACATACCTTTCGTATTTTTCTCTTAGCACAAATGTTATTTCTCCAAGATCTTTTAGTAGATAAAAGTAGAAGAGCAGGGCTTTCCAACAAGCTATCATATGCTTGAAACGAATCTCTAGAACTCAAGTTATGACCTTCACAAGATGACCTTGTATGACTTCCAAAAATGGAATTTTTTCCTATTTTAGTAACTTTGGCTATCCAAAAATGAAAATTTGATGCCGAGCATCCACTTGCAACCAAAAGTCGATGCCAGGCATCGACTTTCAGCTTTTTCAGCCACTTTTTCATTCCTGAAATAGGCGTGTGTAACCAAAGATGTGAGTGAAGCACTTTTATGCTAGAAGTCGATGCCAAGCATCGACTTTATGCTGAAACTCGATGCCAGGCATCGAGTTGCTTCACAAACTTCATGTTTTTAGAAGATTCAACAACAGGTAACACGCGGAGAATGAAAACAATGACTTATCAGCCAAGATTCGATGCCAGGCATCGACTTCCCGCATAAAACTCAACCTTTCAACATACATTCGATGCCAGGCATTGACTTGCTTGGAAAACTTCAAATTTTTAAAAGCATTTCATAGAAGACAAACTCTGGAGATTGAAGAAGAAGGCTTATACACATAACTTTAACTAGTTCTTATCATAGCTATGAAAACTCAGAAGCTTACAAGTGCTTTCTCACTCAGAGAAGCCCGACTATTCTCAATCATACAAAAAATGAGTACTAACTCACTTTCTCATTGTCTTCCTCATCTTCTCTCTCACGTCAGTTGATACAAAATAACTTATATAGATTTTCTCATTCTCATGATTTTAAAAAAACTTCTAGAACTAAAGTGAACTAACTTTATAAATATAATACACTTGTGAATTTTTCCCTTCACATAGGCATGTGGTTTTCTTCCTAAGATTTGACCTTCAAATATATGTCCAATTAGTTAATGTTTCTCCAACAGCTCCCCCTCAATCACTAATTGACATTCTCTGTTTCTTCATATCATCTTTTTTTTTCTTTTACTCCTACCATGCTTTTGAATCTGCTGGTCTTCACACCATCCAAGCTCTTTGTCATTATGTCTGCTATCTGATCTTTTGTAGAAATGTACTCAACTTCAATTTCTTTCTCCATTACCTTTTCTCTCAGGAAATGATAATGTATCTCTATATGTTTTGTTCTTGCATGAAATACTAGATTTGCTGCAAGATAAAGTGAACTCATATTATCTCCATGTATTGTAGGTATACCTTGATCAATGCCCAAGCTTTTGAACAATGTGTGCATCCATATGACTTCCTTAGCTGCTTCCACAAGTCGTTTGTACTCAGCTTCAGTTGATGATAATGCTACTGTATGTTGTTTCTTTGAACACCAATTTACAAGCTTATCACCAATGTATATCATGTAGCCATGAGTTGATCTTCTGTCATCCTGGTTAACTGCCCAGTCTGAGTCACTATATGCTCTCAACTTCAAATCTGATGTAAAAGGATAATATAATCCTTCCTTTATAGTTCCTTTGATATATCTGAGAACTCTTTGATCTGCAATCCAATGTGGGTCCTTTGGTCAATGCATGAATTGTGACAAAACTCCCACTGCATAACTAAGATCAGGTCTTGTTAGTGTAGCATAAATCAAACTACCCACAAGGGATTGATACTTCCTCATATCTTTGTATTCTGCACCATCATATTTACTAAGCTTGTGATTAACTTCAAGTGGAGTTGAAGCTTCTCTGCAATTTTCCATATCAAACTTCTTCAATAGATTTAGAAGATACCTTTCTTGTGATACATATATGCCATGATCTGTATAAGTGACTTCCATTCCAAGAAAGTATGACAAGTTTCCTAGGTCACTAATCTTGAATTCTTTTTCAAGTAATCTATTTACCTCCTTGATTCCTTCATCTGAAGTACCTGTGATTATAATGTCATCTACATAAATACAAATGTAGATTGTACCTTCCTCTGCTCTTTTGATGAGTAGACTTGGATCTGCTTTTGAACTTTGATATCCAAGCTCATTAAGATACTTCACCAGTCTATAGTTCCATGCTCTTGGAGCTTGCTTCAATCCATAGAATGCTCTTCTCAGCCTGCAAACAAAATTTGGATACCTGGAATCTATAAACCCTTGAGGTTGTTCCATGTATACCTCATCGGATATGTATCCATTCAAGAATGCATTCTTTATATCCAATTGAATTAGAGTCCATCCTTTTGAAGCTGCAATAGCAATGATTGTCCTTATAGTTGACATCTTAGCTACAGGACTGAATGTCTCATCATAATCTATGCCATAGGTTTGGGCATAGCCTTTCACCACCAGTCTGGCTTTGTATCTGGCTATAGTTCCATCTGCAAGCTTCTTCACTTTATAAACCCATTTATTTCCAATTAATTTCTTACCATTTGGTTTAGGAACAAGTTCCCATGTCTTTTTCTCCTCTAGTGCATTGAACTCTTCCTTCATTCCTTCTTCCCATTGCTTCTTACCTTTAGCTTCATCATAGTTTTGAGGTTCTTCATCATCTTTAACCATATATGCATAGTTCTTTTGAGTTATGTAAGAAGTATCATAAGAATACCTTTCTGGTTGTCTTCTTGTCCTGCTTGACCTTCTTGGTTCACATTCTTCATAAGTGTCTGGATACACTTCTTCATCAAATATAGGAGCTTCTTCATTTCTTCTTGTTAATCCACTTCTGGATGTACTTGCTTGCATATAGTCTTCATCTCTATTTACCTGCACAATTGATTTTCCTTTATCACATCTTCTTACCTCTTCTTCAAATTCTTCAATTGTATGACTTTGATCTGCATACCAACTTTTCTGTTCATCAAATGTAACATCTCTAGAAACAAGAAATTGTTTGGTTAGAGGATTCCACAACCTGTAACCCATCTGCTTTTCATCATAACCAATGAACACATATTTTTCTGCCTTTGGTTCAAGTTTATGTCTTAGTTGTGATGGCACATAAGCATATGCAATTGATCCAAACACTTTACAATGATCTAGTGTTGGTTTCTTACCCCACCAAGCTTCATATGGATTCATTCCATTGAGAGCTGCACATGGTAATCTATTCACAAGATATGTAGCTGTATTTACAGCCTCAGCCCAAAGATAATTTGGACAATTCTTCTCCTTCAACATAGCTCTACCAAACTCAACCAAAGTCCTATTTCTCCTTTTTGCTACACCATTTTGTTGTGGTGTATACCTGCAAGTTATTTCTCTCTTAATACCTACATTCCAAAGATAATCATTGAACTCTTCGGAGAAGTATTCTCCCCCTCCATTAGACCTCAGTCTCTTAAGCTTTTGACCTGTGACTCTCTCTGCATATGCATGAAAATGCTTGAAAGCTCCAAACACTTCTCATCTTTCCTTCAAAACATATAATGTTATCCATCTTGTAGCATCATCAATACTGATAGATCCTTCTTTTGTTGCTCCCCATACATCTGTATGAATGAGCTCTAGTAATCCATCATGTTTGAATCCTTTCTTTTGAAATGGTAACCTGTGTGCTTTACCCATTTGACATGCTTCACATTTATGAACCATATGTTGATTCTGCACATTTTGTAATCCTAGTATAGACTGATTTTCAACCATAGCTTTAATTCCTCTTTCATTGAAGTGACCTAATCTCTTATGCCAGAGATCAAGTTCTGTAATCACTCCTTCACCAAGTGTGAGCAAAGCTTGACCAATGTTCCCTTGTACTCTTAAAGTAAAGATTCTACCGTCTTTCTTACCAGAGACAATCTGATTATATCCATTCTCTACATCTTCAACAAATACTCCTTCATTTGTAAACCTGACTTGAAAACCTTTTTCAACTATCTGTCCCACACTAATCAAGTTTTTAGGTATTGTAGGAACATAGAAAACATTGGTTAGCAAATCTGCTCCATTCTTGCATTTCACTTTTCCAATTGAATGTACACTATGTCTTGTATTGTCACCTGTTTGAACTGTATGACTAGAAATACTTTTTTCCAATTCTGACATCAATTCTATGTTTCCTGACAAATGATTAGAACATCCAGAGTCAATGTAAAATACCTTTAGATCTTCTTTATTTGATGTGCTGATTGAATTCATCATCAATGATGTATGACTTTCATTCTGTGTGTCATTTTCATAGTTGTAGTAGGTGGTGTTGTAGGATTGATTCTGTCCCCAACTTCTTCCTCCACCTCTACCATAGCCTCCTCTTTGACTTTGTCTACCTCTTTGAAAATTACTTTGATATCTTCCACCTCTGCCTCTGCTATTGTTATTCTGATTTTGATTTGATCCTTGTTGATTATGCCAACAGTCATGAGCCAAATGATTACTCAATCCACAGATCCAACAAGCCTTCTTGTTGTTATTTTGATTACCTCTTCCTCTTCCAAACCTCTTGCTCTTCCTTTGCCTATGCCTTTTCCTCTTGCATAATAAACTTGAGAACTTGACTCTTCTTCATCCTTTGCTTTACCTTTATCTCCTTTCTTCTTATTCTCCATGTACATTGCAAAACTTTGTCCTTTATCTCCATCTCCCTTCAAGTCTTGGTCATATGTGAGCATCAAACCAAGTAATTGATTCAAATCAGGAACATAATGATTTAATGAAAGTTCTGTTGATAAGACAAAAGGTTTCCACCTTTCATCTCCTCTCAATCCTGCAAGTAGTTGAGCAATCAATTTGTGATCTTCAACATCTTCATCTATGGATCCAAGATTATTTGCTAGATCCTTCATCTTAGTGACATAATCACTAATACTTTGACTTGGCTTCTTCTTGAATGTTGTAAACTCTGACCATAGACTTGCTTTCCTCGCTTGGTAGTACTTTGGAAATGATATTCCAATGCATTCCATATATCTTCAGATGATTCCAACCCTCTGATATGTGGTAGCAAATGATCTGAGATTGTATTTTAGATGTAAGCTTTTGCACTTGCATCCTTCTTCTCCCAATGCTTTAAAGAATCAAGTTCTTCTTTCTTTGGTCGGCTTTCATCTTCAAATACTGGCTTCTCTTCTTCACCTGTAACATGTATCATGAGATCCTTACTCATAAGTAAGGTTTCCATTCTCATTACCCATGCAGGATAATTATCTCTGTCTAGTTTGTCAATGGAGATATGATCTGCCATACTCCTTTCCTTCTGCTGCAACCTTTGAGCTTAAAGGATAAAGAATAATACCTTTTGGAGTTCTTTGTGTATGAAGATAATTTTGAAGTAACCTTTTGATGCCTTGTGTCTTCAAATGCTTCACCTTTCAACCTTTAATGGAAACTTTTCAAAACTTCTCGCACCTTTGCCGCCTTCTGCTCTTTAGGACCTTTCTGCTCTAATACCACTCGTTGATGTGTAAAATACCACAAGAAATGAATTAATGTGACACTAGAACGCCTCTATGGTCACCATTAACTCATTGCCACTCCAAACTTTGAGAAATGATAGCCAAAACCAAGATCTTTACTTCTTCAGATTTTTCTAGTGACTAAAATGACATACCTTCAGTATTTTCCTAATTTCTCTTAGCACAAATATTATTTCTCACAGATCTTTTAGTGGATGAAAGTAGAAGCGTAGAGCTTTCCAACAAGCTATGATATTCTTGAAACAGATCTCTAGAACTCAAGTTATGACCTTCAAAACCTACCACCATTGAAGAAGCCCTTGATGATCCAGGTTGGAAAGCATCAATGCAGTCTGAGTATGATAGTATACTCAAAACTGATACATGGGATCTAGTCGACTTGCCGCCAAAGAAGAAGGTAACAGGTACTAAATGGATTTGGAAAGCTAAGTATAAAGCAGATGGAACATTTGAAAAGTATAAGGCAAGATTAGTTGCACACGGTTTTTCACAGATTGAAGGATTTGATGTTCAAGAAACTTTTGCACCAACATCACACATGACAACTATTCGGACGGTACTTGCAATAGCTACACAAAAGGCTTGGCCTATTTTCCAGATGGATGTCAAATCTGAATTTTTGAATGGTCACCTCAAGGAGGAGGTATATGTATCTCAACCACCACGTTTTGAGGTGCCCAATTAAGAAAATAAAGTTTGCAGATTGAAGAAAGCTTTGTATGGACTTAAGCAAGCTCCATGGGCTTGGTACCAATGGATATATAATTTTTTCAAAAATATGGGTTTTGAAAGAAGTACTTCTGATGCTAACTTGTATGTAAGGAAAAGGGATAGCAAGCTAGTTGTTGTCATTGTATATATAGATGATTTGATCATTACAGGAGATCATCAGGAACTCATCAATCAAACTTGGATCGGCTTGGGAACTGAGTTTGAAATGACAGACTTAGGTCTACTCCATTTTTGTCTGGGAATTGAAGTATGGCAAAGGAAGGATGGCATTTTCATCTCACAACAAAAATATGCCAAAGAAATTCTCAAGGCATTTGGAGTGATGGACTGCAAATCAACTAGCACACCTATGGAGGTAAAGCATAAGCTATCTATGGATGATAACATGCCTGATATAGATGCTAAGAAGTATAGGAAGCTCATTGGAAGTCTTATTTTTCTATGCAACACTAGACCAAACATTTACTATGTTGTTGGAGTGTTAAGCAGGTTTTCCAACAAACCTAAGGAGAGTCACTGGAATGCTGGAATGCGAATTCTAAGGTACATTGCAGGAACCTTGGATTTTGGTATTTTTTATACCACAGGTGATACACTCCAAGGATATTGTGATTCAAATTGGGCTGGAGATTGTGATTCCAAAAAATCAATTTCTAGATATTGTTTCTCACTTAGTTCACGAATATTTTCTTGGGTAAGTAGGAAGCAACCAACTCTCGCACTCTCCACCACTAAAGCAGAGTACAAAGCTGCTTGTTTTGCTTCTTGTGAGGCAGTCTGGTTAAGGAGAATTCTTGCAGATCTAGGCTTTCCATCAAATATGGCAACTGTACTCAAGTGTGATAATCAAAGTTGTATGGCTATTGCAAAGAACCCAGTATTTCATGCTCGCACCAAGCACATAGAAGTACAATACCATTACATTCGTGAGCTAATTGAAGATGAAATTGTGGAGCTAGAATATTGCCCAACAGAGGCAAATTGTGCTCACATATTCACTAAAGCACTTGGAACAGAGTAGCTCAACAGACATCTTCAACATATGGGCATAGGACTGAAACCTACTTGATTTTTCATCGGTAAACATTGAGGGGGGGTGTTAGTATATGATCAATGTCTATCCCTCATGATTGTATGCACATTTTGTAAGGCCCCCATTATGAGGAGAAGCCAAGCGTGCATTACCCAATTGATGGGAATCCCAACTTGCATGTTGGACGAAGGTCATATTGGACCATGTAAGGTATTGTAAGGAAGGGGAGTTACCAAGGTCCCCAATTGTGGGGTCCGGGGTAGCGGGGAGCAACCCCGGTTGGGGGGTCCAAGGGGGCCAGCGGGCCCCCTGGCTGGGGGGTCCATGGGGCCAGCGGGCCCCTTGGTGGGATTCAGGGGCAGCACCCCCGGTGCGACGGTAAAGGAATATTCCATGGAATATTCCCTGTCGAAGTCAGAAATCATTTATATTTGTTAGGTCGGTTCAACCGGCCTAAGCCGTGTATGTCAATTATGCGGGCAGTGGCCGCCCACACTCTATCGCCCATGTATAGCCGTCCATGGAAGGCCACCCATGATCCTATATATATATGACTTCTACACTACCTGAGACATCGAATTGAGCTAGCATACCTCTATCTTGTATCTCCCTATCTAGAGTTGTCTAGATCACCATTTAAGCTCTACCTTGAGAGCGCATAGGTGGACAATGCCATCATCTTTGTACTTGATGTTAGTAGAAAATTGTTAAGATTCTCCTATATCTGTTATCTCCTCTGTTATTGCTCCTGTGTTATATTGCATAACTATTGTTTTACATAATTTCCAACACTATCAAGTAGAACCCCACACACTCTTGAATAGTCAAGTGAATCAAAGGATGATCTGAAGACACCTAGAAGAGATATCAAGTCGTGGAACTCGAAAGTTAAAGGAAAAGTGCATGAATTAAGAGATGTAGCAAAACCATCTCAACAAATAGCCATAAGGTCTACATGGGAAAAGAAGAAACCACAAAGGTATGGACATGATACCTCATTGGTTACTACGCATTCTATATACATGGATCATGACATGAACTCTGAAGAAACCTCATCATATGAGTAGGCCAAGCATAAGCCAAAGTGGAACAATTCCATTGTGGAAGACATTGAAGCATTGTAGGAGAACAACACTCGAAACTTAGTGCCTAAGACATTAACCATGAAGGTCATGTTAATATATGTAGGTGGTGATGTGTGTGAACACACTAGGACCATCGAGGCACCTTTTTCCCTCTTTAGGAATTTTTTCCCCTCAGCTTGTACATACGCCTATAGCTCTAATGAGTCACTTATCTTTGTACAGTCTAGTAGTAATAGATTGAGTATTGTGTGTTGTGCTCCAAGCTTCTTATTCTTCCTTGTGCTCTTTTCGTGCTTCTGCAGACCTCAAACTCCAACAATCAGTATCAAAGCAGGTCGTCGCTTCATCTCGGGCGTCATTGACATCTCTCTGGTCACAATCTCAAAATCACATGAAATTTGGTTAGGATACTCAAGGTGATTAGGATTTCAGAACAACTTCACTTTCTGGTGACGAAATCATGATCTGAGCTCGTTTTGGCCTCGAAATGCACTATCATAGTGCTTCTGTAGGAAATTTTGTCGCTATGTGCCAAAGATATATACATGTTTTGGTTTGTCAGTATAAGCACCTTGAAGTTTGCTATAGGTTTAATGGAGCTCGTTAGGGTAGTTTTGTTCAACTTTTTCAGATACAATCATTTTTCTGCATCAGGGTACTTTAGTCAATGGCCATGGCTAAAAGCAATGATGTATTCCATATGTTGGCTATTGAGGATAAGTTGGATGGTACGAATTACCCATTGTGGGCTTATGTGATGCATCATGTATTAGTTGCGAAAGGAATGTGGAATATTGTGTAGGTTATTGAAAAAATCCTATTTCACCTACAAACACAGTTGTTGAAGGTGATGCAGATGGTGTTAAAGATGGTGATATTCTTCATGTTCTTGTTTTTGTTGCAATTCTTGCTGCACCTATTGTAGAGCGAATTCATTGGGATGGCAGAGATGCTCAGGCACATGCATTGATAGCCTTTTTTTGTCAAACATGCCATTATTCCTCACATTCGCTCTTGCAAAATAACTAAGGATGCCTAGGATACACTTACCACTTAATACTAGGCAAGGAATGAGGCTCGTGTTTCTTACCTCCAAAAATAGTTGGGGAGTGAGCGCATGAATGAAGGAGATTCCATGGACAATTTTCTGACAAAGATCAAAGATTTGGAGGAGCAATTGATTTCTGCTGATGAAGTCTTGCCTGCCAGTTCACTTTATGCAGACTGTTCTAAATCGTGTTCCCGATTCATATCAAAGTTTTGCTTTTACTCTTCGTTTGATGATGAAAGGCAATCCAAATGCCTTAACGTTTGAGGAGTTAGTCTCCCTTCTATTGTAGGAAGATGACTCTAGGGAAAACAGCTCCATTATGCATGTTGCAGATCAAGGTTTCATGGCTAGTCTAAAAGGAAAAGGTAAATGGAGCTCTTCTACTAGTAAGCAGAAATCTACGAATTCTGTACAATCAAAGAAGGAAGAAGAAGATGAGAGGAAAACATAAAAGCAGAAATTATTTTGCAAATACTGTAAACGAAATGATCATGTCATCAAGTGCTATCCAAAACTGGCTGCTAAAGAGGCAAAGAAGAAAGAGGTTGGAATGGTTGTTGCAGAGGCCTCTACTCCCAAAATAGAGTCTGCTAATATTATGAAGAATGAAGAATGGGAATTTACCACTGTTTGCGGTTATGAACCATATTCTCATGAATAGTGTATGTTTGCAGTAGACTCATGTGTACTTGAGCCAAGAAGACTCAAGGACTTGTGCCAATGAGACTGTACCTCAATTGCCACACAAGTGCGTATAGTGGGTACTTAACACACATCTAATTGTCAATCCGATGGAACGACGTACCAAGTGTATGAAGACATGTGCACACGTGATGGAAAATGAAGTGGTCAAGCTCGCATGCACGAGAAAAGACTAACTACCTCTCACACTCACTGAAATGCTGAAAGTGTTTGCCGTTGAGCCTCTTACAGTAGTTTTCAAAAATTCAAGGATTTCTCCTAGCTCCGAACTCCGAATATAGGCAATAGGGTACTTCTTCCGAAGCTCTCGCCAAGACGCACCTACTGGAAGTGGTTTCACTCGATTCTGACAACTTTGCTTCAAGTTATGGCCAAAATGGTGAATGGCGGGAAGCACCCACACTCACGCCACAACTCCTACAAGCTCACACACACACTACAGCTGCTCCAAATTAAGGGGAAGGGCTAGACAACAGTCATACACCTGCATATCAAGCAACACACACACATTCAAGACCAAAATGAAGATCAAAATCTGCAAGAGAGAGGCAAATTCGAAATTTTAGAAGAGCTCCTTCTTCACAATGGCAAAAAGTCTCTACAAAGAGTCACAAAGTGACTTATATACATGTGCCCTAAGTTTGGTCCTTTCACACAAGAGACCGGCACTTTATTCGCTAAAAGACTAATCTCCTACTATTTTACAAGGGATATTTTAAAACAACTTGGGATTATGCAACTAGAGGACTCCTCTAGTGCATTTACATGCCTTGAGGGAATTCTTGAAGACCTTGAAGAAGAAAAAATAGGCCCATCATTTTGAAAATTTTGGGACTCTACTCTTATGCTCCTTTGCTCTGCAACACTCTCCCCCTCTTTGTCTCTGTCGTCCCTTGACAGGCTTTAGCTTCTCGTTGGCTGCTTGTTTAAGTCTTTTGAGTGCACCCATCCAGTGGTCGAAGAAGCAATAAGGACCGTTAGACAATTGGGTATCTTATCCGAGGTTTGTCCTTTACTTCTGTTTTTGGCTTACTTTAAGAGTTCTGAATACACGCACCCAGTGGTCGGAGAAGCAATAAGGACCGTTAGAGAATTTGTTATTTTGTCTGATCTATGTCCTTTGCTTTTGTTTTGCCCCTTGGTATTCCGTATATCACATATCTGGGTTGCTGTATTCAGTTGGGTTGCCACGCACGCCACCAGTGACCTATGTCTTGCTTGTAGTACTCTGATTTGTCCTGGTTGCAAACATGTGACCCCGTTGTATTGCTTTGAGCCTGTTTTCTTTCTTTCACCGCGTAGGACCTGGATGATTCGCATTGTTGCTTGATGCGTGCCCCTGCGGGGCTTTGGGCAGAGGGTGGTTCTTCCGTTATCATGATCTTCATTCTTTATTGAGTTGTTTTTTACTTTGATCGTCTTCTTCTTCTTTTCTTGCTTGATTCCCCTTCCACACGTCGCTCCTCCTGAACTCTGTCGTCCTCGACGGGCTTTTTGTGGCGACGTGTGTATGTTTGTATGGTCTGTTGCTCTCTTTGATTTAGCAGATTCGCGTGACACAGCATGAATTCCTTCCATTGCTGAGACTTTACTCCGTCTTCTGGCGCCTGTCTATGATCAGCAAAGAAACTTGTTTCATAGGCCACCAGTCGCGCGTTCAAGTTGGAATTCATTTTGATGAAGATTTTTGAATCAATTTCAAAGAAGCCAGTGAAAAATGCTTCTTCGAAAGTTTGCATAGATGTCGAAGGCAAAAACATTAAGCGAGAATAATATGCCATGATAGTTAGTCAGCTGGGAATAGTAGATAAATAAAAAATGAGTGCTTCCGATCCTTGTGTAATTCCGATGAAATTCAAAAAGGTATATTTGGCATGTTGGAACACTTTGAGTACTGTAAGCATCATGATGAATATTTTATTTGTCATTTTTACCGCTAAATCTGGTACTGTAGCATATCTGGCAATCCAAAATTCCATAGATTTTACCATGTATTCCTCGGTCGGTAAGTAATTATGTGGCGGACTAGGTAATAGTGGATAATTGAGCCACTGACTATTAATGCTACCCTGGCGCTGACCTTCCCAAAATTGCGTCCAAGAGCGTCTGTGGGGCACAGGACAAAAAGATGGATTTACTTGAAGCTCATATGGTGATGCTTCCCATTGTACCCGCAGTGTAGGATTCTTTTCCAAAATTTTCCTTCTCCAAATGGGATCTGCCTTCTCAAATTCTTCCTGTGTATATGTGAAGGTATCCTGCCTGAATTGGAGGTTGTTATCTGGATCTTTATTTGCCGTAGACCTTATATAATGCCGCGTTTGTTCTTTAAGTAGACCGTATGGTACATTGAATGGTTTCAAAATTTGCTCTAATTGTTTATTGTCGATTTGAGCTTCCTTCATGATCTTTATGATCTGATCTTCAAACTCAGCAGTGAGTTGGGACACCAGTAGTGCCCGTTCTGGTCGGCTCAATTCTGCAATTTCTCGAGTGTTAGGTTCAAATCGAACCTCCTTTTCCGCCCTTATCGGTGAATGATATGAGGGGGGAGAGAGAGGACGTACCTCATTCTCCACAGTAGCCTCTGCGGACTTCGGAACTACTGGTGTCCCCTCGTGTTTCGTTTGTTCTAATTGATCCTGTAGCTGTTTTATCATCTCTTTCTTTTGCTTGATTTCTTCTTGAGACTGCAAAATTTTTTATTTATTTTTTTCTATTTCTTCAGCTACAATGGCGAGCTGATCGGTATCTTCTTTACAATGTAATAGGTATCTGTTTTCTACTTTTTTCCATTTAGCTCGTAGAGCTGCAGTGTCTTCCATGTATCTGCGTTCCCATTCAGCTACGGTAGCTCTTTCTTCTGTTAGTGCATCTTCATACTTAGCAACTATGTCCTCCAATTCTTTGATATTCTGTTCTGGTTGGGCTTGCATTTCAGCCGGTTGATCGCTTAGAAGTGCAGTCATAAATTCCTTGTTGCGTTGTCTTAAGCTTTCCGCTTCCTCCATGTACACTTTGAGCTGAGATTCTAGGATTTTGCTTCGTGCACTCATTCGTGTTTTTTCAGCCTTATTCACTTCTAACTTCTTTGAGAGTTCCTGGACCTGTTCTTTCAGATTCGTATTTGCCGCCTCCAGTATGTTGTATTGTGTTTTGACTTCTTGAAGTTCCTTTTCTTGCCTCAAAACTCGTTCCTTTTCAGTTGATAACTCGGTGGAAAGATTCTTACCCCAATTTTCAAGATCCTTCTTCTCCCGCATGGCTTGGTCATAATCCTCGTCAACGTCAAGCATTAGTTGTTGTGTGTCTAGTGCTGTTCTAATCATATCTTGCACCACAGGCTTGAGCTGAGCGATATCCACATTCAGCCATGTCTTAGGTATATCAGGGATTTCTCCTGTTTGTACATCTTTTCCTTTATCTACGTGGATCGTTTCGTTGTGTGGTTGTCTGATCTGTAGTTGGACTTGTTGTTGTTCTTCGTCTTTATCCACATCAATAGTTTTAGTGGCACTCCCTTGAAATGTAACATCCATGGATGAAGGCTCTGCCACAACTCTAATGGGCGTGAACGGTTCCTCTTCTTTTGTTCTATCTTCCTGCGTCTCCTTCTTGGGTATCTTCATGGATACATTTCGAGGTGGTGTGGCCTCCTTGATTTGAATGTTGGAACTTTCATTAAGTTTTAAAGTATGCTGACCTTCCATTTTTGCTTCCTTGCTTCTGGTATTTTGATCAACCTTCGTTGTGTGATCCTCCTGCTTGAGGTCTTTTTGTTCTTCGTTATAGTTCACTTCATTCAATTCCTCCCATCGTCCGTCATCTTTGGATTCGCTTTGAATATCTACATCCAATAACGAAGTATTGGGCTCCTCTTGGCCGTCCGATCCAGAACTAGAGTTATCTAGGCCTATTTCCCGATATCTATGGACTTTTGTGAGTTTGCTCTTTATTTCTCTTGCTTGGTCTGACTGCTGATAATGATGACCTTGTACTGGAAGATTGATTTGCCCTCCTGTGTACTGATGAGTTTCTTCCAGGGCTTTAGCTAAGTCTTCTTCCGTTATTTGCTTCTGTCCTTCAATAGTAGTTTTTGGGAGTACATGTATCCTTTTGGTTGTTGGTGCGTCCTCTTCCGCTTGCTTGGCCTCCCGGAGTCTTTTCATGCCTCTCATTCTGGGTTGAGAGCTAGTTTCTGCCACTTCCACGATTTTTGCTCCTTTTTTCTTTTTTGGCACAGTGGCGACTTTGACATACCTAGCCATATCATTTGAAGACGGCATTTCCTGCAAATGTTCTCTTATGCCCAAAGCGTGGTAAATCAAGATAGTCAAGGCCACACTACCATTTAGAAACTTCTTATTATTCCATTGCTTTTTAGCCTCGAACAGTCTTTCCTGGATATATGGTGTCAAATTGATTTGATTCTCGATTTGCTTTATGGCATGGGAGAGTAGTTGGACAATAATTTTCTGTGGTGCCGTGTATCGATTCATGTTGGGGAAGCAGAAATGTTGATGAATTAGTCTGACTTCCTCTTCTATATCAACTCTGTTAATGTCAACGAAAGTGCGTGTCTTCGCTCCACGACTTTCTTCTTTTATCGTTGTGACACCGTCCTTTTCCCATCCAAATGCTTCCTTGATCAATTCATGTGTGAATTGAATAATTACCCATTCTCCTCCTTTATCCATAACTCTGGCTTCTGGCACCAGTGGATCATGTAGTGCAGGCTGTAGGGTGTTCATGACTTGCGTGCATCTTTGGAAATCAGGTTTATAGATGGGTGATTCAAAATACTTGTGAATTCCTGCTTTCTTCATTATGTCAATGGTGGATTGCATCTCATGTAAGACCCTGAAATCCTGGGACATAATCGGAAAATAATGCTCTGTATCCATAATTTTGATGTTCGCCAAGAATAAGTAGTCTCCAACTGGTTGCTCATCTCTAAACCAGTGTCCCTTTGCTTTCGTGAGACTTTGGGGAGGAAATTCCTTCACCTCCTCTTGTACTGTTGCTTCAGAATCCTCAGAAGCCATCTGCACTTGTAGCGGAAAGTGTGTTAGTGTCAAAGGAAAGTATGTATCTGTTCAATGCATCGTAGTGACTATTGATGTTTTTCACTCCGTTTCCCATCATTGAGTGAGATCTCTTACCACCGTTTTTATAACTTTTCCTGAAAGAAGACAATCGTTAGTATAGCCGAAGCATTTATTTATGTACATAGTAAGTCCATTCCTATCAAAGTGAAGCTAAGATCTAATCTCTCCTGGAGAATGTGCGCCACTAGTTTTGTAATGTACATCATGTGCCAAATGCTTGGCCATGTAATGTGGCCCTATTATGCATACTTGAGGTGCATTAGAGACTTCATGAGTGCAATGGAAATCTTTGTTTCTTCGCTCGTCCAATCCTCGTGGTTGCTTAGGTTTCCAGATCCATTTCGTGACCACTAAGAGAGGTCGTTTTGTTTCTTTGATCCGTCCGGCTTCATGTGTTCTCTTTGCGTTCTCCAGTGTCCGAGTGATATTGGCATTGCTTTTCTGGTTTCTTGGATGACTCTTATGTAGTTTTGTCATTCGCCTTGTCTGATGTACTGCATCTTCCTGAGTCCTTGTAGCCTGTCCAGCTGTTTGTGTTACCTTTTTAGGAATCCATATCTGCAGTCGCGATCTTTGGGCTTCCATCAATGGTTTGGGGATCCATATGTGCAATAGTTCTTTTGGTGAGGATTTAGATGTAGTTGACTTTGTGATCCTTGCGTCTTTTTCAAGATTGGGTTCTGACTTTGCCTGGCTCTTTATCTGATCCTTGCGTACCCATTTGTAGTTTGGTCATCCTACATATGAGTATCCGCAAGTGGTTTTCCCGTGTTGTGATCTTTTGGCTCGTCGAGTGGCTTCGATAGAGTAAATTTCTTTCATTGTCGGTTTTGCCCGGACGGAATGTGCTGATTCCGGTTCTTCTTCTGGCATTGTTGAACTTGATGTGTCTACTGCTTCTAGGTTGATTTCTAATATTTGAGTAGCCGAATTACCTTCTAATGTCGTTTCCGGACAACTCTCAGGGCTTGTGATCATCTGTGTTCGAATTAGAGGTTTTACTTCTAATAGGCTAAAAATCTCCTTATGCCCTATCTTTGCCGAAATGTAGCCTTGAGCTAGATGGATACACACTTCATTCTCAATAATCCAGTCTTGTCCTAGAATTAAGTCTTCTATTAAATCCTCATCTTTGCACACTAAGACTTTCTGTTCCATGGAGGAATTGCCTAGGTGGAGGGATACATTTATCATTCCAATACATTCTAGGGTGTGACCTCCAATTCCGATCAATCGGGCTTTTGTGGGGTTCAAATTTAATTGCAGATCTTTTGCTATTCTATTTCGCATGCAGCTAAGTCCAGCTCCTGAGTCTATCAATGCATCTATCAACTTGTACTCTGTCTTGCCAATCCCTAGGTTTAGGTAAGGTTGCGTTTTGCACACACCCGTTGTATCATGATTATCGACTTGGCAATTTGCCATAGGGATAGGCTCTTCTCCTTGGAGATAGCGTTCATCTCGTTGTCTAATCCATTCTTTCCGTTTCCTAATGCGTTCCAATGCTTCTTGTCGAGCTTCCTCTCTAATTCGCTCCTCTTCCTTCTTCCTATTTTGGACACCTAGTAATCGTGCTAGCATTTGATCGGTCAAAGGTTCCATGAATCGTCTCACTCTACATCCACTGATGTAGTTAGGAAGAATGTCGCCATCTAGGGTTGCTAGATTGACTGCTCCACCAGTCTAGATTCGATTTATGATCAACGGCCCATATCCGCGTTTTTGTAATTTCTTGGCATGTTGTTTTAGGGTGTACACTAAGACTAAGTCACCTTCTTTAAGTCCCTTGTCTTTTATATGTGCATCATAATAAGCTTTTTGTCTTCTTTTTGCTGCATAAATTCTTGCCACTGCTTGTAACCTAGTCTCATGTAACTTCTCGATTTGGTCTAGTTGTTGGGATAGTTCATGTCCGTTCCACGCACACTGTTGTGCCACTTTCAGTGTTGGTATTAAAAAGTCAATTGGCAAAATTGCATTTTGCCCATACAGTAAGTTAAATGGTGTGGTTCCAATAGCCGTTTTATATGCAACCCGGAAGGCCCAAATTGCATGATGCAATTGTTTGTCCCAATCTGACCTTCCATTATTGACAATCTTTGTCAATACTGTACACAGTACCTTGTTGGAACTCTCTGCTTGTCCATTGGCTTGGGGATGGTATGGGGCTGATTTTTTATGAATCACTAAAAACTCATTCACTAAAGACTCGATTACTTCGTTGAGGAAGTGCGTTCCCTGATCACTCACAATCTCGATGGGTAATCCAAAACGGGTGAAAATATGCTCGAAGAGAAACTTGGCAGTGGTTTGAGCATCGTTCTTTCTAGTGGCTTTTGCTTCTACCCATTTGGTCAAGTAATCCGTGGCTACTATGATGTACTCCGCATGTGATCCTTTGGCAGGTGGATTGATAGGTCCTATAAAGTCAATACCCCATTTTGTGAAGGCTCTCGCGCATATCATGGGTCTTAATGGCATGTCATCTCTCCGAATTGGGTATTTAGTTCTTTGACAAGTCTCACAACTTCGTACATATGTTTCAGCATCCATATGTAGAGTTGGCCACCACAAGCCTGCAAAGAGAATCATTTTGACAGTTCTTCAGCCGAAAAAATGACCTCCTGCAGCACCTGCATGTGCCATCTCTAATATGGGTAAATATTCTCCTTCATGCACACATAATCTGAGTTGGTTATCTTTCCCTTGTTTAAACAATTGTTTGCCCATGAGTGTATAATCCTTGCTCATTTCCTCTAAGGATCGCTTTCTTGCTAAACTAGCTCCTATCTCATGCTCTTTCGTTTTGAGAAATTGTACTAATGTCTTACTCTAATTGGGCGCTATGGTCGAAAAAGGTAGAGACACATGATCTTCAGGGATCATCTCTTGGCATTCTGCACAATTGCTTACATGGTCGTGAACATTCTTTGGTAAGTCAGGCCAGTACACTCCTAATCTTTTTAGTTCTCGTATTGTTCCATGAGTCCCTTGGTGTGTTCTCCATTTGTTCACTTGTGCTTGCTTGATCAGTTGCTTTTGTTCATCCTCCTCGAAACATCTGAGTAACACACCATTGGGTTCCTTGTAGTACACACTTCCTGCAACGATGTGTAAGTTCCTTGATTGAAGAATTTCTTTTTTGCTATTCCTGTTGATTGAGTGTTGAGGGCCATGGGTGAGTATAGGGATCAATTTTTCTGCCCACTTTGGGCAAACTTCTAGATTAAACAAATAAGCATCTGGTAGATCGTCGGGCACTCCACTTGGTGGCTCTCCGTGTGTTAGCCCAGAAAGGTGGTCTGCTCTCACATGTGTGTTTCCTTTTTTCACTATTACTTCAAAATCGAACTCCATGAGTAGTAAGAACCATCGTACCAACCTTCCTCTGTTACAAGGCTTATTGACTAAATACAACAAAGCTTGATGGTCTATGAAGAATTTGAACTTGTTTGCTAAAAGGTAGTGTCTGAATTTCTTCACTACATAGACCATCCCTAAGCCTTCTCTTTCAGTAGTGGTATAATTTCTTTCCGCTTGATTCAGTTGTCTACTCGCATAGGCAATTGGATGATCGAGCTTGCCTTCGTTAGCTGGTTGGGCTAGGATACATCCAATGGCATAGTTAGAAGCATCAACATGAATATGAAAAGGCTTGCTCTAGTTTGGTGATTTCAGAATTGGGGTTGTACTAAGTCTCTTTTTCAACTCGGTGAATGCCTTCTCGCACTCTTCTGTCCAAGTAAATTGAGTCAAGAGACCATACAAGGGTTTTGCTATTATGGCATACATGTGAATGAACCTACGGTAGTATCCACAATGTCCCATAAAGGCTTGCACTTCCTTTGCATTCTTGGGTCTTGGTAAGTCTAAGATGACTTTAATCTTGTCCTCATCCGTAGATATTCCATTTCTTGAGACTATGTGTCCTAGAATTTTCCCTTGTCTTACCATGAAGACACATTTTTCTGGGTTTAAGCAGACTCTGTACTGCCTACATTTGTTGAATATCTTCCTCAGTTCGGGTATGTGATCGCATCTTTGATTAGAGTACGTGTAGAGGTCATCTACATATACTTCCATGCTTTTTTTCAAAAATTCCTTGAAAACGTGACACATCAATCGTTGGAAGGTAGCCGGTGCATTAGTGAGTCCAAAAGGCATCACTCTGAATGCATACACTCCCCATTCGGTGGCGAATGCTGTCTTATGTTGATCCTCAGTCGCAATAGCTACCTGATTGTATCTGGAGAATCCATCTAGGAAACTATAGACCTCCTTACCTGCTACTCTTTCTAATAAATGGTCCGTGATAGGTAGTGGGTAGCTGTCACGTATAGTGGCTGCATTCACCTTCTTCAAATTTATGCACACTCTCAATTTTCCATTTTTCTTAGGCACTACTACTAATGGCGATACCCACTCGGTATGTTCTATCTCATATATGAATCCTGCCGCTAGTAGTTTGTCTATTTCTTCCTTAATCTTTGCTGCATAGACTTCATTGTATGTATAAGGACGTTGCTTGGAGGGTTTTGCATCTGCTGTCATTGGTATTCGATGGGAACAAATAGTGGGTTCTACACCTTTGAGATCCTTGTAGGTCCATGCGAATACATCTCGGTACTCTCGGATAAGGTGTATGAGTTCCTCTTCCTCCTCTTCAGATACATCTTTACCAATATATGTGCATCTTTCTTCTCCCTCCTCAACTGTTACAACAATTTTTTTTGTTTGTTCCTTGTTGTCATACGCTTCTCCATCTTGTGCCTCTCGTCTAGGCATTTGAATAGCTACTTTTCTTTCCTCTACTTCGTATTTTTTAAAGTGTTCAGGAACTTCAAAAAGATCTGGGTCCGGCCCTACCTTACTCATGTCTTCCTCCTGCCTGTGTATTGCCGTAGCAGTTTCAATTGCTAAGATCTTTGTTGGTTCCTGTTCCTTCTGGTTCTGAATAGTATTTAAGTAGCTTTCTTTGGAATCAAATTCTGGTTCCATCTCTATGCTTTCATACTCCTCTTTCCATTCTTTTTCCAGGATTTCCCCTTCTTCTACTTCTTGAAGAACAACCATATAGAAGTTTACATCATAGCCTTCCTCATCTATGCATTCATTCATCGTCAAAACTTCCTCGTTTACGCATACATCTAGAGTTGCCAAAATTTCCATCCATCCATGTGGCTCAAAAATCTCATCAGGAAAAATTTGAGGCATGTAAGTTGGGTCCTCTACTGATCGATAGTTAGGGTGTCCTATCGGCCATAGTTGTTTTTTATACTCCTCCTTCTTTGCTTCCTTGCACATCCATAATTGGGCATCTTCATGCATCCAAGATTGATCACTTGATCCAGCACTGTGGATGGATAGGTCATCTTCTTCTTTGTGGACTGGATTCCATTGTAATGGAGGGACATCTCGATAAGCAAACGTGTGCAAATTTATCTTGGTGGTGTTTCCTTGATGTTGTAGATATAATGAATCTCTGCCCCAATCTTGTACAACCCGCATTTGTCTCATGAAGGGTCGCCCTAATATCATTTCGTAGTTGTTTGCTTTCTCGAACTTACAAATAGCTAATGTGTGTTCAAATTCTACCCCACAGGTGGTGAGTGTGATTCGTTCCAATATTCCCAAGGGTCTTTCCACATGACCGTCTGCTAGTTGGAGTTTCATGCGAGTGGGTCCCAATGCAGGTTTTCCCCACATTTCCCATATCTCCTTGGTGGCAATCCCTACCCCGGCTCCTGTGTCCAGAATGGCCTTGGTCATGTACCCATTGTGGGTGACAGGTAAGCATGTATTACCTTCATCTCCTTCACTAAATTCCCCCACTTTATCAACTGGAATTTGTATTGCGGATTGGTTTTCCTTTTCCTTTCCTTTCGTTTCCCCTTTTTCTGGTGGTGGTTCTAATTGATCTGCTAACTATCTCCATAGTTGTGGTCTAAGTTGAAGCAACTCTTCCACCGTCAATTTGCATTGCACCTTTATTTTCTTAAGTTCTGTTAGATTGTGTGAACTCTCTTCTGAGTTTCCTTTTTACTTCCCATGCACTGTGGGTGCTCGTATTATTATAGACTCTCTTTCGTATTCTCCCATGTAGTTGGGCAATGTTGAAATGCTCAGGGCTTCCTCTCTACCTCTATCAAATCTTGATACTTCCTCATATGCTTCCTCCAGGTTAAGGTGGGGTTGACAATCTTCCCCATCTATTTCATCAAAAGGAGGTGGACTGATTCCATTCTTTTTCCATTGTTCCTCTCTAATTCTATCCACAAGTCTTTTGGCCAATCAGCCTCTAGGTCTGGTATCATGGATACCTGTTCCTCTTGTGCTTTTATTCGTTCACCTTGATCATCTTCCCTTCTAGGTTCCTTATCCTTGGGTTGGATGCATTCTTCGTATAGACCCTGTGCAATCCTTGTTTCTGGTAAAACTGGGATTGTCTTTTCTAGAGTCGCTTGTGCTACTTCCATGAGTTTCCGGCATATTGCCAATCTTTCTTTTTCTAATTCCCCTTGAGGATAGAGTTTTTCATGTTGCTCTATATTTGGGCCTATTTTGATTCTAGCTTGGTAAGCTTTTGTAGAGGAGGTACTGGGGTATCCGCTTTTAACAAAGTAGAGAATGAAAACTAAACACGTCCAGTCCATCACCTACTCAAGGGGGGTTCTCTTTAGGGAAGTATACCCTTTAACATTTCTGTGAGCAGGTAGATAACACGGATTGCACAGAGTGGAATACTTCAGAAAATATGGACAACAATTGACCAAGGAAGACCATACACTTCTTGATTCGATTCAGATGATTACAAGATTTGTCAAGGAAATGCTCAAAAACTAATGCTCAGAGCTTCGTGGTACTCTGTGTAGATAAATACAGATCAATACAAATGATGAAGGAATTACTCAAGAGAATAGAGCTTAACACCAATATTGTCTCACGGAAAAGAAAGAAAATCCAAGACACTCTCTTACACTATAGTGCTCATAGCCCTCCACTGAGAAGCCTACCCTCTGTATCCACACTACAGAGTAGCTCCTACAATAGGCTTGAAACCACCAAGTGCAAGAGAGGACTTCTGCACGTATACACGCGTCAAAGTAACTCTAAAATGTACCCCAAAAAGTGTGTACAGTGTGTATGTAACCAAATGAGCACAAATCCCTTGATTTTATAGGCCCCAATAGGCCAAGAGGCCTTGCCGAATCTTCTCGTCCATTGATCACGCGCCGGTGGAATGCCCAAAATTGGAGGAGTAGGTCAAATATTCCCTAGATTTGAACTGGGTCCACACCAATAGGTAGTCGTCGTGAATGGTTGGCGGCAAAAAGTTATTCCCTGCTTCCACTTTTCACAATCACCTACCATCTGAGATTCGCATTTTGTGGTGTGGTTATTTCCTCACTAATGGCTTCATTACCTTTCGTTGTTGCATTATTCTACCGAGCTTCCATTTCTTCAAGAATCTGTTCACAACCTTAGGAATATCTTCTCCATTTTGAGCAATCACTTTGAAGACCTTCAACTTTACATCAGGAATGCGATCTTTGATAAGGTTTATGATGCCATTTAGAACATCATCAAAATCTTGAGCATTTCCATTCTTCCCTTTCTCTTCTCCAAGAGCTTCCATAATGCCTTTCTTCTTCATCTGTTCCTTCACCATAATTCTATTCTGATCAAATTCTGGCCTTGTAGCTGCTGGTCCATCGCTTATCTCATGATCACCAGCTGAAGATACATTAGCTTCCACTATCAAATCCTCTGCCACATTCAAATTGATGCCCAGCTTGTGGGTGTGAAGATGTGTGTGAGTGTGAAGGAGTGTGTGTATGTGTGCGTGCATGTGGGTGTGTATGTGCGGGAGTGTGCGATAGTGTGGTTATGCATGTGTGTATGTGTGGGTGTGGGTTTGTGTGGGTGTGCGTGTGAGTGAGTGTGTATGTGTGAGTGGAAGTGTGTGTGTAGGGGTGTGTGTGCAATTGTGTGGGTATGCATGTATATGCGTGAGTGAATGAGTGTGTATGTGAGTGAGGGGACAGGATGCAGGCGGGGAAAGCTGTGAAAGGAGAGAAGAGGGGCGGGTGCGGGCGGAGAGAGGAGGGCGGAGGGCGGAGAGAGGAGGGGCGGGGGGCGGAGAGGGATGCGGGTGCGGGCGGAGAGAGGAGGGCGGAGGGCGGAGAGAGGAGGGGCGGGGGCGGAGAGAGGAGGATGGCAGAGAGAGAGAGGGGCGGAGGGCGGAGAGAGGAGGGGCGGGGGCGGAGAGAGGAGGGGCGGGGGCGGAGAGAGGAGGATGGCGGAGAGAGAGAGAGGGGCGGAGGGCGGAGAGAGGAGGGCGGAGGGCGGAGAGAGGAGGGGCGGAGGGCGGAGAGAGGAGGGCAGAGGGCGGAGAGAGGAGGGGCGGAGGGCGGAGAGAAGAGGGGCGGAGGGCGGAGAGAGGAGGGCGGAGGGCGGAGAGAGGAGGATGGCGGAGAGAGAGAGGGGCAGAGGGCGGAGAGAGGAGGGCGGAGGGCGGAGAGAGGAGGGGCGGAGGGCGGAGAGAGGAGGGCGGAGGGCGGAGAGAGGAGGGCGGAGGGCGGAGAGAGGAGGGGCGGAGGGCGGAGAGAGGAGGGGCGGGGGCGGAGAGAGGAGGATGGCGGAGAGAGAGAGGGGCGGAGGGCGGAGAGAGGAGGGGCGGGGGCGGAGAGAGGAGGGGCGAGGGCGGAGAGAGGAGGGCGGAGGGCGGAGAGAGGAGGGGCGGAGGGCGGAGAGAGGAGGGCGGAGGGCGGAGAGAGGAGGATGGCGGAGAGAGAGAGGGGCGGAGGGCGGAGAGAGGAGGGCGGAGAGAGGAGGGGCGGAGGGCGGAGAGAGGAGGGCGGAGGGCGGAGGGCGGAGAGAGGAGGGCGGAGGGCGGAGAGAGGAGGGCGGAGGGCGGAGAGAGGAGGGCGGAGGGCGGAGAGAGGAGGGGCGGAGGCGGGGCGGGTGTGGGCGGAGAGCGGAGAGAGGAGGGGCGGAGGGCGGAGAGAGGAGGGCGGAGGGCGGAGAGAGGAGGATGGCGGAGAGAGAGAGGGATGGCGGGGAGAGGGAGGGGAAAGAGAGAGAGAGAGAGAGAGAGAGAGAGAGAGAGAGAGAGAGAGAGAGAGAGAGAGAGAGAGAGAGAGAGAGAGACAGAGAGAGAGAGAGAGAGAACAAGAGAGAGGGCGGGGAGAGAGAGAGAGAAAACAAGAGAGATGGCGAGGAGAGAGAAAACGCGGCAGAGAGAGAGAGAGAAAGAGAGAGAGAGAGAAAAAGAAAAAAGGGGGGTCACACGCGGGGAGAGAGAGAGAGAAAGAAAAAGGGAGAGAGGGAGGAGGAAAGAGAGTGCCCTTAGTGACCAAAAAGTGAAATTTATCAGGATTCAATTTCAAACCTGTTTTGAGACATTGCTCAAAAATTTCTTTTAGATTTTCCAAATGGTCATGGAAATCTTGAACTGCTGCCCTCTTATCTGTACCTGAAAATACTGAAAAGTTGTAATAAAGTAAGTCTATGATCCAAGGGTCTGGCCGGTTCAGACAGATCTGAAATCGGACACCGTTGGTCATCCGTGTGTATGACCAAAGATCTCGAGTTTAGACTTACTAGGAGGTCTTGTGCTCTTGTGAACAAGTGAACCACTTAGCTTAGTGGTTAAGTCTCAAGGATGTGAAGGACGAGGTCTTGGGTTCAATCCCCATGAGGTACATGGGAAGAGTATTTTGCCCAAAGAGCTCTAGAACCTTCTAGAAGCATCCACTGGACACTTGGCGCACATGTAGTTACATGGCTGACACTTGGCTGGTTAGTATCCACCTGCCCAAGAAGGTAGTCCCCTGGAGAGAGCTATATATAGAGGCATTTGGTTGGGAGGAGAGTCATCTCTCTAGCATGTGGTGGTCGTAATCCTCGTTCTCTTGCATTGGTATCAGAGCTCAAGGTTGAGTTTCCATGGTGACCTTGAGAAGTCCATCATCATCTTCATATAGGAGTTCATTATCTTCGGATAGGAATTCACTCATCGTTTCTTGATGCCTCTCCCTGCGAGGGCTTATGAGTAGCAAAATGTGAGGGATCATCTCTGCCGCTAGCTCGCAAGAGATTCGAACCCAGAACCTCTCATTTGGAGAGTTCTGGCGTATCCAGAAGCCCCATGCGCTCGCGGTACTCAACGTCGAATGGCGCCAATACATGTGCAGAATAATTCACGCTAAAGAAGAAGGGGCACAACGCTAAAAGCGCCAAAAACATGATCTCTGCTGTGAGCGACAGGATTCGAACCCTCGTCACCCCGTTCAGAGGACGCTGCTCTATCCATACGGCCTAGCAGGCGTTCGCGAAGTCACTCCGAGAGTAGCTGATTTTATACATGACCAGCGCTGAAGAAGACTTCATAAGGAGCTTAAAAGGAGAAAGCAGTACTGAGTTACAGCGAGGGATTCGAACTCCCGCCCCCCTGTTAGGAGCGCACTGCTCTATCCACAAGAGCATCATCATCCAGGTCCGCGGGTGCTCGAACACACAACCTCTGGTCTGAAGTTATTCCGCCTATCCATAAGGCCACAGACGTTCTCGCGACCATCATGGAGAATGTATCTTATTATGATCAGTTGGCGCTGAAGCAGACGCTATCCAAAAGTTCAAGCTACATCAGGTGGACGCCGGGAATCGATCCCGCGACCTTGCAGAGGGACCACAGAGCCTTATCCACTGAAGTAAAGGTTTATCGTGATATCTTTCTCTGCATATCTTATACAGTTCAATCATATCTCTGCTCTGCTAATCCCGAGCCGAGATCATCTCATTTTGATTAACCTTTGGAGTTTGCTTATTTCCCCAACCGAACCCGAGTACATATCTGTGGTGGTTCAAGCTGAAGAAAGTTAAAGTTTTAAGCAAAGTTTGATGGAAGTGGAGTTGTGGAGTGAAGATCCGCAGGCGTTTGGTAATCAAAGTCAAACCTACTTTGAATTCGGACCAAAGTCTTGAGAGAATAGCTCTTCCAAAGGATCAAGGGAAGGACGTAGCTCTATGTGGAGCTAAGTATTTTCCAGTTCTTGCTTGGCCTTAATGCTTGATTTATCTTGTTTTCATTATTCTACACTTAATCCTAGATGCACATTGAAATAGCCAAGATTTCAATTGATTAAGTCTAGATTAGAATAATGAATTAATCCATTTTTCATTCCAAGCATTAGTTTGCATTAAGGAAAGACTTGATTTTAAAAAGATCCTTGTGCATCAAAGAATGTATTTTGGTAGTTTAAATACATATTTCCTTTCCATTGAGTAAGTTTTCTATTGCACTTCAAGGGTATGTTTTTATATCATAGTGCATTAGGACAAAGGAAAGGATATACATGCATCAGGATTGCATGATATACATTCTTAGTACAAGAAAAAATCGTACATCAAGTTCATGCATGATTGTTGTATTATTTTTTGGGCATGCAAAGAACATGCATGCATACGCATGTGAGCATATGCTTTTGCATGTAGATACATGCATTTGCATGGAAGAATGGAATGCTGTTTGCAAGTAGATATGAAAATGTACTCTCTTAGTATTTAGCTTACTTTGTAAAGCTCGCAGTTTGACATTAGGGAAGACCAAGGACTAGTTAGTTGCAAAGACATACTAGTTCTAGTTTGCAACTCAAGTAATTAGTCAATTTCTTCCCAAGTCGATACTCTACTATCAAACATAAATACTTAATGAGAATTAAGTATGTTAGATGTCTTGCTAGGTATAAGTAAGCACTAAGAGAAGGTTAAGTAATAAATTTCCTTGATGACCAAGAAAATTTAATTACTTGCAAACTCTTTTGTGATGTATGATGACTCTAAGTCCTGGATGTACTTAGAAAGTCATGCGGATAAAGCTTTAGTTGATTAGTTATATATTTTATGTAACTTCTCAAGCATCCCAAGGTTGGATGAGAACATCAACTATATTTCCAAACTTCCATGAGCACTCTTCTATTTAGAAGATTTCGAAAGTTTTAAAGACGTTTCTTGTGGTTTCAAGATTTATATCTCATGATGAAACCTCGATAAGTGACTTTTTGCAATAGAGATACGAAATAGTCAAGCCTTCTATTTCATGTGAGATCATTCTCCTACTATGTTCAAGATGAATTTAGTTTTGGGAAGGAAGATGTTCCAAGTAGAGGATCTTAATTGATTCATGAACTCCTCCCAAAATATATATAAATTCATATTATATGATAGGTCCAAGGAATGATGAAGGCAAAATCTCTTTAGGATATAAATATTTTGCCAAGATATAAAGGTACCAAGCTTTTATAAATTTTTATTTGATTTCATCTCAAGGAGTGATGAAAATCAAAGGTTAAACCTCAACATCAATTGATCCTTGATATCAATAAAAGGATGTTAGGTTCTATAATTGCATCTCTAGTAAATGATGCAACTAGCTAAGCAATCTTTAGGAAATAATATAAGTTCCTAAAGACTTGAAGCAAGTATGAACTTTTTATTTAGGAGTAGAAAGTTCCAAGAAATAGATCTTGAATCCATGAACTTCTCCTAAACAAGTTATAAAGTTCAAAGTTGTGTTCACAGTAACATTACTATTGGATCAATCATCAATAGATGCTTGGACTTTAAACATAATTTTGATTGGTGAAATATGTTTAAAGGACTCTAGTAACATCTGACGATTGACCAATAATAATGAGTCTTGTATCAAACTCGAGAATAGAAGTCGATATCACATAAATGGAAGTTTAACTTAAACTTTCATACTGGCAAATGTGATATTTCGTCTCTAGTTTGATACTCAAGAAATGAATACAATTGAATCAGTAAATTTTTTGGATATTATTTGAAAGAAGTTCTTTCAAATATTCTTTTTACAAACGATTCCAAGATGAATCATTAGACTGGAAAGCAAAAAATTCCAAGATGAATCATTTTGCTTCAAATTATAGCCTAGTATTACTTGATAGGAATCAAAAAGTTCTTGAAAGCAAAATCTCCCCAGATGTGAGACTAGCATCTTTCAAGAGAAGTTTTATAGCAAGTAGTTCCCAGCAAATCCCTAACCACTAGTTTTGGTATTTAAATCCAAATAAGTGATATAACCTTAAGGTATATCAAAGATTCTTAGCTTTGGAATCTGAAAAGCATTAGAAAATGCTTGGACTTGTGTAAAGGGAAAGATCTCTAAAATCCTGCAGGTAAGCAAAGAAGCTTAAAGATAGTTAAAGAGATCTTAAAGATAAAGACTACGTCTTTATTTTTATCGCAAGATCAACCAGACTTGATCAATCTTGGCCATGATTGTCCAAGTAATGTGCGATTAGAACTACTTTGTAGATTGCCCAAGTATTGGCAATAAAATTCCTTTTGGGAATTATTCACTCAAGTTCCATTTATTCGATGGAAAACTGTGAAAAAAAAGTAAGTTGTTCCAAGTCTGAACAGAGTAAAGAAATTCCAAGAATGTAGTCTGCAACCATGAAAATGGTAATTAAGTCTATGGAAGGTAAAACATAAGTGTTTACCTATCCTTAAAGGGATTTTGGTACAAATCCAGAAAGCATGAGCGGATGCTTAAGACTTAAGCAGTAAAGAGATTCCTAAATAAAGTCCCCGGGGTAGGTACCTAAAGCAACAGTAAAGAAAGGAATCTAAAAGATAAGAAGTCAAAAGCTCTTGTCGCTACAAAATTGGTCAAGGGTAAACCAATTGAACTTGAATTCAAGAAAATTCAAGTACTTGGAATTTTGATTGGTTTTCATTTGAAAACCCCAGTAAAGAAGAATTGATATTCTGTTAAGAGGTTTTCAAGTTTCCAAAGCAAAGCACATGATTATGAGGTGATCATGCGAAGGAATCAAAACCTAGGAAAATCTAGTTAGAGGTAATGCCTGAAACTTCCAATTCTTGTAAAAGAATTGAAGAAATAAGGTACTCTATCAAGAGATGTTTAGACTTTAGGATAAGAATCACCCACACATTAATGTGAATATAAAATAGGGTGGTATGGGACACCAGATTTTATACTCAGATTGATGTAGAAAAGATGGAATGGGACACCGGACCGTGGGATGATGATTATCTTTTAGTCCTAGTTTGGATTTTGAAGTTAGGTTTCATCCTCAAGGGAATTAAGACTTCAAGAAAAGTTTAATTCGTAAAGGATGAAAGTAGTATCTTACGATACTTCAAGGTAACTTCAAGATTAAGGAAACTGAAGATATGAAGTAAGTAACTTCCAAGATCTTCTTAAGACACTTCAAGCTTAAGTGTTATTGATCAGAAATATTTGATAAATTTCTGAAAGAAGTTGGACTTTTACTTTGAGTTGATCTTTTCAACTAAAGATTCAATTGACTAAGTCAAGTATCAAGTTCCTAGTGTAACTTGATAAATTCACTCTTTTAGACTCAAAGAAATGCACAAGAATTGCATCACGGAGTCAAAAAGATTGAATGTGATCTGAACTTAGTCTCAAGTGAAGCATTATTTGAATACAAAACTCATCAGCGTAACCTCAGTGGGTCGACACACTGATGTTGGTTACCACACTCGTATCTTGTGGTTGGATGATGTTTTTGGTTTTCTTTGTATCTTTTTGAGAATCCAGCTTATTTCTCTTAAAGATAAAGACAATGCTTCAATATCTTATTGAAATAGATCGTTGAGAAGTTAAAGTCCTGAGTCAACTAGACTTTGACTCATAGCAAGTTTATGTATGTGCGAAGTTTGAATTGGTTGTACAAAGTCTTAGTTATCTCTTTCCGCTTTCCAAATCTTTTGGAATTGACTCAGATATGGTATCTGATTTCTTTTTGCAAAAGACCAGGGATAGCCGGTTAGAATTAGATAACTAACTTGAACATCCTAGATAGATGTTATGTACAAGAACCTTTTCAATCTTCAAAAGATGATAAGTCTAAGTAGACTTATTCATTTGATTTTGCTTCAAGTTATAGCATAGATGATTTCCTGGAGTCCAGTATACTCTAGAATAGGGAAGTTAGGAATTGCTCATCAGATTGACAATTCCCAAGAACTTTCAGTTAAAAGTCTTTGAAAAAAGTCCTAAGTTGGACAATTTTCATTTTGAATTTGAATTGGTGAAGTTAGTATGGTTGATTCCACCGAAATGGTAAACTTTCTCCTACAGTTTACAAAGGATTTTTAAACTCATAAGGACAAAGTAGTCCTCTAGTCGAGTGAAAAAATCCAGTAACTGTTAGATAAAAGTAAACCATCATACAGACATCTAAAGTTAGATGTATGGGACAACCAAACTTCAAGTTCTCCAAAACAAATTCAAGTGAATCAAGAATTCTCAAAGTCTTGCGAGGGCTAAAGAATCCCACCTTCATTACTAAGCCCATGCACCAGTTATGCCTAGAAATGGACTCGTAATTTGAATCCACCTAATTCACATGTTTGTGCCTAGATCGCACATCCAGAAACTGTGAATTAGCCAGGGATGTCATTAGATCCACCCTTATTATTCTTCACTAGTTTGTACTTTGTCCCGTTTATCAACGTGCAAACCTGGATAGTGTTTTGAACCATTTGGGCAGGGATGCCACCACAGAGATGAGACATGTTCTTCCAGTTCTAGAACATGATCATGTTCTTCCAATTTTAGAACATGAGGCTCGGGGGTTGCCTACAGTATGTATATAGCTCTATTTTCGAGGACGAAAATATTTTCCAAGGGGGGAAGAATGTAATAAAGTAAGTCTATGATCCAAGGGTCTGGCCGGTTCAGACAGATCTGAAATCGGACACCGTTGGTCATCCGTGTGTATGACCAAAGATCTCGAGTTTAGACTTACTAGGAGGTCTTGTGCTCTTGTGAACAAGTGAACCACTTAGCTTAGTGGTTAAGTCTCAAGGATGTGAAGGACGAGGTCTTGGGTTCAATCCCCATGAGGTACATGGGAAGAGTATTTTGCCCAAAGAGCTCTAGAACCTTCTAGAAGCATCCACTGGACACTTGGCGCACATGTAGTTACATGGCTGACACTTGGCTGGTTAGTATCCACCTGCCCAAGAAGGTAGTCCCCTGGAGAGAGCTATATATAGAGGCATTTGGTTGGGAGGAGAGTCATCTCTCTAGCATGTGGTGGTCGTAATCCTCGTTCTCTTGCAAAAGTCATCCATGAAAATGCGTAGAAAGGTTGTTAACCATTTGCCCAATATCAGATACATCGTTCTATTAAATGAAGCCGGTGCATTCTTCAAACCAAAAGCCATTCGAGTATAGACATAAGTGCCCCAGGGAGTGACAAAGGCTGTTTTGTCCCTATCATCAAGATGGATCACTATCTGATTGTAGCCACTAAAACCATCCAAGAAACTATACAAAGTGTGACCAGCTACTTCTTCAAGTACTTGCTCTGTGAAGGGCTGAGGAAATCCATCTTGAATAGTCACTTTATTCAAAGCACGAAAATCAACACATACTCTTATTTTTCCGCTATTTTTCTTGGGCACAATAACCATAGAGGAGAGCCACCTGGAATGTTCTACTGGCACAATTATACCTGCTTCCTCTAGTTTTGTAATCTCTGCCTTTACCGCCTCTGCATACTTCGGATTGAGTCGATATGGCCTACTTCTTACTGGCGCGGCTCTCTAAACTAAGGGTATCCGATGTAACCCAAGCTCTTCTGGTATTCCTGTTAAATCTTTGTAGGACCATGCGAAGACACTTTTGTAAGTAAAAAGCAAAGAAGTTACCTTTTGTAGCAAAGGAGGATAATGCCACAACCAGGATGCCAAGTGAACTATTTGAGGGTTCTCTTCATCCCCTAAATTTACTTCTTGAACCAATGTTTCAGAATTGGTCTTGCTTGAGAAATCATCTCCACTATATGCAGGAGTGGATTTTAATTTATATTCTGCAACATGTTCTTTCATCCAACCTTGAGGTATATCTGCAAAAGGGAGATCTTCTCTGCTCTTAGGTTCATAATTTTCCCTCTCTGATACTTTTATATTGGTAGCCTCTTCAAAGATTGTATTTTCCTTCAGTTGCTCATTCTCCAACACCTTGTGGTCTTCATTGCCCTTTTCTGTAATTTCCTTATCTGCAACTTCTTCCTCAATTTCATTGATCTCCACTGTGCAACACTCTGCACTTCCCATCATCCAATTTAACAATGTATCATCTTCTTGGGGTAGAGAGGGCATTACCTGAGTATCCACAGTATATCCAGTAGTTTTTCCTGAGTCGAATCCTTCTTCCAAATGTAGTTGCAGTTGGCTATTGGTATTTGTTGAAATCCATAGTTTATTTTTTCCCCAATCTTGCAAAGCTTTTGCTTGTCTCAGCCAAGGTCTCCCCAGGAGTAGAGGGTAAGAAGTCTCCTGTGGAAGTGCAATAACAACAAAATCTAGAACAAAATGGCAGCCCTGCACTATCATAAGTACCTTTTCGACAATACCCAGTGGTGCAACCCGACGTTGATCTGCTAATGTGACTGTGAATGGTGCCAACTTGGTGGGGTTCAATTTCAGCTTCTTCATTGTAAAATCTGGCATTAAATTGATACCAGAGCCTCCATCTATGATCATACCTGTGAGAGCTTCATCCTTTATACAAACAGATAATCTTGAGCTTTGGTAGTCTGCTAAGGGTGCAGGGGGAAAATCAACCATGAAACCATCTATACTAGGTGATTGGACCAAGTGAGCAGAGTGTATAATCTTTAGTAAGTCACTTCTTATTTTTGAATCCATCCTTATAAGTTCATATAAACTAACCTTGTGATGAATACCTTTCAATATCTGCTCAATGTCTACCTTATGAACATCTTCTTTCAAACTTGTTGATTGGTCCCTCATAGTAGTAGCCATCTTTTCATAAGCTCCTTCAATTTCTACTTGGTCCTTCCATCCAGACTTCTTTTCTTCCTCTTTATCCTGAAATCCTTGTTGTTCCTCCCTATGGATTGCTGCTGCTTGTCTAGCTCTAGTCATCATGGGCATTGCAGAGGATGAAACAGCATAAGACTGAGTGGTTTTCCCTTCTTCATGTGGAGAGACTTCAATCATGTGGATTGGAGCAGGATGACCCTTTGGGCAATCTTTGGTATAATGATCCTTTGCCTCTGGGCAATGTTGACAGGGAGGTGTATCTTCTGGGAGAGAACACCTATTTTGCATGTGGCCGTACTCACCACAACGATAGCACATCAAAGGTCTATTATATCTAGGCTTTGCAGGCCGATTCTCCTCTCTATTTGATGTATTTGAGGTACTAGCATAATATGAATCTAAATTTTGAGGGTTACGTCTCTGCTGTGTACCCTTGAGGTAGTAGCAATCCCTAGCTTCATGACCATCCTTTCCACAAAATTGACAACTTACCTTAATAGGGCAATTAGCATTGGAATGTCCATTGTTGTTACAAATTGTACACCAAATTTGTCTCCTTATATCTTGAGTGGTCTTCAAATCTTCTAACTCACGGCGAAGTTGGGCTACTTCATCATCAGTGCGACGCAGTGGCGGCAAGACCTTCTCTTCTTGTTGATTTTGTTGCATCTTTAATGCTTCCAATTCCCTCCTCAGTTGCTCAATAGGATCCATGTCTGCAGCGTACTTTGGTTGTGCATCCCCTTCGAAATGTTGCCTTGCTTCTTCAATGCGTGATGCCGCTGCAACAAAATCATTGAGGGTCGCATCCAATCTAAGAGACTCACAAAGCTTCTGCTGAGATGACCTGGGCAGAGCCTTTTCTATCCACTTTTTAACCAAAAAGTCACCGGGAGCATGTGGCAGACGTGCAACAAGTGCTTTTGTTCTAGTGTGAAGTTCATGAAAAGATTCACCTGGTCTTAGCTTCAAATTCTCTAGCTGATCTAGAGCTCTTTCCGAAGAATCACTTGGTCTGAATGTTTGTGAGAACGCCGCCTTCAGAGCTTCCCATGTAGTGAAATGGCCATCTGCATATTGACTATACCATTTATCTGCAAGACCCTCCAATGTGGATGGAAAAAGTGCCAGCATTGCATCCTCTCTATTTTGCAAACCTCTTCCACGGCATAAAGAGATGAATCTTCTCACATGATCATCAGCATCCTCATAGGCTTGTCCCTTGAAGGTAGGGAATTTGATATTTAATCTGGAGAGTAAATGAGAGAGATCCTCCATTTGTACTGGTGTTTCTTCGGACGTATCTAAGGAGAAGTCTAGAGTTCTCCTATACCCCTCTTTTGACAATGGTGTCGCACCCAAATCAATAGATAAATTTAGGGAGGGCAGAGGGGAGGTAGACTCACTAGCCGTGGTTATTGCTAACTTGTTAAGGCTCCTCCGAACACGAAGAGACTCCTTATCTGCTCGTGTATGGGTCATGTACCTACTTGCCAATGTAATAGGGCAAAAATACCTCTCACAGAAATGCAAAGGTCCCACCGTGCGTGCCAAACTGTAGAGGAGGTACTGGGGTATCCGCTTTTAACAAAGTAGAGAATGAAAACTAAACACGTCCAATACATCACCTACTCAAGGGGGGTTCTCTTTAGGGAAGTATACCCTTTAACATTTCTGTGAGCAGGTAGATAACACAGATTGCACAGAGTGGAATACTTCAGAAAATATGGACAACAATTGACCAAGGAAGACCATACACTTCTTGATTCGATTCAGATGATTACAAGATTTGTCAAGGAAATGCTCAAAAACTAATGCTCAGAGCTTCGTGGTACTCTGTGTAGATAAATACATATCAATACAAATGATGAAGGAATTACTCAAGAGAATAGAGCTTAACACCAATATTGTCTCACGGAAAAGAAAGAAAATCCAAGACACTCTCTTACACTATAGTGCTCATAGCCCTCCACTGAGAAGCCTACCCTCTGTATCCACATTACAGAGTAGCTCCTACAATAGGCTTGAAACCACCAAGTGCAAGAGAGAACTTTTGCACGTATTCACGCATCAAAGTAACTCTAAAATGTACCCCAAAAAGTGTGTACAGTGTGTATGTAACCAAATGAGCACAAATCCCTTGATTTTATAGGCCCCAATAGGCCAAGAGGCCTTGCCGAATCTTCACGTCCATTGATCACGCGCCGGTGGAATGCCCAAAATTGGAGGAGTAGGTCAAATATTCCCTAGATTTGAACTGGGTCCACACCAATAGGTAGTCGTCGTGAATGGTTGGCGGCAAAAAGTTATTCCCTGCTTCCACTTTTCACAATCACCTACCATCTGAGATTCGCATTTTGTGGTGTGGTTATTTCCTCACTAATGGCTTCATTACCTTTCGCTGTTGCATTATTCTACCAAACTTCCATTTCTTCAAGAATCTGTTCACAACCTTAGGAATATCTTCTCCATTTTGAGCAATCACTCTGAAGACCTTCAACTTTACATCAGGAATGCGATCTTTGATAAGGTTTATGATGCCATTTAGAACATCATCAAAATCTTGAGCATTTCCATTCTTCCCTTTCTCTTCTCCAAGAGCTTCCATAATGCCTTTCTTCTTCATCTGTTCCTTCACCATAATTCTATTCTGATCAAATTCTGGCCTTGTAGCGCTCCATCGCTTATCTCATGATCACCAGCTGAAGATACATTAGCTTCCACTATCAAATCCTCTGCCACATTCAAATTGATGCCCAACTTGTGGGTGTGAAGATGTGTGTGAGTGTGAAGGAGTGTGTGTATGTGTGCGTGCATGTGGGTGTGTATGTGTGGGAGTGTGCGATAGTGTGGTTATGCATGTGTGTATGTGTGGGTGTGGGTTTGTGTGGGTGTGCGTGTGAGTGAGTGTGTATGTGTGAGTGGAAGTGTGTGTGTAGGGGTGTGTGTGCAATTGTGCGGGTATGCATGTATATGCGTGAGTGGATGAGTGTGTATGTGAGTGAGGGGACAGGATGCAGGCGGGGAAAGCTGTGAAAGGAGAGAAGAGGGGCGGGTGCGCGCGGAGAGAGGAGGGCGGAGGGCGGAGAGAGGAGGGGCGGGGGGCGGAGAGGGATGCGGGTGCGGGCGGAGAGAGGAGGGCGGAGGGCGGAGAGAGGAGGGGCGGAGGGCGGAGAGAGGAGGGGCGGAGGGCGGAGAGAGGAGGGGCGGGGGCGGAGAGAGGAGGATGGCGGAGAGAGAGAGGGGCGGAGGGCGGAGAGAGGAGGGGCGGGGGCGGAGAGAGGAGGGGCGGGGGCAGAGAGAGGAGGATGGCGGAGAGAGAGAGAGGGGCGGAGGGCGGAGAGAGGAGGGCGGAGGGCGGAGAGAGGAGGGGCGGAGGGCGGAGAGAGGAGGGCGGAGGGCGGAGAGAGGAGGGGCGGAGGGCGGAGAGAAGAGGGGCGGAGGGCGGAGAGAGGAGGGCGGAGGGCGGAGAGAGGAGGATGGCGGAGAGAGAGAGGGGCGGAGGGCGGAGAGAGGAGGGCAGAGGGCGGAGAGAGGAGGGGCGGAGGGTGGAGAGAGGAGGGCGGAGGGCGGAGAGAGGAGGGCGGAGGGCGGAGAGAGGAGGGGCGGAGGGCGGAGAGAGGAGGGGCGGGGGCGGAGAGAGGAGGATGGCGGAGAGAGAGAGGGGCGGAGGGCGGAGAGAGGAGGGGCGGGGGCGGAGAGAGGAGGGGCGGGGGCGGAGAGAGGAGGATGGCGGAGAGAGAGAGAGAGGGGCGGAGGGCGGAGAGAGGAGGGCGGAGGGCGGAGATAGGAGGGCGGAGAGAGGAGGGCGGAGGGCGGAGAGAGGAGGGGCGGAGGGCGGAGAGAGGAGGGCGGAGGGCGGAGAGAGGAGGATGGCGGAGAGAGAGAGGGGCGGAGGGCGGAGAGAGGAGGGGCGGAGAGAGGAGGGCGGAGGGCGGAGAGAGGAGGGCGGAGGGCGGAGAGAGGAGGGGCGGAGGCGGGGCGGGTGTGGGCGGAGAGCGGAGAGAGGAGGGGCGGAGGGCGGAGAGAGGAGGGCGGAGGGCGGAGAGAGGAGGATGGCGGAGAGAGAGAGGGATGGAGGGGAGAGGGAGGGGAAAGAGAGAGAGAGAGAGAGAGAGAGAGAGAGAGAGAGAGAGAGAGAGAGAGAGAGAGAGAGAGAGAGAGAGAGAGAGAGAGAGAGAGAGAGAGAGAGAGAGAGAGAGAGAACAAGAGAGAGGGCGGGGAGAGAGAGAGAGAGAAAACAAGAGAGATGGCGGGGAGAGAGAAAACACGGCAGAGAGAGAGAGAGAGAGAGAGAGAGAGAGAGAGAGAGAGAGAGAGAGAGAGAGAGAAAGAGAGAGAGAGAGAAAAAGAAAAAAGGGGGGTCACACGCGGGGAGAGAGAGAGAGAAAGAAAAAGGGAGAGAGGGAGGAGGAAAGAGAGAGAGAGGGGGGAAGAGAGGGGGAGAGAGAGAGAGAAAGAGAGAGAAAGAGAGAGAAAGAGAGAGAGAGAGGAAGAGAGAGGGGAAGAGGGAGAGGAAGAGAGAGAAAGAGGGAGAGAGGGACCGAGAGAGAGAGGGAAAGAGAGTGAGAGGAGAAAAGGAAGAAAGAGAGAAAGAGAGCGGGGAGAGAGTGCGAGACCGAGAGAGGTATAAAGAGAGTGAGGGAGAGAGAGATCAGATCGAGAGAGAAAGGAAGAAGGGGAGGAGTTAGGCCGTGAGAGAGAGAGAAAGGGAGGACGAGAGAGGAGGACGAGCGAGAAAGAAGGACGAAAGAGAGAGGAAAAGAGAGTAGTAAAACAAATCGACCGAGGTGACACCGAAAGTGAAAGCAACGATCCGTAGTACTCAGATATGACCGTGTCATGGAACAGAGCACTCCCTGAAGCTGCAGCCCAAGGCATCTGAGAGCTTTTCTCCCAATCTCGGCAACCGTTTACTTATCTAAAGAGGTATCACAGGCCTACAAGTTACAAATAATTGCCTTTCCATTGCTTGACTTTCTCTTCTATCTTCTTCGGTCCTCCTGCATCGGTCCTCCTGCATGCCTAGCCAGAGAGAAAAGGAGGAGGGGTACTACAGCTTTCAACCACATGTCCAAATCCTCTGGCTTTGGGTCAGCTAGAATTGATCCTGGCTTCTCTTTCTCTGAGCTAATTCGTGGTGGTTCAGGGATCTCCTTATGCATTTTTTGTCCTTTATGCTCTTTCAAGCCCTTAGTTTGTTTTTTACTGTCTTGGCTCTTATTTCTTGCCCATTTTTCTTTGAGTTTTTCTCGTCTTTCTTTCCATTTTTGTACTCTTGTGTTTTGGGAATTCTCACATGCGTTCTCAGAATCCTCGACTACCTGAATTTTAGAGCCTACAGTTTTATTGTTCTCTGGTTTCTCTTCCGGTTGTTTTCCCTTTTGTTGTTTTGCTTGAGCTCTAGTAATAGCCTTTAGTGGTACGGTGTACTCCTTATCACTTCCAGATCCTTCTATGACCTCAATCACATTAATTGGTGCAGTGTCTTGAGTTTTTGTCGGATTCTTAGGGCAATCTCTAAAAAGATGTTCTTTTCCGCAATCACTGCAATATCCTTCCCAGATTCTAGGTGGTGGAGGGTTGTAAGGTCGAGGGCATTCTCTAATGAGATGGTCTCCTCCACATCTATAGCATGGTCCTCTCTGCATAGGGGGTCTAATAGATGGTCTCACAGTTGGTTGTGCTTTAGGAGCCGTACACATTAAAGTGGTGGTCTCTGTTCCATAAATATGATCATAGTCCTCATATCCATAATAAGCAGCATCATATGCCATTTCATATCCCGTCCCGTTGGCTTCATATGGGTAGTACTCTCCTGTTGGATGTTCATATCCCAGGTTTGTTGATTCTACGTTGGTCATTGTCGATGCTGGAACTATTGCTCTTTCTAAGTTTTCTTCTGGTTGAGCATACTTTACAGATATTACTTGTTGAGGTTTTGACAATTGGGGTCCTAGCACTGGTTGTGGTGGTGGATACGGTGCTTGCTCGTATGGCCGTGATGCTTCTGCTGGTGTGGGGTACGGGTTGTATTTTGGTATCTCTCTACCTGGTTCCCTAGGCGGATATCCATAGGGTCTATACTGTGGCGGTTGAAAAGGACGTGCTTGCCTATTAAAAGGACAGTTCTCAGTAGTGTGGTTGGTATATTTTTGTTCTATGTGACAATACCAAGAAGTCCCTTGTTGTTGCTGTCTGTGGTAGGGATACATAGGTTGTGCACCGGCCCCTCCTCTGGCACACGTGTGTGGGATGCTCTCCTCCACATAAGTTACATCTCCGTAACATAGGCACACTTTGAGCTGGATTTTGGTAAGCTCTTTGCCCCTGGACTCCTAGTTTCTTTGCTAATAGTTCAGCTAGTTCTTCCATGTTACTGGAGTTGGACGTGACAGTGCTTCTTAAGTCTTCGGATTTAGTGAGGTCGGTCGTACCTTTGAGGTCCTCGGCAAGGTTATCTTCCAAGTCAATGCACTCTTGAAGACACTCACTTAATGTTTGTAGCCTTTTCACATACACTAGGGTTCTTAGGGTTCCGTTAGAGAGCCCATCTAAAAATAATGAAATCATCTTTTGTTGAGTGGGTCTCTCAGTTACTGGGCATCTATCCACATATTGATTGAATCTTCGGGCAGCAGTCTTCACAGTTTCATTAGGGTTTTGTTTAAAGCTATGGATTAAAGTTGCAGAATTGTGTTTAATCCCTCTCTTTGTGAATTCTCCAATGAATTCTTGAAAGAATTGTTCCATGTTTTCAAATTGATTGGGATCTAAAGGTTGGAACCAAGTTAGAGCTGTCCTTGTGAGGGTGAGCCCAAAAGACTCATACTGCACAAAGAAGTCCTCTACTTGCTCCGCTCTTAGAACTTGTTTAAATTCGGCGATATGATCATATGGTTCCCCTAATCCATCATAATGGTTTCTCACGCATTTAGCTACTTGGATTGGTCTCAATCTTCTCATTGGTTCAGGCGGTCTGGGCATTACAGGGAAGACTGGGGCAGCTGGTCGTAATGGAGGTATTCCTGGCTGTCCTCCTACTGGTGGTCGTGGTCTGACCGGTGGTCGGTAATGGTTCCCTATCCCTGCGTGGGCCTGATTGTGTGTGTGCACTCCTGGAGTTGCAAACTGTACATGAGTACGGTTGGGCACACTTCGTTGGCTGGTCTATCCTGATGTGGTATGTTCCGTCTCTTGTTGATTTCCAAAAGGATTTCGTGAGGTAGTTGCCTGATCTCTGTGAGGAAATACAAGTGCACCCATATATCTCAGTCGAGCCCTGTCTAGGGCACTCACAGGCCAATATCTCCTTTGATCCTTATCCAAGTAAGTGAGTCTAGTTTCGTCATCTGGGTCTTTCAACTCATAGAATGTCATGGGGCTTTCTTCTCTTCCTGGAACAGGTAAGTCGGTTTGAAGCAATAGGTCTGCTCCGTGGATCATATAGACTTCCAACAGGTAGTCATCTTGAGGTATCAAATCTCCTCTCAAGACCCGTGATACTTGATACCTACCCCTAGGGGTGGTCACAAACTCTTTAGGGTGTGTTCTTTCGGAGTTGTCTGGATCCGTAAACTCTCCCCTTTCGTTGATCCTCTCAGGAAATTCAGTCACAATGTAGATATGACCAATTTTGTCTACATAGGCACCTCCCTCGTACTTGACAGCCGGTCGGGGTATAATTGTGGCATTCAGGGAAGTTATCATCCTAGCCACAGATCTATTTAAGCCATCCAAGTAGATGGGGATCTCCTGGGCATTGGTGGACACATACTGTAAGGAGGTACGGTACTCTCCTTCAACAGTAGTCATGAAATTCCTATTCGGTGTTGGACCCTGCATGTCTTCAGAAGCCATGGGTAGTTCCTCCTCTGAATCACTAGAAGTCTCTGAGTAGGTGGAGTGATGACTGACCTGAGCAGCACTTCCCACAGAAGATATGACACTTCTTCGGCTACTTAGCACTCTTCTTGACCTCAAGTTCATTCACTCACCTAAGTCTCTCTAGAAATCCCAGAGATTCTCCTTGAGTGGCTCTTCTAATGCCTCTGATTGTCTACCAAAAACTACTAAAGTCAATCTGGTCGATACCGTTTCCAGACGATACCACACTAGGCGATACTGCCTTGGCCGCGATACAATACTAGCAGTTCAAACGATACGATACTGGATGCAATACGCGATACGATACTGAACATCCACACGATATGATACCAGAATCCTTCCCGACACGATACAATTTTAGTATTGCGACATTATCCTTGTTACAGGGACGATACGATACTATGGTCAGCGGCGATACGATACCACGGGCTTGCACGATACGATACTAGGTATGGTATCGCGATGCTTCACTAGGGAATATGGCGATACGATATTGGTGGGGTCAACGATACGATACGAATATGCAAGGCAATACGATACCACGATTCACTCGATATGATACCACGGTACACAGACGATACGATACTTATGACGGTATCGTGATACTATCTGGGTGAGCGGCGATACGATACCGGAGTGGTGTCGCGATACCAAATGCCAAGTGACACGATACGATACCAACTTAGCAAGGTAAGATCGCGATACCAACTCGGGGTCACGATACCAATATGGTATCGCGATACCAAGACAGGTATCAAGCAATACGATACTTCGGCGAGTATCGCGATACAAGGGAGTTTTGGTATCGCGATACCAAACCTCAACCGATCGCGATACTCAAGCCAAAGTGCAAGGAAATTCCAAGTTTTTTGCATCCCCTTGCTCTCCTTACACCCCTATTCACTCCTAGGTCACTGTGTCGCACAAAGAGACTATAATGATATCAGTTTTTCCCCCCCGCGATACTGCACATGCCCTTAATCACGTGTTTATGAATGTTTAGAGAGTTTTTGGCCAAGGTTCTTTATGAAGTCTTACCAGTGTATTGCTCTGCTTGCACCTGGAACTCAAACCCTAGCTTTGACAGCCTAAAACCACGATACTTCACTCGCGATACCGGTCGCTGCTAGCAGACGATACCAGAATACAGTGAAGTGTCAAATGAGCCAAATTTTTTGGTTTTTATACTTTTTTTTTTTACAGAATTTGAATTTTGCTAATTTTCTTGGTGATTTTGGGGATTTTTTGGTGATTTTTGTCTACTCCTACTTCTCCTCTCCTCACTACTCCTCTTCTTCTAACCTAACCCTAACTCCTCCTTCTCTCCCTTCCTCCTAACCCTAAACCTAAAACTTATCACACACACCTCTGAGATGCGAAGTAACAAGTGCTGAAGTGATTGACTAATTGCCACAAAACAAATTCACTTCTACAAGTACGATTCTATCACACTCGATCTATAACCATCACGAAGGCACCTTGGTTGAGTGTTCCCCGGCAACGGTGCCAAAAAACGTGTGTACTTGAGCCAAGAAGACTCAAGGACTTGTGCCAATGAGACTGTACCTCAATTGCCACACAAGTGCGTATAGTGGGTACTTAACACACATCTAATTGTCAATCCGATGGAACGACGTACCAAGTGTATGAAGACGTGTGCACACGTGATGGAAAATGAAGTGGTCAAGCTCGCATGCACGAGAAAAGACTAACTACCTCTCACACTCACTGAAATGCTGAAAGTGTTTGCCGCTGAGCCTCTTACAGCAGTTTTCAGAAATTCAAGGATTTCTCCCAGCTCCGAACTCCGAATATAGGCAATAGGGTACTCGTTTCGAAGCTCTCGCAGAGGCGCACCTAGTGGAAGTGGTTTCAATCGATTTTGACAACTCTGCTTCAAGTTATGGCCAAAATGGTGAATGGCGGGAAGCACCCACACTCACGCCACAACTCCTACAAGCTCACACACACACTACAGCTGCTCCAAATCAAGGGGAAGGGGTAGACAACAGTCATACACCTGCATATCAAGCAACACACACACATTCAAGACCAAAATGAAGATCAAAATCTGCAAGGAAGAGGCAAATTCGAAATTTCAGAAGAGCTCCTTCTTCACAATGGCAAAAAGTCTTTACAAAGAGTCACAAAGTGACTTATATACATGTGCCCTAAGTTTGGTCCTTTCACACAAGAGACCGGCACTTTATTCGCTAAAAGACTAATCTCCTACTATTTTACAAGGGATATTTTACAACAACTTGGGATTATGCAACTAGAGGACTCCTGTAGTGCATTTACATGCCTTGAGGGAATTCTTGAAGACCTCGAAGAAGAAAAAATAGGCCCGTCATTTTGAAAATTTTGGGACTCTACTCTTATGCTCCTTTGCTCTACAACAACTCATATGTTTGGTACTTTGATAGTGGGGTGACCAAACATATTACCACACAATGCAGTTTCTTCAATTCACTCAAGCCTGCCCCTACATGGAATATTGTCACATGTGCCAACAACTCCTCTTATCCTGTTATGGGAGTTGGTAAGATCATTCTAACTAATGCTGATGGTAGTTGTTTTACATTTTCAGATGCTTTATTTGTGCCAAGGATAAAAAAGAATTTGTTGTCAATTTCAGCTTTAGCCGAGATTAGCTTGTTTGTGAAATTTGTTGATGAGAGATGTATAGTCCATGATCCATCAAATGGCGATGTCATTATTGCTTCTAGCATTTTATGTTGTGAGTTGTATAAGCTCATAAACTATGAAAAATATGTGAATGATTTAGCATGTGCAGTACATGATTCTCAGGCTTTGTCAGATGCAAAGCTTTGAAATGCACGCTTTGATCATCTGAATTTTGCTAGTTTGCTATGCCTACAGAAATCTGAAATGGTGTCCTCTTTGCCCAAACTTGAGGCACCTGGTCAACATGTATGTGAAGGCTGTATTTTGGGCAAAATGCAGCGTTTCTCCTTCCCAAAAGATGGTTCAGTTCAAGCTACTCAAAAATTGAAGCTTGTTCATAGTGATGTTTGTGGTCTTATGCAGACAACTTCTTTTGGGAACTATCTTTTCCGTGACTTTCATCAATGATTTTTCTAGGCATGCATGAGTATATCCATTGAACGCAAAGTTCGAAGTGTTTATGTGCTTCAAACAGTTTTTGGTTTTGGCTCAAAATCTATCAGCATGTAAAATGGGTACCCTTTGTTTTGATTGAGGGGGGGAATATATTCCTTCTGACTTTAATGCATTTCTGGCTAAACGTGGGATAAAACATCAGTGGACAGTGTTGTATACACCTCAACTCAATGGATTTGCTAAACAGAAGAATAGGTCACTCATGGAGATGGCAAGATGTATGGTCAAGAGTCAGGCTTTACCACATAGTTTCTAACTTGAGGCTATTATGTGTGCAGCATATGTACTTAACATGTGTCCCACTATCTCTGTCATATCATACTCATTTTGGCTCTCATAGTGCTTCTTTTGCATTAGATTGCTATGCTACGACTACCTCTAGTCTCTGTGATGAGAAATAGCCTATTTTGTTTGATGAAGCACAAAATTTAGAAAATTGGATGGCTACTATGCAATCTGAATATGATGCTATAATGAAGAATGGTACTTGGTCTTTATGTGATGCCTCTTGGCAAGAAGGCCATTGGCACTAAGTGGGTATACAATCTAAAACATAAACCTAATGGATAGTCCAACAGAGAGCATCTTATATGTTAAGAATGCTAACGATGTGCTTTTGATCATTGTTGTGTACATTGATGACATGCTGCTCGCTGGTCCTCATGAGAAGCATATTGCTGATTTTAAGGATGATTTGCATGCCTCATTTGAGATGTCAGATTTGGGGCATTTGCATCATTATTTGGGCATTGAGTTTATGCAAGTTGATCGTAGAATAGCTTTGTATCAAACAAAATATATTGACACATTATTGCAATGTTTTGGCCTTGAAGACTGCAAACCTATGGCCACTCGTATGGAGGGAGGTTTACGATTGAGTCTTCATGATGTTGGAGATGCATTTGATGTTGTTCTCTATCAACGGTCTATTAGATGCTTGATTTATGTATGCATTACTCGGCTAGATATTCAGTTTGTTATCTCAGAGATGAGCAGTTTTATGCATTGCCTAGGTGTCAAGCATTGGCAAGCAGTTAAGCGCATCTTTCGCTACTTGAGTGGTACGTGACTAATTGGATTGTTTTATCCCAAGAGGGGATCACTATCGCCAGATTTACATGCTTTTTCTGACTCTGATTGGGCTGGTTCCTATGACACTCATGTGTCCACTAGTGGTCTTGCTTCATGCTTGGTAGATCATGCATATCTTGGTTGAGCAAGAAGCAGCCTACTATGGCCACTTCTAGTTGTGAGCTTGAGTATAGGGTAGCTTTCATAGTGACTATTGAGTTTGTGTGGTTCAGATGCCGTATGGTTGATTTGGGTGTTGGTCAGTCTTCTTCCACCACCATCTTCACTGACGGTCAGAGTGCATTGGTAGTTGCAAGGAACCCTGTGTCCCATGCTTGCACTAAGCACATTGACATGAACTATCATTATGTCAGGGAGAGGTTCTTTGTTGGAGAGATCAGTTTGGCATATGTGCCCACATAGGAGAACATTGCAGTCCTTTTCACAAAGGCTCTACCTAGGGAGAAGTTTGAAGCTTTCGGCAAAGCTTTGCACTTAATTCCTTTTGTGGATTGATTCCACATACTTGGCACTTCCTTATACATGAGTGTCAGCTCCTTGTTCACCGCATCACTCCCAAGGGGGATTTTTTGATATATTTAGGTAGTGATGTGTGTTAACACACTAGGACTACCAGGGCAATTTTTTCCCTCTTTAAGAGGTCCCCCCCCCTTTGTATATACGCCTATAGCCCTAATGGGGCATTTTATCTTTGTACATTCTAGTGGTAATACATTTAGTATTGTGTGTTGTGCTCCAAGCTTCTTCTTCTTCCTTGTATTGTTGGCGTGCTTTCGTAGAAGGATCATTGGGTCCAGAAGGATCTACAAGGTAAAAAAGAACTCTGATGAAACCATAAATAGGCACAAGGCTAGGTTAGTAGCCAAGGTT
>CM035410.1:115538457-115775957 GCA_020310875.1 Ceratopteris richardii
TATAAGGAAAACTTACATGTACTTAAAAAGAGAATAAAAAGATTCTTGTGTTACCAATGGATTTATTGCTTGAATGTTATACATTTGAACTTCAAGCTTACAGAAAAAAAGTTAAGACTCTATGGAAGTTATATAACTAGAGACAAAAGGATTGAAGAATTCTCTGATTCTCAGAGTTCTCATCAAGCTTCAAAAAAAAAGACACTTCTACTGAGGTTGATTGTAGATTGGACCTAATGTTGGATGCAAAAATGGTGAGTCTTGTTTACTTACCTTGCTTGGTTGATTCATGCTTGCATAGACAAAAGATTTTCCCTCTTGGTAGGGGCATAGAGTGTAACAAACATGCCAAAGTCTATTTCTTCCCTAGAGGTAGTATTATGCAACATATAAAAGTGGTTTCTAGATTGGAGTTGAACTATTTGTGGGATTCTAGGTTTCTCTTATGTTCTAAATAAATGGTTTCTTTTGTGAAAGTGTAGTGAGTTTGGGTCATATGTTAGATAATAAAGTGTTGTAACCTTCTTATTAATGGTCGGATTGGCATTTTTTAATAAATTTGATTTTCGTGACTCTAGACAATAAGTCTTGCCCTTCTAATAAAGGCACAAATAAAAATAAGGATTCCTCTAATTCTCAAAGTCTTAAAAAAGATATTTTTTCTTGGATCGTCTCCAATGTTGACCAATTGGTTGATGACAAAATGGTTAAAGAGCTACCTTAGAATATTAAAGATCAGGATGTTCCTAGGGGTTGTTTCCAGCATGGTATAGCTATTAGTAGACAAAAAGGTGAACTCTAGTTAACTATAGCAAAAATGAGGGGAGCCATAGGACAACCCTATCTAATAGATCTTTGAAGTCTAAAAGGATGAGAAACATGACCATTCATAGAGACTCTAGAAAAAGCATTATCAAAAAGTATGCTCACATATTTCAAACTTTCTACCAGTCCCTATGTCATGAAGGGACTGAAGGATAAAATTCCAATCCATTCTATCATAAGCCTTATCCAAATCAGCATTGAAGAAGTAGAAGTCTTGGTTAGTCTCTCTAGCAGAATTCATCCCTTCCCACAAAGAGATAATCGCATCAAGAATGAATCTACCTTTAATGAAGCCTTTTTGCTCTAGGAGAAAAATCATGTCCATTATGGGGCTAAGTCTTCTAGCAAGAGTGGAAGAGAAAAATCTTAAAAATAGAAGTCAAAAAACATTTGGGTCTCCAATTAGTAGTTGGAATCTTTTTCATGAATTAATTTGATCAACCTAGTATTGATAACCCACTTGGGAGACCTAGAGAAAACATTGGTAAAGAAGTTAACAACCTCTTGCAAATTATCCTTAATATTGATAGCATGTCCTCCCCAACCAATTTTAAGCATAGGAATAAAATCTTTGACTTTTTTTTCTTTTGCAACAGATCAAACATACTTTTACTGGGTCTATCAATGTTCCCAAATGAAAACTCCCTTGAAGAGGAAAGAGCACTATGAGCAAATAGATAGTCTTCATGTTTTAGTCTCTTCTAGAGCTGAAGGATCCTTTGACTACAATTAGAGTCATTAGGGCTAGAAGCCCTAATTTTATTCACCTCTTCAATGATCATCATTCTTCTTTAAGATCAAAACTTCTTAGCTAGAAGTTTGTAAAGAGCAGATAGACTTTGAATGTCAATATCCTTCTGCCAAGAAGAAAGTGGATGGATGTCAAATAAACAATGATTGAAAATACTCTTGGTCTTCTCAATAACACAAGGGATCTTGAGAAGGGAGGAATCAAGGTGAGGCCAACTAGCTCTATAGTCAATAGAGTTCCTAAACATCTAAAGGATAAGGGGAGCATGATCAGAGATAGTGAGGGAGGGTCTAAGTCACACTTGATTTGCCACATCTCATGAATTTTGTTACCTTCAAGATACCCTCTATCTAATCTAGAAGCCAGGTAAGAAGACTTACTCTTATTATTCCAAGTATATCCATATTAAACCAAGCACATAATATTTTTATAGCATATAAGATTAAACCAACTAGCCTTTTCACTACCTTGAACAATGTTTTGCTTGTTGCAAAGTCTATCATTAGGAAGAACAACCATGTTATATTCACCAATAAGCAAGACATCACCTTCAATATTAGAGATCTCATTCCAGAAACACATTCTTTCAGTTGAACATTAGAAGCATAGAACAAACAATCTTGTTAGTAACCATATGATCCAAGCTAGAAACAATCCCAATAATAGCTCCACCTTTTCTAGAGACATGGTTAGTGGTGTACCAATTGTGCTTTAGCAAAAAACATCTTAAGATTGGACATACTTAAAACCAGGGATTTTTCACTTCTTGCAACCTGATAAAGTCAAGGACAAAAGTAAGGTCTTTCAACCACATATTAATAAATTTAGCTCTATAGGACCAATCAGACCCTTCAAGTTGAGAGAAAGCACTTTAAGCTGATCCATAAGTAAAAGTCTTCAAATCAAAAACTTTTTCACCTTTATACTAACCGTATATGTTCTTACAAGGAGGGCAAAGCTTTGTGAATTCAATAACTCTAGTTGGGTTCATCAACATTAAAGCTCAGAAATGTAAAAGAGATGGTTTTGACTCTTGTGGAAGTCTTTATACAAGATTATTGAGAATAGTATTATCAATAATATCAACACCTTGTGTAGTAATTTTAAACAGATGTTGTTGGGACTTAAAAGAGATTTGGATTCAAGAATCAATAGTTTGACCAAATATAAAATTATCACTTTGTGGTCTGTTGCTTGGGAGATATATTGGAACTTCAACAAGCAAACTCAATGTTTGGACATCCTCATTGGGAATCTCAATACTAGATGGCACCTGAATTGGTCCTTTGCTCAATGGAGATATAGATTCAGGGATGTTTGGGCTTTCCATCTATGCTATCAAGCAATCTTTGCTCTAGTGGCTGATCCAATGTAATGGTGTTCAGACTGGGCCCAAAAGTAAGAGATGTAAAGTTAGCAATGGAAAGTGTCACTTTTGTGATAATGAGGAGGATCTTACCCACTTCTTTCTTAATTGCAAGCATGCCCAACAATTTTGGAGCCTTTTGATAATATGTGCATGATTGTAGGGATCTCTCAATTTGGCTATAAGGAGATCTTGATTGGTGTTTTTCCTAAAATTGACCTTGTCCTGTGGAAAATCTGGAGATCCATTATTCTTTGGTACATTTGAAATAACACAAATTAGATCATCTACAGGAATGGACAAAAGAACTATATGGTGCTCTAAAAGAGAGTTGATTAGACTTGTAGAGAATAGTGTGAAAACTATCACATAATAAGCGAAAGAAGTTGGAGAAGCTTGGAGAGGCTTGAAAAGTTGAGTTGTCAAGTGGTGAAGTTGGTTCAAAAAACTAGCCTAGGACCATCCCTAGCTCTTTGGATATGTAAATTAGAACTTTTATGCTTCAATTTAGTGCACTAAAACCTAGTAGGTACTTTGGAACATCAACAAGAACAAGTTGATGCAAAAAGATAACTTGCACCTTGACTAGCTCACAAAAACCTTCTAAAAATGGATAGAGGTATGATTTTGAAATCCGAGATAAACTAGCACAGTTACAATTGGAAAACTTCATCTTAGTGGACTTTGATACATAGGGTTGGCTTGGTAAAATGCATAAGATGCCTAATCTATATCAACAAATGAAGGAGCAATCACCTTAACATTGATTGGATGTCATCCCGATTTTTCAAGGATGTGCAGACAATGACCCTGAGACTGTAAAGCTCAGTTTTCTCTGAAATTATGGAACCAAATGACTTGCAAATTTGTATACATAAACTGGAGAGTTATAAATTTCTAATGAATGCTTAAAGAATTCCTTTGAAGCTGTGCAGAGAGCACCAATCTCTGCAAGTTGATTGAGTCTGAGGAAGAAGGAGTAGAGAAAGGACGTGGAACCAAGAAATGATCAAAGAGTATATGCATGGCTTCAAATCAACACTCTAATTAATGTAAAGCTGTTTTGGAGTCTTTATAAAGTCTTTTGAGGTTATGATCATGCCTTTTATTTTTTAATTTAAATTCAAAATTAGGCGGGTTTGGTAATTTAGATTGATTGCAATCTTTTCCTACAATCTAGGAAAGAGAAAGTTGAAGTCATATCTGATGGAGAGTGTTAATCTCCAAAAGAAAAACCTACTCTTGAACTTAGAGCACCTCTATATCAAGAGTAAGTCAAAACCTTCACCAATTTAAAAGATCAATGACCAAATATCAAATTCTTGAACAATCTGTGAAGAAGGAGATTACTTGGAAAGTCTGCTGCATATATCTTTCTCATTGACTGAGTAAATGTGTAAAGTTTTTTATGAAACTTTGCACAAGGTGTCGCCTAAAGATTGCGCACCTCCTGCAAGTCAAATCACTCCAAAAGATTCAGTAGATCTTGAGAAATCTACTTCACAAGTTACCTGTCTAAATCTGCACTTCTGAGAAGTCGATTTGGACACCCCTAACTTCTTAGCTTTAGTTCTCACAATGTCGAACCCGTTTGATCAAATCCTTTTAGCTATAGATAGCTTATCTCTCAACTTAGATTTTGAGCTATCATATGTGTAAAACTTTACACTGTGCACTGAGCACTGCTCATTTCATTGAACTCGAAATATGCGCCTGTTTCAGAAGACTGTGAACATTCTTTACATATGAATGTTCCTACACACAATTCTCTTAACTTGATTACAATTGAAAGCTGAAATTTTGTACAGAGATCAATCAACTCTAGACTTAGAATTGTACAAAAGCACTCCACATAATATCTACCACAGAAGGAGAAGACACAAACTTCGGGCGCAACTTTTTCTTCTATTCCTCAGAAAATTAGAATTGAGTTGTGAGAGAGACTTCTTCTCATTCCTATGAACTCTAATGAGTCTTACAACTTACAAATGCACTATTCTCATACTCTCCTATTGTCTCTAATTTCCCCGACATTTTTCCAAAGTATTTATAGGCAAATATGTACAAGCTTATAACTAAACAAAAGTATAAGTGATCTATGTCTTCACTAATGTACATATGTGTACATATCATTCATCCTGTGAATGTAACCACCTCCTTTGCTTCAAGACTTGATCTTATCTCCATCTTTTTGTCTTCCAAACTTCAATTGGTGATTGTTCTGCACCAACAGCTCCCCCTCAATCATCAATTGAGGTTTCTCTTATCTTCTTTATACCTGCCATATCTTTGAACTTCTGTAACTTTGGTCCATCCAAACTCTTTGTAAGCATATCAGCTATCTGATCTTTTGTTGAAGTATGTATAACTTCAATCTCTTTATCCATCACCTTCTCTCTTAGAAAGTGATACTGTATCTCAATGTGTTTGGTCCTGGCATGAAAAACAGGATTAGCAGCTAGATATAATGAACTCATGTTATCTCCATAAATGATAGGTATGCTCTGTTGTTGCAGAGCTAAAGAGAGCACAAAGCAGAGAAAAAGATGGGCCCCAAAATTTTTCCAATTTGGACATCATATTTTTGTATCATAACCATTATTGTAATATATTTTCCGTTGTAAATGCACTAGAGGAGTCCTCTAGATGCATCCCCACAGAAGATTAGAGATTTACCCATGTAAAATAGTAGGAAATTAGTCTTTTAGTAAATAAAGTGCCGGTCTCTTGTGTGAAAGGACCATTTTTAGGGCACAAGTATATAAGTCAAATGTGACTCTTTGTAAAAGACTTTTTGGCCATTGTGAGGATAGGAGCACAGAAATTCGAATTTGTGTCTTCTTCACTATGTATCTTCTTCTTTGTGAGCTTGTATGCATGTGTATTGCTTGAAAAGAGTGTGAGGGAGTGTTGTCTATCCATGAAAGTGTTTATTTGCTGTAGTTACGGTGTGTGCGAAGTGTAGGAAGTGCTGAAGTGTAGGAAAGATTTCCCGCGACTCAGTATTTTGCTCATAACTTGAAGTAGGAGTGTCAGAATTGAGTGAAACCACTGCCATTGGATGCGTCTTCTTGAGAGCTTCGAAACGCATATGGTATTTGCTATATTTGGAGCTCGGAGCTGGGAGAAAAGTTCAAAATACTGACGGCTGCTGCACCAAGTATCGTGACGCCATGACCAACAGTTGAAGCTTGTTTGGATAAGTCTTTGCCTTGTTTACACTCTTTGAGTAGTTCATTTGCATTGATCATCACATGATTGCATGTCCTCATACACTCGGCTAGGTTTGTATACTCTTTGGATTGATAATTAAAAGCGTGTATCCCCACTATATGCACTTGAGAGGGGATTGAGGTATAGTCTCTTTCTCCGCAAGTCCCTAAGTTGGTACTTAGGTCAACACACTTTTTGGCGCCGTTGCCGGGGAGTGACGAATCAAACCGAGGCATTCGTGTGATGGTAAGTAGCTTTTTGCATTGAAGCAAGAGGAGGAGTGGTGATTTTCTCTTCTTTGATAAGTCATTTTCAACCGCACTTGCTACTTCTCATTCTTGGAGTGTGTGTAGTGAGTTGTTAGTTTAGGGAAGTGTGTAGAAGGAGTAGAGTAGGAGTAGTTAGAGAGTAGACCAAGCCACTAGAGTAGAGTTTTCTTTTTGAAAGCAAGAAAATCCCAAGTATAAAAGCCAAAAAGAGTCATTTGCAAATCACTTGTGTTTTTGAACAAGTATCGTGGGCAGAGACAGTCGAGTATCGTTTCAGAGCTATAGAGAGCTAGGCAGAGCAAAAGAGGGTGCTAGAAGAGTGGGAAAGAACATCAGAGGTGAGCCCTTCTATTGCTAGTTCTTTTTCATCACTCAAAAATCAATTTCAGTATGAAACGATCTGCGTCAGGTATCGTTTAGGACCAACAGGGTAAAAAAGATGTGTTTTGATTGATACAGAGAGAGGGGAGAGGGTAGGAGAGCTAGTACAACAAGTTTATTGAAGCAAAATTTAAAAAAATCTCTTTCAAAATTTGTCCAAGGGTCAAGTATCGTTTTGCTCCCGCGGTCGAGTATCGCGATACTTAGCAAGTATCGTTTTGCTCCTGTGGTTGAGTATCGCGATATTTCCCTCCTATCGGTATCGTTTCACTCAGAGGTCGTTTCGTTGAGAGATCGGTATCGTTTCGATCAGAGATCGGTATCGTTTCACTCAAGCGATCGGTATCGTTTATCAGAGATCGCGATATTTATCAGAGATCGGGTATCGCCTAAGTCAGAGATCGTGTATCGCCTGTGTCCAAGTATCGTGTATCGTTTTCTCCCGAGTATCAAGTATCGTTCCCCATCAAGTATTGTTTTTCATCAGGTATCGTGTATCGTTTGTAGACAGAGATCGAGTATCGTCTGGGATCAAATTTTGAGTATTGTTTGAGCCCAAAGATTGTGTATCGTTTTGGGCTAGAGATCGTGTATCATGGAATTTGGGAGTCAAATATCGTGATCTGGAAAAAATTCTTTTTCAGTCAATTTCCTAGCCAAAGTCTTCTAGAAATTCTGACCTTTAGTGAAGAATCCTAGAGGCTAGAGGGTTGCAAGGGCTGATCAGAGTTGTTAGGTGGATGAACCTGAGATCCAGAAGAACCGTAGGAAGCCGAAGAAGTGTAATCTCTTCTATAGGTAGTGTAGCAGAGCAAAGTAACCGTTCACATTACTCGGAGACCTCCAGTGAGTCAGAGGAAGAAATTCCCATGGCTTCAGAGGATATGCAGAACACAGTACCCATGATTGGCATGATGTCAATCATTGAAGGAGAGTACAGGACCTCCTTGGAGTATGTGAACACCAACCAAAATGAGATCCCTATTTATTTGGATGGTCTAAACAGATCAGTGGCCAGGTTAAAGAAAGCGTCAGAGGCTTATATAGTGCCTAGATCAGCAGTCAAGTATGTAGGAGGTTTTTACATGGACAAAAGAGATATCCAATATATTGTCACGGAGCACCCGGAAAACATTAATGAACATGGTGAAGATAATAATGCTTCAAACTTAAATGGAGGTGGGAATGAAGAGCAAGTAACTACACCTAGAGGGAGATCTGTTGTAGCTAGGATATGGAGGGGAGACCTGATTCCCCAAGACGACTCCCTAATGGATGTGTATTTGATCAATGGGATAGAGCATCTTCATAGAGCACATTCTTCAATATGGGAAGCTGCCCCTAATCCAGTCACCATCTATGAGTTACAAGATCCTGATTTCCCCACCATCATCACATATCTGGATAAGAATCAGAGAAGATATTGGCCCTTAACAGAAGCGGAAAGAGCTGAGTTGAATATCAGAATATCCCAGTGTTTCCCCCTAGGGACCAAGCCACTACTTCAAGAAACCCACTCGGAACATCCCATAATGATTCATGTCAACAGTCGGGCCAAACACAACAAACACAACAAACCCAAATCCCAGTCAGACCACATGTGCAGTTCGCAACGCCTGCAAATAACCCTAATTACCAACCCCAACCAACTATTGACCCAAGACATGGAATTCATGCTCCAGTCAGACCGCCGGTAGTAAGAGGACCAGGCATACCAATAGGAAGACCAATTTTCCCAATGATGCCTAGACCTCCCGAAGTAGGAAGAAGATTAAGGCCAATTCAAGTGGCCAAATGCATGAGAAATCACTATGATGGCTCTAGTGAACCTTACAATCATATAGCTAAATTCAAACAAGTAATCAGAGCCGAACAGGTAGAAGACTTCTTGATTCAATATGAGTCCTTTGGTCTTACCTTTTCAGATACGGCGTTAGCATGGTTTCAGCCATTGGACCCTAATAATTTTCAAAACATGGAGCAAGTCTACCAAGAAATGATTGAGGAATTCACTAAGTCAGGAATTAAAAACAATTCTTCATCATTGATCCATAGCTTCAAGCAAGTCCCTACCGAATCAGTGAGATTGGCTGCAAGAAGATTCAAGCAGTATGTGGACAGATGCCCAGTAGAAGAGAGACCTACCCAAAATAAAACGGTGTCATTATTTTTGGAAGGATTGTTGAACGGGTCTTTGAGATCTTTAGTATATGTAAAGAGAGTTCAGACTTTGCAAGAATGCATGAAGGAATGTATAGACCTAGAAGACAACCTAGCAGAGGACCTGAAAATACCTCAAGGTAGCTTGAAAAGTGAAGATTCGGTCAGTTGCACATCAATCCCTAAAAACAATGTCGAGGAAATAGCCGATTTGGTAGCAAAGAAGTTGAACGTTCAAGGACAGAGGAACTACCCCAATAACCCTATGAGGGTACCCATGCTCAGAAGATGTATGCAGTGCGGAGGTGATCATCCTTCTCACTTGTGTACTAGGGGAGTAGTCCCACCACCTGCTTATGCTTATAATAGACCCACTGTCCCAGGATCTCTACAATATTGTAGTATAGAACAAAAATATACAAATCACAGTACAGAAAATTGCCCTTACAATAGGCAAGCGAGACCAGCACAGCCATACATGAGACCTTATGGATAACCTCAGAGAGATCAAGGAGGTGAAACCTTTAGATATCCCACTTATCAGCCACAGGCACCAGTGCCACGACCATATGCGTATCAAGGATACACCCAACCACAACCAGTACTAGGACAACAACCGCCCCATCCTCAGAACGTTGTCCCAGTCAAGATAACTCAACCTGAAGAAAACCTCGAGAGAGCTATAGTACCAGCCACACCTTTGACTAGTAATGAACCATATGACTCGTTTTATGACCCTAGTCAAGGAACATATCCTAATTATGAAAGCTCAATGATGGAATATGGACAACTGTATGAACCATATGCCTATGGCATGGAAGTATCAGATAGTTCATACGGATATGAGCAGGACTATGTGTCATTAATGTACACAGCTCCTAGAGCAACCATACCACCCCGACCCATGAACAGACCGCCTGTACCCAGAGGACCATGCTATAGATGTGGAGGTGATCACTATATCAGAGAATGTACATTGCCAAACCCACCACCACCACAACGCGTCTGGGAAGGCTACTATAGTGATTGTGGTAAGGAACACCTTTTTAGAGATTGCCCCAAGAACCCCAACAAGGTCACATCCAACGTGCAAATCAATGGGATAGAAGTAATCGATAAGGAATATACTGTACCATTGAAGGCAATAAAAAGAGCCAAAGTTAGAGTCATCAGGGAGCGATAAGGAATATACTGTACCATTGAAGGCAATAACAAGAGCCAAAGTTAGAGAGACCCTAGAAAAACCTGAAAAACACGATCAAAGTAGCCCAGAATTGAATACACCCACACCACAGAGAGTGGAAGACTCGGAAGAGCCTGAAAAAAGTGTTGTAAGTAAAAGAACCCAAAGATGGAAGAACCGTAGAGATAGAATAAAAGAAAAGAAGTTACTGCAGAAGAAGGAAAATGAGAAGAGCAAACAAAACCCAAAAGAGGAAAATGAAGAAGAAAATAAAAATGAAAAGTACAAAAAAGAAGAGGTAGGATCAGTGTTAGCAGATCCCATGCCTGAAGAATTAGCTATGTGGATTCAGGCATACAAGGCACGAATAAGAGCCGGACCGACCATCGAACAACATGAAAGAGAATACCCTAGAGGTGACCTAGAGAAAGAGAGGTTGGAGATCTGCAAAAAATTGATAGAAGTTGCTCAACAGACCTTAGAAAAACCTGTATTGCCATTGCCCAAGACCCGAATTCCTGAAAGAGAATTCCAAGAGTGCATCAACACCAACGACCATGAAAAACCTGAAGTAAGTAAGACACTTAATGGCAATTATTGTGAGGAAAAAAGGGAAGGATCCGTTGTTCCCGAAGTAGAAGGAGAATGGCCTAAAGATTTGTGGGCTAGAGTCCAAGAGGACAGATGGAAGAAAGTAGAAGGAATTGAACCACCTTTTGAAGAGATAGAAGCGGAAGAGGAAATAGAGGATTCAATACCTGAATTAAATTCAGAAGAAATTTTACCAATGGATCCTAGTGACAAAGGAGATGATGGAGTAAAGGAATTGCCCAATTACACAGGGGAGTACGAACATAATTCTGAATTGTATTGCATCCCCTCAATAAGGAAAAAAGAACCGAACCCATCAGTCCAAACAGCGGACATCATACAACACCTTAAAAAAGTAAAAATCCCTTGTACACTAACATTAGAGGAATTGTTGAAGGTTAAACCACATTTGAAGGAGAAATTGACCAGTCAATTGGAGGTCAAGACTAGAGAAAAAGAGATGTCTGATGAAGTAAATACTATAAAGATCCCAGTGGATAAAGTAGGAGATTTTAGTGAGGGAGATGAAGGAAACACTTGCCTTCCAATTACCTTTAGGGGTTATACAACTAAAGCCATCTTAGATTCAGGAGCTGGTGTAGGCATTGCTACTAGAGAAATCTGGGAGAAATGGGGAAAACCAGCTTTAAGACCAAGGCGTATGAAAATACAAATGGCTGACGGACACACAGAAAGACCCTTGGGATTATTGGAACGAGTAGTTTTCACCACATGTGGAGTTGAATTTGAACACACCTTAGCAATATGTCAATTTGAAAGGCCGAGCAATTACGAAATGATACTTGGAAGACCTTTCATGAGACAGTTAAAGGTTGTGCAAGATTGGGGAAAAGATGCAGTGTACCTACAACATGAAGGAACCACCACAAGAATAAATCTTCACACCTATACATATCAAGATGTTCCCCCCTTACAATGGAATCAAATTCACAAGGAAGAAGATGATCAGTCAGTTCACAGCATAGGTTCTAGTGACCAATCTTGGATGAACGAGGACACTCATCTATGGATATGCCAAACTGCCAAAAAGGAAGAGGATAGGAGAAAGGGATGGCAGCAAGGGAAAGGAGTAGCTAGGTCTATACAAGATCCAGCTTACATGCCTCAAGTCTTTTTAGATGAAGAGTTCGAACCTCATGGCTGGATGGAGATCTTAGCGACCCTCGACGTATGTGTGAACGAGGAAGTGATAACTATGAATGAATGCATTGACAAGGAAAGGTATGACGTTAGTCTCTATGTAGTAGTCCTTCAGGAGGCTGAAGAAGGAGAAGTGATAGAGAAAGAATGGAAGGAGGACTATGAGAGCATTGAAATGGAGCCAGAACAAATGGAACCTGAGGATGAAGATAAAAAAATAAGCATCACAGCTAATGAAAACAACCAAGAGCCTACACAGAAAGAAGAGTTGGAGTTAGATAAAGAGCCAGAGAATGAAGAAAACAAGCCATAAGATCAGTTTGAAGTGCCCGCTCACTTCAAGAAATATGAAGTAGAGGAGAGAAAAATGGCTATTCAAATGCCTAAAAGAGAGGCACAGCCGGGAATAGCATATGACAATAAAGAACAAACCAAGAAGATAGTAGTAACGTTAGAAGAAGGAGAAGAACGATGTACTTTCATAGGACAAGATGTCTCCATAGAGGAAGAACAAGAGTTAATACGCCTCATACGAGAATATCGGGATGTTTTTGCCTGGACCTATAAGGACTTGAAAGGAGTAGATCCATCTATTTGTGCCCATAGAATTCCCATGACATCCGAAGCCAAACCTTCTAAACAAAGACCATATACATATAATGATGTGTATTCAGCAAAGATAAAGGAAGAGATAGACAAATTGTTAGATGCTGGATTCATATACGAGATTGAGCACACGGAATGGGTGTCACCTTTGGTGGTTGTACCGAAAAAGAATGGAAAGTTAAGAGTGTGCATCAATTTGAAGAAAGTAAATGCCGCGACCATAAGGGATAGTTATCCATTACCAATTACAGATCATCTCTTAGAAAGAGTGGCAGGAAAGGAAGTCTATAGCTTTCTGGATGGCTTTTCAGAGTATAATCAGGTAGCTATTGCTCCTGAGGACCAACATAAAACAGCGTTCGCAATTGAATGGGGAGTATACGCCTTTAGAGTCATGCCTTTTGGTCTGACTAATGCCCCAGCTACCTTCCAAAGATTGATGTGCCATGTATTCAAAGAATTCCTAAGGAAAAGTATGGAGGTATATGTGGACGATCTTTGTACTTATTCAGCTATACGATCAGAGCACATCCCAGAACTAGAAAAGATCTTTGCCAAATGTAGACAATACCGAGTATGCCTCAATCCAGAAAAGTGTGTCTTCATGGTTAGACAAGGAAAAATATTAGGACATATTGTCTCTAAAAACGGAATTTCAACTGATGAAGACAAAATCAAGGTAAGTTTGGAGTTACCAAGACCTAAGACTGCTAAAGAAGTTCAAGCATTTATGGGACATTGTGGATACTATCGAAGATTCATACATATGTACGCCATAATTGCTAGACCTCTTTATGCATTATTGACACAATTTAATTGGACTGAAGAATGTGAGAGAGCCTTCAATGAGTTAAAGAATCGATTGAGTTCAGCACCAATCCTTCGAGTACCTAACTGGAATAAGCCATTTCATATTCATGTGGATGCTTCCAAGTTTGCCATTGGTTGCATCTTAGCTCAACCGGCAGATACGCGAAAACTAGACCACCCTATAGCCTATGCTAGTAGACAATTAAATCAAGCAGAACGCAATTATACCACCACGGAAAGAGAAGGCCTAGGGATGGTGTACGCAGTCAAAAAGTTCAGACATTACCTATTGGCAAACAAATTCAAATTCTCCATTGATCATCAAGCCCTACTGTACCTAGTCAACAAGCCTTGTAATACAGGACGACTAGTACGATGGTTTTTATTGCTAATGGAGTTCGATTTTGAGGTAGTAGTCAAGAAAGGAAATACTCACATAAGAGCAGATCACTTATCAAGAATGACCCATGGAGAACCACCCTTAGGAGTACCTGATGATCTGCCAGATACATACCTATTTAACCTGGAAGTATGTCCCCAATGGGCAGAAAAGTTGATCCCTATACTTACACATGGACCGAAAGATGGGATCACACCAAACCGAACCCAAGACCTTTGAAAGACTAAAAACCTTCATATCATTGCGGGAAGTTTGTATCACCAGGATTCGAATGGATTACTCATGAGATGCGTAGAAGAAGAGGAACAGGAAATGTGGCTTCAAAAAGCACATGTAAACCAATGGAAAACTCATTTGAATGCAAACGGAACATGGCAAACCCTGAAGAGGTTAGGCATATATTGGCCGACCATGCAGAGAGACGCACATAATTATGTGTCAGCGTGCCAAATTTGTCAGGAACAAAATCCAGATGAGAACTCAACTCTATGCTATTCCACAATAGCACCAAGATGGAGCATGCCTCTGGTAAAGTTCTTGAAAACTCAAGAATACCCAGAAGGAGCTACTTCAGCAAGGAAACGTGCACTTGTAGAACAAAGTAAGGATTATGCCATTATAGGAAAACAACGTTTTGAACGAGGGAGAGATAACCAATTAAGAGTGTGCATTCACGAAGACGAATATCTTTCTATTTTAGAGATGGCCCATACAGGAGCTGCAGGAGGGCACTTCTCTGCAGATAAAACAACAAAAATGATCCTCTTTGCTGGAATGTGGTGGCCAACTCTACACCAAGATGCCATGACATATGTGCAACGATGTGATACTTGCCAATGGACAAAATATCCAATTAGAAGAGATGAAATGCCACTTAGACCCATGATGAGTGCCAGAGCTTTCACGAAATGGGGAATAGACTTCATAGGACCTATTAGCCCACCAGCGAAAGGATCCCATGCCGAATATATAATTGTAGCCCCAGACTATCTAACCAAATGGGTTGAAGCCAAAGCAACCAAGAAAAATGACGCAAGAACCATGGCCAAGTTTCTCTTTGAGAACGTGTTCACTAGATTTGGACTACCGATAGAAATTGTGAGTGATAGAGGTACGCACTTTGTGAATGAAGTCATAGAAGCTCTACTGAATGAATTCTTGGTAATTCATAAGAAATCAGCTCCTTATCACCCAGAAGCCAATGGACAAGCTGAGAGTTCGAATAAAATCTTGTGTACAGTTCTCACAAAAATTGTTAACGATGGTAGATCAGATTGGGATAAACAATTACATCATGCTTTATGGGCATTTTGAGTAGCCTATAAAACTGCCATAGGCACTACTCCTTTTAACTTAGTGTATGGACAAAATGCCATTCTGCCAATTGATTTCTTAATTCTCACTCTCAGAGTAGCAACTACTTACGAGTGGACAGGACATGAACTATCAACTCAATTGGATCAAATAGAAAAGCTTCACGAAACTAGGTTACAAGCAGTAGCAGGCATTTATGCTGCTAAACGGCGACGGAAAGCCTACTTTGATGCTCACATTAAGGACAAATATTTGAAGGAAGGAGATTTAGTTTTGGTATATACCTTGAAACAACATGCAAAGAAGTTGCAGAAGAGGGGATATGGCCCATTAATCATCAATCGTATATCGACAAGTGGAGCCATCAGCTTAGCAACCATAGATGGAGATGTATTACCAAACTACATCAGCGGATGTAGAGTAAAAAAATATCTAGAACCATTGACCGAAGAAACAATGTCTCGATTAATCAAAGGCAAGAATCGACGTATTGAGGAGGAAAGGATACGAGAAGAAGCGAGACAAGAAGCCCTAGAATGAATTAAGAAACGGAAAGAGTGGATGAGAGAGAGAGATGAGAGATATCGACTAGGAGAAGAATTCATCCCAATGGCTATATTTAGAGCCACTAAAAGCGTAGGTTCACAGAGAACGCAACCGTATTTAAATTTGGGAGCAGGTAAAACGGAGTACCACTTGGTGGATGCTCTCATTGACACAGGAGCTGCCATAAGCTGTATCAAACTTTATTTGACCTAGAAACTCAAGGAAGAATTACGCCCATCGATGGCACAGTTGATAGGAATAGGAGGAACGATTACTCAATGCATAGGTGAGATCACCTTACCTCTGCATCTTGGCAACAACACTATGGAACAAAAGCTAGTAGTGTGTCATGATCAGGATTTAATTGAAGATGTGGTGTTAGGTCAAGATTGGATTTACGAATATGAGGTGACCATTCAATTGGCTTTAGGATACATCTCAGCCAGGATAGGACATCGTGAGGTATTTAGTTTGCTAGACGAACGACCAATCAAAACCGCTAGTATAGAGCAAAAAGTTCATTCCAATGAACAAAGTCATGAATGTATGTTCACTAGCACTATAGAAACACCTTCGTCAAGTACTATATGTGCGGACACATTGAATTCTGCGTGCATACCATCTTCTAGTCTAGCAAGTCACAAGAGTGTCAATCTATCTGAAACCAACCTCAGTGAAACACCAAGCCTAAGAGAGACCAGTCCTCTGAGTGATTCAAAATCTATACCTATTAAAATATACCTTGTTCCGTACACTCAACAAGCTTGGATAAGGAAAGATCAAGTGAAGGAATATCTTCGACGACAGAAGCACTATCGACATCGAAGCAACCAAGCAAGTAACAAAGCAGATAATTTTGAGCAGCAAAGACAACAACGAAGTGCTACAATTTGGATCCCAAGGAAAGTAATAGCCCCTCAACTGGATCGATCGCAAATATGGATTCCTAAATCATGCGCTCCAAAGAAGCTAAACCGAAATGAGGAACCTCAACATAAGAAGAACCAACGGGGTCTACGAGCAAAACAGCCATAGAAGAATAGCTTTTGGAAAAAGAAGGAGTCTGCAGTCGCTACACAAGCCAATCTGAGATTCAAACGTTAGAGAGAGCAGACATATAACACGAGAAGAACCACATTCATCAAAAAGGTGGAGAATACACTACATCCCACCAGAATGAAGCAGATTTGGGTACAGAAAGACAAGACAGACTGCATACATCAAACAACTACTTCCGATTGCACACATATGGAGTTGTCAGGACCTAAAGTATGCATGATAGGGCCACATTACAAGGCCAAGCATTCGGCACATCTTTCTTCTATTTCAGGATAGTCAAGCACATATTACCTTTCTCACACCCACGGGAAAGGGATGACACCATTCACTCGGAACAATGTCAAGCTTATGACAAAAAAATAAAGGAGGAGTTTTGATAATATATGGCCACTAATTCATACTCTATATTGAGTGCAGATGGCGTCTACTAATTCCGAAGCTACACAAGTGGAAGAGGTCCATCTTCTTCCATTGGAATCAGTAACAAAAGTAAGAGGCCATTGGTTTCGTGATGACCAACCAGTCTCAGAACTTATTTTCATGGCAACTATCAAGATTATGGATAGGGATCATTACTTCCCTATTATGTCTCAAGATTTCAAGACCATAATCCAAGGTTTACCGCATATTGAAGATGTATGGAAGCAGGCAGGCCTAGAGGCATTTCTCAAATTGCCAATCTATGTTCCAGATTTTCAGAGGTGTGCACAAGTAATGAATACCTTGCAACCTGCTGCAACAAAAATATCAGTTCCAAAAGCACGGGTATTGGATAAGGTAGGGACATGGAAGACCATCCAATTCACTCATGAACTGATCAATAAAGCGTTTGGATGGAATCAAGAAGGAATTACTAGTGTCAAAGAGGAATGTCATGATCCTAAGAAGAGATCCTTTGTGGAGATTAACAGAATAGACCTCGAAGACGCTGTCCGTCTTGTGCACCAGCATTTCTGTTTCCCTAATATGCATAGATACACGGCACCACAAAAGATCGTAGTACAACTACTATCACATGCCATGAGACAAATTGGGAACAAGGTGAATCTGACAGGGTATGTCCAAGAAAGACTATTTGAAGCCCAAAAGAAGTGGGGACAGAAGAAGTTCCTGAATGGGAGTTCAGCTTTAACGTTACTCATATATGAAGCCCTTGACATGAAAAATTGCTTACGGGAGATGCCGACATCAGAAGGGCTAGCCAAGTATGCAAAATCCGCTACAGTCCCTAAGAAAAAGAAAGCAATTGTTATGGTTGAAGCAGCTGGAACCAGCTCACAAAAACCCATGAGGGGTACAAAGCGTCTACGGGAGGAGGAAGCCCAAGCTACACCGCAATCAAAGCGAACACATCTATTACCGAAGATCACGACGGCTCAAATGCCTATTACTAGGAGAGATCTTTCCGCTGCCCTCGCAAAGACACATCAGTATATGCAAGGGCAGGTAAACTTGAATATTCAAGGTCATCATTATAGACAGGCAAGTCAAGAGAAACACCAACGGAGTATAGAGAAGATTCCTAAACAAGCTGGAAGATACAAAGAGCTGGGCATAGATGATTCTAGTACCAATACGGAATCCAGTCCTGAAAAAGACACTCTGGATACTGATATAAGAACAGAAACTCAAGAAGAAGAATGGAATGAAATTAATCAAGTGGAAGTGACGCCGGACAACCAAGAAAAGGAAAAGAGAGTAGAAGAATCTATTGAACCTGAGCATGTCATTCAATTGAATGACACTACAAAGATCAGCATCAAGGAAGATACAACCTGTGTTACATATGTAAAACCACCTATCAAAGAGGAAATCCAAACTCCAGTGAACGTGAATTCGGAGGAGCTACAAAACCAAGAACAAATTGTGATCGAGGTGCCAGATGATACACCTCAAGGAAATCAAGAAAACATGGTGGCTGAGCAGAGGATCCAGCTTCAGATTAGGCAGCCCCATGACACTACATTACATGTGACACAGGGCAAAGATGTCACAACCGGAGAAGAACCGAGTGTACCAAAAACATGGCTAAATGTGGATGTTACTCAACTGAAACCTATAGTGAAACAAATGATTCAGACAGCCATGGACACACAACAGCAAATGATGGATATAGATGCGGATTATGATAAGGCTATGAGAGATAAGAATCAATTCCAGATAAGGAGCGAACAACTGTCATCACAGCTCATCCAGGCACAAAAGGAGATAACGGCCAAAAGCACTGAGTTGCTCGAGACCAAAACTCAATATGAATCATTAATCACTCAGCATCATCAACTGCAAACACAGCTCATTGATTTACAAAAATTACATGATGCAAGCGAGGCTGACAAAGAAAGAATGAGAGCTAGAAGCACTCTACTAGAGACACAGCTCAAGGTATACCTGGAAGAAAATGACACATTGCGAAGCAGAAATAAAGAATTAATGAAATCATTATTATATGATCAACCGATTGAGCAACAGGAATCCTCAGAAACCAAAGAAAAAGAATTAAGAGATCAGATCGCACAATATGCAGATTTGCTGAGACAAGAGCGAACAGTGAGAGAAGAATCAGAACGGACGCACAATCAAGAGATCAATGAATTAAAAAAGCAGTTAAATACAACACATGGAAAACTTGCAACAAGCTACAGTGAAAACATGGATAATGTGGCTGAAATCGGAAATGAGTTACTTGCAGCAAAAGAAGCACTCAGGGCAACCATGCAAGAAGTAAAAGAGAAAGATGAATGCATAGCACAATTAAAGACTCAAATACAAGAGAAAGCACCGATCGGGACACCAGTAGAGCCAATAAAGGAAAATCCTACTGACGAGGTAGAGGTACGTCCTCTATCTTCCCCGATTTGTCATTCTCCACTACATGAGCAGTTGGCAGACATACATGATGCTCATCCAATGCCATACACTGCAGAAACAAGTCAGAAGGAACGGGCACTAGTGGTGTCCCGATTGACGGAGAATTTTGAAAATGAAGTCATCAAGGTAATGAAAGAGGCCAAAATCAAAGGTAAAGACCTGGACAAGATAATGAAGCCTTTCAATATTCCATATGGATTATTGAAAGAGAAAACGAGACGATACATAAAGAAGACCACAAAGAAGAGTCCCGATGAGCAGCTCAATTTTACACAAGACACATTCACATACAGCCAAGAAGAGTTCGAAGCTGCACAACCAATTTGGAGGAGAAAATTTTTGGAGAAACATCCCACACTACGGGTGCATTGGCAAGCAGCACCTTATTTATTACAGGTAAACCCTTCATTTTGTCCTATACCACGAAGAAGGGATGCCAGAGAATTTTTGGACTTGCAAAGAAATGGTGCAATAAATAATCAATGGCTGAATTATCCGCTACTACCAAGCCCACCACATAATTACTTGCCAACGGAAGAATATATGATTAAAACCATCGAATTTTGGCTACAAAATTATGCGACAGTACCGGACTTAACCATCAAAATGACCAATAAAATACTTAGCATGATACTTACAGTTTTGAAGGTCTTCAAGCATGCGGCCTACACTTTTTTGAATTTCATCGGCATTAACCAAGGCACAAAAATCCTCATTTTTGATCTATCAGTTATGCCTAGCCGCCCCACAATAATGGCGTATTATTCCAGATTAATGTTCTTGCCAAGTGTATATATGCAAACTTTTGAAGAAGCATTCTTTACAGGATTTTTTGAGATTGATTCAGAAAGTTTTTTGAAGATGTCGTCAAATTTAAATGCCAGATTAGTGGCATATGAACTTAGCTTCTTCGCAGATCACAGACAGCCACCCAATGACGGTGTGAAGGCAGAATAATGGAAACAACTCATGATACGTGAAGCCAATCTGCTAAATGATACAGAGCAAAAAGTATATAAAACATATGCCCGTCGCTTATCAAAGCCTGTCGGGGACGACAGAGTCCAGGAGGGGGGCAGTGTTGAGGGAGAATCAAGTAAAAGAAAGAAAAGAAGAAGACAACGAAAGAAGCAGCTTCACTAAAAAGAAATATCTGAAGACATATCTCTGCAGGAAGCCCCGCAGGGGTGCAACACCCATCTCTGCACAGAGCCCCGCAGGGGCATGCATCAGGCAACAACACAAATCATCCAGGTCCTGCACGGTGGAAGAAAGTAAACAGGCTCAAAGCAATACAATGGGGTCACATGTTTGCAACCAGGACAAATCAGAGAACAACAAGCAAGATATAGGTCACTGGTGGCGTGCGTGGCAACCCAACTGAATACAGCAACCCAGATATGTGATATACGGAATACCAAGGGGCAAAACAGAAGCAAAGGACATAGATCGGACAAAATAACAAATTCTCTAACGGTCCTTATTGCTTCTTCGACCACTGGATGCGTGTATTCAGAACTCTTAAAGTAAGCCAAAAATAGAAGCAAAGGACAAACCTCGGATAAGATACCCAATTGTCTAACAGTCCTTATTGCTTCTTCGACCATTGGATGCGTGCAGACAACAAACCGAGGACAAGAGGCAAAGCCTATCAAGGGACGACAGAGACGAAGAGGGGGAGAGTGTTGCAGAGCTAAAGAGAGCACAAAGCAGAGAAAAAGACGGGCCCCAAAATTTTTTCAATTTGGACATAATATTTTTGTATCATAAACATTCTTGTAATATATTTTCCGTTGTAAATGCACTAGAGGAGTCCTCTAGATGCATCCCCACAGAAGATTAGAGATTTACCCATGTAAAATAGTAAGAAATTAGTCTTTTAGTAAATAAAGTGCCGGTCTCTTGTGTGAAAGGACCATTTTTAGGGCACAAGTATATAAGTCAAATGTGACTCTTTGTAAAAGACTTTTTGGCCATTGTGAGGATAGGAGCACAGAAATTCGAATTTGTGTCTTCTTCACTATGTATCTTCTTCTTTGTGAGCTTGTATGCATGTGTATTGCTTGGAAAGAGTGTGAGGGAGTGTTGTCTATCCATGAAAGTGTTTATTTGCTGTAGTTACGGTGTGTGCGAAGTGTCGGAAGTGCTGAAGTGTAGGAAAGATTTCCCGCGACTCAGTATTTTGCTCATAACTTGAAGTAGGAGTGTCAGAATTGAGTGAAACCACTGCCATTGGATGCATCTTCTCGAGAGCTTCGAAACGCATATGCTATTCGCTATATTTGGAGCTCGAAGCTGGGAGAAAAGTCCAGAATACTGACGGCTACTGCACCAAGTATCGTGACGCCATGACCAACAGTTGAAGCTTGTTTGGATAAGTCTTTGCCTTGTTTACACTCTTTGAGTAGTTCATTTGCATTGATCATCACATGATTGCATGTCCTCATACACTCGGCTAGGTTTGTATACTCTTTGGATTGATAATTAAAAGCGTGTATCCCCACTATATGCACTTGAGAGGGGATTGAGGTATAGTCTCTTTCTCCGCAAGTCCCTAAGTTGGTACTTAGGTCAACACATCTGTATAGTGTCAAAACTCTTCATGAGAGTCTTAAGCCATATCACTTCTTTTGCAGCTTCAACCATGCCTTTGTACTCTGCTTCTGTAGATGACAAAGCAACTGTATGTTGCTTCTTTGAGCACCAAGAGATTAACTTATCTCCCACATAACACATGTATCCATAGGTTGACCTTCTATCATCTGGATTACCTGCCCAATCTGCATCACTATATATTTTGATATTTGTATCTGATGTAAAGCCATAATACAAACCCTCTTTGAGTGTTCCCTTAATGTACCTCAACACTCTTTGACCTGCATTCCAATGCTCTTTCCTAGGACAATGCATAAATTGAGACAACACCCCAACTGCATATGATAAATCAGGCCTAGTTAATGTAGCATAGATAAGACTACCAACCAAACTCTGATATTGTTTCATGTCCTTGAACTCTTCACCTCCAAATCTGCTCAATTTATGATTCACCTCCATTGGAGTAGGTGCTATTCTGCAATCATTCATTTTAAACTTGGTTAACAAATTCTTCAAATACCTTTCTTGAGTCACATACACTCCATGTTGAGTGTATGAAATCTCCATGCCCAAGAAGTATGACAAATCTCCCAAGTCACTGATTTTGAACTCTTTCTCCATTTGCTTCTTTAGGCTTTGTATGCCTTTCTCATCTGTACCTGTAAGAATTATATCATCAACATATATACATATGTAAATGAACCCATCATCACTTGCTTTGACAAGCAAGCTACTATCTGCTTTAGATACTTGAAATCCAAGTTCCTTTAAGAACTTTACAAGCCTATAGTTCCATGCCCTTGGAGCCTGCTTCAAGCCATATAAAGCTCTCTTGAGCTTACACACATAATCTGGATATCTTCCATCTCTGAATCCTTGAGGTTGCTCCATGAAAACATCATCTGAAATATAACCATTCAAAAAAGCATTCTTCACATCTAATTGACACAATTTCCAACCTTTGTATGCAGCAATTGCTATGAGTGTTCTAATGGTTGTCATCTTTGCCACTGGACTATAAGTCTCATCATAGTCAATAACATATGTCTGAGCAAACCCTTTAACAACAAGTCTAGCTTTGTACCTAGACACACTTCCATCTGCAAATCTCTTTGTCTTATAAACCCACTTGCATCCAATGATCTTCTGACTATTTGGTTTTGGAACCAAATCCCATGTTTGATTCTCCATCAATGCATCATATTCTTCCTGCATAGCTTTTTTCCAAATCTCTTTACCTTTTGCCTCTTCATATGTAGAAGGGTCTTCATCTGCTTTAACCATGTAAGCATAATCCTTAGTAGTCAAGAATGAAGTATCATAGCTATACCTTGTAGGTTGCCATTTGTGCCTTGTAGACCTCCTGAGTTCTCCACTTCTTGAGGTTTCTGGTTCTTCACACTCTGGATCAAATCTTGGTGTCTCTTCCACTTCAACCTGCACTTCATGATTCTCTTGTTCATCAAATATCTGAATCTTTGATTTACCTTTCCTTTGGCTCACAATTTCTTCATCATGTGTATTAATATTAATAGTACCTGCATGCTCATCAAATGTAACATCTTTTGATACAAGAAAATGTTTTGTGGATGGATTCCACAACCTGTATCCCATCTGCTTATCATCATAACCAATACACACATATTTTTCAGCTTTAAGTTCCAATTTATGCCTTAATTGTGATGGCACATATGCATAGGTCAAACATCCAAATACTTTGCAATGGTCTAATGTAGGTCTCTTACCCCACCATGCCTCATATGGTGTCATACCCTTCAAGGCTTTACAAGGCAGCCTATTGACCAAATAAGTAGCTGTGTTTACAGCCTCAGCCCATAAATAATTTGGGCAATTTTTCTCCTTCATCATGGACCTTGCAAACTCAACAAGAGTCCTATTCCTCCTTTCTGCTACACCATTTTGTTGAGGAGAGTACCTGCAAGTAACCTTTCTTTTTATGCCTGCATTCCACAAGTAATCACTGAACTCATTAGAGAAATACTCTCCCCCTCCATCTGACCTTAGTCTTTTCAATTTATGTCCTGTAATTCTCTCTGCATACATATGATAATGTTTGAAAGTATTGAATACTTCTAACTTATCTTTGATCACATAGATAGTGATCCATCTGGTAGCATCATCAACATAAATCACATAATACCTTGATCCATTGATACTGAAATCCTTTGATGGTCCCCACACATCTGTGTGTACCAACTCAAGTTTCTCTAAATACATAAACCCATGCTTAGAATAGGGTTGCTTATGAGCCTTACCTAATTGACATGCCTCACATCTGTATGTCATATGTTGACCTGCAACATTAGGCAATCCAAGCACTGAGCCATTATTAATCATGTCTTTAATACCTCTTTCATTGAAATGTCCAAGCCTCTTATGCCAAAGATCTAACTCAGAGATCTTATGTCCTCCATAAGTGAACAAGGCATGACCAACATTACCTTGAATCTTCAATGTGAACAATCTTCCTTCTTTCTTCCCTGAAACAATTTGTTTATACCCATTGCTAGGGTCTTCCACAAACACTCCTTCATTAGTGAACCTCACTTCATAACCTTTTTCCACAATTTGTCCTACACTTATTAAATTCTTAGGAATTGTAGGAACATACAAGACCTTACTCAATAAGGTGCTACCATCCTTGGCCTTTACTGATCCAATTGACTTCACATTATGCTTTGTATTGTCACCTGTTTGAACAACATGATTAGATACCTTATTCTCCAAATCAGTCATCAATGCTATGTTACCACTCAGATGATTGCTACACCCTGAGTCAATGTAGAAGACTCTTTGATCTTCACTCTGCCTTTCACAAGTTGCATTCATTATCAATGTTGAATCTTCCTTTTGATCTGAAGCATAATTGTAGTAGGTATTGTTTTATTGTTGACTTTGGAAACCTCTACCTGCATTTCTTCCAAAATAACCCCTACTACCTCTACCTCTGAAATTACCTCTTTGATTTATGCCACCTCTTCCTCTTGAATTATAGTTTTGATTATATCCCCCATTACTCTGAGTGTTATGCCAACAATCATTAGCTAAATGATTTGTCTTACCACAAATCCAGCAAGCTTTGGATCCATCTTTGTTACTTCTGCCTCTTCCTCTACCTTTGCCACCTCCTCTTCCTCTTAGGAAGTTGGCTTGACTAGTTGTGCCTTCTTCTTCATTTGCTTGTTGCTTTCCTTTGTTAGTTTTCTTCTTGTCTTTAGAGTACATTGCATGACCTGCACTCTTGTCAACATCTCCTTTGATATCATTCTCAAAAGTTAGCATATGTCCTAACAATTGATTCAAATCAGGATTGAAATGATCCAATGAAAGTTTTGTAGATAAAATAAAAGGCTTCCACTTCTCATAACCTCTTAGTCCTGTGAGAATTTGCCTTACCAATTTATCTTCTTCAATGTCTTCATCCACTGCTCCTAATGCATCTGCAATGTCCTTCATCTTTGTCACATAATCAGATATTGATTGTGAAGCCTTCTTCTTGAAAGTAGTAAACTCTGCCCATAAAGATGCCTTTCTTGACTTTGTAGTGTTTTGGAAATGCTCCTCCAAAGCATTCCATATTTCACTTGCACTTTCAAGACCTCTAATGTGAGGTAGCAAGTGGTCATTGACTGCCATATAGATAATGCTCCTAGCTTGAGCATCTCTCTTCATCCAATTCTTCACATCTGACAATTCCTCCCTAGTTGGAACACTAGGATCTCTGAATTGAGGCTTTTCTTCTTCTCCTGTAATATAGGCTATCAAATCTTTTCTCATTAGATGGGCTTCCATCCTCATTGACCATGCAGGATAATTCTCTCTATCCAATTTCTCTATCTGAAGAGAATCTCCCATCCTTCCTTTACCTGTGTACTGAATTCTTCAATCTTTATGAAGTATAAGGTTACCTTTACTTTGAATGACACTCCTTTCGTCCTTCTTGATGTCGTATGATCTCTTCTTCAAGATTTTCCTTCAGGCTTTCACCTTTTAATCCTTCAGATGTTGAATTCTTTGCAACTGCAGGAGTCGGGATCCTCCTTTTCTCAAATTTGATGTTTCCTGCTCTGATACCACTGATGGAGAGTGTTAATCTCCAAAAGAACAACCTACTCTTGAACTTAGAGCACCTCTATATCAAGAGTAAGTCAAAACCTTCACCAATTTAAAAGATCAATGACCAAATATCAAATTCTTGAACAATCTGTGAAGAAGGAGATTACTTGGAAAGTCTGCTACATATATCTTTCTCATTGACTGAGTAAATGTATAAAGTTTTTTATGAAACTTTGCACAAGGTGTCGCCTAAAGATTGCGCACCTCCTCCAAGTCAAATCACTCCAAAAGATTTAGTAGATCTTGAGAAATCTACTTCACAAGTTACCTATGTCTAAATCTGCACTTCTGAGAAGTCGATTTGGACACCCCTAACTTCTTAGCTTTAGTTCTCACAGTGTCGAACCCGTTTGATCAAATCCTTTTAGCTATAGATAGCTTATCTCTCAACTTAGATTTTGAGCTATCATATGTGTAAAACTTTACACTGTGCACTGAGCACTGCTCATTTCATTGAACTCGAAATCTGCGCCTGTTTCAGAAGACTGTGAACATTCTTTACATATGAATGTTCCTACACACAATTCTCTTAACCTGATTACAATTGAAAGCTGAAATTTTGTACAGAGATCAATCAACTCTAGACTTAGAATTGTACAAAAGCATTCCACAGAATATCTACCACAGAAGGAGAAGACACAAAAACTTCGGGTGCAACTTTTTCTTCTATTCCTCAGAAAATTAGAATTGAGTTGTGAGAGAGACTTCTTCTCATTCCTATGAACTCTAATGAGTCTTACAACTTACAAATGCACTATTCTCATACTCTCCTATTGTCTCTAATTGCCCCGACATTTTTCCAAAGTATTTATAGGCAAATATGTACAAGCTTATAACTAAACAAAAGTATAAGTGATCTATGTCTTCACTAATGTACATATGTGCACATATCATTCATCCTGTGAATGTAACCACCTCCTTTGCTTCAAGACTTGATCTTATCTCCATCTTTTTGTCTTCCAAACTTCAATTGGTGATTGGTCTGCACCAACAATATCTACTTCTTGATTGATTGAGAACCAATCTCAACCACTTCTAACTCATGGCTTTTAGTCTTTTATTATTTCCTTTTCCAAAGTTAAATACTTTGAACCTTACAAGAAATGCACTGATCAACCAATTAATACAAACAAATAATGTGCACATAAATGTTAACCTTCAAGGTATATATATGGCACCATCCAAATGATAAATTTGATGAAGATCATATCCACCTCAATCATAATGAAATCTCGATGTTTGAACATCTCCCCCTCAAGCTAAATTATGCTTGAGTCTTCATTCTCTGATAAGTTGAATACTTGCCATAGCTTTGAATCTACAAAACTTTATCCCATCAAGTGCCTTTATCATCATGTCGGCTATTTGCTTCTCAATATGAACAAATGAAATGTCAATTTCCTTTTCCATAAGCTTCTCTCTTACAAAGTGGTAATGGACTTCTATGTGATTTGTTTTTGCATGAAAAATTGGATTTTCAACTAGATGCATGGAACTTAGATTATCTCCAAGTAAATGAGGTTTGGAACTTACAAGTCTCAAATTTGAGTACAATGCCTTGACCCAAATTGGTTCTTGAGTTGCAATAGCTAGATCTCTACATTCTGCTTCAATTGAAGATAAAGCAATTGTTGTTTGCTTCTTGGAACTCCATTACACCAATTTTGAACCTTCAAATGGTAAGTATCCAGAGGTACTTCTTCTATCATCCTTTGCTCTTGCCCAATCTACATTTGAATAGATTTTGATATCCAAATCTGAAGAGTGAGGATAATAGATACCTTTATTAAATGTCCCTTTGAGGTACTTGAGTACTCTCTTTGCACCATCCATGTGCAGCATCATAGGTGAGTGCATGGGCTGAATACGCACTCCCACACTATATTAAATGCCTGGTCTTGAGTTAGTAGCACATTAGGGGAAAAAACGAACCTTGAATGGGCCTTTTAGATTAAGGAGTGATTAGTGATGGACCAATCAAAAGAGGGTGGTGGCCACACTCTATGCCCTATAAAATACTAGGCTGAAGGGGGGAGAGGGGACATATTTCTCCCTTATTTAATGAGCTTCCTCTAAAGAGAGAAGGAATCTCGTAACTCAGTTGGGCCCAAAAATTCAAAATTTCTAAAAAGTTAAAAAACTCATCATAACACCTGAAAATGGACCCCCCATTACTTTTTAGGGTCAAAAGTACTCTTTTTGACCCCAAATTCAAAATCCGTGCATGTTTTGAGCTGAAAAAATGGGTTTTTTTTTAAATACTCAAAAAAGAGTTATTTCCCTCCTAAATCTCACATTTTCATACCCAGGTCCCAAAAAGTCATCTTTTCCCACTACTTTCACTCTGTAGCACACCATTCAAGCTCCTCTTTCTACACTCCAACCTACCTACATCTCCTATCTTGAATTACTATTGTAGTTTGAAGACCTTTAGCTTCAAGGAAATAGGTGGAACAGGTATAGGATTTTGATATTTGAAACAACGTACTTCATTATACATCAGATTCTACTATGATCGTTGGATGTGCAAACTTGGCAAATGGATACCATTTCAAAGTTCAGGGGGATCTTTGCATTCATTTGAAATAAAGCTTAGATTGCCCAACAATGAAACAGAAACTATTTTAGTGAATAATCATTGGACCTTGGCTAATCTGAGAGAACACTTGATGATTATGGGGTTTAAAGGACTAACTCAATCCAAATCCAAAATTCAAGGACATAAGATTAGAAATGTTTCATGCTTTTGTTAAAGTAATCTTTTCATTATTGTTTATTTTACTTTAATGACTTGAATTTCTTGCAAATTGATTACAGGTGGGCAGAAGAATGGAGTACAAAATGAAAGTCCCTGTAGATTGGAGCAAAGATGGAACAGAACTCTCATTGTCATAGTTCTTTTGCAACCTGATAATGTCACTTCTTGGGCCCTAGTCATTGTATCTCATGGTTTTTGCACTTTCAAGAACCTTGTAAAAAGTAGGACAATTGATTCATGTTAGATATTGTTTATACCTTCTTCTCTGCAATGGTAATTTCAAAACTTTTGGAATGTCAAAAAGTCTATTCACTACTTTGAAATGTGGTTGCTCATGTTTTTTTCTATGCATTATTTTGTCATCAGAAACACATTTTTTGAAATTGCACTTCTTTATTCTATACTTTTAAAAGTGGGCCCAGTCAGTTTCAAACTTGAAATTGCTATAAAAATGGTTCTATGTGCTCGTTTCTCACATTTGCACTCTCAAAGAGCTAGAAAGCATAGACTACAAGCCTCTAGAATTCTCGCGTGCAAGCAATGGCTGCTAGCACTTCCACTCCCATGAATTCTCCTCGAGATCTATTCATGGAGTTTTTGGATACTACAGACTACAATGGTCGTACGGATTTGTATGGCCTAGTCTCTAGAGTCCCTAATCTTGAAGGGACAATAGCCATGAACTCTGATGTGATCAATGAGATCAAAGATTTTATGGAATTTTATATATTAAGATATGCCATAGATATTCCATCATATGAGTGTAAATGGGTCCCATGTGATCTGCTTTTCTACATTCATAAAGGAGATGAGGCGTTTGTGAAGCGCTTAAAGCGTTTCATGGCTATTGTTGAGGCTTCAGGGCACCTGTTAGATGACACAGTGCCCTTAATTAAACAATTAAATAAGAAAAGGAAAATGGGAAGAAAATATCTTTCCTAGATAGCAACAACCATCTTTTTTGTCAATGAGGAGCCCGAACCTTCACCCATGGATCTACCCCATCTTGTTATTGGGGGTTTTGTAGATGACAAGAAGGAACCCCAGACAGAAGCTTTCAACTTATTAGAAGAGAGTCAAAACATTTCTAGAGAAGTTTCTCAAGGAGTAGTGGACAAATTAAAGGAAGGCAGTACACAGAACAGTCCACCCTCCAACTTAGACCCCGTGGAACCCACTCTACCAGAGGTAGAGATGGAAATGGTTTCAGTTGTAGTTGTCGATGGAGAGGAATTTTTGTTCCTGCATGATATTGAGAAGGCATTCAGTCTACGCCTCGACGAATGCCTTAGTATTTTTTGCTCAACCTTGGATGTTCCCATGGACAACACTTCTAACATTATCGAAAAGGTTACAATTCCACTTGGTGATTCAGTTGCGGACACCATTGCATTTGTGTGTGAAGAGATTTTGAGCCATGCCAACCAAGATGCAACTGAAGAAGATCTGGCCGCAGCAAGGGAAAGAATTTTGGAGAAGAAGATTCCAACATCCCCTGTTTTGGAGCAAAGTGGCATGGCCCATTCATCGATTCCACTAGATACAATGGGAAGAGGAGAGGATGAAGATAAGCTTCAAGATGTAAGTCTCTACTGACATTTATGGTTGTCTCATATTCATACAAGATGTATCTATTTAATTTTATGATTTTCTATGTGCAGGAAACAATTGAAGTGGATAAATTTGCAGCAAGGAGTGGTGGTGACCGTGTTTCCCGGGGCCATGGCTCTTCCTTGGCACAATACATTGGAAAATTGCCAAAGGAAGATTTTTTCATAATCCACAAGTACTTTTCCCCTCAAGGACACTTCATGACTTGGTGCTTGAAGGCCTTGAGAAAAGTTTTGTGCCTATCTACAATAATGCAAGGGACCAATTGTATATTTCTAGTTAGGAAGTCCCTTGCCCTTACTACCCTAGGAGTTAACTTTAGAGGAAAATATTAGGTCAAATAGGAATAGCTTTAGGTCTTACATTGACAGACCCTCAGTTAATATCCTAATCAGTTTTGACTTACCAATTGCCACTATCTTTTTCAGAGAAGAAAGAATGTAGTGGAGAGGCTCAAGGCCAAGAGCCAATTGTAAAAACTTTATAATACCAATTATTTTTTTTCCAATTTCCATGTGCATTCAATCTATTATATCTTTATGGTTTTGACAGTCTCATAACTTTTGCACAGTTTAATCAGTCTTTTTCCATTATTTCTTGTAATTTGTGTTGCCCAAAATGCATGCAATTGCCTAGGAATGCAAAAAAAGGCCTGCTACCATTAGGAAAAAAAATGAACCCTGCATGGGCCTTTTGGATTAGAGAGTGATTAGTGATGGACCAATGAGAGGAGGGTGGTGGACACAGTCTAGTCCCTTAATCCACTAGGCTAGGTATAGGCTTCCCTTGGTTTGGGCCAGTCAAAACCACATATACCTGTCAAAATTCGTGGTTTTTTCATTGAAGTAGTTTTTGAAGGGAATGGAAATTAAATAGAACCCTTGGATCCTCTAGAAACTCAATGGCTAAGATCAATTCTTGAGAGGAAACGGCGCCTAAAATTTGGGCCATTGGATTTGGAGAGAATCCAATGGCTTTGATTTGATCAATGCATGGATCACTAGACATTAAATCTAGACCATTCAATTTGTAGTCTATCTAATGGACTAAATTCCATGTGGATCCCCACGTATCTTGTGCGAATATTGAGCCGTTTGTCTTTTAGTGCCATAAGCTTGGGTACCAATCTCTACCATCCAAGCATGTGAAGATCCAACGGCTGAAAACTGACGTCGATTCCGAAATAATACCCACACGTGAGCTATTTTGTCTCCCACTGCACCTATTTTGTCTTCTAGTGCCAGAAATTTGGGTCTCAATCTCCACCATCCAAGCATGTGAAGATCTAACGATTGAAAAATGGCGTCGACTGCGAAATTTTACTCTCTTTCTTCTCACGCATGAGCTATTTTGTCTCCCATTGCACCTATTTTGTCTTCTAGTGACAGAGTTTGAGCTTTCCTTTTTTTATTTTTAATTCCCAAATTCTAAGTCATATCGTGGCCATCCAAACAATACATCTAAAGGCTAGAAAAACACACGAATCTTCTACATGACTTTATTCATTATTTTAATGTACAATACCACTGGTGGTTTCTCCGAGCCTCTTAATCCACCTAATTAGCCATTTTAATCCCTTAAAATTAGGAATCCTTACAAGGCCCATGCAAGGTTCACTTTTGGACGTAATGCAGAAACGCATTCGTAGGCCATCCTATGCACTAGGTTACCTTTTTTTGCATTCCTAGGCCATCCTATGCACTAAGTTACCTATATTGCAAGTCTATCTCCCTCAATTAGCACCTTCACTTGGGGAATTGTGGAAGACTCTTCTTATGTGCAATAATTAGAGAAAGTTAAGACTCCTCTGGGTGCATATAAGCATGCAGTAGTAAATAAGTACATGTATGTTCATAAACATTGTTTAGCTATTGGTCAGGGGGTTAGCATGCAGTGCACTCTAGCCAAGGCCAATCATATGCCCCAATGTGCATTGCATGTGTTTCCATGGCTTGGAAATGCCAAAAAAGGCCTGCCACAGAAACGCGGGGATATGCCCTGCAAAAGTTTTGCAGGACCCATCCCCGCGTTTCTGTGGCAGGCCTTTTTTTGGCATTTCCAAGCCATAAATGCATTAAATAGCATTACCACTTACAACAAGTACAGAAAAAAGAATGATACAACTATGAAAAACACTTCAAAGAGGTACTGATAAAAGACACCTAGAAACATAGGAGAAATAAACTTCAAAACATGTACACTAAGAGATAAACACTTGGGACAACAAATATGAGAAGACAAAGATTATATTCATCATTTGGGATTTACAACATATTCATCATATGGGATATAGAAAAGGTTCTCCAAACAAGGGAGTACAAATTTTTGTTAAGGGTTATTCCCTCTAATTCTCCTAGCTAGCTGCAAATCTTTAGGTTGTATTGTCACTCTCTTTGCATGGATGGCACATAGGTTAGAGTCCTCCAACATTGATATAAGATACGCCTCTGCATCTTCTTGGAGAGCTTCAATGGCTATCCCTCGGATACGAACTCCAGCGCAATAGCATTGGATCTCTTCCTTCACAACTCTTGCAAATGACCTTCATGGAATAAGAAGCTCCACAGACTTATTGATAGTGTCGAATCTTTGCAAAGGCTCTGGTTTGCTTTCTTCGCCTTTGTGGTGCTCTTGCATTTGGGGGGATCTTGGGTTGTGGTGGTTGTGTTCTACAACGTGGTTGATAGTTCTTCTTTATTCTTGGAGGATGCCTAGATGGTCCTGCCTCATCATTTACTTCCTCTGCCCGACCTTGCTCTCTTTCTTCATCGGTTGGTCTTTGTCCTTGTCCTGGGGGGAGTGTCTTGCCTCCTTGTGTTACTCGATGGTTCACGGGGATATCATCATTGTTCCATGGTGGCTCATTTATACTTTCTTCATTTGAGGAACTTGATAAATTTGATGTCTCAATCACAACTTTCCTATGTCCTCGTTGTTTGGGCCTTGCCTTGATTGGTGTCCTAACTGGGGGCTCATCATCAGATGCGGGAGGGGAATAATTTATTTCTTGGGATACATCTCTCTCTGGTGAAGCTTCATCCCCCCACGATGGAATGCTACCGGACTGTGTCCCTGCACCCGAGCTTTGTCTGGAAGAGTGGCTTGTGGTTCGACGCTTCTTGTGGGGTGATCAATATTCATAACTTTTTAACTCATGGCTTTTAGGCCTTTCACTATTTCTTTTTACAGAGGTAAATACCTTGAACCTTACAAGAAATGATCATAAGTGATCAACCGATCAATACAAAGAAACAATGTGCACATAGGTGCTATTCTTCAAGGTACATATATGGCACCATCCAAATGATAAATTTGATGAAGATCATATCCACCTCAAGCATAATGAAAGTGTGATGTTCGAAAAATAAGTGGAGAAGAAAATTAATGTCTCTGGACTCCGATGATATATTTATGATGTTTTTCTTATATTCTAATGATTTAGCTCTATGATGTGAGGTTGGTTTTGGATAAGATTGCTTTCTCATGTACGTGCATGATTATGACTAGTGAGTTTAAGGCGTGCCCCTTATACATCATGTAATTCTTTTCAATAATACATCTCTAATCTTTATTGCTCTCAAAAAAATGGACTGCCCACAAAATACAAGGAAAATTTAAGGGACCCCTTTTGCTATAAAGGACAAGGGGAGGGAATGGCACCACAAAGAGACATCAATGTTCTTTTCTTAAAGTGGAAGAAAAGATTTTAAAAGAATGAATCACATGAGAAGACGAGATCTGCTTGAGGGAGATATGATAGAAAATTGGCACACTCAAAGAATGTGTGCAAAGAGCTAGGGTTTAGTAGTGAATGTATCTACGTGGGTGACCTCATCCCTCCAATATTTCATTCTCTTTGCTGTGGAGTTTTGAGCTATGCCAGTCTATGGGCATGCTTTAGAGTCTTCCTATTCTCCCCTTTACGGGGAGGGATGGGCCTTACAAGATACCCTAATCAATGGTTTTTCATAGTCAACCTACAATAGCCAGCAGATAGAGTTGATGCAAGAAGATAATAGTAATGTGGTCAAGACAAACAGGTGGGATGACAAACAGAGCTCTTTAACCTCGTGTTCCCCCTCGAAATTGTTTGCAAAGGCTCTCAAGGATCAACTCGAAAATGGTAACAATCCCTTCAATATTTCTTGGCTAATAGGTATAATGCCTTTGCTTCTTCCTCTCATTTAGATAGTAAAGGGAAAGAGAAGGATAACAATGAAGTGCACCCCCATAATATTCAAGTTCATTCGGACATGATGGATAATGATGAGTCCACACTAATCATTTTTTGCATGCTCAATTGAGTGATAGAGTTGTCATTGGCCTCTATCATGGCCCTAGACTAGCTCAAGAAGTCCTTAAACAATGGATTAAAGTCCACTAGAAAAATAAAGGTCTATTTATTCATAATATTCATTATTTACCAAATAACTATTTCCTTTTTGTCTTTGAAGACTCTACAAGTGCTTTGAAAGTCGCAAGCAAATGCCAATGGATCATTAAGTTCACTCCTATCACATTTTTCAAATGGTATGTTGGTTTTAATCCTCGGGGACCTAAACCCACCAAGGTACCTATTTGGGTTGAATTTCATGACTTATCAGTTGAGCACTACCCCTGGGTGGATAACCTAAGTGGCTTATTGGGTAAAGTTCTTCGACAAAGAGGTAGTATAAATCCTTAATGGGATCCTTAGATCATGATTGAAGTTGATGTTAGCAAGCCTATCAAGACAAGTCTTTTCATCAAAGATTTTGATGGCCATGTGGCTCATCAACAAAGAGTAGTCTACAAGAATTTTCCTAACACATGTTTTCATTATTACAAATAGGGGCACTTTTAGAGTTTGTCCTATGCTAACACAAGTCTCAAGTGATGACGAATGTGAGAAAACCAAAGGACTACTGAATCACAATGTAGGCAAAGAGATGTCCTCCTTCGTGCAAAAAATTATCCATAACTACTAAAAAAAGAAGGTGAACAATAAATGGGTTAATGCTTTTGAGGTTCTTGTAGATAACGTCTTACACCCTTTAGAATAGCAATAGTTTGATACCTCAATGGATATTGATTTCATGGATGTCTCTCAAATTTCGGGATTTTCTTGGAATAATAGACAAAAACTTCTAATCATCATGCTGCTAGACTAGATCGTTGTTATATGAACATTCCCTATATGCGAAATTGTTTAAACATTAGTTGTGAGCTTAATGCCTCTTGTCTGATTTTTTATCATAATCCTTTCATCATTGAGCTCCATAAGAACAACCCTAGGTTTAGATCATGTTCACCCCACCTTGATGCCTCCCTCATTAGAATCCCCTATGCCAAGATCAACACCATGAATATCTTTGAGCACCACTTCTCTAGAACAGTAAACCCACTTTAGCCAGGTGTCAAGCTGTGAAAGATGTCAAGGCCCTTCTTACTCACTATAAAATCTTATCCAAAAGGCTTATGGCTAAAAGGAGAATTCACATTGCTAGAGAAATTAACTTGCTTCAAATCATTGTTGCTTCTAGCTCTAGCAATTCAGACAAGCTTTTGATTTTCTAGGATAGATTAAAGCATGAAGGGTACCTTGAGGCTAGCAACATTCTCTCTTCCTCAAGAGAATTTTGGGTAGGTAATCTTGCTAAACCAAACAAAAATACGTTCTCTTTTATTAAAAAAAAAAATTAAGGACTACATGCCTATGTTAAAGAAAAAGTCAAGAGGAGTTGCTATCAATATTGAGGAGAATTTGTAGGAGGCTACTAGCTTCTTTGCTAATGTTTTCTCTAACTCTCCCATTTTGGGGGAGGGCATCTAGAGGGCTAGAGCTACCATTGCACTTAGAAGAAAAAAAAATGATTCCTCCTAGCCTTGTTGCCCTCTTTGACTTGCCCTCACTAACGGCAAGGTTAAAGAAACCATTAACAAATTGAAACCATGTAGACCTCTTGGTCTTGATGGTCTTCCAAATGCGTTTCTCTTAGAGGTAAAATATTTCTTGGGCCCTTATATCCTCTTGGTATGGAAAGAAGATCTAGACAAAGGCTCTCTCCTTATGGAAAGCAAAACTCGAGTTATCAAATTAGTGCATAAGAGAGGTCGTAAAGATGATCAGACTAACTAGAGACCCATTTCTTGTCTCACCACCATATACAAAGTTTTGGCCTCCACCCTAGCTAGAAGGATCATTCCTATCATGAAAAACATTATCCTTCTTTAACAAAAAGGTTTCATTAAAGGGAGATTCATTCTTGATGCCATGATCTCTATTTGAGAGGGTATGGAGTATGCTAAAGAGTCCAATTAGGATTTTTGCTTTTTTAAAATTGACTTTGACAAGGATTATGATAGTATTGAATGGGACTTCGTGTTTCAATCTCTTCAAGATGTTGGTTTTGGCAAAATATTTATCAAGGTTGTGAGTACCCTCTTTGGCAATGCCTATTCTAGACTCTATCAATGGGTTCCTTTTTCAACCTTTTAAATTTTATAGATTGATTAGAAAACATTACCCCTTGCCCCCCTTCTCTTTGCAATCTCTAGCGATGCTTTGGGTCGGCTTGTCCTTGATGCTATGACTTCTAAATTGATAAAACATATTGAAATCCCTTACGTCCCTTCTCCTCTTGGGATTCAAATGTTTTTTGATGATACCAACATGGTTTTGCTTGTTTATGATTGTTCTACTGAAAGATTCTTGAACTGCTTAGATACCTTTTGTCCCGCTAGTGATCCAAGATTAACCATACAAAAACTAGTTTTAAAACTTCCAACAATACTGTTCCTGAATGTGTTACCAATAAAGGGTGTGAGATTATTAAAGATGGGGAGATCTTTAGACTGTTGGGTATTCCCATAGGGTTTCATATCTCTCGCAACCAAAGATGGTACTTGATTATGAGTAAATTCATAGACAAAATCTAAAAATGGTATTCTTGTCAAGATTCCTTATCTCATAGAGTGTTTGGGCTTAATCACTATGTTCCCTCTTTTCTGAACTTTTTTTTAGCTTGTTTGATTCCCTCTAAGAGGAATCTCAATCAAGCTATTTCTCTTTCTATGAGATTTTTGTGGGTAGGAAACACTATAAATAAAAAGATCCCTAAAGTTGCCTAGAGTATTTGTTGTTTTCCTAAAAAGGAAGGGGGATTGGAAATATTGTGTCCCATCAAGGTGGCCAGTAATCTAGCTGCTTAATGGATTTTTAGGTCTTTAGATTCTAATGACATATGGATCTATCTTCTGAAAAGAATACTAGCAAATTTTATCTTAAAAATTATACGGCTTTGTAGAATCATACAACTTGGGATCTGGTTACCTCTCCTCTCATTTTTACCACTGTTGGCTCCACTTTAAGTTGCACGTACTAGGAGCCTTGGATGGAAGCCAAAAATGTTTGGTCCCTTAACCTGTGTATACTCAATGGCACTTCGTTTCTCCTACAGGACTCTATTTGGACTAGATGGCTCTTCTTCAATGAAAATGATGTTCTTGTTGGGTTTCTTTGTTGGAGAGACCTTATTGATGAGGTAAGTCTAGTTGAGCACATTTTATCTCTCACTAATTTGTCTCCCTCTTGTAAATAGGTGTTGTCAAGGAAGAAATCCCTACTCTCCAACAAGATTCAAAACCTACATTAGGAGCAAGAATGTGATCCTAGACAAGGTTTTTGAGGAAATATTGAAGCATTATAAAAGCCATAGATGAATTGCCACTAAAATTATGCAGAAGCTGAATAAAAGACAGTAGGTGCAATGGAGGCATAGATTCATAAGTGCAAGGGCTTTCCCATACAATGTGAAGTACTCTTATTTATTGTGGATGATCATTCATGAAAGAATGTAGCATGGATTCAAAACAAGGAAATGTGGTATTGGTAATGATATGTGTACTACTTGTGGCAAGGTGAAGGGTTTGCCCACCTCTTCATGCATTGTGAAATGGCTTCCAAATTTCAACAAGTTCTCAAATCCTACTATAAGAAGCATCAAATTTCTCTCTCCCAAAAAAAAACCTTTTGGGGGCTTGCTTGAGAATGGACATTACTATCCAGAACCTTTGGAGAAGTGACATAATGTGGTATATATGACTTAATAGGAAACAAGCAATTTTTAACAATAGAAAAAAGATGTATTCTTTTCCTTTATCCAAGGCTTTCCAAAAAATGCTCAAAGTTGTCTTCAAGCTATAAATAGTGCTGGTAATGAGGTTGAACATTCCAGTAATGTATTAAGATCCTTTCCTCCTAATAAGTGGATAAAGACCCGATTATCTTTGTATTCTCCCCAAAGGCAAGACATGATTTTTACTATTTTGTACCTAGGGTCCTGCCCCTTGCATAGTTGTACACGCATTGTTAATACATTTTCCTTCTCATTTTCTGCTAAAAAAAAGAAATGTGTGAAGAGCAAGATAAGAAATGAGAATTCTTCTAAAGAAAAAACTTCTTGTATTGACAAGACATCATGGCTAGCCGATGTGGGCCTTCACTTGACACAAAGCAATGATTATGGCAAGGAACCCATCTACCTTTTGGAGATCTATAGTTGGCCCACCTTTGTTAGAGCCATCAATATCTTTTGTCTAATTTTGATGAGTGGATGAGAGGATTGAAGAGGAGTAGTACATGGGGAAAAAGGGAGTTGTTGACTCGCCATTTGAGGGTTGAGCAGGGGGTTACAATAATTCATAGAAGCAGGGAGATGGAGGATATCTTTATTGCAAACTTCTCTATCTTGTCGGTTCGGGAGGAGTCAATAGCTCTAGGATTAGGGGAATATTGTTCTCTAGTCTAAAGGGAAACTGGTCATAGAGAGAGCCATGAGAAAGGTGTGCAATACTGAAAACAAAGAAATAACATTGGATATGCATTCAATAGGGACAAAAAGGAGTTTGAAGATTAACAGATAGCCCATGCTCCCATGGAATCTAAGGCTTCAAGACTACTCAAATCAATTAAAAATGTAGTTAGTATTTTTTTTTATCTATTAAAGATGAAAGACCAAAAAAATTGTTGTAACCATTGAAGGGAATGAAGAGCGATGTACGTACATAGGAGAAGACCTAAGTGCCGATGAGGAAATACAGCTGGTAGCCTTATTAAGGGAATATAGGGACATGTTTGCATGTACGTATAAAGACCTGAAGGGGGTAGATAAAAAAATATGCTCTCATATGATCCCCATGGTAGCTAATGCAAAGCCCACCAAACAGAAGCCCTACACATATAATGACACTTATGTAGCCAAAATAAAAGAAGAAATTGATAGATTGATTGAAGCTAGATTTATCTATGAGATTGAGCATCGGGAATGGTTGTCCCCTATTGTTGTGGTTCCCAAGAAGAATGGAAAGTTGAGTGTATGTATTAACCTTAGAAAAGTTAATTCTGTCATGATAAGAGATAGTTATCTGCTTCTAATCACTGAACATTTATTGGAGTGTGTTGCAGGCAAGGAAGTGTATAGCTTCCTTGATGGATTTTCAGGCTACAACCAAGTAGCCATTACCCCAGAAGATCAACACAAAATGGCCTTTGCCACTGAGTGGGGAATCTTTGCATTTCGTGTGATTCCATTTGGGCTCACCAATGCACCTGCAACATTCCAAAGGCTCATGTGTCATGTCTTCAAAGAGTTCTTGCCAAAGAGCTTAGAAGTATATGTGGATGATTTATGTGCTCATTCCCAAGAAAGAAGATATCACATCCTTGAGCTTAGATAGATCTTCAACAAGTGTAGAGAATATTGAGTTTGTCTGAACCCGGAGAAGTGTGTGTTCATGGTACGACAAGGTAAAATCTTAGGTCATATTTTTTCTAAGAATGGAATATCTATAGATGAGGATAAAGTAAGAGCCATAGCCGAGCTGCCAAGGCCAAGGAATGTTAAAGAGGTACAAGCCTTTATGGGCCATTGTGGATATTATCGTAGGTTTATTCACATGTAAGCAATTATAGCTGAGCCTCTTTATGCCTTGTTGACAAATTTCAAGTGGAATGATGAATGCAAAAATTCCTTCAGGGAACTAAAGAGACGTTTGTGCACAACACCAATATTGACCACTCTTGATTGGACTAAACCATTCCATGCCCATGTAGATGCATCCAATCATGCAATAGGATGTGTGCTAGCACAACCCACAGGTGAAGGCAATCTAGATTTGCCTATAGTATATGAAAGTAGACAACTAAACGCAGTAGAACAAAATTATACAACAACTGAGAGAGAAGGCTTAGGCATGGAATATGCCATGAAGAAGTTTCGACACTATCTATTGGCCAACAAGTTCAATTTTTTCACTGATCATCAAGCTTTATTATATTTGGTCAATAAACCTTGCAATACAGGATGCTTAGTAAGATGGTTCCTCTTACTAATGGAATACGACTTTGAATTGCCCCAGAAGATCAACACAAAATGGCCTTTGCCACTGAGTGGGGAATCTTTGCATTTCGTGTGATTCCATTTGGGCTCACCAATGCACCTGCAACATTCCAAAGGCTCATGTGTCATGTCTTCAAAGAGTTCTTGCCAAAGAGCTTAGAAGTATATGTGGATGATTTATGTGCTCATTCCCAAGAAAGAAGATATCACATCCTTGAGCTTAGATAGATCTTCAACAAGTGTAGAGAATATTGAGTTTGTCTGAACCCGGAGAAGTGTGTGTTCATGGTACGACAAGGTAAAATCTTAGGTCATATTTTTTCTAAGAATGGAATATCTATAGATGAGGATAAAGTAAGAGCCATAGCCGAGCTGCCAAGGCCAAGGAATGTTAAAGAGGTACAAGCCTTTATGGGCCATTGTGGATATTATCGTAGGTTTATTCACATGTAAGCAATTATAGCTAAGCCTCTTTATGCCTTGTTGACAAATTTCAAGTGGAATGATGAATGCAAAAATTCCTTCAAGGAACTGAAGAGACGTTTGTGCACAACACCAATATTGACCACTCTTGATTGGACTAAACCATTCCATGCCCATGTAGATGCATCCAATCATGCAATAGGATGTGTGCTAGCACAACCCACAGGTGAAGGCAATCTAGATTTGCCTATAGTATATGAAAGTAGACAACTAAACGCAGTAGAACAAAATTATACAACAACTGAGAGAGAAGGCTTAGGCATGGAATATGCCATGAAGAAGTTTCGACACTATCTATTGGCCAACAAGTTCAATTTTTTCACTGATCATCAAGCTTTATTATATTTGGTCAATAAACCTTGCAATACAGGATGCTTAGTAAGATGGTTCCTCTTACTAATGGAATACGACTTTGAATTGCCCCAGAAGATCAACACAAAATGGCCTTTGCCACTGAGTGGGGAATCTTTGCATTTCGTGTGATTCCATTTGGGCTCACCAATGCACCTGCAACATTCCAAAGGCTCATGTGTCATGTCTTCAAAGAGTTCTTGCCAAAGAGCTTAGAAGTATATGTGGATGATTTATGTGCTCATTCCCAAGAAAGAAGATATCACATCCTTGAGCTTAGATAGATCTTCAACAAGTGTAGAGAATATTGAGTTTGTCTGAACCCGGAGAAGTGTGTGTTCATGGTACGACAAGGTAAAATCTTAGGTCATATTTTTTCTAAGAATGGAATATCTATAGATGAGGATAAAGTAAGAGCCATAGCCGAGCTGCCAAGGCCAAGGAATGTTAAAGAGGTACAAGCCTTTATGGGCCATTGTGGATATTACCGTAGGTTTATTCACATGTAAGCAATTATAGCTAAGCCTCTTTATGCCTTGTTGACAAATTTCAAGTGGAATGATGAATGCGAAAATTCCTTCAAGGAACTGAAGAGACGTTTGTGCACAACACCAATGTTGACCACTCTTGATTGGACTAAACCATTCCATGCCCATGTAGATGCATCCAATCATGCAATAGGATGTGTGCTAGCACAACCCACAGGTGAAGGCAATCTAGATTTGCCTATAGTATATGAAAGTAGACAACTAAACGCAGTAGAACAAAATTATACAACAACTAAGAGAGAAGGCTTAGGCATGGAATATGCCATGAAGAAGTTTCGACACTATCTATTGGCCAACAAGTTCAATTTTTTCACTGATCATCAAGCTTTATTATATTTGGTCAATAAACCTTGCAATACAGGATGCTTAGTAAGATGGTTCCTCTTACTAATGGAATACGACTTTGAATTGCCCCAAAAGATCAACACAAAATGGCCTTTGCCACTGAGTGGGGAATCTTTGCATTTCGTGTGATTCCATTTGGGCTCACCAATGCACCTGCAACATTCCAAAGGCTCATGTGTCATGTCTTCAAAGAGTTCTTGCCAAAGAGCTTAGAAGTATATGTGGATGATTTATGTGCTCATTCCCAAGAAAGAAGATATCACATCCTTGAGCTTAGATAGATCTTCAACAAGTGTAGAGAATATTGAGTTTGTCTGAACCCGGAGAAGTGTGTGTTCATGGTACGACAAGGTAAAATCTTAGGTCATATTTTTTCTAAGAATGGAATATCTATAGATGAGGATAAAGTAAGAGCCATAGCCGAGCTGCCAAGGCCAAGGAATGTTAAAGAGGTACAAGCCTTTATGGGCTATTGTGGATATTACCGTAGGTTTATTCACATGTAAGCAATTATAGCTAAGCCTCTTTATGCCTTGTTGACAAATTTCAAGTGGAATGATGAATGCAAAAATTCCTTCAAGGAACTGAAGAGACGTTTGTGCACAACACCAATATTGACCACTCTTGATTGGACTAAACCATTCCATGCCCATGTAGATGCATCCAATCATGCAATAGGATGTGTGCTAGCACAACCCACAGGTGAAGGCAATCTAGATTTGCCTATAGTATATGAAAGTAGACAACTAAACGCAGTAGAACAAAATTATACAACAACTGAGAGAGAAGGCTTAGGCATGGAATATGCCATGAAGAAGTTTCGACACTATCTATTGGCCAACAAGTTCAATTTTTTCACTGATCATCAAGCTTTATTATATTTGGTCAATAAACCTTGCAATACAGGATGCTTAGTAAGATGGTTCCTCTTACTAATGGAATACGACTTTGAATTGCCCCAAAAGATCAACACAAAATGGCCTTTGCCACTGAGTGGGGAATCTTTGCATTTCGTGTGATTCCGTTTGGGCTCACCAATGCACCTGCAACATTCCAAAGGCTCATGTGTCATGTCTTCAAAGAGTTCTTGCCAAAGAGCTTAGAAGTATATGTGGATGATTTATGTGCTCATTCCCAAGAAAGAAGATATCACATCCTTGAGCTTAGATAGATCTTCAACAAGTGTAGAGAATATTGAGTTTGTCTGAACCCGGAGAAGTGTGTGTTCATGGTACGACAAGGTAAAATCTTAGGTCATATTTTTTCTAAGAATGGAATATCTATAGATGAGGATAAAGTAAGAGCCATAGCCGAGCTGCGAAGGCCAAGGAATGTTAAAGAGGTACAAGCCTTTATGGGCCATTGTGGATATTACCGTAGGTTTATTCACATGTAAGCAATTATAGCTAAGCCTCTTTATGCCTTGTTGACAAATTTCAAGTGGAATGATGAATGCAAAAATTCATTCAAGGAACTGAAGAGACGTTTATGCACAACACCAATATTGACCACTCTTGATTGGACTAAACCATTCCATGCCCATGTAGATGCATCCAATCGTGCAATAGGATGTGTGCTAGCACAACCCACAGGTGAAGGCAATCTAGATTTGCCTATAGTATATGAAAGTAGACAACTAAACGCAGTAGAGCAAAATTATACAACAACTGAGAGAGAAGGCTTAGGCATGGAATATGCCATGAAGAAGTTTCGAATCTATCTATTGGCCAACAAGTTCAATTTTTTCACTGATCGTCAAGCTTTATTATATTTGGTCAATAAACCTTGCAATACAGGATGCTTAGTAAGATGGTTCCTCTTACTAATGGAATACGACTTTGAATTGGTTTTCAGGAAAGGTAGAACCCACCTCAGGGCATATCACCTTTCTCACATCACTTCAGCAGAGTCTCCACAAGGAGTGTCTGATGAACTACTTGACGCTTATCTGTTCCATTTAGAAGCTGTTCCTAAATGGGAAAACAAGTTGGTAGTGGTCCAAACCTTTGGACCTGCAAATAGGAATGTGAAGACGAACAAGGATGAAATTGTCAGATCACAAAACTATCAAATATTGGCAGGAAGCATGTATAAACAAGATACGGAAGGTGTTCTAGCTTCTTGTGTCAAGGACGATGAACATAGTAGTTGGTTGCAACAAGCCCATGAAGGATTGCTATCGAATCACTATTCTAAACAATGAATATTGCAAAATCTAAAATGTTTAGGAGTGTATTGGCCTAATATGGATACATGAGTGGATTAAGAATTGTCGAGTGTGCCAGGAAAAACCCCCAGTGGAGCATGCTACCCTTTATCATGTGTTGTTTATTCCAGATTGGAGTGCTCCATTGGTGGAATTTATGAGAATGGGAATGCTACCCAGCGAGGCAAGTCTAGCAAGAAAACGACACATGGAACAAGAGGCTCTAGACTATGCCTTAGTAGGAGACAACCTATACCAAAGAGGCAAAGATGGTTACTTAAGATTGTGCATTCACGAATCTAACTATTTGAAAATCTTAGAAACGGCACATAGCGGTGCCGCTGGTGGACACTTTGGGCCTGGTGGAGTAATCAAGAACACTCTAGACTCAGGACTTTGGTGGCCCACTCGGATGCACATACCTATGTGAAGAAATGTGATACATGCCAACATGCACAATGTCCGTTAAGGAAAGATGAGATGCCCTTGAGGCCAATGATGGGAGGACGTGGATTCTTACACACATTTGCATACGTACGTACAGAGGTCCTCTCTTTGCACTTTGTGGCTTCAAGCCTACTGTAGGAAGTCACTCTGTGGTGTGGATACAAAGCGTGGGCTTCCCAGTGGAGGGCTAATAGCACTATAGTGTGAAGAGAGTGGCTTGGTTTTGTCATTTCGTTTGAGTCAGTGGTATTTTTATGCTCTTTTCCTTAGAGCAATTCTTCATACTTTGTATTGATTAATGCTAGTCTGCATCTAGTTGTGTCCATTGTACGGATTGGATGAATCCCTTGTATTGATGATTAGTTCTGGAGTGGCATGTTAGCCCAGAGCATAAACTTTTGAGCATCTCTTTTGCCTATGTTGTAATCATCTAATTCGAACTAAGGAGTGGTTGGTCTTCCATTATTGTCATTTTGTCATTAATATTATCTCTAAGTATTCACAACTCTGTGCAAGTATTGATTCTGCCTGCTCACAGAAGTGTTGAAGGGTATATTTCCCTAAGGAGAACCTCCCTTGAGTAGGTGAAGTACTGGTGTGCTTGTTGCATGCTCCTGTTAAAAGTAGATACCCCAGTACCTCCTCTACAGTAGCACAACATTCTGTCCAAAGACCATCTGAAATGGGGTGGCATTGAGTACCGTTTTATAGGCAACTCGATAAGCCCAAACAGCATGATGGAGTTGTTTGTCCCAATCAGAGCATTTATTATTTCCGAGTTTGGTCAATACATTACATAGGATCTTGTTTATGCTCTCCGCTTTTTCGTTAGCCTGTGGATGATAGGGAGCAAACTTCTTATGTGTCATCAAGAACTCTTGGAGGAGATTTTCAATGACTTCATTCAAGAAGTGTGTACCTCTATCACTTACTAACTCTATTGGTAGTCCATATCTCGTGAACACGTTCTCAAATAAGAACTTAACCGTTGTTTGAGAATCATTCTTTGTTGTGGCTTTGACTTCCACCCACTTGGTAGGGTAATCTGTGGCTACAATAATGTACTCTGCATGGGATTTTCTAGCTGGGGGGTTAATAGGACCTACAAAAGATGATACGCACAAATCCATTGCTTTTATAGAATCCAATAGGCCAAGAGGGCCTTGCCGATTCCTCATGTCCACTGATCATGCGCCGATCGTTTGCCCAAAATTGGAGGGGTAAATCAAATATGCCCCCAGTCTTGAATTGGATCCTCAAAATTAGGCGGTCGTCATGAATGGTTGGTGGCAACAGTCATTTCTCCACTTTCACTTTTACCACTTACACTTTTACTGTCACTTTTGCATGCAAGCTGAGATCCTCATTTTGTGCCACCCGTGATGTTTGAATGACCCTGAGAAGCACACCCTTCACCTAATTTTTGTAGTAGCTTTTGATCCTTCCTATTAAGTGGGCGGTGTGGGAGGTGAGTTGTGGGGAGTTGAGGGAGATTACCGGGGTTGTGGGAGGTTGTGGGTGGGAATAGGGGGTGAGTTGTGGGGAGTTGCGGGGGCTTTTGGGGTGTGGTAAAAAAATTTATCCAAGATTTCAAAGTTATTATTGGACCATTGTAACGTACTCGTCGAGAGCTTTCCAATGATATATAACACTATAGGGTTTGGTTGAGAAATGATCCTCCAAATATCCATCAAAAACTACATGAGAACTTTGTGGGAGGTCATGGGAAATTGTGGGATTTGTGGGGTTTGTGGGGGGTTGTGGAGTTGTGTGGGGTTTGTGGAGTTTGTGGAGGGATGTGGAGGGGTGTGGAGTTGTGTGGGGTTTGTGGAGTTTGTGGAGGGCTGTGGAGGGGTGTGGAGTTGTGTGGGGTTTGTGGGGTTCGTGGGGTTTGTGGGGTTTGTGGGGGGTTGTGGAGGGGTGTGGAGTTGTGTGGGGTTTGTGGAGTTTGTGGAGGGCTGTGGGGGGGTGTGGAGTTGTGTGGGATTCGTGGAGTTTGTGGAGGGCTCTGCGGGGGTGTGGAGTTGTGTGGGGTTTGTGGAGTTTGTGGAGGGGTGTGGAGGGGTGTGGAGTTGTGTGGGGTTTGTGGAGTTTGTGGAGGGCTGTGGGGGGGTGTGGAGTTGTGTGGGGTTTGTGGAGTTTATGGAGGGCTGTGGGGGGGTGTGGAGTTGTGTGGGGTTTGTGGAGTTTATGGAGGTTTGTGGAGGGGTGTGGAGTTGTGTGGGGTTTGTGGGGTTCGTGGGGTTTGTGGGGTTTGTAGGGGGTTGTGGAGGGGTGTGGAGTTCGTGGAGGGTTGTGGAGGGGTTTGGAGTTGTGTGGGGTTTGTGGAGTTTGTGGAGGGCTGTGGAGGGGTGTGGAGTTTGAGGGGTTTGTGGGGTTCGTGGGGTTTGTGGGGTTTGTGGAGGGTTGTGGAGGGGTGTGGAGTTGTGTGGGGTTTGTGGAGTTTGTGGAGGGCTGTGGGGGGGGTGTGGAGTTGTGTGGGGTTTGTGGAGTTTGTGGAGGGCTGTGGAGGGGTGTGGAGTTATGTGGGGTTTGTGGGGGGTTGTGGAGGGGTGTGGAGTTGTGTGGGGTTTGTGGAGTTTGTGGAGGGCTGTGGGGGGGTGTGGAGTTGTGTGGGGTTTGTGGAGTTTGTGGAGGGGTGTGGAGGGGTGTGGAGTTGTGTGGGGTTTGTGGGGTTTGTGGAGGGCTGTGGGGGGGTGTGGAGTTGTGTGGGGTTTGTGGAGTTTGTGGAGGGCTGTGGAGGGGTGTGGAGTTGTGTGGGGTTTGTGGAGTTTGTGGAGGGTTGTGGAGGGGTGTGGAGTTTGAGGGGTTTGTGGGGTTCGTGGGGTTTGTGGGGTTTGTGGAGGGTTGTGGAGGGGTGTGGAGTTGTGTGGGGTTTGTGGAGTTTGTGGAGGGTTGTGGGGGGTGTGGAGTTGTGTGGGGTTTGTGGAGGGCTATGGAGGGGTGTGGAGTTGTGTGGGGTTTGTGGGGTTTGTGGGGGGTTGTGGAGGGGTGTGGAGTTGTGTGGGGTTTGTGGAGTTTGTGGAGGGCTGTGGGGGGGTGTGGAGTTGTGTGGGGTTTGTGGAGTTTGTGGAGGGATGTGGAGGGGTGTGGAATTGTGTGGGGTTTTTGGGGTTCGTGGAGTTTGTGGGGTTTGTGGAGGGTTGTGGAGGGGTGTGGAGTTGTGTGGGGTTTGTGGGGGGTTGCGGAGGGGTGTTGGGGGAAAAGAGGAGGGGACGGTGGGGTTGGATGGGGTCGTGGTGATGGTGGGGGCCGCGGGGGTGGTGGGGGAAAAGAGGAGGGCTGGTGGAGTTGGAGGGGGTCGAGGTGATGGTGGGGGCCACGGGGGTGGTGGGGGAAAAGAGGAGGGCTGGTGGAGTTCGAGGGGGTCGAGGTGATGGTGGGGGCCGCGGGGGTGGTGGGGGAAAGGAGGAGGGGACGGTGGGGTTGGAGGGGGTCGTGGTGATGGTGGGGGCCGTGGGGGTGGTGGGGGAAAAGCGGAGGGCTGGTGGAGTTGGAGGGGGTCGTGGTGATGGTGGGGGCGGCGGGGGTGGTGGGGGAAAAGAGGAGGGGATGGTGGGGTTGGAGGGGGTTGCGGGGGAGAGAGAGAGAGGGAAATGCCGCGATACAGACCCCCACATCAAGTCTTTGCACCGTCCCTGTGCAATTCCGGAAGCTGAAAACAAGATAGTGAAGGATGTTCTTCCTCCTTGACTTAATTTAGGTGATTCTTCACCATGGAGATATTGACCAGGTTTGTTTTCGGAGTTTTTTGGCTTTTTTTTTACTTTTTTTTTACTTTTTGTATATATATATATATATATATATATATATATATATATATATATATATATATATATATATATATATATATATATATATATATATATATATATATATATAATAAAGTGCAATCACTGAATGAAATACGGTAGGTACTGTGAATGAAATGCTTCCAATTTACCTTAATTCAGGTACTTCTTCACCTTGGAGATATTGACCAGGGTATCCTCTTACCCTGCAAATCCTCCAGATGTACTGCTCCATGAGGTAATACCTTTACCACCGTGTAAGGTCCTATCCATTTGGGTGCCAGTTTGGTTGGAATTGCTGGGACCTGATGCACTAAAACCATGGATCCTTCTTGAACTTCATTGGACCTCAGATACCTGCCATGCAGTCTCTTGCGCTCTTCTTGTGTTACCTGAAGTTTTTGCATTGCTCCTTCTCTGTATTCTTCTAATGCCACCAATCTCTCAATGGGAGGTTCAATTCCAATGGTTTTGGTTCCCATTTCCTTTTTGATAATGAATTCAAATGGGGCCAATGCCTCTTTTCCATATACTAAGCGAAATGGACTCTCACCAGTGGTTCCCCTTCTTGTAGTTCTCAAAGCCCAAATTGCACTGATCAATGCTTGTGGCCAAAGGCTTTGATGTCAAAAGATAATTTGCGCAGCGACCCGATCAAAATCTTATTGGAGCTCTCTGCTTGGCCATTTGCCCTTGGATAGTAGGCACAAGATTTTTTATGGAAGACCTTGTACCTGTCAAATATAAATTGGAGCATCTGATTTACAAAATGTGTTCCCCTATCACTAGTGATTTCCAGTGGGCAACCAAATCTTGAGAGAATACGTTTATATAAGAACTTAGCTACTGTTAACACCGTGCAATCCACAGTAGCTTTAGCCTCTATCCATTTAGTTGCATAACATGTGGCCATCAAAATATACTTCTTACCCCCAGGTTGACCAGTTGGACTAATTGGTCCTATGAAATCAAGACCCCATCGTTCAAATGGGAGCCATCCTGTAGATATGACTAATGGTTGGAAATTCAATCTGGTTGGCATAGGAGCACATCTCTGGCAAATGTGGCATTCTTTAGCAAACTTGATCACATCCTTGTAAATATGAGGCCACCATAGTCCCTTGTGGATGATTCTGTGAGCCAATTCTTCCCCCTTTAGATGCCCTTCACTGTGTGCTGCCTCAAGCAAAGGGGTTACCTCCTCTAGATAAACACACTTTCTCAAGATACCATCCTGACAATATCTATATAAATTTCCACTTATAAGTGAGTACGCTTTGGTTTTAAGGAGTAACCTTCTCTTTTCTATGGGTTTCAAATGCTCTGGGAGTTTTCTAGTAGTAAGAAAATTGAGAATTCCATCATACCAATTAGTGTGAATTGCTACTAGGAAGAGATTACTATCCACCAGTTCATCATTAATACCTGTTGCCTTCTCTTCATTGCACTCCTGGACACTTGATCTGCCATGTAATGCTCTCTTCCTGGCTTAATATAAATATCAAAGTTGAATTCTTGAAAGAGGAGTAACCGTCTCCAAATCCTTCCAGCTACTCTAGGCTTGTTTATTAAGTACTTCAAGGGCTGATGGTCGGATATGACTATAAAATGTACACCGAGAAGGTAATGCCAAAACTTCTGAAGAGCAAATACAATAGCCAAGCCTTCCCTTTCAGTCGTACTGTAGTTCCTTTCTGCTTGGGTGAGTAGTCTGCTGGCATAGGAGATAGGTCTATCAACCTTGTATGATGGTTGAGCTAGAACTGCACCAACAGCATGAAGACTAGCATCTGTATGCACATGAAACTCTAATGACCAGTTAGGAACACTTAAAAGTGGAGCAGTACATAACCTCATTTTTAGTTCACAAAATGCTTTCTCAGCTTCAGCACTCCATGAGAAAGGGACCTTTTTACTGGTAAGCCTTGATAAGGGCTTAGATATTTCTGAATACATTCGTATGAATCTTCTATGATATCCTGCATGACCCAAAAAACTTTGCACTTCTTTTGGGCTTTGTGGAATAGGCATGGATAGAATAGCAGTAACCTTTGCAGGGTCAACCGTTATCCCTTCAGCAGATACTATGTGACCAAGAAGAGTGCCCTTGGTGACCAAAAAATGACATTTACCAGGATTTAACTTCAAACCTATTTTGAGACATTGCTCAAAGATTTCCTTTATATTTTCCAAATGATCATGGAAATCTTGAACTGCTGCTCTTCTATCTGTGCCTGAAAACACTGAAAAGTCATCCATGAAAATGCATAGAAAGGTTGTCAACCATTTGCCCAATATTAGATACATTATTCTATTAAATGAAGCTGGTGCATTCTTCAAACCAAAAGCCATGCGAGTATAAACATAAGTGCCCCATGGAGTAACAAAGGCTGTTTTGTCCCTATCATCAGGATGGATCATCTGATTGTAGCCGCTAAAACCATCCAAGAAGCTATACAAAGTGTGACCGGCTACTTCCTCAAGTACTTGCTCTGAAAAGGGCTGAGGAAATCCATCTTGAACAGTCACTTTATTTAAGGCACGAAAATCAACATAGACTCTTATTTTTCCACTATTTTTCTTGGGTACAATAACCATAGAAGAAAGCCACCTAGAATGTTCTACTGGAACAATTATGCCTACTTCTTCTAGTTTTGTAACTTCCAACTTTACCGCCTCTTCATATTTTGGATTGAGTCGATACGGCCTACTTCTTGCAGGTGCGGCTCCCTCAACTAAGGGTATTTTGTGTAATCCAAGCTCCTCTGGTATCCCTGTTAGATCTTTGTAGGACCATGCGAAGACATTTTTGTAGGCAAAAAGTAAAGAAGTTACCTTCTGCAGTAAAGGAGGATAATGCCATAGCCAAGAGGCTAAGTGGACTACTTGAGGGTTCTCTTCATCCCCTAGATTTACTTCTTGAACCAGTGTTTCAGGACTAGTCTTGTTTGAGAAATCATCTCCACTCTATGCGAGAGTGGAATTTAGCTTATATTCTGCAATATGTTCCCTAGTCCATCCTTGAGGTATATCCGAAAAGGGGAGATCCTCTCTGCATTCAGGCTCATAACTTTCCTTTTCTGGAACTTCTATAGTTGTTGCCCCTACGATGTTTGTATTCTCCTGCAAACTTCCATTCTTCAACTCCTTGGGAACTTCATGGCCTTTTCCTGCAACTCCTTCATCCGTAACTTCTTCTTCTAGTTCACTGATTTCCACCGTGCAACACTGCACTTTCCATCATCCAATTCAATAATGTATCTTCTTCTTGGGGTAGAGAGGGCCCTTCCACCCAGACTTCTTTTCCTCCTCTTTATCCTGGAATCCTTGTTGTTCCTCTCTATGGATTGTTGCTGCTTTTTTGGCTCTAGTCATCATGGGTATTGCAGAGGATGAAACATCATAAGACTGAGTGGTCATACCTTCTTCTTGTAGAGAGACTGCAATCATGTGGATTGGAGCAGGACGGCTTCTTGGGCAGTCTTTGGTATAGTGATCCTTGGCCTCTGGACAATGTTGACAAGGAGGTGCATCTTCTGGAAGGGAACACCTATTTTGCATATGGCCATACTCCCAAATCTTCTAACTCACAACGACGTTGAGCTACTTCATCATCAGTGCGACGCAGTGGTGGCAATACCTTCTCTTCTTGTTGATTTTGTTGCATTCTCAATGCCTCCAGGTCTTTCCTCAGTTGCCGAATAGGGTCTAGTTCTGCAGCATAATTCGATTGTGTATCCCCTTCAAAATGTTGCCTAGCTTCTTCAATGCGTGATGCTGCTGCAACAAAATCATTGAGGGTTGCATCCAATCTAATAGACTCACGTAGCTTCTGCTGAGATCACCTGGGCAGAGCTTTTTCTATCCATTTTTTAACCAAGAAGTCACCTGGAGCATGTGGCAGACGTGCAACAAGTGCTTTTGTTCTAGTGTGAAGTTCATGAAAGGATTCACCTGATCTTAGCCTTAGATTCTCGAGCTGGTCTAGAGCTCTTTGTGAGGAGTCACTAGGTCAAAATGTCTGTGAGAATGCCGTCTTCAGAGCCTCCCATGTAGCAAAATGGCCATCTGCATATTGACTGTACCATTTGTCAGCAAGGCCTTCCAATGTGGATGGGAAGAGTACCAACATTGCACCCTCTCTGTTGTGCAGACCTCGTCCTCGACATAAGGAGATGAACCTCCTCACATGATCATCAGCATCCTCATAAGCTTGTCCCTTGAAGGTAGGGAACTTGATATTGAGTCTGGAGAGTAAATGAGAGAGATCCTCCATTTGCACTAGTGTTTCTTCTGACGTATCTGAGGAGAAGTCTAATGTTCCCCTATGCTTCTCCTTTGACAGTGGTGTCGCTCCAAAATCAATAGATAAATTCAAAGAGGGTAGAGGGGAGGTAGGTTTACTAGTCGAAGATATAGTTGTCTTGTTAAGGCTCCTTCATATACGAAGAGGCTCCTTATCTGCTCGCGTATGGGTCATGTACCTACTTGCAAATGCAATAGGGCAAAAATACTAAAAAAGAGGACTATTTATTATCCTCAGGGCCTCTCACAGAAATGCAAGTGTCCCACCGGGCGTGCCAAACTGTAGAGGAGGTATTGGGGTATCTACTTTTAACAAGAGCATGCAGCAAGCACACCAGTACTTCACCTACTCAAGGGAGGTTCTCCTTAGGGAAATATACCCTTCAACACTTTTGTGAGCAGGCAGAATCAATACTTGCACAGAGTTGTGAATACTTAGAGATAATATTAATGACAAAATGACAATAATGGAAGACCAACCACTCCTTAGTTTGAATAACATGATTACAACATAGGCAAAAGAGATGCTCAAAAGTTTATGCTCTGGGCTAACATGCCACTCCACAACTAATCATCAATACAAGGGATTCATCCAATCCGTACAATGGACACAACTAGATGTAGACTAGCACTGATCAATACAAATTATGAAGAATTGCTCTAAAGGAAAAGAGCATAAAAATACCACTGACTCACACGGAATGACAAAACCAAACCACTCTCTTCACACTATAGTGCTATTAGCCCTCCACTGGGAAGCCCACGCTTTGTATCCACACCACAGAGTGACTTCCTACAGTAGGCTTGAAGCCACAAAGTGCAAAGAGAGGACCTTTGTACGTACGTATGCAAATGTGTGTATCTGAATGTATCCCAAATGAACACAAATCCATTGCTTTTATAGGCTCCAATAGGCCAAGAGGGCCTTGCCCATTCCTCACGTCCACTGATCATGTGCCGATTGTTTGCCCAAAATTAGAGGGGTAAATCAAATATGCCACCAGTCTTGAATTAGATCCTCAAAATTAGGCAGTCGTCATGAATGGTTGGCGGCAACAGTCATTTCTCCACTTTCACTTTTACCACTTACACTTTTACCGTCACTTTTGCATGCAAGCTGAGATCCTCATTTTGTGCCGCCCGTGATGTTTGAATGACCCTGAGAAGCACATCCTTCACCTAATTTTTGTAGTAGCTTTTGATCCTTCATATTAAGTGAGCGGTGTGGGAGGTGAGTTGTGGGGAGTTGAGGGAGATTACGGGGGTTGTGGGAGGTTGTGGGTGGGAATGGGTGAGTTGTGGGGAGTTGCAGGGGTTTTTGGGGTGTGGTCAAAAATTGATCCAAGATTTCAAAGTTATTATTGCACCATTGGAAAGTACTTGTCGAGAGCTTTCCAACGGTATATAACACTGTAGGGTTTGGTTGAGAAATGATCCTCCAAATATCCATCAAAAACTGCATGAGAACTTTGTGGGAGGTCATGGGAAATTGTGGGATTTGTGGGGGGTTGTGGAGTTGTGTGGGGTTTGTGGAGTTTGTGGAGGGGTGTGGAGGGGTGTGGAGTTGTGTGGGGTTTGTGGAGTTTGTGGAGGGCTATGGAGGGGTGTGGAGTTGTGTGGGGTTTGTGGGGTTCGTGGGGTTTGTGGGGGGTTGTGGAGGGGTGTGGAGTTGTGTGGGGTTTGTGGAGGGCTATGGGGGGGTGTGGAGTTGTGTGGGGTTTGTGGAGTTTGTGGAGGGCTGTGGGGGGGTGTGGAGTTGTGTGGGGTTTGTGGAGTTTGTGGAGGGGTGTGGAGGGGTGTGGAGTTGTGTGGGGTTTGTGGAGTTTGTGGAGGGATGTGGGGGGGTGTGGAGTTGTGTGGGGTTTGTGGAGTTTGTGGAGGGCTGTGGGGGGGTGTGGAGTTGTGTGAGGTTTGTGGAGGGCTGTGGAGGGGTGTGGAGTTGTGTGGGGTTTGTGGGGTTCGTGGGGTTTGTGGGGGGTTGTGGAGGGGTGTGGAGTTTGTGGAGGGTTGTGGAGGGGTGTGGAGTTGTGTGGGGTTTGTGGAGTTTGTGGAGGGTTGCGGAGGGGCGTGGATTTTGAGGGGTTTGTGGGGTTCGTGGGGTTTGTGGAGGGTTGTGGAGGGGTGTGGAGTTGTGTGGGGTTTGTGGAGTTTGTGGAGGGCTGTGGGGGGGTGTGGAGTTGTGTGGGGTTTGTGGAGTTTGTGGAGGGCTGTCGAGGGGTGTGGAGTTGTGTGGGGTTTGTGGGGTTCGTGGGGTTTGTGGGGTGTTGTGGAGGGGTGTGGAATTGTGTGGGGTTTGTGGAGTTTGTGGAGGGCTGTGGGGGGGTGTGGAGTTGTGTGGGGTTTGTGGAGGGCTGTGGAGGGGTGTGGAGTTGTGTGGGGTTTGTGGGGTTTGTGGGGTTTGTGGAGGGCTGTGGTGGGTGTGGAGTTGTGTGGGGTTTGTGGAGTTTGTGGAGGGCTGTGGAGGGGTGTGGAGTTGTGTGGGGTTTGTTGAGTTTGTGGAGGGTTGTGGAGGGGTGTGGAGTTTGAGGGGTTTGTGGGGTTCATGGGGTTTGTGGGGTTTGTGGAGGGTTGTGGAGGGGTGTGGAGTTGTGTGGGGTTTGTGGAGTTTGTGGAGGGTTGTGGGGGGGTGTGGAGTTGTGTGGGGTTTGTGGAGTTTGTGGAGGGGTGTGGAGTTGTGTGGGGTTTGTGGGGTTTGTGGGGGGTTGCGGAGGGGTGTGGAGTTGTGTGGGATTTGTGGAGGGTTGTGGGAGGGTGTGGAGTTATGTGGGGTTTGTGGAGTTTGTGGAGGGCTGTGGAGGGGTGTGGACTTGTGTGGGGTTTGTGGGGTTCGTGGAGTTTGTGGGGTTTGTGGAGGGGTGTGGAGTTGTGTGGGGTTTGTGGGGTTTGTGGGGGGTTGTGGAGGGGTGTTGGGGGAAAAGAGGAGGGGACGGTGGGGTTGGAGGGGGTGGTGGTGATGGTGGGGGCCGCAGGGGTGGTGGGGGAAAAGAGGTGGGCTGGTGGAGTTGGAGGGGGTGGAGGTGATGGTGGGGGCCGTGGGGGTGGTGGGGGAAAAGAGGAGGGCTGGTGGAGTGGGAGGGGGTCGAGGTGATGGTGGGGGCCGCGGGGGTGGTGGGGGAAAAGAGGAGGGGATGGTGGGGTTGGAGGGGGTCGTGGTGATGGTGGGGGCCGCCGGGGTGGTGGGGGAAAAGAGGAGGGCTGGTGGAGTTGGAGGGGATCGTGGTGATGGTGGGGGCCGCGGGGGTGGTGGGGGAAAAGAGGAGGGGATGGTGGGGTTGGAGGGGCTTGCGGGGGAGAGAGAGAGGGAAATGCCGCCATACAGCTACCATTGGACTTCCTAATCCTGGCTTTAAAAGTAGCACAATGCAACAGAATGGAGTTGTTGAACGAAAGAACAGGTCGCTCATGGAGATGGCGAGGTGTATGGTCAAGAATCAGGGTTTACCACATAGTTTCTGGCTTGAGGCTGTCATGTGTGCAGCATATGTACTGAATAGGTGTCCCACTAAAGCGATGCAGTCTATCACTCCATATGAGGCTTGGCATGACCACAAGCCATCTGTTGCTCATCTCCATGTTTTTGCTTGTTTGGCATATGCATTAGTGCCTGAACAACATCGCAAAAAATTGGATGATAAAGTAGTAAAATGTATTTTTGTTGGGTACAGTTCTGAAAGTAAAGGCTATCGTCTATATCATCCACATACTAAACGAATTCTGGTTAGCCGTGATGTTGTTTTTGTGGAAGATGCAATTCAACCATTGCTTTCATGTACTAAGGAGACATCTGTTAGCTCCAAAGACATGTATGATACTTTGTTGCCTCTTTTTACAGGTGTTAGTGCTGGTCCTAATGAGGCAACTTCTCAGCCTTTACAGGTTTCATGTGATGATGCAGATAATTCCATTTCTGATGCAGATGTACATGATGCACTTATTGATGAGAGAGCTGATATTGAGCAGGCAAGAACTATGCCAAAATGGCTGGTGCAGACCTTGCGTGATAGCAAATTAGATGCACCTCTGTCATATCGTACTTGTTCAGGCTCTCATAGTGCCTCTTTTGCATCAGATTGCTATGCTATGGCTGCATCTAGTCTCAATGATGAGAATGAGCATGTTTCATTTAATGAAGCACAAAGTTCAGAAAATTGGATGGCTGCTATGCAATCTGAATATGACGCTATGAACAATGGTACTTGGTCTTTATGTGACTTGCCTCCTGGCAAGAAGGCCATTGGCACTAAGTGGGTATACAAGCTGAAGCGTAAATCGGATGGTATAGTTGAGAGGTATAAGGATAGGCTTGTTGCAAAGGGTTATGCACACGAAAAAGGCATTGATTTTGATGAGACCTTTGCACCTACATGCTGTATGACTACTATTCGGAGCATATGTGCACTTGCAGCTCATCATGCTTGGAATGTACATCACTTGGACATTAAAATAACATTTCTAAATGGTGACTTGCATGAAGAACTGTATGTTTTTCAGCCCCGTGGCTTTGTGCAAAAAGGGCATGAAAACCAGGTGTGCATGTTAAAGAAGGCATTATATGGTTTAAAGCAAGCACCACGTGCTTGGTATGAGAAGATACATGCCTATCTGATTGCACATGGTTTTGAGAACAGTCCAACTGAAATCACCTTATATGTTAAGCGTGCTAATGATGTGCTTTTGATCATTGTTGTCTATGTTGATGACATGCTGCTCACTAGTCCTATTGAGGAGCATATTGCTGATTTTAAGGCTGATTTGCATGCCTCATTTGAGATGTCTAATTTGGGGCATTTGCATCACTATTTGGGTATTCAGTTTATGCAAGTTGATGGTGGAATGGCTTTGTGTCAAATGAAATATATTGACACATTATTGTAGCGTTTTGGCCTTGAAGACTGTAAGCCTATTGCCACTCCTATGGAGACAGGTTTATGATTGAGTCTTCATGATGCTAGAGATGCATTTGATGTTGTTCTCTATCAGCAGGCTGTTGGATGCTTGATTTACTTGTGCATTACTCGGCCAGATATTCAGTTTGTTGTCTCACAGATGAGCAGGTTTATGCATTGCCCAGGAGTCAAGCATTGGCAGGCAATTAAGCACATCTTTCGCTATTTGAGTGGTACTCGGCTACTTGGGTTGTTTTATCCCAAGGGGGGATCACTACCGCCACATTTGCATGCTTTTCTGACTCTGATTGGGCTGGTTGCTATGACACTCGTGTGTCCACTAGTGGCTTTTGCTTCATGCTTGGTAGCTCATGTATATCTTGGTTGAGCAAGAAGCAGCCTACTGTGGCCACTTCCAATTGTGAGCCTGAGTATAGGGCAGCTTTCACAGCGACTGTTGAGTGTGTGTGGCTGATGCCTTATGGCTGATTTGGGTGTTGGTCAGACTTCTGCCACCACCATCTTCACTGACAGTCAGAGCGCATTGGCAGTTGCGAGGAACCCTATGTTCTATGCTTGCACTAAGCACATTGATGTGCATTATCACTATGTTAGGGAGAGGTTCTCAACTCGGGAGATCAGCTTGGCATATGTGCCCGTGCAGGAGAACATTGCAGACCTTTTCATGAAGGCTCTGCCTAGGGAGAAGTTTGAAGCTATCCGCAAAGCTTTGGGCTTACTTCCTTTTGTGGAGTGATTTCCACATAGCTTGGCACTTCCTTATACATGAGTGCCAGCTCCTTGTTCACCGCATCACTCCCAGGGGGGATTTGTTGATATATTTAGGTAGTGATGTGTGTGAACACACTAGGACCGTCGGGGCACTTTTTTCCCTCTTTAGGAGGTTTTTTTCCCTCGGTTTTTATATACGCCTATTGCCCTAATGGGCTAACTTATCTTTGTACATTCTCTAGTAATACATTCAGTATTGTGTGTTGTGCTCAAAGCTTCTTCTTCTTCCTTGTGTTGTTTGCGTGCTTCCATAGACGTCTAACTCCAACAGAGAAGGGGTGAGGAAAGGATTAATTGGAACGGGGGAAAGTATTGTTGAGATAATAGGTGTAAAGGTTTCACTGGGAGTTTGGGACATTAGATGTACTATAGCTTCAACAACAGCACTCGATGTTAGTTGGGCTAATGGAGGTGAGCTGGGGTGTAATGGGGAAGTTGGAAATATAGGAGAAGTAAAGGTTTTGGCGCGTGTAGAGGTGATTTCCATGGTAGGTGTGGGCATGGATGTTGAAGGTTGTGGAGGGGAGTCAACAATAATAGTTTCTCATGTCGATGGTGACTCAGTGACTAGCCATGCTTCTTTTGGGTGTCAAGGGGATTGGTCATCTATTGGAACATGGGTATATTGACCGAGCCTTGATATTAAACGGATGTGTTGATGGTCAAACTAAGATAGTCGTTTTCTCTTTAGGAAGTGAAGTGCCTCTACTGTACTTATTGACTTGACTAATTGTCATATGATATTCATTAAGGTATGATACTCATCAGGGTGGTTCATGCTACATATCATAGTATGGGTATCATTACATAAGTTGGTAGAACATAAAGTAAGAACACTCTCTTAAGAGAAGGGATTCAAGAGAGAAATCGGACGTGGCTGGGCGGCGAACCAAGGCAAATATCTCTGTGTGTGCATCTCATGGACGGCTGCGAACATTTATCTTTGCAGAGCTATGGCAAAAAGAAGTCTTTGCTACCTTGGACTGGTATCAGAGCTACTTGTGATCCACATCGTTTTTGCATACACACAAAGATGAGAGGCGCAAGGATTGAACCCGCGATCTCATAGGAGGGAGGAAGTTGATGTAGCCATGTTGCCACATGGCTTGGGTGTCCAAGAATGTCGAGCTGCACTTATTTATTTACTGTTCTAGTCGACGGGCTCCATGAGCTTTGAGTAGAACTACACGATGGCCTAACGGTGAGTTCAAAAGTATAGAGCTTAGAAATATATACACACATATAGCATCAAAGAGGCTTCTTCTCTTCCTTGGGTTTTGATTTCGAAGCCACACACGGTTGAAGGATTGGAGTAAAAGAGAACCTTCAAATGAGGATCGAGAACAAACAAGAGAAGGAAATGAGATGCACATGTTACACTTGAAGAGTCTATGAAGGAAGAGCATTCTTTCCATGATCTTTTTGGTACCGTGGTTCCAAAGTGAAAGACAATGGAGCTTCATGTTAATCACAGGTATTATTATTTTAATTTTGAAAGGGTTTGCATTTGCGAGAAGGAATGAAGGCTTTAGGGGCAAGGTTCTTGGAGGGAAATCATTTTTTGGGAGAGTATGACATATATACTCTCATCTTAAGCCAATGATTCCCTCTAAATAAAAGAAATCACAAGCTTTAGGCATATGCTTTGATGGGACTAGTTGTGGAAAAGTTGGTGGTTTCTCTCCTCTTCGTACCCAACTCTGCTTCATGCCCTGAGATTCGTTCTTCTTGTACTTGGTTTGTCTATTTGATGTAGTCGTGTGCATGTACTATTTTACGTGCCTCTTTGGTTGAATTGTTGTGGTTGCTATAGTCTTTGAAAAAGAAGAGGGGTTCTCTCTCCTTTCAGACCAGTCTTTCATGATTGAGTCCTTCTAGATCATAGCTTTCTTGACACATACAACATCTTCTTTGCTCATATTGGGCCTAGAGGAACTAAGAGATTACTTGGATTGTGCTCATGCAATTCTCTAATTCTAATGTGATGCATTGTTCATGTACCCAAACTTGAAGAATTCATCTCTTAAGGTTTAAGTTGATGGCATGGTCATAGATCCAGTCTTGACCCAAGACAAGTGGTTGTGTAAGGTCCTCATCTTCACACACTAGCATTTTGATTCTCATTGGAACAACTTGAAGATAGATGGGAAGCTCTACCTTGCCCAAACAAGGGGTTTCCACACCTCCCAATCCTATGAGATAGGCTTCAATGGAATTGACGTTCAATTGTAGATATTGGCAGTACAAAAGTCTAACCACACTAGTTGTTGCACCTGAGTCAATCAATGCTCTCACAATCCTTGCATTCTTCCCTTGTCCTATGATGATAGGGGGCAGACGTCTTATGTATCACCAAGAACTCTTGGAGGAGATTTTCAATGATTTCATTCAAGAAGTGCGTACCTCAATCACTCACTAAGTCTATTGGTAGTCCATATCGGGTGAACTCATTCTCAAATAAAAACTTAGCCATTGTTTGAGCATCCTTCTTTGTAGTGGCTTTTACTTCTAACCACTTCCTAAGGTAATCTGTGGCTACAATAATGTACTCTACATGGGAGTTTCTAGCTGGGGGGTTGATAGGACCTACAAAGTCTATACCCCATTTCGAAAATGCACGTCCTCCCATCATTGGCCTCAAAGGCATCTCATCTTTTCTAATTGGGTACTGGGCATGTTGGCATGTGTCACATTTCTTCACATAGGTATGCGCATCCATATGAAGAGTGGGCCACCAAAGTCCTGAAAATAGAATGGTCTTGATTACTCTATCAGCACCAAAGTGTCCACCTGTAGTACCACTATGGGCAGTTTCTAAGATTTTCAAATAGTCAGATTCATGAACGCACAATCTTAAGTAATCATCTTTCCCTCTTCGGTACACGTTGTCTCTTACTAAGGCATAGTCTAGAGCCTCTTGTTCCATGCTTCGTTTTCTTGCTTGACTTGCCTCATTGGGTAGTGTTCCCATTCTCATAAGTTCTACCAATGGAGCACTCCAATCAGGAATTAATGACACATGATAAAGGGTAGCATGCTCCATTGGGGGTTTTTCCTGGCACACAAGACAATTCTTAATCCACTCATGTATTTCTTTATCCATACTAGGACAATACACTCCTAAACATTTTTAGATTTTGCAATGTTCATTGTTTAGAATAATGATTCCCTAGAAATTCTTCATGGGCTTGTTGCAACCAACTATTGTGTTCATCGTCCTCGACACAACAAGCTAGAATACCTTTCGTATCTTGTTTATACATGTTTCCTGCCAATATTTGATATTTTTGTGATCGTACAATTTCATCCTTGTTCATCTTCACATTCTTATTTGTAGGTCCGAAGGTTAGGAATGGTACCAACCTCTATAATGCCATGCAAACATGTCCCTATAATATTCCCTTAATAAGGCTACCAATTCTGCTTCCTCTTCTTTACTTAGGTCATCTCCTATGTATGTACATCTCTCTTCATTCTCTTCAATGGTTACTATGATTTTTTTGGTCTTTTCTTTGTTATCATATGCTTCTCCTATGGTGGCCTCTCTCTTAGGCATCCGTACTAAAATGTTTTGGTCCTCAACTTCATATTTCTTGAAATTTTTTGGTACTTCGAACAATGATTCCTCCTCTTCTTGTTTCACTCCTTGTCTTTTCTTTTTCTTTTGACCACCTTCACTCCCATCCTTTGAATTTATAGTTTTGATGCTTGTGAGAGGTTCTTCTTCTTTTTGGGTAAATACTCCTACTTCTTTTAGATAGTGTTTTTTCGAGTTAAAGCAACTATCCACAATGGACTCTAGATCATCATCGTTCTCTTCTTCTTCTACTAAGTCACTAGGGTCACATTCTTCTAGCAAGGGTTGACACATGAACACTGAAATATCATAACCCTCCTCATCACAATGAGATGTCCACTATTTGTCATTGATAGCAATGTCCATGCTGGCTAAGACTTCTGCCCAACCATGAGGCTCAAATTCCTCATCTACAAATACCATTGGTGTAAAAGATGGGTCTTTGACTAGTCTATCTCCTGGGGGAGTTCCTTCTTCTCTGGCTTTTAGGCATTTTTCCTCTTCCTTTGCAACCTTGCACATCCACAAATGAGTATCTTCATGCATCCTCGATGTATCAAAAGAACTTTTAGAATGCACAGAGATTGAATCTTCTTGCTCCTTCTGGATAGGATTCCACTGTAGGGGTGGTACATCTCTGAAGGTGTAATCCTTCAAATTGACCTTGGTTGTGACCCCTAAGCGCTGCAAGTATAAGGAGTTGGTTCCCCAATCCTCTACCACTTGCAGTTGTCGTAGGAAGGGCCTTCCTAGGATCATTTCATAGGTATTAGTTTTACCAAAGTCATATATAGCAAAAGTGTGCTCAAACTCTACACCACAAGTGGTTAGAGTTATCCCTTCTAGCAATCCTAGAGGTCTTTCCACATGGCCATCACCCATCTGAAGCTGCATTCTAGTTGGTCTTAATGTGGTTTTACCCCATTGCTTCCACAAGGAGGTGGTTGCAATAGCAACACCAGCACCTGAATCTATGATTGCTATGGTTGTGTAACCTTGGTAGGTGATTGGAAGATAAGTATTACCTTCTTCACCTTCGCTCATGTCCCCTATTTTGTCTAGAGGTATCTCTAGTACTTTATCTTTAGAGCCTGCTTTTGGCATTTTGGAATCAAGTTCTAGAACTTGATTTGCCACATGATTCCATAACTCAGACTTTTATTTTGAGCAGCTCTTCTAAAGTGAGATGACACTGAACCTTAGTGTTCTTCACGACATCAATGTTTCTTGGGAGCACAGAGTCTTCATTTCTGATCAATATTGTGGGAGCTCTGATCTGGAGAGATTCAGATTCCCATGGGCCTGTGAATTGTGGTAACTCTTGTAAAGAATTGGAATCAAATTTTGACCTTTCTTCTCCTTGTTGCTCTACTTGGTCTCCATAAATAGATGGAATGTCTTGAGGAAATTGTTTGTGAAAGGTCATCAATCTCAAGAATAGGAGGGGGATTATCCTTCTCCTTGGCCCATTTCTCTTCTTGTATTTCTCGCAAGAACTTTTGAGAGTGTTGTTGAATTGAAAGAGGTTCTCCATCATCTATGGAGTTAGGAACATAGACTTTCTTTTGTGATGAGCTTTCTCTTTCAACAGTTGGTTGAGCGTGTGGAGGTAAAGAAACTAGTGGTTTATTTACCAACTGCTCTAATCTATCTAGTAAGCCTTGGAAGTGCAAACCCGGTGTAATAGCATTCATCTGATTGAACGATTGATTGGCCTTGAACATAGCTTGAGCTAGTTCCACCATTTTTGTTGAAAGTTTTTCAAGTTCAAGAGTGTGGGAACATGCCCCAAATTGAACCTTCCACATCATCCACAATCAAAGGAGGCTGATTTCCACGAGTTGGAGGCATCCAGTTATGCCCATAATGGAAATAAGTTGATTAGAGAAGATTTATCACCTCTTGATGTGATTGGACCTCACTTTTGACATGTATATGCTTTTGATTGGTTAAAGAGGTTAGTATGGTCTTTAAAACCTCTAATGAGTTGTATTATGACTTAGAGTCGAGGAAATACGTGCCCAAGCTGCCCCCTTGCTTAAGCACACCCCCTACTAGATGTTCTCTGCATATTTTGCAGAAATTTCACTTTTACACACTCTATCTATCTAGATGTTTTTGGCAGACCCTCTGTCTTGTAATTGTTGTTTCTCCTTCATCCAGAATCCATTTGCAATGATTTTTGTCTTGTTGAAAAGCTTATAAGTTTTACTTTGTCTGGTATAAGTCTCGGGTTCAATGCCTGCACATGTGCAGAGAAATGTCCAGAATAGTGTCAGTCTAGTTAGCTCATACTCTGTGAAGAGATCAAGTTATCTATTTTGTTGCAGCTGGTTGAGGCATCATCGAGTGTCCAAATGGAGTGATTTTACTCTCATTTGAAAGTTCTTAAAGTCTAGTTTAAGCGCGCAAAATTTCATTATCAGTATCTGCATATACTCAGAGAAACACAGAAAATACAGAGCCTATGTCTGAAAAATTTCAGGATCCTAGGAGGGTTCATTTGCTTTTGTTGTGCACATAGGAGTGTTTATCCTCCAACAGTGGTATCAGAGCTATAAGTGGAGTATCAAAGAGAGAAGAAGGAGCTACTGAAGTTAAGTAAAGACTTCATCAAAGTTTGAAGGAAGGAAGCAAAGAACGGGCACGTCAACAACAAGGGGAAGCAAATACATCATCAAATCAAAGATGAAGCTTCATCAAGAGGAGTAGCTATATTTTTTGAGGTAAAATCCATCTTTTTCAACTTCATTACATCAAGGGGAAGGTTCAAGAGAGATAGGAGGCACCATGGCTGATGTCAACACTCAGATTGAGAAGCTCGAAAAAGGAAACTACCAACCATGGTGATTTAGAATAAGCAATTTTTTGATGGGGAAAGGTTTGTGGGGACTTGTGAGTGGTGGAGAGCCAAAACCCTACATAGATGAGGTAAATCCAACCAATGACCAGAGAAGAGCAGTAAGAGAGTGGGATGAAAGGGACAAAAGGGTCATTTTCATTTTATCTCAGCATATTAGCAACTCTATGGTAGGGCACATTCAAGATTTGGATACATCGAAGAAGGTGTGGGAGTGCTTGGAGAGAGTGTACTCAACCTCCACAAAAGCTAGAAAAATTCAGCTCAAGAATGAACTAAATAATCTTAGGAAAAGCCCCTCTCAAGGTTAATGATTACATATTAAAGGTTAAAGAGCTTGCAGATGCACTAGGGTCAATCGGTTGTGCCCTAGATGATGACGATCTTGTCGCCCACACCCTAAATGGACTTAGGGATGATGAAAAATGGAGGGCTTTCACAACTTTAGTGTATTTAAGGGACTCTCTTCCTGATTTTGATCAACTAATCACTCTCATGGTGACAGAGGAGATGAACCTTGGTGTTCATAATGCCAAGGATAGCCAAGGGCAATTGTTGTATGCAGGTAGAGGAAGAGGAAGACACAACCAAGGTGCTACAAGAGGAAGAGGAAGATATCAAAGCAACCAAGGAGGTCAAGGACAACAAGAAAATGTAGGTCAAAGAGGTGGAAGAGCCACAAATAGAGGAAGAGGTGCAAGATTTGGTGGAAGAGAAAAACCCACTTCAAATGGATGCTTTCTATGCGGTAAGCCCGGTCATTTTGCAAATGAATGCTATCATAGAGCTCAAAGACAAGGGAATCAAAGCAACAACAACAATTATAGAGGGCAAGGTAGTTATGCAAACACATCATCCAACCAAGGGAATGATTATTTACGTGCCATAAGGTATGGTGAAGATACAACTCAAGCTAGTGAAGATGTATGGTATGTAGACAGTGGATGTAGCAATCATATGTCATGTCGAAAAGATTTTTTTTAGTAATTTGTAGTTCCCAAAGCATCAAGGGCATGTGGAAACAGGTGATAACTTAGAGCATATCATTCGACATTTGGGAGATATCAGTTTGGAAGGAAATCAAAGAGCAAAGTGATATCAGAGGTATTACATGTCCCTACTATTACCAAAAACTTGATTTCGGTAGGCCAAATGGTAGAAAAAGGTTATCAAGTTAGGTTCAATGAAAGAGGATGTTTTGTTGAGGATCCAAGGGCAGGTTTCAAGCTCATAGCAAAAGGAAAGAAGCAAGGGAGAATGTTCACAATGGACATAAATCAGCCACACCATTCAATGTATGTCACATATGGAGACAAGAGGATAGCAAATTTGGATCTATGGCACAAATGAATAGGTCACATCAACCTACAAAAGCTCAAGGACATGCAAAGGAGGAGCTTGGTAAGAGGCCTACCAAATTTTGCATCTAAAATGTTGCATGAAATTTGTGTAGCTTGCCAATAAGGAAAACAATCAAGGCTGCCATTCAAGAAGAGTACCTATGTAAGTGCAAATGTTTTAGACCTCATTCACATGGATGTTGGCCCAACAAGAGAAGCATCCCTTGCTGGAAATAGGTATTTTTTAACCTTCATTGATGAACTTTCAAGGAAAGTGTGGTTGTATTGCATTAGAAACAAATCAGATGTGTTCCACTACTTCAAGAAATTCAAAGCACAGGTGGAGAAGGAATCTGGCAAGTTTATCAAAACTTTCAGATCCGATGGAGGGGTAGAGTACTTCTCCCATGAATTTTCTGAATTTTTGCAGGTCAATGGCATCAAAAGACAATTTACATGCAGGTATACCCCTCAACAAAATGGGGTAGCAGAGAGAAAGAACAAACACATAGCAGAGGTAGCAAGGTGTTTGGTCAACGAAATGGATATGCCGCATTGTTATTGGGGAGAGGCTACATATACAGCCACATACATCATGAATAGATGTCCTACATCAGGTATACATCATCTAACCCCTGAGGAAGCATGGAGTGGAAGAAAACCTTGCATTTCACATCTTAGAATCTTTGGTTGTATATGCTATGTACATGTACCTCAAGAGTTGAGGTCAAAGTTAGATGCCAAATCTGAAAGATGTATTTTTTTGGGATATTCTATGGAACAAAAGGGGTATAAATGCTATAATCCCATCACCAAGGAGCTGAAGGTAAGTAGGGATGTTGTCTTTGATGAGTTGAAGCCTTGGTATGCATGCTTGAGTCCATTGCAGGTTGAAGACATAGGTGAGACAGATTTGAAGAATGATGATAGAGTTCAAGAAAGCATGGATTTAAGTGGTCCAAGCAACTCATGCAACACAAGGACACCCTCACCATGGAGTGGAAGGCTTAGGGAAAGAGAGACCAGCTCTGAAGAAAGAAAAGTCTAAGGAAAAGAGAAGATTTTAGTTGAAGAAGGAAGCTATGTGGACGAGAGCATGTTGGAAGATGAAGAGATAGAAGAAATTCAAACTCCAGGAGTGATGAAACAAAGAAAGAAGATGGCAACCACACCTAAAGGAAGTGAAAGAAGGTCTTCAAGAGTAAGATATCTAGTACAAAGGTTAACATATGATAATTTCATTCCAAAGCATTATGCATACATGACTCAGGTAATCAAGGAAAAAGAACCAACTAGTTATGAAGAAGCTAAGGATTGCAAGGAATGGCAAGAGGCAATGAAGGAAGAGCTCAAAGCACTTGATGAGAACCATACTTGGAGCTTGGTACCAGCTCAAGAAGGCATGAAGGTGATAGGTAATAATTGGGTTTACAAAATTAAAAGAAATTCAGATGGTTCCATTGCTAGGTACAAAGCAAGGTTGGTGGCGAAAGGCTTCTCCCAAAGCTATGGGATAGATTATGATGAAACTTTCAGCCCCGTAGCCAAGATGCCAACAATTAGGAATTTGATTGCAGTGGCCACATCAAGGAAATGGAGCTTATATCAGTTGGATGTGAAGAATGCCTTCCTCAATGGAGAGCTTGAAGAAGTAGTCTACATGAGCCAACCTCAAGGATTTGCTAGTATGAGGTACCCAAATCATGTCTGCAAGCTAAGGAAAGCACTATATGGGCTAGGTTTCTTAGTTTCCAAAGTTCCTTGTTTTTAGCTGAATTGATCCTATAACTCGGTCCATGAGTGAGCATAGGCACCAATTTTTCAGCCCATCTAGGACACACTTCTCGATTAAATAAGTAGGTTTTTGGTAGCTCGTCTATTACTCTTGTTGGTGGTTCTTCATGACTCATCCTATATAAATGGTCTGCCCTAACATTCCTATTACCCTTCTTGACCACCACCTCAAAGTCTAGCCTTCCCATATTGCAATGTTTATTGACCAAGTATAATGGAGCTTGATGATCAATAAAGATTTTAAATTTGTTGGTTAGTAGGTAATGCCTAAACTTCTTCACTGCATAGACCATCCCTAATCCTTCTCACTCTATCATGGTGTAATTTCATTCTAGCTGATTTAATTGTCTACTGGCATAAGCTATGGGATTATCAAGATTTCCCTAATCATGCATTCTGAGCCACTCGATCATCTTTTGATCCAATGGCCAGAGTTAGATGTGCTCAAGTTAGGAGAATTCAAATTTGAGCCATCCGACTTTCGATGAAATCCAACGGTATATATGCAAATGCACATTCTTTTGGCTGAAACACATCTAAACCGTTCCCATCTCTTAAATCCAAGGGCTCTAATTCATTCCCAATCCTTTCAAAACCATTCACACAGGTAAAACCATGACTTCAAGGTGGTTTCTCCCTCTTTGACCACACAAAAACCATGGAAGCCTATGCCTACTCTATGTTATTAAGGGACTAGACTGTGGCCACCACCCTCTTCTCATTGGTCCATCCCTCATCACTCCTTAATCTAAAAGGCCCAACCAAGGTTCATTTTTTTCCCTAATGGGTTGTGCTAATATGCATCCAATTGAAAAATTGGATGCATCAACATCTATGTGGAACATTTTATTCCAATTTGGCACCTTTAGAATTAGTGTTGAACTCAATCTTTGTTTTAACTCTTAAAATGCCTACTTGCATTCATTTCTCCAAGTGTTTTGAGTTGAAATCTAGCAAAGAGGTTTTGCAATTATGGCATAATACCTTGATCTTATCTTTGTCTTTTGAAGTACCATTCTTGGACACTATGTCCCAATATTTTTCCTTGACTCACCATGAAGACACATTTCTCTCGATTCACACATACTCAATATTTTCTAAATTTGTCAAACATCCTTCTTAATTCAGGTAAATGTGTTGATCTTTGAATTGAATAGGTACATAAGTCATCTACACAAACTTCCATACTTTTTCTAAGAAATCCCTTGAAGAAATGACACATTAAGCTTTGGAAAGTCATAGGGGTGTTTGTTAAGCCAAAAGGCATAACCTAAATGCATATACCTCCCATTCTTTAACAAACGTGATTTTTTGTTGATCTTCAGTGGTGATTTCTAGTTCATAAGAACCAGAAAATTTGTCAAGAAAGTTGTAAACCTCCTTGCCTGCTACTCTTTCTAAAAGATGATGTGTAATGGGCAATGTATAGCTATCGCAAATACTAGTAGCACTAAACTTTTTTAAGTTAATACAAACCCTAAGCTTCCTGTTCTTCTTTGGTACAACCACCAAAGGAGAAACCCATTCAATGTGTTCGATGTCATATATTAATCCAACTGCTAATGATTTATCTATCTCCTCTTTAATTTTAGTTGAATGTACATCATTATATAAGTGCAAGGTCTTTGTTTAGAGGGTTTGGCATCAAGTGTCATAGGAATTCTATGAAAACATATGGAGGGACCAACCCATCTCATATCTTTGTAAGTTAAAGCAAATATGTCCCTATATTATTGTATCAATTCTATGAGATCTCATTCCTCCTCTACGGACACATCTTCACCTATGTAGGTGCATCTCTCTTCATCCCCTTCTACGAATACTACAATTTTCTTTGTTTGTTATTTGTTATCATATGCTACTCCAGCTTGTGCTTCTCTCTTTGACATTTGAATATATTTTTTCTGCTCCTCCACTTCTTATCTTTTAAAATGTTTTGGCACTTCAAAGTATTCTTGTTGCTGATTTTCTTCCTCTCTTTCATTATTCTCCTTCTTAGGGTTTTTTTGGGTATTCTTCTATGGAGAATGTTTTTTTTCCTTGGAATCTTCCATTTCCACTTCTTTTAGTTATTGCTCTTTTGAATTAAACTCACATTCCATTTCTATACTTTCGTATTCCTTCTTCCATTCCTTTTCTATTATTTCTCCTTCCTCTGCCTCTTGGATCATTACCATGTACAAGGTCAAGTCATAAACTTCTTCACCTACACATTCATTCATGGTTAGCACTTCTTCATTCACACACACATCTAAGGTTGCTAACTTTTCCATCAATCCATGTGGTTCAAAAGCTTTATAAGGAAATATATGAGGCATGTATCACATGTATTCTATAGGCATGTCTTCCTCTTATCCTAATTGCCCATGTCCTAACCTTTTTCCTCGCTTTGGGTTGCCTCAAATCCATAGCTAGGTATCATTATTCATCCATGATTGATCAGTAGATCCAACACTGTGGATTGATATGTCCTCCTCCTTGTTGAAAGTGTGAACTATGCAAGCTCTAGGTGGACAAAGGGGTCAAGAGAACTTAAAGTGGGCAAATGTCACAACTCAAATCACTTAGGATGGTCTCAAGGCTAGGCAAGGTAGTCCTAACATAGTGGAAAAGTTGGGAGAGCCATCCAAAAGCTATAAAAAAGGTGAAGATTCATCAATTACATGGAAGTCTTGTAGGTCATTGAAGACTAGGAGACATATACTCAAGGAGGTTCAAGGAGAGAGTTATACAAGGCTCAAGCAGCTGAAACGCAACACTCCAAGCTAGAAAAAACATAGAGGAGGACATTACATGAACAGAGAAGGAGTAAGGAGGAGCTATCAAGCCCACACCCCCTCTAGTCTCTTGTAGGTATAGACATAGTCTACTTATAATAGGTATAACTCTTTGTGTACATATCCAATTCAAGAGATTTAAGATGCATAATGTAACTCATATATTTTTCTTAATTTTCCTAAGAGGTATTCATGAAATCATTTTTATGTGTTGACATATTAGTGTATCTCTATAACCCTAATTTTTGCATATCCTACATCTTTGCATAGTTTTTTTTGTATAAAGTTGTTGACTAACCTAAACAGATCCATTTGAGGTGTTCTATAGCTTATTGGAAATCTTATGAACCATAATAAGTGTTTCAAAATCTTAGGTGATTGAGATTAGTGTAAGTTAGGTGAATCAAAGTTTTGTTGTAGGGTAGTAGAAAAGGTGTATGAAGGGACCTAGGTATTGGGTTCATTTCACTTATAGTGTGCAAATTTGAGGCATTAAATTCCACCATTTGGTATCAGAGCAGGAAACATCCTTTGAGGAATCCAGAAGAAACACACAAAAGGTTGGACATCAAGGCTAAGATGTACTTTTTAATGTGACCCTAATTTCTCATTCATTATGGTAGATCTAGGTAAAAAGTGGAGTTGCTTGATAAAGACAACTATCAACCATGGAGGTTCAGAGTCACGAACTACCTCATAAACAAAGATTTATGGCCTATTCTATCTGGAGATGAAGATAAGCCAATGTGGATCCCAAAGTTCCAAAGATCACCAATTGAGAATTGAAGATGTTGAAGGATTGGGAGTAACAGAATAGGAGAGCTATCTTCTACATATCACAGGTAATCTCTAACATTATGATTGGTCATATATCAAATTTTAAGCTACAAAATGCACCTTAATTCTCTTGAATTGGCTATGTACACAAAGGTTACAACTATTATAAGCAGACTATGTCTATACCTACAAGATACTAGAGGGGGTGTTGGCTTGATAACTCATGCTTACTCCTCGCCTGTGCATGTAATGTCCTCTTCTGCATTTTTCCTAGCTTATAATGTTGCATTTTAGCTCCTTGAGCATTGGATGACTCTCTCCTTGAGCCTCCTTGTGTATATGTCTCCTAATCTTCAATGACCTACAAGACTTCCATGCAATTGATGACTCTTCACCTTCTTTTATAGCTTTTGGATGCCCCTCCTGACTTTTCCACCACCTTAGGACTACCTTTTCTAACCTTGAGACCACCCTAAGTGATTTGAGCCGTGAATTTTGTCCACATCAAGGTCTTTTGACCCCCTTGTCCACCTAGATCTTGCATAGTTCACACTTTCAACACTCCCCCTCAAGCTTAAGGTGGTAGTGTCCATATCAAGTAAGCTCACAATCTTTGAAAACTTTGTTAACTTGATCACATCCATGCTTTTGGTGAAGATGTCTGCAAATTGGTCCTTTGTACCTACAAAATTAACATTAATGCCCCCACTTGCAATCTTTTCCCTTACATAATGGTAATGCACCTCATTGTGCTTGCTCCTTGTATGATACATGGGATTTTTAGCAAGATGTAGGCTTCACGTGTTATCTCCATAAACTGGAACTGGTCCAAGTTGTATACCAAGATCTTTGAAAAGCTACGTAACCCACATCGCTTCACATGTACTGAGGGCTAAAACTCTATATTCATCCTCTGTTGAACTCAATGCAACTATGGGATGCTTTTTGCTCATCCATGAAATTGCTTTTGTACCTAGCATGAAAACATGGCCAAAAGTTGACCTTCTATCATCAACACTCCCTACCCAATCTGCATCACTCCATGCTCTTATTTGAAGTTCTTCATCATACGTGTATAGCAACCCATGATTAACTATACTCTTCACATACCTTAACACTTTTTTGCATGATTGAGATGTGTATCTATGGTTGCATGCATGAAATGAGATAGAACTCCAACTATGTACCACAAGTGAGGCTTTGTGAGTGTAGCATAGATCAATGATCCCACAATGCTCATGAATAAGGTAAGGTCTTCTAGCTTCTTACCATCTTCCTTACTTAACTTGACATTTGAATCCATAGGTTGAGCTACTGGTTTGCAATCTGTCATGCCAAACCTAAACAACACATCTAGAAGATACTTCTTTTGAGAGAGATAGATAACTTCTTTCCCATACATCACCTCAATGCCAAGAAAGTACTTAAGCACACCTAAATTTGAGATTTTGAACTCTCTTCCAAGCTTCTCTTCGATGGTCCTTATCCATGCATCATTATCACCTATCATAAGAAGATCATCGACATATATGTATATCAAGCATATCTTCTCGTTTGTCTTCTTCACATACAAGGATGGATTTGCATCACTTGGAAAGAAACCACATCTTTTCAAGAAGTCCATTAACCTCTAATTCCAAGCCCTTTGGGCTTGCTTTAGGCCATGCAAGGCCTTCTTCAACCTACAAACATAGGTATGATGTTGTGGATCTACATACCCTTGAGGTTGTTCCATGAACACCTCTTCTTGTAGCTCATCATTCAAGAAAGCATTCTTTATGTCCATCTAGTAGATAGGCCACCTCCTTACACATAGGGCTATGAGAGCTCTAATGGTAGCCTTGATTGCCATAGGGCTAAAAGTCTCCCCATATGAAGCCTTTGGCTACTAGTCTATCCTTGTACCTTGCCAAGCTTCCATCTGCATTCCTCTTGGTCTTGTACACCCACCTGTTTTGGACTATCTTCATGCCTTCCTTCTTTGGTACTAGTTCCCAAGTGTCCTTCTCCTTAAGGGTTTTGAAATCTTCATACATAGCCTTCCTCCACTCTGGTTTGGTCTTTGCCTCCTCATAAGAATCTGGCTCTTGATTTGCAATGACATTCATCATGTATGCATAGTGCTTTGCCATGAAAGAACCATATGTATACCTTTGTGGGGGTTCCTTCTTCCTTGTATACCTCTGCTCTTGAACTTTGGGATACTATTTCTTGAGTCTATTGGACTTTACATTGGGAGTATTGAAATCCTCAAGCTCTTCCTCTTTTGACTCCTCTTGAGCTTCCCTAGTGTCCTCATCAGTCTCTTGCAGCCTTCTATACTTTGAAGTAGGGGATGATCTTTGTTGGTGCAATTAAGCCCAAGCCTACACACTTGATCACTTCACATAAGATTGATGTATTAGCATATGGAAAAGCTTCATATGTACAACCTCTTGTAACTTTGGATTATAATTACTTATTGTAAAAGTAAAATAAACCCACGAGGAGTTAGGAAGCATATAATCTCGTGATTCTTGGTAGTTGACTCAAGAGAGAATCAATTCTATATTTTAGGATTACTTTTCGATGAAGATTTGAATTCAAATTCAAATCCTTGGCTCCAACAAAAAGCTATAAAAGATGAGAAGAAAATCCCGTGTGTATCTCGAGGTTCAGATATTATTTTCTAAGTACCTTCATTGAGAAGAGGAGCTTCTACCATAGCTCACTCATTCCTCACACATTGAGCAATGCCTTATTGCCAATGAATTCGTAATTTTACATGATTTAGTTAATACATGTTCATTATTTCCTACTCTCATCTCTGTCACTCTATCAGAACAGTGATTATGTCTGAGCTGGTTCTCACTGTATACTACATCATTTTGCATTATTTAAAGCATGATATCGTCAGCATACTATCTATTTTAATGATACAAAGTTTCATTGATATTGGTTCTCACGATCGTTAGATATCATTCAATTAGTGCTCACTGGTTACTGACTGTCAAGGCCTGTACAAGTCAGGATGATTGCTCAACTTGCTAAACAGAATTCTCGGCATATAGTTTTTCATTTTAGATGATTCCACTCATGAATGGTAGCTTGTTAAGCTAGTTGAAGTTCCCCAAAAGGAATTTTATTAATTGTTGTTGTACTCAGAGAATTGAGTAAAACTTTGAGTAGATGTCTCAACCAAATTAGCAAGTTCTGGAACTTGAATCATATGCCTACCTATTTGTTTTGATCCTATCATTTGTGCATGATCTTTGAAGCAAAATATATGATCATTTATGCTTAGTAGCTAGCTAAAGAGGCCCATAACACTCTCCAGCCATCACTTATAGTAGGTGTGAAGTAGGTTTCAGCTACACCAACTCATCTCTTGTGATTATCCACCATCTCCTCCAACAGTGGTATTAGAGCAAGCACAATCAAGATGGGAGATGGTTTTGTTGGGGATGTAAGGCTCATGTGACCGTACCCCCAAATTCATATATATACATCATATATAGAGATTGCCTCAAGAGAGATCATTATGTGGGTTTCGAGGTTCCCACGCATGTCTGCACATCTCTCCTCTTTTCTCTCTCCCTCCATCTCCTCTTTCCTCCTATTGTTTTGCACACCAAATCCCTTCATTGATATCAGAGCATGCTAGTGTGCAAGAAGCTTCAATGGAAGCTTAGGTGAGAAGCGGTAGAAGTGCAGGTCGGCATCTCTTGACAATAGTTCATTATTTCGACCATAACTCGAGCTAGGTAGCTCGGATAGATGCATTTTAAAGTTCTATACGTAGTTAACACAGAGAGCTAGAAGGGCACAAAACCTGGTTCGGAGTTTTAGACTGTCGAAAATTCAAAAAAACGCAGACTATTGTGGAAGGTGAATCTACATTCACTATGACAGCAGGTCAGTTTTTTTATCATAACTTGCATTCTACAGGTCCGATTCATATGATTCAACTTGCTATGCGTAGCCTGGAGTAGCCTACACAACTTTGTATGAGATCACAGTTCCAGATTCGGAGATTTAGGTCGCCGAAATTGCAGAACACAGAGCAGCAGTCTTGTAGGTGAAAGTGAAATTGACAATAGGTGCTTGTTTTGTGCATATCTTGAGCTACGCACCTCCGATTGAGGTTTTCTTTATCTCGTTATGTAGCCAAGAATGATATCTTGAAGTTTGTTGAAGAGCAAAACTTCAAGTTCAGAGGTTATCACCTCTGAAATAGCAAAACACAGAGCAGCACATTTTTGCTCTAAGAACCCTAATTGCTCTTGGAAGTTGAATTTGCTTTGGAACTTCTTCGAGAGAGAATTTTTTGTGTGCAAGCTCTTATTTTTAGAGCTTCAAGGCATTGTACATGTATGATCACTGTGGTAGCTCCTCCATATGAGAATAGAGCATGATCTTGTCATGTGTTTGACATGTAAGGTGACATTGTGGTATACTCTTTTTTGAGGTTTATGTCATCATGAGTTTGATCATGGATGTATAGTGGCATTGTGGTCTATATCTTTCGTATGCCACTTGGTTATGGATTTACTTGCCGGTTGCACATACTTTTGTGAGAGTTGATTTTGGATCTTGGTTGGTACTTGTATCTTTTGTTTTATTTGCAGGTACATGATCCAGATTGGAGCCTGGGTTGCATATTTATTTGTCACCTTGATTTGCTATTCTATTAGCAAATTTTCATTGATTTGATATTGTGGATGGTGATTCCCACCTAGTTTATTTGGTTGAGAGTCCATTTTACAAAGGAGATGTTGTCGAAATTTTGATAGCTTTTATGCTAGAAGAGAACACTAGTGGATCTTGAAGCTTGTGTGATAGCTTTGGATCATTGTTTATCTCCATTCATTTGGACTTGTTCACAGGTTATTTGTGATAGGTTGGACCATCTTGCAAGATTCATTCTTGAGTGGGAGGTGCATCACCATTGTATTGGCATGTATTGCTATCACCTTTTTTGGCATGTGTATTTGCCATTATCTTTGATTAGATCAGTGACAGGTGGTGACAGATTACTCATTGTTCTTTTGATATTGGTTATCTTGTTTGATTGCTCAGTTTACAGGGGATACTTTGTCGAATTTTTCCCAGGATTCTTTCACATCTATTCGATCACTTTGGAGACCTTGTGAGAAGGCTTATGCTCATGGCTTTATGTGCATGCTAGATGCATGGTTATGTGACAGGTGATTCACATGGTTCCTTCTCTATCGAGACATTTGTGATGTGAGTTATGCATATGGATATGCAAGTGTGATCATATTGAGGATAGAGTATTATTTCTAGTCTCTTGTTACATTGCTAGTCTTGGATTGCCAGCATGGTGTCTTCTCGATTTGATGGCACTGACTTTCCGAGATGGAAAGCTCAGATGTGGCATACATTGGTTCGTGCAGGGTTACATATGTATGTGCATAGAGGTGCACAGAGGCCTCGTGACATGCCCGACCATGTATGGATGGATATGGATGCATTGGCCAGCTCCACTATCCGATTTCAACTTGTGGATTCTATATATGAGTCTGTTATGTATGAGGAGACGAGTAGTGCATTATGGCAGAGACTACATGATATGTATGCGAGTCCATTGACTCATGTGAGACATAGATCACATCAACAACTTCAATGTTGGCATTGTGGCCATGAGGGCCATATTCGACGATGTTGCTTCAGGCGGATGCAACGGTGATGTCAGAGATATGCACGTGATGCAGGTCAGGTAGTGGTTTCAGGAGAGTCTATGGCAGTTGATTATGCTAGTGATGGTGATATCACTTTCTCCTATGGTTCATCTCATGATTCCTCTTGTTCATTGGATAGCATGCATATGGCTTGGTTGCTTGATGCATTAGCCACTTTTCCTGTTACTCCACATCGTGAGTGGTTTTGTCGATTCTCAGGTGACAGTCGTGGATGTGTGCACTTGCCTGATGGTACGACATATGACATTGAGGGTGCAGGAGATGTATGCATTATGCTACCTAGTGGAGCATCACTTATTCTTAGACATGTACGCTATGTGCCTTTATTCCCTATGAGCTTGATTTCAATTAGCCAGTTATAGGAGAGCAGATGTTATGCATTCCTTGGAGAGCATCATTTTCAGTTGCAGTTGGGACAACTTATGCTTGTCAGAGGTGCCAGGATTGGGCACACGTATCCACTGCAGGTACTTCATGTGAGAGACAGTCTCGTCTCAGTGGGAGTTCATCCTTATGTGCGATGTGAGACTCATCATGTCTCATTTTGTCTACCTACAGATAGGTCTATTGACATTCATGATGCGCATGTATGGCAGGATTCAGATGCTTAGATGGATTCACATGTAAAGCATGTTTTGGATGCTCATGATGCTTATGTAGAGCATGATTTTATTGATCACATGGATGCTCATGTGGAGCACACTTTGAATGACCAGTTGGATGCTTTAGAGCATGATGTGGATGCTCATGTAGAGCATTATGATGATACTCAGTTAGAGTGTGATCATCAGTTTGACCTTGGTGTTGATGTTGTGCAGTTAGCTCATGTGGAGCATGATCATACACTTGATGTGGTAGAGCAAGATTGCTCTCATGGTACACAGTGTATACCAGAGCATACTAGCTCTCAGGATGCACGACTAGATATATCCTTGGTTGATAGGATGGCTGATTTGGATGCTGAGGAGTCAACAGCTATGTAGTCATTCTTGGATTCGCTCCTGCCAGATATTGACACAGATATTTCAGGACATGTTGGTCTTGATGACAGTGATTTTGATGCCTTGGATATAGGCATAGCTGATATACTTAGGTTAGCCAGGATAGCACATGTTTCGTCAGCATTCGGGAGTCTCATGTATGAGCTATTATGCTCGAGACCAAACATTGCACTTGCTATTGGAGCATTTGCACTTGGAGTTGTCAGTCGTTCGATGATTGACATAGGCATAGAGCGAGTGGGAGCTTTGCAGGAACTTCATCAGTTCTGTCGACTCTTATCGATATGAGTTTAGAGTAGTTTGAGGTGCATGGATACACCTTCTTTGAGGCAGTTGGTGTAGGCTGATTTGTATGGGTAGAGATCCGGACTCTTCCTGTACATTATTGTATAGTCCTACATCATTCTTTGTATATTTTTCCACTTACTATCACATTGACCCTTAAGTGGGAGATTGTTGGGGATGTAAGGCTCATGTGACCTTACCCCCATATTCATATATATACATCATATATAGAGATTGCCTCAAGAGAGATCATTATGTGGGTTTCGAGGCTCCCACGCATGTCCGCACGTCTCTCCTCTTTTATCTCTCCCTCCATCTCCTCCTTCTTCCTCTTGTTCTGCACGCCAAAGCCCTTCAGGTTTTCCATCCTTCGTTGACAAGTTGTATAGGAACAACTACTTAGCATGGTCCCTAAGGATGCAAGCATACCTTAAAAGGAGAAGCTTATTTGGATACATCTCAGGAGATGAAGACATGCCAATATTCAGGAGCAAGAATCAACCAACAAGGGAAGAGTAGGAGAGGCTAACCACATGGTGTGCAAAGGATGCTCTTACAAGGTCATACATACTCTACTTAATCTCTGATTTCTTGTTACCACATGTTAGAAACTGTAAAACCTCCCAAGTTACTTGGGAAGTGCTTTCATCATACTTCTCCTCCAACACAAGAGCTAGGAAGAATCAGTTGTGGATGGAATACACAACTCTCAAGAAGCAATCAAAGCAAGGAGTGGCTGACTATGTAACCAAAATGAAGGATGTTGCAGACCAACTTGCAAGCATTGGAGAAGAGATAGAGGAAGAGCACATAGTGAGGCAGATCATCAATGGAATTAAAGTTGATGACAAGTGGGAATCCTTCACCACTTCAATGGATCTCTACATGGATATGTGGATACCTAATCTCAACACTTTGATGGGACAACTCTTCACCCATGAAGCAAAACTCAACAAAAATGGTGATAACTCAAGAGGTAACCAATCTTTTGTCCTTTATACAGATAAGAATAAAGCTAAAGATAAAGTGAAAAGTAAGAAACAATATGAAGAGGCTAGTACCTCTCAAGCCAATTATGCAGGAAGAAAAATAGGTACTAGAGGTAGGGGCAAAGGAGGAAAGCAAGGTAGGGAGAGACCCTACAATAGTTCACCATGCAACATATGTGGTCTCAACAACCACACTACAGAAGAATGCTACAAAAATACAAGGAATCAAAGGGGAAGAGGCTTCCATAGAGGAAGCTATGGACAAACAAGAGGCAGGTACAACAATGGTGGAAGTAACTACAACCATAATTACAATCAAGGCTACAACAACAACTATCGAGGAGGCTTTAGGTAGAAGGGACTTCAACAACTACATTGAAGATCAAGAAGATTCTCTGCTCATCATGAACATGACATCCAAGCAAGGTAAAGATGATGAGCATCTCTTTTACATTGACTCAGGTTGTTCAAATCATGTGACAGGGAATGTAGCACTATTGTCTAATCTTGAAGAACCAAAGGGGAAGGATGAGGTACAAATAGGTGATGACACTAAACATTCAGTCAAGTAAATTGGAAATGTTAAGACATCTGATGGTAGTATGAACCTTTTGAGAAAACTTCTATATGTGCCTACCATAACCCAAAACCTAATTAGTGTTGGGCAGATTGGAGAGAAAGGTTTACAGGTCAAGTTCTCTAAGCATGGATCATATGTGGAAGACCCCCAAAAAGGATTCAAAAGAATTGCCAAAGGTGAGAAGTCCGGTAATTTTTTACTTTTGAAATTGAAGACACAAGGAACATAGCACTATTTAGTTATGGAGACCAAACCCTATCTGAGTTGGAAATATGGTGCAAGAGGCTAGGGCACATAGGAGAGAGAATTCTGAAGCAAATTTGCAGGGATCAAAGTGTGCTTGGCATTCCCAATGTGACCAAGCAGCACATGATATACAAATGTGGAGCTTGCCAATTTGGCAAAGCTCATAAGCAACCATTCAACAGGAAAGGATACATCCATGAAGATTATTTGGAGCTTGTACACACTGATGTGTGGGGTCCTAGCGAAGATCCATCCATCTCATCAGAATAATAAGCAGTGCCAGGATTGGTTAAATTATCCTTATTTCACACCACCGCATGGTCCAACTACTGTGGGTTACATGATGGCAACTACCCGAAACTAGCTCCCGCGAGTGCACCGCATGAATGACATAGCAATGCACATGACCATCAAAATCTTTGACATGATGCAAACAACATTAAAAATCTTTCACAAAGTGAAGTCACCTCATGTTAACAGCCTTGGATTTGAGCACGGTAACAGAGACCTCACCTATGATATGAGCACAAGGCCACCAATCACGATATGTTACGTGTGGCATTATCAAATTAACTATTTTCCTGCTTGTTACAAAATGACATTTGAAGAAATGTTCACGAGTAGGTTTTGGGAGTATCATTTAGAGGTATTCATCAGTCGCCCTATACATCTGCTCCAATTATTTGCATGCAAACAACTCATGTACTATACACATTACTGGCTCCCATCCCCAGACAAACCTCATGCTATCAATTGGGAGAAATTAGAAGCGGATCTGGCATGAGGTATTCACATAGCGGAACACACCCTTGCCTAGGATCTCTTGCAAACATATATCACACAAACCCTACAACAAGGATCCATCGGGGACGACAAATGCAAGAGGGAGGGGGTGTTGGCAGTGCATTTGGCAGCAACCATAGACACAAACATAGAGGTAGCATGTAAATATGGGAATTCGGTAAGTTGCATGTTGGTGCAAGTCACAAGCCTACACATTTGGCTTGAAGGATACCTTAAAGTACATACACATATGGAGAAGCATAGGAAAAAATGCTAGTGATTAATTACCACTTTACTCTTTTTGTAAAAGTCATTTTTTGACTTTGGAATCTTTGTAAACACCTACCAAAAGGAACTCATAAAAGAGTTAGATTTGATTGATGGAATATCTCCTAGGATGTAGGAGAATGATTGAAGAGAGCCAAAAGTTTGAATTCAAAATTCAAACTTTAACTCAACTACTATAAAAATGATCATGGAAAAGTCGCGGGTAAGACTCATCATTCTCGAGCTCAGACTCTAGCCCACACCTATCTACACCATTAGACAATGATTGTCATGCCTATGGCATTGTATACAAGTGCTCATTAATACATATATCTACACTATTCATTTCTGAGTTCTCTATCATAGTACTTGAAAGTCTGTCAACTTGTGGAGAGCATATCTCACTCATTTCTTCACCAAATTCAAAGATCTATAGCTCATTGGAATCAGCTTACAGTTTTCTACATGCTGTCAAAATTTGAAGAAATTCTATTTAGATATTTTTTAGAAAATCTCATCGAGGTGATCACTCGTCAAAGTCTGCAATAGTCCTAAAAAATCGGGGGTAAAGGTTCACTTGCTAAATTGATTTCTCTAAGCATAGTTAATCATTTTATATAATTCCACTTGGAATAGTTAGCTTGCTAAGCTTAATTAGATACTCCTAAAAGGAAGTTTTCCAATTCCTATTGTGCTCGTCATACTGAGCAAAAGATCCAGTAGATGTCAAGTCAAAAATAGAAGGTTTCCTTGGAAACTTGAAGTTCAAAGCTGTCTGTTTTGATTCAATCTTTACATAAATTATTTCCAAAGCACATAGGCCATTTTATGGTGTCATTGGAAAGCTAAGGAGGTCCACTTATCAACTTTGAAGCATCAAAGGGCTGGTACAAAGCAGGATTTGGCAGTACCTACTCATTCGCTTGGAGTGTCCATCTTGAGAAAACATTTGTCCTTCTGAAAACTGGAACTCGTTGGAGAATGCATCGGGCATCTCAAAATCAAAAGTTTGGTCCAGTGGCTCTGCTTGTCCTGGTTCTAAATGCGGTATTGGAAAAGAGAAAGCTTCCGCACCAATGGTGGTGGGAAGTTCAGCTGCTGTGGTGATAGGTTCTGTGGTTGGGGTTGCTTGGGGTGCAACATTACTGGTGGTGCCCACCGGCGTAACTGGTCTTGATAACCATATACGAATTGGTGGAACTGTGGGAGTGGCTGCTGTTGGTGACTGCTCTCGAGATGGTTGTGGAGAGGGTGATGCTGGGACTTGTAGGCACGGGATAGTACCTCTCATCCGCTTTCCGGCTCTGCCTTTGCTAGACTTTCTAGCCTTCCTAGTGGTGCCTTTGAATGCTTTCAGTTCCTCACTGGTCATGGCACGCTCTACAGGTAAATCATATGCCAAGCACATATATATGATCCTGGTGAGGGCGCAGCACCCATTGATTACCTTCTTTTGCTCCCACCGATGTTGTGCCAAATAGAGCTGATCAATGATCTAGCTAGCTAGATCAACCGTTTGCGGTCCAGTACATGCTAAGTACAATCCAAACCAGATTCTCTTGTGGGGCATGGTAAAACGATCCTGAGCTCGGAAAGCAAAGTGCTGCATGCATATCCGTAATGGCTTGGAAAGCTCAGGGGTTATAGATGAAATATCCTCCCACTTAGTTACGTCACCACGCTTCATCTGCTCTGGGACTAGCCGTTCTTTCTCCGTTGGAGTGTGTGTTCCATGTATTTTTAGAGCTGCGCGAATTAAATCTTTAGACAAATAAAACCTTCTGAATGGAGGATCATTTACCAAGGATGGTAACATGAATGTGCTGGGTAGATCCTTGTTCTCTGAAGCCGTTAAGGTGGTTACCAAGTAAAAGCATCTGTAAAAATCGGGTTTAGGTAGAGGGTCGCTAAAATACTCTGTAAATCCCGCTCGTGCCCAAACGTGCGTTAAATCTTGTGTATTCTGTAGTCCTTCAAATTCTCTTGAAAAGAACTGGTACTTGGTCCATGTGCGAAGATCAAATGCCAAGTTGGCCTCAAATATGAAATCAGCGTCTGCTAAGGGTCCTGCTAGGCCTTGAAACCAATGAGAATTACGATGAATCTTCTCAGTATATCCTCTAGGAGGATCATCGATGGGCATGGGTCCTGGAAAACCTTGAAACTCTGGTGGTTGCATCGTAGGATAAGATTCCGCTAATAATTCTCCAATAGTGGCCATCGGTGCACTGGGGCCAGCTTCTGATGGTCCTGCTTCGGTTTGCATGATGACTGATGAGCTAATGGAAAAGATCTGCTACAAAAGATTAACACATTAGTATGGAAATTAATTATGATCCCATTAAGGTGAGACCGCAATCCCTTTCCATAACCGATGTGTAACTCGTGTAGCCAAGTGTCGTGAAGTGATTAATGCAATGATTATTTGCGAAACTAATGCAGGTCTCTAGACACCTACATGGTCAGATTATGCATACAATTCTTGATGATCTTTTATTATGCATGATGTGGGGTTTGGGTGTATGAATTTATACAAGGTTTGGTTGAAGGTGAATTAGTACAAGGGTGGAGTTTAAACGGGGTGGGAGAATTGTTAGATAATGGGGTACAAGAAGACATCTGGATACGTTTCGGTATCCATTTCCTAAGAGTCTTGGAGTGGGTGGTATGTTTCTCCTGAGGGACAAAAAGTGGTATCGGGTTTGGTGGTATTGAAGGATGAAAAGATTTCGGAGGGGTATATATTACATGGCTTGAGGGTGGGGCTATAATACATTGTTTGGGTACCCAAATCTGCATGGGTGTGGCTCTATGGATAAGGTATTTCTTGGCGATCCAAATCTGTCGAGTATTGGTACGTGTAGAAGAAGATCGAGGGGACTTCGGATGCTGACTCTGCTTCTGTTGAAACTTTGTCCTGCTCTCGTCTGCAGTGTTGCCAATAGCCTGTGGTTGCTGTTCTTTTGGCACCCATATTTGTTTCGTGCCACTTGTTCTGTGATGTTGATACTGCTGTTTTCCTTGCCTTGTCTGGTGTTGTCGTCGGTCTGGGTTCCTCTGTTGTGGTTGACTCCTTCGTGGTTGGGTTTGAGAGGTCCATTGGACGCTCTGCTTTGGAAAAGAAGGGAGATCCAACACTTGCGTGACCTGCCCATTAGGAAGTGATTCGTTATTTATCTTTAATCTAGGCCAGTCCGCAGCAAGTTTGGAAGGATGAGCACCGCAGGGTGTTGTGCTCATTTGGCCGCTGATGCAACCCACCTGACCGCTGATTGTGTTCATCTGCCCTAGCGGTTGGGTAGCTGCCCCTTCTAGTTTGCAGGAAGCCCCAGGGAAGATCTCCTGTCGTCCTTCTGATTGACAATTGTCCATAGCCAAACCCGAGTGGGTTGGTGTAGACGTGACGTGACTGGTCTGACCCAAGATCTTCCGGTCTTCCGTCGCATGCGTTTCATAGGGTCTAGGGTTACAAACCTCAATCGGAATGCAATTAGGGAAGTCAAGCGGTATCACTCGCTTTTGCTCTAAGGTTCCAATCTGTAAGGAGCCTTGTCTAAGATTTAGGTCCACTGAGTGATCGTAAAGCCAATCTTGGCCAAGGATTAGGGGTTCTATCAGGTCGTCATCATGGCACACTAGTAGCTTCGCTGTCATGGTCACATCCTTAATGAGGATAGGAAGGTCCACCTCACCCATGCAAGGGGTTTCCATGCCTCCTAAGCCTATGAGGTATGCCTCAATTGGCCGCATTTCTATTCCTAAATCCTTATAGTGGGACCATCTAATCGCACTAGTCGCAGCACCTGAGTCAATTAAAGCCCTGAGCTCTTGGCAAGGGTTGCCGTGCTCTAGCCTGACTGTAATGAATGGTCTCCTATCCACTATACTAGGATGAGTGGTTGACTTTACTTGACACATGGCCATGGGGTATCTGGGTGTAGTTTCCAGATGGTTATAATGTTCTCTCCCTAGTCCTTGTCTTCTTAACTTCATGCGTTTAATGCGTTCTATTGCTTCTGCCTGAGCTTCCGCTCGTATTCTATTTTCTTCCTCCTTACGCTTCTTTGCCAACGTGAGTCGTCTAAGCATATCCTCAGTAAGAGGTTCCTGATATAGCTTGACTCTACAGCCACTAATATAATTAGGCATTACATCTCCTTCTAAAGTGGCTAATTGTACTGCTCCACTTGTTGAGAGTCTGTTAATGATCATAGGTCCATAACCTCGCTTTTCTAACTTACGTGCGTGTTGCTTTAGCGCATATACTAGAACTAAATCTCCTTCTTTTAAGCCTTTATCTTTCACATGTGCATCAAAATATGCTTTCTGTCGCTTCTTCGCTGCATATATTCCTGCTGCTGCCTTTAACCTGGTTTCTCCTAATCGTTCCAAGTCCATTATTCTCGCTGATAATTCATGGCCGGTCCACTGATGTTCTTGTGCGACCTTAAGGGTCGGTATCAAGAAGTCCAAAGGAAGCACAACATTCTGACCAAAAACCATCTGAAAGGGAGTTGCATTGAGTACGGTCTTGTAGGCCACTCGATATGCCTAAACAGCGTGGTGTAGCTGTTTGTCCCAATCTGAACGTTTGTTGTTCACGAGTTTCGTCAGTACGTTACAAAGGATCTTATTAGTGCTTTCAGCCTGACCATTGGCCTGAGGATGATATGGTGCGGATTTCTTGTGAATCACCATAAAATCCTGTAACAAATATTCAATGACTTGGTTTAGAAAGTGAGTGCCTCGATCGCTCACTAACTCTATAGGCAGTCCATATCTTGTAAAGACATTTTCAAATAAGAATTTTGCAGTTGTGTGTGCATCATTCTTTTTTGTGGCTTTTGCCTCTACCCATTTCGTCAGATAATCTGTGGCAACAATAATGTATTCCGCATGTGTACCTTTTGCAGGGGGGTTAATGGGTCCTACAAAGTCTATACCCCACTTTGAAAATGCATGTCCGCTCATCATGGGTTTCAATGGCATTTCATCTCTGTGAGTAGGAAACTGAGTTCTTTGGCACACATCACATCTCTTTACATAGGTATGAGCATCCATGTGAAGAGTGGGCCACCATAATCCTACAAAGAGGATGGCTTTGATTATCCTATCGGGTCCAAAATGACCTCCTGCAACACCTTGGTGTGCAGTCTCTAGTATGCTCACATAATCGCTCTCATGAACACATTGTCTTAGATATCCATCTCGTCCTCTTTTGTATAGGTTATCGCCAATGAGTGAATATTCATGAGCTTCCTGCTCTAGACTACGTTGTCGAGCTAAGGTCATGCCTTGAGGGAATGTCTTCGTCCTCAAGTATGTCACTAATTGTTCACTCGAGTCTGGTGTGAGAGACACGTGATATAGTGTAGCATGCTCTACTGGTGGTCTTTCACAACAAACGTTGCATTCCTTACACAACCTGTAGACGTCTGCTTCCATCCTAGGCCAATATACTCCTAATCTATGCAGAGTCTGTAATGTTCGATGTTTTGAATGATGTTGCTTTAATGCACCTATGTGTGCTAATTGCAACCAATTCGCATGTTCTGATTCATCTACACAACAAGCAAGAATCTTTTGATTATCCTGTTTATATATGCTTCCTGCCATGATTTGATATCTCTGAGATTTGGTAATCTCTCCTTCTTTGATCTTTATCCTAGGATTCTTGGGTCCATATGTGAGAATAGGGACTATAGGCTTAGCCCATTCTGGTGCTATCTCAAGATTAAACAACTATGCATCTGGTAGATCATCCGCTACTCCTTGAGGAGCTTCTCCTGAGGTTAATCTCGAAAGGTGGTCAGCTCTAAGATGTGTCTTTCCTTTCCTGACTACTACTTCAAAATCATACTCCATGAGTAATAGAAACCAATGTATCAATCGTCCCGTGTTACATGGTTTGTTGACTAGGTACAATAGGGCTTGATGATCTGTAAAGAACTTGAATTTGTTTGCCAACAAGTAGTGCCTAAACTTCTTTACTGCGTAGATCATCCCTAATCCTTCTCGTTCCGTCCTGGTGTAATTTCTTTCTGCTGCGTTCAATTGTCTACTCGCGTAAGCTATGGGGAGATCTATGTTACCTTCATTCGTGGGTTGTGCTAACACGCATCCTATGGCATAATTGGATGCATCCACATGTACATGGAATGGCTTACTCCAATCGGGGGTTGTCAATATAGGTGCTGAGCACAAGCGTCGTTTGAGTTCATTGAATGAATTTTCACATTCATCTGTCCATTCAAAGTTGGTTAAAAGAGAGTACAAAGGCTTGGCTATGATTGCATACATGTGTATGAATCTCCTATAATAACCGCAATGGCCCATAAATGCCTGTACCTCTTTCACATTAGTTGGTCTAGGTAAATCTGCAATTACCTTCACCTTTTCTTCATCCGTAGAGATTCCATTTTTTGACACAATGTGTCCTAGAATTTTGCCTTGTCTGACCATGAAAACGCACTTTTCTGGGTTCAAACAAACCTGATATTCTTGACATTTGTCAAGTATTTGTCTTAACTCTGGGATATGTGTCTGTCTTACATTTGAATGAGCACATAAGTCATCGACATAAACTTCCAAACTCTTGCGTAAGAATTCCTTAAAAACATGACACATGAGTCGCTGGAAAGTGGCGGGTGCATTTGTTAAGCCAAATGGCATCACGCGAAATGCAAATATGCCCCATTCAGTGGCAAATGCCGTCTTGTGTTGGTCTTCTGGAGCAATGGCTACTTGATTATAGCCTGAAAATCCATCAAGAAAGCTGTAAACTTCCTTGCCCGCAACTCTTTCCAATAGATGTTCCGTGATAGGAAGAGGATAACTATCTCTAATCGTTGCGGCATTAACTTTTTTAAGGTTAATACACACACGCAATTTTCCATTCTTCTTGGGCACAACCACAATGGGGGATACCCATTCGGTATGCTCAATTTCGTAAATGAATCCTGCTTCTATCAAGCGATCTGTCTCCTCTTTAATCTTTGCAGCGTAGTTATCATTGTACGTGTAAGGTTTCTATTTCGTAGGTTTTGCATCTGGAGTCATAGGGATTCTATGAGAGCATATATCTGGATCTACTCCTTTCAAATCTTTGTAACTCCAAGCAAAAACATCTCTATATTCACGCAATAGGGCAACTAATTCTTCTTCTTCTTCCTTTGTCAAATCGTGCCCTATGTATGTACATTTTTCTTCTTCTCCTTCGATAGAAACTATTATTTTCTTGGTTTTCTCTTGGTTATCATATACTTGTCCGTCATTCGCCTTTCTATTAGGCATTCATACCATGATTCTTCTATCTTCGATTTCATATTTCTTGAAATTCTCGGGTACTTCAAATAAAGATTCTTCTTTTTCTGACATGGTTTCTTTCTTCTTTCTTTTCTTGCCTTCACTCTTGTTAGTCACTTCCGTGGCTAACCTCACCTCATTCGTAATTTCCTCGTGTCTCTGAGTGTGAGTCTCTACCTCGAAAAAATATTCTTCCTTTGATGCAAAGGGTGGGTCCATGATAATTGATTCTAAGTCAAAATCGCTTGCATCCTCAAATGCATCAGTGTTAGGTTCACACTCTTCTAAAATTGCATCGCACATGATTGGCTCTATCGTGAAAACTGAGATATCATAGCCATCCTCGTCACAGTGGGGTGTCCATTGTTCTTCATTGATGGCTACATCCATGGTTGCTAGGATTTCTGCCCAACCATGGGGTTCAAACTCTTCGTCTGGGAATACTACAGGCGCAAAGGCTGGATCTTGAAGGGTTCGTGGATTTTGTTCTGCACCTAAGGTCCTGGCTTCTAACCGTTCTTCCTCTTGTTTGGCTACTTTACACATCCATAAATGAGTATCCTCATGCAACCAAGAAGGATCTGATTCTAATGAGTGCACAGATTCTGTCTCTACTGGTGTCTTATGGATGGTATTCCATTGTATTGGGGGTACATCTCTATGTGAATAGTCCTTAAGATTGACTTTGGTAGTCACTCCTAAATGTTGCAAGTACAAAGAATTAGTTCCCCAATCTTGTACAATTTGCAACTGACGCATGAATGGTCGTCCCAATATCATCTCATAAGCATGGTTTTTTGCAAAGTCACAAATGGCAAAGGTATGCTCAAATTCTACACCACAAGTGGCGAGAGATATGCCTTCTAGTAAGCCTAATGGTTTTTCTATGTGTCCATCAGCCATTTGTAGCTTCATCCTGGTGGGTCTTAATGCTGGCTTACCCCAACGTTTCCATAGAGCGGTGGTAGCGATGGCTACTCCGGCTCCTGAATCTAGGATGGCTTTCGTGGTGTAGCCCTGATGGGTTATCGGAAGATAAGTGTTACCTTCCTCTCCTTCGCTTACATCTCCGATCTTTTCTACGGGTATCTCTGGTACCTTCTTTTGTGATCCTATTTGTGAGGGAGTTGTAGCAAGCTCGGGAAATTGATTTGCTACATGTTTCCACAATTCTGGTTTTACCTTCAACAACTCCTCTAGAGTGAGATTACATTGTACTTTGGTATTCTTGATCACTTCCATGTTTCTAGGGATTACTGATTCTTCATTCCTCACTATTATCGTGGGTGCTCTCATACTAATAGACTTTGCTTCCCAAGGTCCTGTGAATTGAGGTAATTCTTGTAAAGAATTAGATTCAAATCTTGTGTGTTCACTCAGTTGTTCTTCCTCTACATCATCGTAAATAGAGGGAATGTCTTGGGGAAATTGTTCCTGCAAGTCATCTATTTCTTGAATAGGAGGATGGGTTCCTGGTTCCTTTCTCCATTTCTCTTCTTGTATTTCTCTCAAAAATTCATGTGAATATTTATGTATGGAAGACAAATTGTCTTGACTTTCTGAGTTGGGTACTTGAGACAGGGATGGTGCATTCCTTTCCTGTGTCTCTGGGACAATAGGGTTCCTATGCTGATCCTTTTTCTCTTTGCTCTCTATCAAATATTCTAGCCTCTCCATTAGTCCTTGAAAGTGTAATTCCGGTTTTGCCATGTTATTCCAATTAAGATATCTAGAGGCTTCGAACAAAGCTTGTGCTAGTTCTACCATTTTCATGCAAAGTTTAGTTCTCTCAATTTCTAGATCAGCTCGAGGGTAGTTTTTGCTCATTTCAGCTACCTGAGGTCCCTCTTTTAATCTAGCCTGATATGCACGAAACATCATGTCTAGATTTTCTGGTATGGGTTTCGCTAAAACTGATCCTGATTTCTGAGCTGGATTCTCTTGATTCAAGTCCTGTGAAGTCAATTCTTGGATTTTGGCTCTAGATTCCTTTAAACTTCCTTCCAACTCACTTATCTTTTTACTCCATTTTCTCTTTATCCTTTCTCTAGAATCTTTCCAAGATTTCGTCTTTTTACTACTAGATTCTGCAACTTCACTAGTTCCGGCTACTTTCTCTTGATTAAGCTTTTGGTTCTGTAAGAGTGCCTGGGCTCTTGTGATAGCTTGGATAGGCACGTATGTAGGGTTGGATCCCTCTGCGTTATTTACAATACCTATCACGTTGATCGGTGTCACATTTGTAGCATTAACAGGGTTCTTAGGACAATCTTTGATTATGTGCTCTTTGCCACAATCGGCACAAAAGCCTTGGATGTTATAGTACTGTGATTGTCCTGCTATCGGGGGATGTGGACAGTCCTTTATGAAATGATCTCCTTGGCACCTAAAGCATGGTCCTCTAGGGCCCTGTGGTCTTTGTTGTCTCAATTGGGGCCGTGGATTTGGGTTTGTGTACATCACATTAGCATAGTCTGGCTCCCAACTAGGTTCCACTGGTGGACTATCGTAATGATATGTCTCTACGTGTTCTGGTGACTCTGTGTAATATGCGGGTGGACTATCTACATGCGTAGAGTCAAAACTGTTTGAGTGTGGATCACTCTCTGTGATCAAAGGTGAAGAAGGCACTAAGGCCCTACTTAGGTTCTCTTCTGCAGCAGCGTATTTGACTAAGATGACATTCGCTGGTGGGGGTGGCTGCTGAGCTAAGACAGGTTGAGGTCTCTGTTGAGCCTGGTATGGGTAGTTCTGAGGAGGCCTATAGTAATAAGGCTGAGCATTGTATTGGCCTTGATACCTACCTGGCTGCGGGTATGCTTGCGGGTAGTTCTGTCTCACGGTTTGTTTGTTGTATGGGCAGTCCTGAGCCGTATGATTCGTGTATCTTCTCTCAATTGTACAATAATGGCCACTAGGGTTGGCTTGTGGTTGTGGTGCATTGGAACACACATTTGCCATATGATCACCACCACAGGTGTAACAACGCTTGTTAGTTAGCACCCTAGGTTTACTAGAAACTCCTAGTTTCTGAGCCACTTTTTCTGCTAGGTCTTCTATTGAGCTAGACAATTTTGTGGATGCTAGAGATGAACAGTCTGAGTCCTTATAGACCTTTGAGAGTTCCAACTCGTCTCCTAAGTTGTCCTCAATGTCTATACAAATTCTTACACATTGCTCTAGCGTTCTGGGCTCTTTTAGGTACACATAGGAGCGCAGTTTAGAGCTCAACAAGCCATCTAGAAACAATGACACTTGCTTGGCTTGTGAGGGTAGCTCTTGCATTGGACATCGTTCAACATATTGTCTAAACCTACGTCCTGCCAGTCTAACTGTTTCTTGAGGGGTCTGTTTAAAGCTATGAATCAATGAAGACGTGTCATGTCTAATCCCACTTTTAGAGAATTCGGTGATGAATGACTCTAAAAAGTGATGGATGTCTCTAAATTGCCTTTGTTGCAGAGGTTGGAACCAAGTTAAAGCGGTATTCTTTAACGTTAGTCCAAATGCGTTGTATTGCGTGAACATGTCTTCAACTTGTTCGGCTCTTAGCACTTCCTTGAATTCTGCGACGTGGTCATAGGGATCTCCTGTCCCATCAAAATAATTCTTCATTGATTTTACTAATTGAGTGGGTCTCAATATTCTTGCATGTTCGCGTGGTCTAGGTAGAGGAAAATCATCTCTACCACCTGGTATTCCATGATCTCTTTGCCTATCTACTCTATTAGTGTCTGTGGTTGTTCCATCTCTCCCTATGGGATGAGTGAAGCCTACTTCCGGTCTCTCTTTATTTTTTTCTCTTTGATTTCCATGGGCTGATGATGTTCCTGCCCCTTGTTGACTTGTATTCATGTTCGTTCTAGATGGAGGGAATACCAATTCACCTCTCCATGTGTATGTGTTTTTAGCGGGGTCAGGCACCACAAAGACTCTTTCTGAAGTCTCATCCAGGTATACAACCTTTCCAGGTGTATCCGGGTCCTTGAACTCGTATATAGTGATGATACTGACCTCACTAAGTATTTCGGTCTTGTATCTCCAAAAGGCTTCATCAGTTTCTTTATTTACAAACAACTCTATGCTTCTGTTGTCTTGAGGGATCCATTCCGGGATTAGTACTCGTGTCAGTACAGATTTCCCTCTAGGTGTTCTAGGCTCTTCTAATGGTTCCTTTCCTTGAGATTTTGCTTCCGTCTCTGGTTGAATCACGCCAAACTCGTTGGTATTGTTTGGCTGCGTACTTAAGATGTACATCGTTCCTTCCTTGTCTATGTACGCGTCTCTCTCGAATTTCACCACTGGACGTTCCAATCCAATGGGTTGATCGGGGTTGTGCATTTGCACCACTTGCCTTCGCAAACCATCCTCATAGATGCGAGCACCTAATCGGTTGGTTCGGAGAAACTCTAGTTGCGTTCTATAGGGTCCTTCTGGTTTTTCTAAATAGGCTACATTTGACCCTCCTTCTGGTCTTTCTGTGCTAAATGCCATTTCTGATTCGCTAGTATTTGAGCTCTCGTAGGGGTAACTACTATTCAATTGCTGAGCCCACGATCGTGCAGTAGTTCTTACGCTTGCCTCTGATGATCTAAGGCTTTGTCGGTCTGACTTACCTATATGTTTGCCTGATCTAAGGTTCATTAATTTTGTTCCTTGCTCACTTAGTACACGCTCAGATCGTCACTGATTCTTTGTTATTACTGTCTTGATTCTTTTTTAGATTTCTTTAGATTCTTGTCTTAATGTATGCGTCAGGAATTCGACTTTCCGTTATAATTTTGAGTTCTCGTTCCGTCAGACTTATGTTCTTTCCTTTAGGTTTTCGTGTCACACACCTTTACTTTAGTCTTGAACTTGATAAATTTAACTCTCTTGAACTTGAGGCGTTCCTATCGTCGTTAATCCACAACACTACCGTTTAGCCTAAGCTAAGAATTGACTGAGGGGGTTGAGTAATCTTCCAACCTCGAGTCAGCTTTTCTGGTTGCTCTGATGCCCAAGAAGCCGCGCTTCCCAAGCTTTATGCCCTTCACTGCCTTGCCTTGGTTGCCCTTGATTGCCCTTGCTAGACCTGGAAAAATCCAATATTAGACCAATTCACAGTTGGATGATCAAGCACTTGAGTATATACACCTTTTAAGTCCCTTCCCTTTTGCCCAACTTTTCAATGCTTGCCCCCTGACTTTCAAGTCCCAAACTAGGTCAACCTCAAAATAGCTTATCAAAAAATAGACGTATCCTTTAATAAAAAAACAGTTGAGGTCACGTAATACTCGTAAAGAGCTTTCTAACGAGCTATTAAGCTCAAAAAACGGACTTCGGATGAAAAAGTTATGACCGTTCAGGCCCTGGGGGGTAAAAACTGACAAACAGGTTTTTCTCCAAATATGAGCTAAGGGGTCTCCTATGAGTCTAATCACCCAAAAATTTCCCAAAAATAGCCCCAAAATTGGCCAAAAAATGAAACCCTAAAATTTGCGATGGGGGTGCACAATCGCGATGGTCTGAGATGATCGCGATGGTCTGGGACCGTCGCGATGGCGTGAGGGTGCACCGTCACGATGGCGTGAAATTGGACAATCGCGATGGCGTGAAGTTGCACCGTCGCGATGGCGTGAATTTGCACAATCGCGATGGCGTGAAAGTGCACCGTCGCGATGGTCTGGATTTGCACAATCGCGATGGTCTGGATTTGCACAATCGCGATGGTCTGGATTTGCACAATCGCGATGGTCTGGATTTGCACAATCGCGATGGTCTAAAGTGAACCGTCGCGATGGCGTCAGTCAACGGTCAACGTGGACAATCGTGATGGTCCAAAGTGAACCGTCGCGATGGTCTGGGCGCGATGGTGTGAGCCAATCGCGATGGTCTGGGGGCGATGGCGTGAGCCAATCGCGATGGTCTGAATTTTTGAAGTGTCGCGATGGTCTGAAGTGCACCGTCGCGATGGTCTAGATTGCCACGTGGCACCGTCGGCGCGATGGCGTGAGCCAATCGCGATGGCGTGACACAATCGCGATGGTCAGAGATGATCGCGATGGTCCGACCAAGCCGTCGCGATGGCGTGAGCCAATCGCGATGGTGTGACACAATCGCGATGGTCAGAGACCGTCGCGATGGTCCACCAAAATGCAAATTTTGTGAATGCAGCTATGGATTCCTGTAGGCGCAGGTGTGCTCTTCATGCTGGTGTGGTCGCCTTCTCCAAATTCCGAACTTTGCAGACCATCGCGATGGTCTGACACAGTCGGAAATTTCTAACAAAAAGTGAAGTTTTTACCTTTTCCAAGCTTTCCTGATGCACTGGAGCTCTGTACCTGCAAGAAAACTCAAGAAAACCAAAGTACACACAAGCACAAAAGCTCTCTCTCACTCTCTCGCATGCACAAATGAGGGGAAATGAGGAGAATGGGTGGATATGGTGAATTTTCTGATTTTTTTGGAGATGAAGATGATGATGCGGTGATGAAGATGGAGTGTGGGGGAGGTGAAAAACACTAAAAACTAAGTAAAAACAACAACGAAAACTGAAATTTTTACCTTCCAACGCCACTTCTTGCTATACTCTTACCATCACACATTCGTCCTAGACTCGATCCCCGGCAACGGCCCCAAATTTGGTGTTGCTTTAGCACAATGGTGAGAACCACGTTAAGAAGCTCCACCTCTTTAATGTCAATCCGCGGAAGAGATAGGAGTGATATGAAGATCGTGAATGTGAGATGAAGTGAGAGTGAAGGTGAGAAGCATAGAAATGCACACACGCATGCACACACACTACGAAGAGACAAGCAAGACACAATGGAAGGTGAGAAATTAGCTCTATTACTCAAGAACACTATTACAAGATCAAAAGAACTCTAAACTCCAACAAGCTAACCTCAAAAATGAGCTCTCTAGCTCTTTTTATAGTTTCTAGACTAGTTTTGACCGGTTTCACATCTAGTGACCGGCATAGTTAAAAATTAGGTCCTAGATGCTATTTGGAAGGGTAAACGGTATCTAAAAATAACGAAAATTGGTACGCGCATTCTACCTAAGCTCCTCAAGCTTGAGGACTCCTCGACTTGCACAAAATGGAGCTATGGATTACAAAATGGGGTTTTCTACGTTACATATGTTACAATAGTGATAAAAATCACTGTTGGAGGTTTTTGGAAAGTATTTGAAAACATAATTATTTGAAAAACGATTCGACTGGCTCCCTGCTCTGTCGTTACATGCTTCCGTGTCGTCTGTGCCTCTGGCTGCTTCCAATAGGTATCTTCCCTGAGCTGTTTGCCAAGAGTACTTGTGAGTGTTGATTTATCCTAGTGATTGGGGGTGAAGCTATTTGAGCTCGTAAGCAGGCCTTGGGCACCCATATCTGTCTAGGACTGGGGATAGCCTTCATTGACCGCTTAGGGACCCAAATAGAAAGGGTGTGTCTAGAGTGTTGCCTAGGGAACTCCTTTGTTTTAGTCCTTGATGGTGTGGCTCGCTTGATGCTTTCCTGAGAACCTATCTCTGGAGTCATGGTTTTGTTCCCTTTGCGTATCCAGATATGCTTCATGCCACGAGGTACTTCATATTGCCCAAGTTGGTGCACATGCTTCTTGATCATCGGTCTCCTTAGTGTCGTGTGTTGCTCAGCCTGCCTTTCTCGAATCTTCTTTGGAACAAATGGGAACTCCTCATTGACTTCTGTTCCTTCGTCAAGAGTGACAAGCTTCTGCACCATAGAACTTGGGACAATAATAGCATAGTTATCGTCAAGTGGGTTCCTGGAGGGACCAGGAGTTGGTGCCTTTTCTAATGGCCTGAGTGCTAGATTTTCTAATTCAATCGTGAGGCGGCTTTGGCCTACCCAAGCCTGAAGAATTCCACTTCTTAGGTTGAGGCTGACTGCTTGATTATAGATCCAATCTTGGCCCAAGACAAGAGGTTTGGTAAGATCCTCATCTTCACATACTAGCACTTTTGCTGACATTAGGACCTCTTGAATGGAGAGGGGAAGCTCCACCTCTCCTATGCAAGGGGTTTCAACACCACCCAACCCTATCAGATATGCTTTTATAGGTGTTACCTTCAATTGTAGTTCTTGGCAGTAAGAAAGTCAAACTGCACTAGTGGCTGCACCTGAGTCAATTAAAGCTCTCACGGTCCTTACACTCTCTCCGTGTCCTACTTCTAGGGTCACAAAAGGTCATCGATTGATTAACCTATGGGAACATTCACTTGAAGCCTCGCACATGGCCATGTGATAGCCTAGAGATCCTTGTCTCCTACCTTGTCTCCTCAATTTCATTCGCCGGATGCGTTCTAAAGCTTCTGCCTGTGCTTCTTCTCAGATTCGTTTTTCCTCTTCTTTACATTTCTTAGCAGTGTTGAGCCGATGTAGCATCTCTTCGGTCAGAGTTTCTTGATATAACTTGACTCTACATCCGCTTATGTAGCTAGGGATAATATCGCAATCTAAAGTGGCTAGTTGTACTGCCCCACTAGTTGAAATCCTATTTATGATCATAGGTCCATAGCCACGCTTCTCTAATTTTCTCGCATGTTGCTTCAAAGTGTAGACTAAAACTAGGTCTCCCGCTTTCAAACCTTTATCCTTCACATGTGCATCGAAATACGCCTTTTGCCTCTTCTTGGATGCATAGATTCCTGCCGAAGCTCTCAATCGTGTCTCACCTAAATGTTTAAGGTCAAAGATTCTAGAGGAGAGCTCATGCCCTGTCCACTCATGCTCTTGTGCCACTTTCAATGTAGGTATCAAGAAGTCCAATGGTCGTACTGCATTTTGGCCAAATACCATCTGAAAGGGTGTGGCTTGGAGTACCGTTTTATAGGCAACTCTGTATGCCCAAACAGCATGGGGTAGCTGTTTGTCCCAATCGGAGCATTTATTGTTCACTAATTTGGTGAGCACATTGCATAGAATCTTGTTTGTGAGCAGCTTGCCCGTTAGCTTGTGGATGATAGGGGGCAGACTTCTTGTGTATAACCAAGAATTCTCGGAGCAGATTTTCAATAACTTCATTCAAGAAGTGAGTCCCTCTATCACTTACTAGCTCTATAGGTAGCCCGTATCTAGTGAACACATTCTCAAATAAGAACTTAGCAGTCGTCTGAGCATCATTCTTTGTCATAGCCTTTACCTCTACCCACTTGGTTAGATAGTCAATGGCCACGATGATATATTCAACATGTGAACCCTTAGCTGGGGGATTAATAGGACCTACAAAGTCTATTCCCCACTTAGAGAATGCACGTCCACCCATCATAGGTTTCAGTGGCATCTCATCTTTACGTATAGGATACTGAGTTTGCTAACAAATGTCACACCTCTTCACATAGGTATGTGCATCCATGTGAAGGGTGGGCCACCAAAGACCCGAAAATAGTATAGCTTTGATCACCCGATCTGGTCCAAAATGTCCTCCTGCCACACCTTGGTGAGCAGTTTCCAAGATCTTGAGATATTCACTCTCATGGACACATAGTCTCAGATATCCGTCTTTTCCACGTTTTTATAAATTATCACCAATAAGTGAGTAGTCTAGGGTTTCTTGTTCTAAACTTCTTTGCCTCGTCAGGGTCATATCTTGAGGGAATGTTTTCGTCCTCAAGAAGGCTACTAATGGTTCACTCCAATCTGGCACTATGGACACTTGATAAAGAGTGGCATGTTCCACGGGTGGTTTAGTGCAGCAGATCAGGCATTCCTTGCATAACTTATGGACATCAGCCTCCATAGTCGGCCAATGCACCCCGAGTCTCCTTAGTGTCTGTAAAGTTCGTTGCTTTGAGTAGTGTTGCTCTAATGCACCTACATGTGCTAAGTGCAACCATTTTACATACTCATCCTCTTCCACACAACAAGCTAGGATCCCTTGATCTGTATGCTTGTACATACTTCCTGCCATGATCTGGTATTTTTGGGCTTTTACTATCTCCCTATCTTGAGTGTTTACTACTGGATGTTTAGGCCCGTATGTCAATACTGGCACTAGTGTCTTGGCCCACTGAGGTACAACTTCCAAATTAAATAAGTATGCGTCAGGAAGGTCATCTGATACTCCTTGTGGGGCCTCTCGTGATGTGAGTCTAGAGAGATGATGTGCTCTCATATGAGTTTTCCCTTTCCTCACCACGACCTCAAAGTCATATTCCATCAATAAGAGGAACCATCTTACTAATCTGCCTGTATTGCATGGCTTGTTTACCAAGTATAACAGTGCTTGATGATCAGTAAAAAATTTAAACTTATTTGAAAGCAAATAGTGTCTAAACTTTTTAACTGCATATACCATACCTAATCCTTCTCGTTCAGTAGTGGTATAGTTTTGTTTAGCTGCATTCAACTGTCTACTAGCATAGGCAATTGGAAGATCCATATTACCTTCACCAGTAGGTTGTGCAAGCACACATCCAATGTCATAATTGGATGCATCCACATGCACATGGAAGGGCTTATTCCAATCGGGTGTAGTCAAGATTGGTGGTGAACACAATCTTCTTTTGAGCTCGTTGAAAGAATTTTCACATTCATCAGTCCACTCGAAGTTAGTCAAAAGTCCGTATAGAGGCTTTGCAATGATGGCGTACATGTGTATAAAGCGTCGGTAATAACCACAATGCCCCATGAAAGCTTGTACCTCCTTGACATTCTTTGGCCTAGGAGTTCTATTATAGCCCTCACTTTCTCCTCATCAGTGGATATGCCATTCTTTGACACTATGTGTCCTAGAATCTTGCCTTGCTTGACCATGAAAACACACTTTTCTGGGTTCAAGAAGACTTGATATTCTCTACATTTGTCAAAGATTTGTCTGAGTTCCCGTATATGTGTTTGTCTAATGTTGGAATGTGCGCAGAGATCATCAACATAGACTTCCAAATTCTTCCTCAAGAACTCTTTAAATACATGACGCATCAATCTCTGAAAGGTGGCAGGCGCATTGGTAAGTCCAAATGGCATTACCCTAAAGGCAAATATGCCTCACTCTATGGTAAAAGCCGTCTTATGCTGACCTTCTGGAGCTATGGCTACCTGATTGTAGCCCAAGAATCCATCAAGGAAGTTGTACACTTCCTTGCCTACTACCCTTTCTAATAGATGCTCAATGATAGGAAGCGGATAACTATCTTTGATAGTGGTTGAGTTAACCTTCTTCAAGTTAATGCATACACGTAATTTGCCGTTCTTTTTGGGCACCACTACAATGGGGGAGACCCATTCAGTGTGCTCAATTTCATAGATGAATCGAGCTTCAACCAAGCGATCTATCTCCTCTTTGATCTTGGCAGCATAGTTTTCATTGTATGTGTATGGCTTTTGTTTAGAGGGCCTGGCATTTGAGGTCATGGGGATCATGTGAGAGCATATGTCGGGGTCTACACCTTTTAGGTCCTTGTAGCTCCAAGCGAATACATCTCTGTACTCTCTTAGCAAAGCTACCAGCTCTTGCTCTTCTTCTGTCCTATGTACGTGCACCTTTCCTCTCCTTCTTCTAAGGCTACAAAAATTTTCTTAGTGGTTTCCTTGTTATCGTAGGCCTCTCCTGCTTGAGCATCCCGTTTAGGCATTCTCACCATGACTCTCCTATCGTCTATTTCATACTTCCTAAAATTTTCAGGGACCTCAAACAGAGATTCTTCCTCTTCTGGTGTGACTTCTTTCTTCTTCCTCTTCTTGCCTTCATTCTTGGTGGTCACTTCTGTGGTTAATCTCACCTCAAAAATGAGCTCTTCATGTCTCTGAGGATGAACTTCTATTTCATAGAAGTATTCTTCATCTGATGCAAATTGTGGGTCCATAATGATTGACTCTAGATTGGAGTCACTTGCAGCCTCAAATGCATCAGGGCTAGGTTCGCATTCTTCTAAAATTGAGTCTCCCAAGATTGGCTCTATGGAGAAGACTCAAATGTCATAGCCATCCTCGTCAGAGTGGGGTGTCCATTGTTCTTCGTTGATGGCTACATCCATTGTTGCTAAAATTTCATCCCAGCCGTGAGGCTCAAATTCTTCGTCAGGAAAAACTACAGGTGCATAGGCCGGGTCTTGAATTGATCTATGGGTTTCTTTTGCACCTACCTCTCGGGCTTTTTCTCTCTTCTCTTCTTCTACTGCTACCTTGCACATCCATAAGTGGGTGTCTTCATGCATCCATGAGGATCCTCATCCTATGGAATGCACTGACTCAGTATCATCTTTGGCTTTATGGATGGGATTCCATTGGATGGGGGGTACATCTCTATGAGAGTAGTCCTTGAGATTGACTTTGGTTGTAACACCTAAGTGTTGCAAATACAAAGAATTGGTTCCCCAATCATGTACCACTTGCAACTGCCGCATAAATGGTCTTCCCAAAATCATCTCGTAGGCTTGGTTTTTTCTAAAGTCGCATATAGCAAAAGTATGCTCGAACTCAACACCACATGTAGTGAGAGTTATTCCTTCTAGCAATCCTAAGGGCCTCTCAATATGACCATCGGCCATCTGCAATTTCATTCTCGTCAGCCTGAGTGCTGGCTTGCCCCAACGCTTCCATAGGGAAGTGGTAGAAATTGCAACTCCTGCACCTGAGTCCAAAACTGCCTTGGTTGTGTATCCCTGATGGGTAAATGGGAGATAGGTATTTCCTTCTTCTCCTTCACTCATGTCTCCTATCTTATCCAATGGTATTTCTCGCACTGTTCTATGAGATCCTACCTGAGAACGCGATTTTGCTATGTCTGGCACTTGTTTGGCTACATGTTGCCACACTTCTGGCTTAACTTTGAGTAGCTCTTCTAAAGTGAGGTTGCACTGCACTTTAGTGTTCTTTAATACCTCCGTATTCCTAGGTATGATCGAATCTTTGTTTCTTATCATGACCGTGGGCGCTCTCATCCATGTGGACTTAGTTTCCCAAGGCCCTGTGAAATGGGGTAATTCCTACAAGGAATTAGACTCAAAGTCTAACCTCTCATGAGATTGGGCACTCTCCTGCTCTCCATAAATGGAAGGAATGTCTTGTGGGAATTGACTGTGCGCATCATCCACAAGTTCAATTGGAGGTGGATCTTCACTTCCTTTAGCCCATTTCTCTTCTTGAATCTCTCGCAGGAATTTAGGTGAATACCGATTCATAGAAGAAGCGGTGTCTGGTTCAGTGGAGTTCGGCACATAAGCTTCCTGGGGAGGAATGCTTATTCTATCACTTGCCCTGTCCTTGACCTCGGAGGTGGCTCCTTTTCCAGACTTTGTAAGTAATCTCTCCAAACTATCCAATAGACCATCAAACTGCAACGGTGTTCTAGTGGAGCTAGGGCTATTGAACAAGCGACTGGCTTCAAACATGTCTTGCGCCAATTCTACCATCTTAGCACAAAGCTTTGTTCGCTCTAACTCTAGATCGGCTCTAGGGTAACATTTGTCATGATCTGTCACGTTTGGCCTTTCTTGGATTCTAGCCTGATATGCTTTAAGCATCATGTCTAGATCCTCAGGAGTGGGATCGGCGAGGACGGATCCTACTCTGGGTGGTGGGTGGACTATGTATGGTGGATTAGAAAGTTGGGGGATGGAAGGTGATGGGTTGGAGGGAGACGGAAAGGGTGGTGGTGGGGTAGTGTGAGAGTGGTTTTGAGATGCGAGTTCACTTATCTTTGCTTTGGTCTCTCTCAAGCTTTCTTCAAGTTCGCTCATTTTCTGTGACCATTGTCTTTTCATTCTCTCCCGACTATCTCTCCATGCTCTCGTCCTTTTCTTGGTTATGCTCTTTGTCTCACTAACCTCAAAACTCTTTTCTTGCCCTACTCCTTGAGTTTGTTGCAAGGCTTGAGCTCTAGTGACCACATGCACTAGGGCAATGGAAGTTACACTTCCTATAGAGTCTACTAATAGTCCAATGACGTTGATAGGAGTGATTTTTGGCAGGTTATTGGGGTTCTTCGGGCAATCTTGTAAGAGATGCTCTTTTTTGCAATCTTGACAGAAGCCCTGAATTGTCACTGGTTGGGGTTGTGTAGGGGCAGGCAGTGGACAATCACGTATGAGGTGATCTCCCTGACATCTAAAGCATGGTCCTCTAGGAAATGGGGATCGTACCGGCCTAAGTTGAGGTCTAGAGTTGGGGTTTGTGTACATGACATTAGCATACTCAGGCTCCCCACTATTTTCACTTGGATCCTCATAATAGTAGGACTCGTCATGCTCAACTGACTGCATGTAATAAGCCTGTGGGCTTTCAATGTGAGTAGAGTCAAAACTATGATCATCGAGATCACTTTTAGAAAGCAATGGTGCCACTGGCACTATGGCTCTATTCAGATTCTCTTTTGGAGCTGTGTACTTTACTGTAATCACATTGGTTGGAGTAGGGGGTTGTTGAGCTAACACAGGTTGAGGCCTTTGTTGGGTTTGATAGGGTTGCTGATAGGGTTGTTGTGGTCTGTCGTATTGCTGTGGTGGGTACTGATTCTGGTATCTACCCTGTTGTGGAGGTGGTTGAGGGTAATTTTTCCTGACAGTTTGTTTGTTATAAGGGCAGTCTTGTGCAGTGTGGTTGGTGTACCTCCGTTCTATGGTGCAGTACTGGTTACTAGGATTCGCTTGGGGTTGGGCCATAATGGGACATACATTCGCCATATGGTCACCTCCACAGGTATAGCATCTTTTCACTGGTGCAAACCTTGGTATTTGTTTACTAGAGACTCCTAGCTTTTGAGCTACTTTCTCAGCGAGTTCCTCAATAGAGGAGGATTGCGAAGAAGAGAGGCTAGTATGGAGATGGAGAAAAAAAAACACAAAAATTACCTACTACTTACCATTCCAACGCGTCCTCTCTACGTCTTACCATCACACGCTCGTCCTCAAAGCTCAAATCCCCGGCAACGACGCCAAAATTTGGTGTAGCTCAGTGATGAGTAGCACCTCCTTTAATGTCAATCTGGGAAGACATGAGGTGGTATGAAGACCTCGAGCAAGTGAAGGCACAAATGTGTGAGTGAGAAGCACACCAACATGCACACACGTACACACCCACGCACACACACAACAAGAACAAAGAGAATAAGACAATGGAATCACTTCTATTGCAACCAAGTTCTCATACAAGATCAAAACTACAAGAAGCTAGCCCAAAAATGAGCTGTTCGAGGGCTTATTTGAGGGCTCAAACGAGGTCTAAAAAATATAAAAATTGGTAGGCAATTACTCCTTAGGCTCCTCAAGCTCGAGGGCTCCTTGGCTTGTACAAAATGGAGCCACAAAAAGGTGAAACGATATTTACAAGGGTTTCTAGTGATAAGAATCACTTTTAAAATGATGTAAGGTTTGGAAAAATTTAATGGGTTGCCTTAGTGCTAGATCTGCATGCATGCCCGTACTTGCTTCTTCCATCTGATGCCAACAGGAAGGTTCAACAACTATCATGGCAACTAACTACAATCATTCAAACTATCAAGGAGGCTACAAGGAAGGAGAGACTTCAATAACTACACAGAAGACTCAAACAAAGAGGATTCATTATTGATCATGAACATGCCTATGCCACAAGGTAAATCTGATGAGCATGTTTTCTACATAGATTCATGTTGTTCAAATCATGTGGCAGGAAATGTGGCACTCCTATCAGATTTAGAAGATCCAAGGAATAAGCATGAGGTACAAATAGGAGATGACACAAGACATCCTGTGGAGAAAATAGGCAATGTCAAAGCACCTGATGGAAACATCAACCTACTCAGTAAGGTACTCTATGTCCCTACCATTACAAAGAATTTGATAAGAGTTGGGCAGATAGTAGAGAAAGGTTTGCAAGTCAGGTTCACAAAAACAGGAGCATTTGTTGAAGATCCAAGTCAAGGATTCATAAGAATTGCAAAAGGTGAAAAGACAAGTAGATTGTTCATATTTGAATTACAAGACACTAGAAACATTCCTCTCTTTAATTATGGTAGTCAGACACTCACATAATTGGAAGTATGGCACAAAAGGTTAGCACATATTGGTGAAAGGTCATTAAAGCAAATTTGCAGGGACCAAAGTCAAAACAACATATGATTTACAAGTGTAGTGCATGTCAATTTGGAAAGTCTCACAGGTTACCATTCATGAAGAAAGGTTGTATGCATGGAGATCTCGTGGAGTTGGTTCATACAGATGTATGGGGACCTAGCAAGGAAGCTTCAATATCTGGATCAAGGTATTATGTCTCATTTATTGATGGTTGCAACAAATGGACTATCCTATTCTTTATGAAACACAAAGATGAAGTTTTTTCATGTTTCAAAAGATATTTGGCTCTTGTGGAGAATCAAACAGGTAAATCACTAAAAAGGCTAAGGTCAGAGGGGGAGAATACTTCTCCCATGAGTCTGATTCTTTTCTTCAAGAAAGAGGAATCAAAAGAGAGGTAACTACAAGGTACACTCCTGAGAAAAATGGAGTGGCAGAAAGGAGGAATAGGACAATTGTGAAGCTGCAAGGTCCATGTTAAATGAAAAGCATTTGCCTAATTATCTATGGGTTGAGGCTGTATCTACAGCCACTTACTTGATTAACAGGTTTCCTTCAAAATCCCTTGATGGGATGACTCCATATGAGGCTTGGAATGGAAGAAGACCAAGCTTAGATCATTGTAAAATTTTTGGATGTATTGCTTTTGCTCATGTTCCTTCACAGGTTAGAGGCAAGATGGATCCAAAGGCAGAAAGGTGTGTATTTATTGGATATGACAACAATCAAAAGGGCTACAGGTTATACAACCCTACCAACAAAGGATTCTTGGTAAGCATGGTATGAAGATTCATGCAAGAAGGTCAATTTACCATATGATTTTGATTTCCAAAGCTTGGTAGAGAACAACCGAAGATTGAAGAACAAGACACCTCAGAGGATGATGAAGAATCTCAGATGGAAAAGATCAAGGCATGGAAGTCTAAAGGTAAAGCAAAATTGTAGGAACTTGGACATGAGGCAGAATCATCACATCATGGCCTAAGAAGATCTGTGAGGGAAAAGAAAAAACCAGAAAGGTATGGGTTTGACACCTCATTAGTGACTAAACATTCTATCTACATAGCACAGGACATAAACCAAGAGGAGCCATCATCATTTGAAGAGGTCAAAGCAAAAATAGAATGGAAGCATGCAATGAAGGAAGAGATTTAAGCACTTGAGGAAAACAACACTTGGGATTTGGTGCCCAATACTTCATCCATGAAGGTAATAGGCTCAAGTTGGGTCTATAAACCCAAGAAGAATTCTGATGGTTTCATTAACAGGTATAAAGCAATGCTTGTAGCAAAAGGCTTTGCACAAACTCAGGAATTGATTATGAGGAGACCTTCTCTCCTGTGGCAAAGATGCCTACTATTAGGGTTTTTCTTAGTATTGCCTCTTCCAAGAATTGGAAGATACTTCAACTAGATGTAAAGAATGCATTCTTGAATGATTGGATAACAGAAGAGGTATATATGGCACAACCACCTGGTTTTGAGAATCAAGTTTATCCTGATTATGTGTGTAAACTTAACAAAGCATTGTATGGTCTCAAGCAAGCCCCAAGAGCTTGGAATTTCAGGCTTGTTTCATTCTTGCAGGACAAAGGCTTTCAACCAAGCAAGGCAGATCCTTGACTCTTTATCAAAAAGAGTAATTCTGAGGTCATCTACTTATGTGTATATGTAGATGATATTATATTGATAGGAAATGATGCAGATGGTATGAAGAAGATCAAAGATCAAATGAGAGAAGAGTTCAAGATAAGTTATTTGGGTTCACTTACCTACTTCCTAGGCTTGGAAGTTGTCTACAAAGATCATGGTTTGTTTCTCACTCAAAGAAAGTACATTAAGGACATGTTGTCAAAATTCAAGATGCAAGATTGTAAGATTGTAGGTACTCCAATGGAGGTCAATCACAAATTGAGCTCACATGAAGGTGAACTCATAGATGACATCACATCATATCGAAGTCTAGTGGGGAGTCTCAACTATGCCACATTGACAAGAGTAGATATATGTTACAGTGTGAGTGTGCTAAGTCAATTTATGCACACACCAAGGAAACCACATATGGATGCTGTGAAAAGGATTCTCAAGTATCTCAAAGGAACAATAAATGAAGGACTTTATTATCCTTATGTATCTGATTTAGGTTTGAAGCTATTTTTTGATGCAGATTGGGCTTGCTCCAAGGAAGATAGAAGGAGCACTTCAGGTTATCTTACCTTTGTAGGTTCAAATCTTACTTCATGGTCATCCAAGAAGAAACCCACAGTTGCTCTCTCTTCTACTGAAGCTGAATACAGAGGTCTTGCCATAGCTACACAAGAAGCTATGTGGATGAAGACATTATTCAAAGATCTTGGATTGGAGTTTGGAACTCCAACTATTTATGGTGACAATATGAGTTCTATTCATTTGGCTGCTAATCCTATTTTTCATGCAAGGACTAAACATATTGAAGTTCATTATCACTATGTAAGAGAGAAGGTTCTAAGCAAAGAGATTCAAATATCATATGTGTCCACTCATCAACAATGTGTAGATATTCTAACCAAAGCATTGGATGGTACAAAGCTTTGCAAATTCAAGGCTATGATTGGTTTGCAGGTAATCTTGGAAGATTGAAGACCTCAAGCATACTTGGCTTGAGGGGGAGCTATTGGAGCAAGTCTATGACAAGCCTAAGTATTGGCTTGAGTCCCAAAAAGTCATAGAAGAAGCCTTAAAATGAAGACAATGTAAAGTTCACTTGTGAACTACCTCTTGTAAGTTTTGAAGACTTTACTTAATGTAAAAGTGAAAGAATCTTAAGTGGTTGAGTCCACTTGATCAAAAAAGGAAAGAGGAGCCACGAATTGGTGATTTGTGGTAGGTAGAGAATCAAATCAATCACTAATTAATTGGAGAGTGATTGAGGGAAGTTAGCCTCCCAAACTCAACTATAAATAGATGGTAGCTTTAGTCGTGGTTAGAGAGACCTATGTGAAGACCTCCAAGAGCTGAGCTTTATGCCATATCAAGGTGTGATTCCAAGGCACACATATGTATCAGTAAGTGCATTGTATTGTACGATCAATATACTTTCATTTTCATGATCATTTGAGTTCATATTTCCATGTTCTTGTGAAGTGTACTACTCAGTGCCATATCTCTCCGTTTTCTCAGTCAGATTGCAGAGATGGTTTCTCTGAGCTTGGTGCATCATTTTCAGTTATTTAACTTGGTAAAGTTAGATCTATAAGTCTACTATATGCTCACCAATTTTCATTTCATTTGGGTGTTTCAATCTTCAGTTATGTTCAGTTGAAGTCAACCCTGTCTGTTCATTTTCACTTCTCTATCAGGTACCCGACTTTTTTACTCATCTTGTCAGAGTTGTTTCTCCGTGTGTACTTACTCAAATTCAATGATTTAAAGCTTATTGGATTCAGCATACTGTCTAGTATAAGCATACTCATAATCATTGGATTCCTAAATCTTGATTTATGTTCATTTTTTTGCTCACTGGTCTCATTATTGTAGCAGCCCGTGAAAATCGAGATGATGTCATCACTTGCTAAACATCATTCTCAGTGTGTGGTTCATTATTTTTTATGAGATTACTCTTGAAAGTTAGCTCTTTAAGTTAACTAGACTTCCCCAAGAGGAATTAAGTTAATTGCTGTAGTGCTCAGAGAATTATGCAAAACACTAGACAGGTGTATGAACCAAAATAGCAAGTTCTTCACCTCTGAGCTAACTCCAACTTATCTGTTTTGATCTAACTTTTTGAGAGTGGTCTTCCAAGGTACATAGGGTGTCTAATACATCCATTGGAAAGCTAAAAGGGCCCACCATATACTCCTGGAGTTCATTTGGCTAGTGTAGATCAAAGATTTTGCAACACCTCTTCATCTTCAAGCACATACCTATCCATCTCTTCACAATGATATCATACTTAGAGGTAATGATGTCAATGGAATCAGACAAATTAAGAATCAGATGATGAAGGAGTTCAAGATCAATGATCTTGGTCTACTAAAGTACTTTCTTGGACTTGAGTTAGTCTATACTAACTCTGGAATATACATTACTCAGAAAAAATACATACAGGATATGTTGAAGAAGTTTCATTTGCAGGATGCCAAAGTTGCAAGTACTCCAATGGAGGTAAATCTAAAACTAAGTGCCCATGAAGGTGATGAAATTAATGATGTTACAGGTTACCAAAGTATAGTTGGAAGCTTGAACTATGCTACCTTGACAAGGATAGATATTGCATATGGAGTTAGTGTGCTAAGTCAGTTTATGCACAAGCCTAGAGCACCTCACATGGAGGTTGCCAAGAGAATCTTGAAGTATCTCAAGGGTACACAAAATCATGGTTTGTATTTCCCTTACACTTCAGACCTTGATATCAAGATCTATTTAGATGCAGATTGGGCAGGATGCAAAGATGATGAGAGAAGCACTTCTGGATACATTTCATTTGCAGGTGATAAACCAATATCATGGTCTTCAAAGAAGCAACCTACTATTGCTTTATCTTCTATAGAGGTAGAGTATAGAGGATTGGCTAATGCCACCCAAGAAGCCATATGGATCAAGCTATTGTATACAGAATTAGGCTTATATACTAGGTCACCAATGATCTTTGGAGACAATACAAGCTCACTTCACCTTGCAGCTAATCCTATCTATCATGCTAAGTTATTAAGCAAGGACATTCAACTAACCTATGTATCAACCAACATGCAGTGTGCAGATTTGTTGACTAAAGCTTTGGATGGAACCAAACTTTTCAGGTTCAAAGCAATGATTGGATTGCAGGATATATATGAAGACTGAAGATTAAGACCAAGCCAAAATGTTTGGCGTGAGGGGGAGCTGTTGGTGCAAGTCACAAGCCTACACATTTGGCTTGAAGGATACCTTAAAGTACATACACATATGGAGAAGCATAGGAACACATGCTAGTGGTTAGTTACCACTTTACTCTTTTGTAAAAGTCATTTTTTGACTTTGGAATCTTTGTAAACACTACCAAAAGGAACTCATAAAAGAGTTAGATTTGATTGATGGAATATCTCCTAGGATGTAGGAGAATGATTGAAGAGAGCCAAAAGTTTGAATTTCAAAATTCAAACTTTAACTCAAATACTATAAAAATGATCATGGAAACGTCACGGGTAAGACTCATCATTCCCGAGCTCATTCTTGTCAATTCTAAGTGTGTGTGAGGCCTACACTCTAGCCCACACCTATCTACACCATTAGAAAATGATCTTCATGCCTATGGCATTGTAGTTGAAAGTGTGTCAATGTGTGGAGAGCATATCTCACTCATTTCTTCACCAAATTCAAAGATCTATAGCTTTTTGGAATTAGCTCAAAGTTGTCTACATGCTACCAAAATTTGAAGGAATTCTATTCAGCCATTTCAAAGAAAAGCTTGTCGAGGTGATCACTGGTCAAAGTCTACAATAGTCCTAAAAAATCGGGGTAAAGGTTCACTTGCTAAATTGATTTCTCTAAGCATAGTTAATCTTTTTATATCATTCCACTTGGAATAGTTAGTTTGCTAAGCTAATTAGATACCCCTAAAAGGAATTTTTCCAATTCCTACTGTGCTGGTCATACTGAGCAAAAGATCCAGTAGGTGTCAAGTCAAAAATACAAGGTTTCCTTGGAAACTTGAAGTTCAAAGCTGTCTGTTTTGATTCAATCTTTACATACATTATTTCCAAATCACATAGGCCATTTTATGGTGTCATTGGAAAGCTAAGGAGGTCCACTTATCAAGTCTGAAGCATCAAAGGGCTGGTACAAAGCAGGATTTGGCAGTACCTACTCCTTCTCTTGGAGTGTCCATCCATCTTTCCCAACATTGCAAGGGGCCATACATGTTCAGTTTTTCAAGAAAGATGCTTTACAATATACTAAATAGTGATTGTTATCACTCTTGTAATATATGTACCATACAATCCCTACTTTTGTATCAACTAGCTCCACTTTATGCAAGCCGAGGAGTAATCAAGCTTGAGGAGCCTAGGTAGAATGATCATACAAATTTTCATAATTTTTAGGCCTCATTTGGGCCTTCAAATGACTCATAGAACCTAATTTTTAATTATGCCAGACACTAGGTTCGAAACCGATCAAAGCTAGTCTAGAAACTATAAAAAGAGTTAGAGAGCTCATTTTTGAGGTTGTCTCATGAGAGATTACAGCTTGTTTTGAGCTTGTAGGAGTGTTCTTGAGTAATAGAGTTTACTTTCTACCTTCCATTGCGTCTTTCTTGTCTCTACTGTGTGTGTGTGTTGGTGTGTGTGTGCAATTGCATGCTTCTCACCCTCATCATGATCACTCATCTCACTCATTCACGATCTTCATATCAACCTATCTTTTCTGCAGATTGACAATTAAGGAGGTCGAGCTTCTTGACATGTTGCTTATCCTTTTCTAGAACAACAATAGTCCACTACACTTCCCTTGTATCATATGTTCACTAGCATATACATTTTGATACATTTCTTCAAGTATATCTCTATCTACTATTCTCTGCTGCATCTTCATGAGTACATTGATTTTGTGGAATCGATTTCTTTACATGTACTCCACTATTTTCCATGCTTTAACTTGGGATAGTTATATTGAAGTTTTTTTACTTGCATATCAATTTTCAACACATTCTGGTTAGAGGATGTTGCAATATGAATCATAGAAGGTGATTGTCTTTGCACATCTTCTAGATCCTAAAATGTCGAGATGACCACCTTGACTTGTTAGAATCATTTCCCAGACTATGATGTGGATAAATTGATGAAAAAACTTGATCTATTTAGCTACACACTCCAATTATATGTGTGCAAAAGCTCTCTAGTCAATTCATACCAGGTTGTGAGCTCTAAGCAAATTACTAAGTACTTCTATTCCCAAAATAGAAGGTTTCTTCATAATTCTAGTACATGAAAGTTATCTATTTTGATGCAAACTTTTGGGAATGATGCTCCAAGACACTTAGTGGTTCCAAATGCATTATTTCAAAGCTAAAGGAATCTATTAAGAATCCCTAGAGTTAACTTGGTAGGTGTAGAGCAGGTTTTGCGCAACAACAACTTATCTCTCGAACCTACATATCCATCTCCTCATAGTGGTATTAGAGCAATAACAAATCAACATGGGAGATGGATTTCCTTCATCCATAGACAAATTGGATTGAGGTAACTAATTAGCTTGGTCACTTAGAATGGAAGCTTATCTTCAAGGGATAAACCTCTATGCTTACATATCTGGAGATGGGATGATGCCAATCCTTAGAAGCAAAGGACAGCCAACTCAAGAAGAACAAGAGAAGTTAACCACATGGTGTTCAAAGGATGCTCTAGCCAGGTCATATATTCTTAACTCAATCTTTGATTTTTTACTTCCACACATTAAGAATTGGAAGACTTCATAAGAGACTTGGAATGCACTTGAAGCATTCTTCTCATCAAGTACCAAGGCAAGAAAGAATGAACTATGGATGGAGTTCACCACACTCAAGAAGATGCCCAAGAAAAGTGTGACTAACTTTGTCACCAAAATGAAGGACCTAGCAGATCAACTTGGGAGCATTGGAGAGATCATTGATGAAGAGTAGATAGAGAGGCAAGTGATTAATGGAATAAAGGTGGATGCCAAATGGGAAGCTTTCACCACAACCATGGACCTCTACATGGACATACATGTTCCTCATTTCAACACCCTAATGGGACAATTGTTCACACATGAGGCAAAGCTTATGAAATGGAGAAAAGTCAAAAGGTAATCAATCCTCTTACCTATATACAGATAAGAACAAGAATAAATATAGCAAAGGAAAAGGTAAAAAAACCGATGATGAAGGTAGTACCTCTCAAGAAAACTTTGTAGGTAGAGGTAGAGGCAGAGGAAGAAGACAAGGTAGGGGGAGAACTCAAAGCTCCTCTCCACGTGCCATATTTGGTTTAACTAATCACATTACTGAGAATTGTTTTAGGAATCCCAGAAACCCAAGAGGACGAGGTTACAATGGAGGAGGGTATGGATGCACAAGAGGTAGATTAAAGAACAACAATGGTTACAACAACCACTCATACAACAATAATAAATATCAAGGATGATACATAGAAAGGAGACACTACAAAAACTATGTAGATGATAAAACTCAAGAGGAGTCATTACTTCTTATGATTGTGAACATGAAGCAAGGTAAATCAGATGAACATGTATTCTATATAGACTCAGGTTGCTCAAATCATGTAGCAAGGAATGTAGCTCTACTCTAAGACTTGGAGGATCCAAGGAATGGACATGAATTCCAAATAGGAGATGACACAAGGCATCCAGTGGAGAAGATTGAAAATTTGAAGTCTTTAGATGGTAACATGAACCTATTGATCAAGGTATTGTATATGCCAACTATCACCAAAAACCTCATAAGTATAGGTCATATTGTTGAAAAGGGATTGCAGGTCAGATTCACAAAGAATGGAGCATCTGTTAAGGATCCACGTTAGGGATTCAAGAGGATAGCAAGAGGAGAAAAATTAGGTAGACTATTCACATTTGAGCTCCAAGATACTAGGAACATTGCATTGTTCAATCATGGTAATCAAAACCTATTAGAATTGGAAATTCAGCACAAAAGGTTAGCTCATATAGGTGAAAGAGCTCTAAAGAAAATCAGTAGAAATCATAGTGTGTTTGGTCTACCAAATATCTCCAAACAACACATGATTTACAAATGTGGTGCTTGTCAATTTGGCAAGTCTCACAAACAACCATTCACAAAGAAGGGATACACTCATGGAGACCTATTGGAGGTAGTGCATATAGATGTATGGTGACCTAGCAAGGAGCCTTCAATCTCTAGATCTAGGTATTATGTGTCATTCATTGATTATTGTAATAGATGGACAATACTATATTTTATGAAGCATAAAGATGGTGTTTTCTTATTTCAAGAAATATTTAGCACTTGTAGAAAATCAAGCAAGTAAGACTTTGAAGAGGCTAAGGTTAGATGGAGGAAGATAATATTTCTCCCATGACTTTGATTCTTAACTTCAAGAGAGAGGTATCAAAAGAGAAATTACAACCTGGTATATCCTAGAGCAAATTGGAGTAGCAAAGAGAAGAAATAGAACCATAGTGGAGGTTTCAAGGTCAATGGTAAAAGAAAAGAAATTTCCCAATTACCTATGGGAAAAGGCTGTATCTACAGCCACCTATCTGATCAATAGACTCCCATCAAAAGCAATTGATGGGATGACACTTTATGAAGCATATAATGGAAGAAGAACTAGCCTTGATCATTCTAGGATCTTTGGGTGCATAGCATATGAACACATACTTCACAAATCACAAGTAAGGTAGACCCAAAGGTAGAGAAATGCATATTCATTGGCTATGACCTTAATAAAAAAGGTTATAGGGTTATATAATCCAAGCAATAAAGATTTCATTGTCAATAGAGATGTTGTTTTGTTTGAAAAAAATCTTGGTTTGAGGATGATTGCAAGAAAATCAAACTTCCCTATGACCTAGAGGAAGACTTTTCAACATTGTCAAAAAAGAACGAGCATATACATGGAATCAAGTGATTTTGAAGAAGACCAGAAGACTCCAAGAAGGGAAATCAACTCTTGGAACTCCAAAGACAAATCCAAAGTGCAAAAGATGAGAGATGTGGGAGAATCATCTCAACAAACCATAATGAGGTCTACTAGAGAGAAAAGAAAGCCAAAAAGGTATGGTTATGACACCTCTTTGGTCATTAAGCATTTGATTTACATAGAAACGAATACAAGCTCACAAGAAAAACATCTACATATGAAGAAACCAAGAAGAAGCCAAAATGGAGAGATGCTATGGAAGAAGAGATAGAAGCTCTACAAGAAAGACTTCAAAATTGGTTCCCAAGAAACCATCTATGAAGGTCATTGGTTCAAGATGGACCTACAAGGTAAAGAAGAATTCCAGTGGCTCAATTAATAGTTACAAAGCAAGGCTTGTAGCCAAAGGGTTTTCTCAAATCCAAGGCATTGACTATGAAGAGACATTCTCACATGTGGCAAAAATGCCCAAAATTAGAGTACTCATGAGTGTTGCATCTTGCAAGGATTGGAATATCTATCAAATGGATGTTAAAAATGCATTTTTAAATGGTTGGATTTCAAAGGTGGTATACATGGCTCAAACTCCTGGTTTTGAAGACCAATCATATCCAGAATATGTATGTAGGTTAAGGAAAGCCTTGTATGGCTTGAAGCAAGCTCCTAGAGCTTGGAATCATAGACTTGTCACTTACTTTTAGGACAAAGGTTTTATGGTAAGCAAGGAAGATCCTTCCCTCTTCATTAAGAGGAACCACTCAGCGGTCATATAACTTTATCTCTATGTGGATGATATAATCATTACTCTTAATGATGCAGATGGAATCAAGAAGATCAAAACTCAATTGAAAGAAAAGTTCAAGATTAGTGATCTTGGCCTTCTCACATACTTCCTAGGTTAGGAAGTAGTATATATAGAGAAAGTTATGTTCCTAAATCAAAGAAAGTACATTGAAGGTATGCTTTAAAAATTCAAGATGGAAAATACAAAGGTTATAAGTACACTCATGGAGGTAAATCTGCAGCTAAGTGCACATGCATGTGAGTTAATTGAAGATGTGACTAGTTACCAAAGCCTTGTTGGAAGCTTAAATTATGCAACTCTAACTAGAGAGGATATATGCTATGGAGTTCATGTGCTAAGTTAGTTCATGCACACTCCAAGGAAGCCTCACATGGAAGAAGCCAAGAGAATTTTGAAGTATTTGAAGGGCACAATCAATGAAGGATTGTATTATCCTTACACATCTGATATGGATGTTAAAATCTTTTTTGATGCAAATTTGGCAGGTTCAAAAGATGATAGGAGGAGCAATTTAGGCTATCTTACTTTTGCAGGAACCAAATTGATTTCATGCTCTTCCAAGAAGCAACCTAAAATCGCTCTTTCATCAATTGAAGTTGAATACAGACGACTTGAAAATGCTACTCAAGAAGTTATGTGGATTACAACCTTATATTCTGCTTTAGGGTTGAATACTTCAACTCCACATATATTTTGAGATGACATTAGTTCATTAAATCTTGGTTCTAAGATACAACTCTCATATGTATCAACACAACAACAATGTGTAGATATGATGACAAAGGCATTGGATGGAAGCAAATTAAATAGGTTCAAATGGAATCTATGCTAGTCATTTTGGGCATAGTTACTTTGGATAAATGTAAAAGCAAGGATAATAAGGAATCTTGTGAAGTTAGGGAGATCAACCAATGGATCATCTGGTAGGAAGAATCAATTGAACCATCCCTAAAGTGTAGGATCACTTTTAGGTGAAGGAAAATTCAAATTCAAACTTGAACTATGAGTATAAATAGACATGCTTTTAGTCATGGCATAGAAGATTCATTCTCAAAGACATTGGGTTACATCACTGAGCACACATTGCGCTCAATTCATGTATGAGTAGTCCACCACAATTCCCTTGTATCATATGTTCATTAGCATATACATTTCGATACATTTCGTCAAGTATATCGCTATCTACTATTCTCTACTGCATCTTCATCATCAGAGTGATTTTGTGGAATCGCTTTCTCTCTGTGTAATCCATCATTTGCCATGCTTTAATGTTTCTTAGTTAGATTAAAGCACTTGTATATCAATTTTCATCACATTTGGTTCAGAGGATTTTGAGATATGAATCATAGAAGGTGACTATGTTTGCACACCTTCTAGATCCTGAATTACTGAGTGGCTAAATTGATGAACTAACTTGGTTTAGTTAGCTATACACATCAGTTAGATGTGTACAAAAGTTCTCTAGTCAATTCATACTAGGTTGTGAGCTCTGAGCAAATTACTAAGTTCTTATATTCCTAAAATAGAAGGTTTCTTCACAGTTTTAGTACATGCAAGTTATCTCTTTTGATGCAAACGTTTGGGAATGATTCTCCAAGAAACTTAATGGTTCCAAATCCATTATTGTAAACCTAAAGAAGTCTATTAAGCATCCTTGGAGTTAACTTGGTAGGTGTAGAGCAGGTTTTGTGCAACATGAGCTCATCTTTGGAACCTACCTATCCATCTCCTCACATAATACACATATACTTAGGGTTTTTGTACCCACATAGGTTTCTTCACTCATACACACATGAAAGCACATACACAAGCACATACACAAGCACAAACATTTAGGTGCAATCAAGCACACATGCACATACACTTCAAATTTCATCTTTTTGTTCTTGGTTTCTCCTCCAGGTACAAATTCAACATCATCAAAGCCATTTAAAGAGAGAAATGAGTCATAAAAAGAAAAATTTGGACATCAATGTAAGGAAGGAAGGGATGCAACTAGATGAGTAGTAAGATCAGGTCTATCATTTGTCTTTTGTGTTGTGGTACACACTAGGTGTCTTTAGGGATAGTTTGCTAACCCTCTCTTGTGCTTCAAGGGGAGTAGAGAACTTCATAGTCGGGGTAAGAGAAACTCATGGATGAATGAACCATGAACGGCATTTACTTCACATGTCAAAGTAGAAGGGGAGAAGGAAAATGTGGTAGAAATGGATGACAAAGGTCTATCTCTATTGTCGATGGAAAATACAATGTACTTAAATACTTTTTATCTCATACAAAGTTTAAATAATCAATGTAATCAAAGATCTATATACCCACTAAAATTTATCCTTGGAGAAATCAAGATTTCCTTCCAAATATAGGATGATCTAAAACTCAAAAGTGGATCGCCTCAATGGCTCAGGCAATCATCTTCAAACCCCCATGACTTAAGCTACATGCAAACATCTTTGTTCTTCAAGCTCTGCTACAAGAAGAGGTCTCCAATCTTCAAACTTGATTAAACGTAGAGGCCTCTACTCTTCAAGATGTTGTTGCTGACAAACTCTTCAAACAATTCTTCTCAACACTCTTCAATTTTTGCAAAAGAAAAATAGAAAGAGAAACATAGTTTTTCCACTTATATATAATTAAGAGACAAAATCACTTATATTTATAAGTAGATTCACGATCCAATTTGATTTTTCCTTCTATTCCATTTTTCTTTTATTTATATATATATATTCAATTTCCTTTCTTCCTTTAATTTGTTTCTCTTTAAGTGCTTTTATGTTTTCCAACACCTCCCTTTACCATGCTTAAAAAACATTCTTTATTTTATTTATCGTTTCAATCCTTTTTATTAGATAATTAATGAGTAAATAAACAATAACTTATGAAATAAATAAAACATAACTAATGGATAAATTAACTGTTGTAAAATAAATAAGTCCATCCGTTCGAATTTTAAATGCTATGGCTTATTTCAATACATTACATAATATTTAAAAATAATCATTTCTTTACTTCAATACATTAAACATTAAAAAGAAAAGAAAAACATGGATACTTTGATCTCTCTCTCTCTATCTCTTTCTTGAGAGTATGTTGCTGCCACCACACATCCAAATTCGATCACGATCGCTACGTTGCAAGCATCTTCTCTCTCTCTCTCTCTCTCTCTCTATTTGAACTTGGAATCTTATTGAAGATCTCTCTTTACCTAGGTTCTATGTGTGTCTCTCTCTCACTCCCTTTGTCTCTCTCTCTCTCTCTAACACATGTCTCCATTTACACTTGAATTTGTCCCTCCTCAACCAACAAGTGAAGATCTCTCTCTCTCTCTCGACATGCATCAAACATGAGCTTTGTTGCTACACTACTACCCCATCCAAATTTTTCTACACCAAAATCTCTCTTTCTCTCTCTCTCTCTCTCTTTATCTATCTATCTCTCTCTAACTCTCTATCTCTCTCTCTCTATATCACACTCTCTCTCTTCCATAGTGTGATCTCCCTATCCTTCACTCTCCTCAAAATTGACAATGCGTGTGTGTGCAGATATCATCAGAACTTGATAATCTACGCAATCATCTTCCCTTGCTCCATCTCTCTCTCTCTCTCTTTCTCTCTCTCTCTCTCTTCATTTCCCTCCAACTTTGCATCGATATTCTTGATATTCTACACAATCATGTTCTCTTGCTCCATCTCTCTCTCTCTCTCTCTCTGTGTTTCACAATGGGGTCAATCAAAAGTGAAGTCTCACTATCTCTCTGAATTGGACGCATCAAAAGGTCAAATAAAATAGAAATCTCTATTGCCCTCCTCTATTGATGTAGCTAGATAGAACTCTTAGTTTCCCTGTCTCTCTCTCTCTCTCTCTCTCTCTCTCGAGCACGTACCTGAAAAAGCACATTAGAAACAAAACACACAATAGATAACTATTTAAATAGATACAAACACACAAAGTCACACACACATTCACAATACGTTCAGTAACACACACACGCACGCACACATGCAAGCATTCATTCATGCATGCACATATAACACGCAAAGGGACATGCGCTCTCACTCATGAATTGACACACAACTCTCACACACACTAAAATAAACATGCACATAGACCACGTATTCATATTTGTTTACTTTATTTTAGGTCTTTTGTTTTTATTATTTCTTTTTATCTTTTCTTAACTTTTTATTTACCCTTTTTATTTTTAAATTTATTTTTAAATTTATTTTTAGATTTTTTTAGTTCTTTTTTTATTATTTAGACCTATTATGGTTACTATATGTTTCCACAAACACATATATTAGGACATATGTAACCCCATGCGGACCCCTAGATTTTCTTGGAATCACATAGTTATAAATGCATACCCTACAATAGACACACACTTAAAAGTTCATACCTTGATATGTTATCTATATACTTCCATAGACACACATATAGATGCTTAGAACATACACATATAGATGCTTAGAACATACATACACATATAGATGCTTAGAACATACTTCCCTTGTAATGATCAAATCATCAACATATGTACAAATGAAAATAGTTTTGCTATCTTCCTTCTTCACAAAGAGTGATGGGTTTGCATGACTCTGATTGTATCCACATTTTACCAAGTAGTCCACAAGTCTTTGGTTTCTAGCCCTTGAAGCTTGTTTGAGTCCATAAAGAGCATTCTTAAGCATGCATACATGTGAAGAGAGATGGTGGATGCAATCCGAAGATGAGTTGGTGCTGCTACAAGCGGCTTCACACCAGCCAACTGAGACTTCAGAGTTGATTAGTAGACCCTTTGAGCTTCCTAATTCCACCAAAATATCAGCCAATTACTTTGGAACATGTATCTCAAAAGTTTCACTCAAGATAGACTAGTTGCAAGATGACTAGCTTCCAAAACTTGCTATTTTTGTACATACACCTACTGGAAACAATGAACAATGCTCTCAATGTGGTAGGAATTAGATAAATTCCTTTTGGGCATATCAAATAGACTTAGGAAGATTGCTAATTCAAGTTAAAACACTTCAAATGATCAACTGAAGACTGAGAAAAACGTTTAACAAAATCTAGAACATGCCCGCCATTCTCGGGGCTCTGCAGAGATAGACTAGTGAGCAGTAAAATGAAGATTTCTCTCAGATTACAAATCCAATGACCATGAAAATGTATATGTAGAAACTGCACTTTCAGAACTATCCCGCACATTAAGACACTGAAAATGGATGAGTATAGCTCGAGTTATGAGCTTCTGAAGTTACTGATCTGAGTGAGTATAGTAGAGAACAAAACAGAGAAGTAGAGAATGATGAATGTATAAATTCACATATGATTACAACCACGTTGGCAATGAATATTTGCACAATGGGAGTAGAATGTTAGAGCTATGGAGTAAGCTCTTCAATCTCTACAAAATGACATGAAGTGGTCATGTACAAGGCTTGCTAATCACCTCTTCCTTCTTGCTCTTTTTATAGCTATTCTTGGAGGGAGTTTTGAATTCGAATTCAAATGGATCCACCTAAAAGTGATCCCCAAAGTTAGGAGATATTCCCTCAGGTTACTAATTCGTGGTTTTAGGTAGTTAGAGCCACGAGTTTGCTTTCTACATCATGGATGAGGTAAGCCATTCTTTTCCTTTTTCTTTTTCACAAGTACGAGAGATAAAATGTACTCTTTTACAAGGGGTGTTCACATGACTACACATGTGACTTACGAATGATAATAATATCAAGCATATAAAGCATGTAGCCTTGGGTAAAATGCACCAAAAATACATGATGTGGAAACCTCTCATCTTCAAAGCCTTGGGGCTACTCCATGAGGACTACCTCTTCAAGATCTCCATTTAGGAAAGCATTCTTCACATCCAACGGGTACGTCTTCCAAACTTTTGAGGCTGAAATTGCACTCAAAATCCTTATGATAGACATATTACCTATTAGGCTGAATGTTTCCTCAAATTATATGCCATAGGTTTGAGAAAAACCTTTGGCAACCAACCTCTCTTTATACCTAGAGATGCTCCCATCCATATGCCTAGGTTGAATACCTACCATAGCTTTGAATCTACAAAGCTTTATTCCATCAAGTGCCTTCGTCATCATATCTGCTACTTTCTTTTCAGTAGGAATAAAAGAAATGTCAATCTCCTTTGCCATGAGCTTCTCCCTGATGAAGTGGTAATGCACCTCTATAAGTTTGGTTCTTGTATGGAAAAGAGGGTTTGTCGCTAGATGCATGGGACTTACATTATCTCCAAATATGTGAGGTTTGGAACTCACAAGTCCCAAATCTATATACAATGCCCTTAACCATATTGCCTCTTGAGTTGTTATGTTCAAGCCTCTGTACTCTACTTCAGTTGAGGATAAAGCAACTATTGGTTGCTTCTTGGAGCTCCATGACACTGGCTTTGAACCTGCAAATGCGAAGTAACCAGAAGTACTTCTTCGATCATCCTTAGCTCTTGCCAAATCTGCATTTGAATAGATTTTGATATCCAATCTGAAGAGTAAGGATAGAATATACCTTCACTGATTGTACCTTTGAGATACTTAAGTAATGTCTTCAATTTTCTCACCTTCATAAACACTATGGTAGAGTTACCTTTCGTTTGTCCTCATCATACCAAGACCTGTGTTCTTCAAACACAACATCTCTACTTGTAGTGAATTGCTTGGTTGAAGGATTATAGAACATATAACCCATCTGAGTTGAATCATATCCAATAAACACTGCCTTTGTTGCCCTTTCATCTATCTTACCTCTTATTTGTGATGGTACATGAACATAAGCTAAACAACCAAAAACCTTGCAATGTCCAAGACTAGGTTTTCTTCCATGCCATGCTTCATATGGAGTCATACCTTGAATTGATTTGGATGGTAGTAGTCTATTGACAAGGTACATAGTGGTTGAAATAGCCTCTGCCCATAGATAATGTGGCAACTTCTTCTCTTCAAGCATTGTTCTGGCTGATCCAACCAATGTCTTGTTTCTCCTCTCAACGATTCCATTTAGTTGAGGAGACTACCTAGTAGTCACTTCCCTTTTGATGCCTTTATCCTGCAATAACTCATCAAGTTATTTGGAGAAGTATTCTCCCCCTCCATCAGATCTAAGCTTCTTTAGTGATCTACCTATGATTCTCCACATGTGCTAGATACTTTTTGAAGCAATCAAACACTTCATTCTTACTCTTGATAAAGTATAGAACAATCCATCTACTATGGTCGTCAATAAATGAGACATAATACCTTGATCCTGCCAATGAAGGTCTTGACTTGGTCCCCATACATCTGTATGTACTAAGTCCAATAAGTTGTTGTGGATGTAGCCTCTGTGGTTGAATGATTGTCTTTGTGCCTTCCCAATCTGACATGCATCACACCTCTTGATCATGTGTTGCTTTGACATGTTCAGCAGTCCTAGAACACTTTGATCCCTGCATATATCCTTCAAGGTTCTTTCATTCACATGAGCAAGTCTCTTATGCCACACTTCAAGCTCACTTAGGGTTTGAGACCCAAAGTTGAATAGAGCTATGTTCTTGGTTTCTCCTACTTCAAAAGTAAAGATCCTACCATGTGTCTCACCTCTAGCAATCTTCTTGAAGCCTTGACATGGATCTTCCACAAAAGCTTCATGTTGGGTGAACCTAACTTGCAAGCCTTTTTCAATTATTTGGCCTACACTTATTAGGTTTTTAGTGATAGTGGCTACATAGAGAGCCTTACTCAGAATGTTTGTCCTACCATTGGAAGCTTTGACATTACCAATCTTCTCCACATTGTGCTTTGTGTCATCCCCTGTTTGCACTTAATGTCTATGCTTTGGATTTTCCAAATAAGATAGAAGAGCAATGCTGCCTGCAACATGATTCGAACATCCTAAATCTATGTAGAACAACTGATCATCTTCTTTACCTTCTTTGTGGCTTAGATTCATGAGAAACAATGAGTCTTCATGTGGTTGATCTTCTAAATAATTGTTGTAGTCCACTCTATTATAGCCTCTATTGTTATTGTTAAAGTTGTGTCCACCTCTACCTCTATTGTTGCCATATCCACCTCTTCCACTTCCTTTCTGCGTCTTCCCATTGAACCAACAATTCTGAGTGGTGTGGTTGGTCTTATCGCATATGGCACAAGGTTGAACATTATGACTTTTGGCTTTGTCTTGCTTTGGTCTTTTCCTCTTCCCTTTCCACTTGCTTTTGCTTGCAAACTTGGCTTGGGAAGCCTCTTCTTCATCTTCTTCCTTCTTCTTGCCTTTCAGCTTCTTGTCCTTCTTATGTGCATATAGGGCACTAGTTGAATTACCATGATAGGAGTTACCTTCCTTTATGCTATTGTTGGCCTCTTGATTGAAGAGTTGTCCAAGAAAGATGTTGAAGTCTAGAGTTTGCACATCCATGATGAGATCATAAACCGTCGTGAAGGATTGCCATTGTTTATCACTTCGAATGCCGTTGAGAAATTGCCCCATGATAGCCTCTTCTTCAATCAGCTCTCCAATGGATGCTAACTGATCTACAACCTTCTTGACCTTGGTAACAAACTCTATGATAGTTTGTTTAGGTGTCTTCTTCATTTGGTTGAACTTCTTCATTTGGTACTAGCAGAAAAGAATGTCTTGAGGGCATCCCAAGTCTCTTGAGATGTCATGCATCCTCTAATATGTGTTAATAGAAATTTAAAGATAGATTTTAGTCACGAACTTGCTTGAGCATCCCTCGTGCACCAAAGTGTGAGCTTATCTGTCTCCTCTTGTGTAGGTCCTCCTTTGGATCTTGGAATAGGCATAGCTTCATCACCTGCTACAATTCCATAAAGATTTCTACCTTGCAAATAGGCCTCCATTCTGATTTTCCAAGCTGCATAGTTGTGTCGATCAAGCTTCTCGATCATTGATGGAAAGCCGTTACCCATCTTGATCTAGCTCTCATACCACAGAAAGAACTTGGAGAAGCTTGTAGGAGGTAGAAAAGTTAGTTTTGAAGCGACAAAGTTTGGTCTAGCCAACCGGCACAAGACCAACCCTTGAGCTTATGGATACTCAAATAGACCTTATAGGCATGTGATAAGTGCAAAGAAATGCACTATGTACTTTGGAGCATCAAGGAGAAAGAGTCGATACAAAACAGATAGGTTCGCGTGTTGACTAGCTCAAAAAACCTACTATCTATGGAAGAGACAATGAACTTCAAATGCACATAGCGACCAGCGTGATTACAATTAGAAAAAATCCTTTTATGGGAGAGATGCACATAGATTATAGTGTATATAATGCACAAAATTATAAGGAATTAGCAAAATATGCTATAGGAATGAATCAAACACTCAACGGTGGTACCTCCTATTTTTTAGGAATATGCAAAGATTGACCCTGAGATAGAAAAATTGAGATCTCTCCCAATATACTAAATCAAATGCTTTGAAAATCTATAAACATAGACTAGACACTAATACCTTCCCAACGAGCCATTTTTCACTCAATTTGAAGCTCTGTAGGGAGAGTAGCAGCCTCTGCAAGGTTACTGTTAGCAAAGAAGATGATGCAGAAAATTGAAGGAGAAAGACAATGATGATCACAAGTGTATGTATATTGCTTCTATGTATTGTACAAGTGATTTCAAGTCTTTATATAGACTCTAGGAGTGTTCCACGACTTCTAAAAGTGGATTTTGAGTTCAAATGAAGACTCAACCACCAAAAATTCATGGGATTTAGGCTCTACCTTTCTATTTTTACATGTGTAAAGCTCAAGGCTTTTACAATGGTAAAAGATCCATGAATTTAATGTAGATCAAATCCACCTCAAGCATAGTGTAAGCTTGATGTTCCAACAATTACTATACAATGAAGCCCTCTAGTCTTTGGGATGAGAATTAGTCTGTTTCTCTTGATGAAAACTAGAATTCAAAAAATTGGATTATTGCTATGCAATTAGAATATGATGTTATTATGAAGAGGTACATAGTTTTTATGTGATTTTCCTGCAAGCAAAATGGCCATTGGCAATAGATGGGTACACAAACTGAAACACAAGCTTGATGGAACAGTTGATAGGTATAAGGTTAGGCTTGTTGCAAAAGGTTATGCTCAAGAGAGAGGCATTGATTTTGATGAGACCATTGTTGTCACATGTCGAATGACCACTATTAATAGCATTTTGTGCGCTTGCAACTCATCATGGTTGGAATATACATCAGCTGAATATTAAAAGTGCATTTTTTAATGGTGACTTACATGAAGAAGTTTATGTTTTTTTCGTCGAGTGGTTTTGTGCAGAAAGGGCATGAAAACAAAGTGTGTAGGCTAAAAAAGGCATTATATGATTTTAAGTAAGCACCATGTGATTGGTATGAAAAGATACATGCCTACTTGATTCCACATGGTATTGAGAACAATCCAACTAAGAGAACCTTATATGTTAAGCATGCAAATGAGGTGCTTCTAATCATTGTTGTGTATGTTGATGACATGCTGCTCAGTGGTTCTATTGAGAATAATATTTTTTATTTTAAGACTAACTTGCATGCAACTTTTGAGATTTCCAATTTGGGGCAATTGCATCATTATTTGGGCATTCAACTTATGCAAGTCTATGGTGGAATAGCTCTATTCCAAACAAAATATATTGACACATTATTGCAACATTTTGGCCTTGAAGATTGCAAACCTATAGCTACTCCTACGGAAATAGGTTTAGTGTTGATTCTTTATGATGCCAGAGATGCACTTGATGTTTTTATCTATCAACAGGTTGTTGGATGCTTGATTTACGTATGCACAACACGGCGTGATATCCAGTTTTTTGTTTCTCACATGAGTAGGTATGCATTGCCCAAGTCTCAAGCATTGGCAGGCAGTTAAGTGCATCTTTTTCTACTTGAGTGGTTCCCGACTACTTGGATTGTTTTATCCCAAGGGGGATCACTAATGCCAGATTTACATGTTTTTTTCTACTTTGATGGGCCTGGTTGTTATGACACTCATGTATTCACAAATTGTTTTTCCTTCATGTTTCATAGCTTGCATATCTTAGTTGAGCAAAAAATATCCTATTGTGGCCACTTCCAATTGTGAGGCTGAGTATAGGAAAGCTTTCACAACGTTTGTTGAGTGTGTGTGCCTCATATGCCTTTTGGCTAATTTATGCAATGGCCAATCTTGTGCCACCACCATCTTCACTAACAGCCAGAGCACATTGAGACTTGTGATGAACCCTATGTTCCATGCTCATACAATTTAAAAGCAAATAGAGGTGCATTATCATAATGTTAGGGAGAGGTTCTTTGCTAGAGAGATCAGCTTGGCATATGAAGCCTTTTGCAAAGCTTTAAACTTACTTCATTTTGTGTATTGAACTCCTTCCACATAGCTTGCCACTTGAGTGCAAACTCCTTGTTCACCGCATCACTCCCAAGGGGGATTTGTTGATATATTTTGGTAGTGATGTGCATGAGCACACTTAGGACCAATGGCGCACTTTTTTCTCTCTTTAGGATGTTTTTTCCCCTTGGCTTGACCTATAACCCTAACATGTTACTTATCTTTGCAAATTCATTTGGTAATACATTCAATATTTGTGTTGTGCTCCAAGCTTCTTCTTCTTCATTGTCATGTTCGTGTGCTTCCGCAAACCTCAAACTCCAACATACACCTCTGAAAATAAAAACTTCATATTATAAGTTAAAATAGCATTGGGAAGTCTAACATCCATGTGAAGGAGATCTTGTGAAAGTTCTTCACCCTCCACACATCCTTGCATTTCTACATCTTGTAGGAGAATCAATGTTAAAGATGCTTCAATCTCCTGGCTCATTTTTGGGGGTTATCTTGTTAGAGTTTTGAGCTATTGTAATAGAATTTTTGAGTAATATAAAGAACTCCATTGTTCCTCTCTTTGTTCTTGCCTTCTGTGTGCGTGGGTGTGTATGTGTGTGCATGCTTGTGTGCTTCTCACCCACGCACTTTGTGCCATCACTTGCTCATAGTCTTCATACTATTCCTCATGTCTCCACGGATTGACAATTCTTTGCAGGGTATGACACCATATGAGGCATGGTGGGGTAAGAGACCTACCTTAGATCATTGCAAAGTATTTGGATGTTTGGCTTATGCATATGTGCCATCTCAATTGAGGCCTAAATTGGAACCTAAAGCAGAAAAATATGTATTCATTGGATATGATGACAAGCAGATGGGTTATAGGTTATGGAGTCCATCTACGAAACAATTTCTTGTATCAAAGGATGTTACATTTGATGAGCAAGGTACTTGGTATGCAGGTACAATCAATATTCATGCAAGTGATGAAGAAATTGTGAATCAGAAGAAAGGTAAACCAAAGGTTCAGATATTTGATGAATAAGAGAATAATGAAGTACAGGATGAAGTTGAAGAAGTGCCAAGGTTTGATCCAGAATGTGATGAACCAGAAACCTCAAGGAGAACTCAGAAGGTCATCAAGACATAAATGGCAACCTACAAGGTATAGCTATGACACTTCTTTTTTGGCTACTAAAGATTATGCTTACATGGTGAAAGCAGATGAAGACCCTTCTACATCTGAAGAGGCAAAAGGTAAGGAAAATTGGGAGAAAGCTATGCAGGAAGAGTATGATGCATTGATGGAAAATAAGACTTGGGATTTGGTTCCTAAACCAAATAGTCAGAAGATCATTGGATGCAAATGGGTCTATAAGACAAAGAGGTATGCGGATGGAAGCGTGTCTAGATATAAAGCTAGACTTGTTGTGAACGGGTTTGCTCGGACATATGGTATAGACTATGATGAAACCTATAGTCCTATGGCAAAGATGACAACCATCAGGACACTCATAGCCATTGTTGCATGTAAAGGTTGGAAACTATGTCAATCAGATGTGAAAAATGCTTTTCTTAATGGTTATATTTCAGATGATGTTTTCATGAAGCAACCACAAGGATTCAGAGATAAAAGGTATCCAGATCGTGTAATGTAAGCTCAAGAGAGATTTGTTTGGTTTGAAGCAAGCCCCAAGGGCATGGAATTATAGACTTGTGAAGTTCTTGAAGGAACTTGGTTTCCAAGTATCTAAAGCAGATAGTAGCTTGGTTGTCAAAGCTAATGATGATGGGTTCATTTACATGTGCATATATGTTGATGATATAATCCTTACAGATACAAATGAGAAGGGCATACAAAGCCTAAAGAAGAAAATGGAGAAAGAGTTCAAGATTAGTGACTTGGGAGACTTGTCATATTTCTTAGGCATGGATATTTCATATACTCAACATGGAGTGTATGTGACTCAAGAAAGATATTTGAAGAACTTTTTGATCAAGTTTAAAATGGATGATTGCAGGGTAGCACCTACTCCAATGGAGATGAATCATAAGTTGAGCAGATATGGAGGAGAAGAACTCAAGGATATGAAGCTATATCAAAGTTTGGTTGGTAGTCTAATCTATGCAACTATAACTAGGCCTGATTTGTCATATGCAGTTGGAGTATTGTCTGAGTTCATGCATTGTCTTAGGAAAGAACATTGGATTGCAGGACAAAGGGTGTTCAAGTACATTAAGGGTACACTCAAGGAAGGTTTGTATTATGGTTTTACATCAGATACAAACATCATGATATATAGTGATACAGACTAGGAAGGTAATCCTGATGATAGGATATCAACATATGGATACTTCTGTTAAGTGGGAGATAAGTTAATCTCTTGTTGTTCAAAGACGCAACACACAGTTGCTTTATCATCTACAAAAGCAGAGTATAAAGGTATGGTTGAAATTGCAAAGGAAGTCATATGGCTAAAGACTCTTATGAAGAGTTTTGACATCATTCAGAGTACACCCACTATTCATGGAGATAACATGAGTTCATTGTATTTAGCTGCTAACCCTATTTTTCATGCCAAGACTAAACACATTGAGATTCAGTATCACTTTCTAAGAGAGAAGGTGATGGATAAAGAGATTGAAGTCATACATACTTCAACAAAAGATCAGATTGCTGATATGTTAACAAAAAGTTTGGATGGACCAAAGCTACAAAGATTCAAAGACATGGCAGGTATAAAGAAGATAGAGAAAACCTCAATTGATGATTGAGGGGGAGCTATTGGTGCAATTCAATCACCAATTGAAGTTTTGATGAAAGGATTGAAGAAAAGATCAACTTATGAAGCATGAAGAAAGTACATGTTCAGAAGATGAAGATTTGTATGCATATGTACATTAATTTAGAATTAGCTCACTTATACCTTTTGTATGGTTATGAGCTTGTACATATTTACCTATATATACAAGAAAAATGCTGAGGCAAATATGAGAGAGTATGTGAAGAGAAGAATTAGAAGTTGTAAGAGTCATTAGACACTTTCGAAGTGTAGGAGATCTCTCTCATCAATCAGATGTAAAACTTCTCAGAAATGAAGAAATATTGCACCCGATCTTTTGCTTAGTACTCCTTCTCTGTTTAATCTTTTGTTAAATTCTTTTGTACAATTCTAAAACTATAGTTGATTGACCTCTCAACAAGTTTTCAGATTCTAATTGTGATCAGGCTGAGAGAATTGAGAGTAGGAACATTTACATGTGTAAATGTGAAGAAGTGAAGTTGCAACAGGGGCAAAATTTGATGCTAATGTTTTGGTTAGTTCTCCTTTCAGAGTGTAAAGTTTTGAGCAAGCAAGCACTCATTCTTTAATTTGGAAGGTAAGCTACCTATAACTAAAAGCATTTGAATAAACAGGTTGTAGTTTGAGAGAACTATGTGTTAGAAGTTGTAGGTGTCAGAATCGACTTTACAAAAGAATAATTTCAGACATAGGTGAATTGTTTGATTCATTTCTCAAGATATACTTAATCTTTTGGAATGATTTAACTTGAAGAAGGTGCACAAACTATAGCCGACACCTTGTGCAAAGTTTTATAAAAAACTTTACACATTTGATTAGTCAATGAATGAATTAGGTGCAGTAGACTTTCTGAGTATCAACTCATTTCATAGTTTGTTCAAGATTTTGGTAATTGAGCATTGATCCTCCAAATTGGTAAAGGTTTTGAGTTATTATTGATAGAGAGTTGCTTTAACATCAAGGATAACGTGTTGTTTTGGAGATTAACACTCTCCATCAACCATTTCCAAGGAGAGAGCTTCAAGGAAGAGTGTGTGATGGTAACGTGTAGAGTTGTGACGTTGGAGTCATAGGTATGTTCCTTACTTTCCATCATTTTTCTTTACTTTCTTCATCACCATCATCATCCTCACCGCCTGCCACCTCCATCTCCACCTTCACAAAAATTTCAATTTTTTCGTCATACTCCCCTCCCCACCTCATTTCCCTAATTTCACTTGTGAGAGAGAGCAAGAGTGTGATTTGTTTTTTGTGTGTTGGTGAGTGTTTGTTACAGGATTTGGTTGTATCATCATCTTCAACAGCTTGCACAAGTACGACAGACCTCTACACAGGTCTCGAGATGACAACCTCTGTTTATCGCAATGGATAGAGAAAGTTGGTATTTTGTGTTTGCATGCATGGACCAAAACATGATAGATGACAGACCACATCTATCATGATAGACCCTGTCTATTGCGACAGGCCTCGTCTATCGTGACAAACCAAAACATGATAGACAACAAACCCCGTCTATCATGATAGACAGCCTCTATCGTGACAGACTAAAATCCACGACAGACGATAGATATTGTCTATCACGACAGACCCCATCTATCGTGATAGACCAAAACCCGATAGACGATAGACCCCGTCTATCACGATAGAGAGCATGTATCATGACAGGTGTTGATTCTTTTCTTTGGCTGCTGCAAGATGACATCTTCAGAGTCCCATGTTATGTTTTAGAGTGACATTTCTAATGATCTCGACTCGTAAATGTTCTTCCACCTCGACGATAGATTCTTTTGTTTTTTTCTCCAACCCCAACTCCATTGAGTAATAGGCATCTCAGAGTTCCTAATGGCATGCATTCAAAGATGTATTCTCAATTGTTAACGAATTAAGGTTCACCTAGAGTTGAGTGGTGGTCTATTGTAGAGCTTGATATTGATTCTCTATGGAAGCAAACTCTTCACGCACTTGATGTATGCATGCAAACATTTGTTGAAACACGGTTTCTACAGTGGATGATGAAAATAATGATGATGTGCTCAAGAATGATTGTTGTTGAGTGTGTAATGCAGATGGGATTAGGGTGGGGTGAGGGAATGTGGATGTTGTGGTGATAGTGGAGAAGTTTGTGGATGTGAGTTGGTTAGTTGTAGAAGTGGATGTGAGTGGAGGTGCAGTGGATGGTGAGATATCCATGTCGCTAGATGTGTGATCTAATGAACTAATAGTGAACAATGGAGTGATCATGGGTGACTGTGTAGGTGTAAATATAGGGTTTACAAATGTGGATGAATATGGTACATGATGGTGTTCAAAAAATCATTGGTGCATAAGAGAGGTTGGTGGTATTGTAGTGGGAGTGGGGGGTGTCACTGATGAAAAAGTAAATGGGCTTTGTACTGGGAAGAAGGGTTGTTGAGGAAAAGGAGTTGATGAAATGGAAGGGGTGAGGAAAGGATTCATAGGGATTGAGGGAAATATTGATGTGGGAAAGGGGTTGTGGGATAAGGTGGAAGGAGTGGAAATATATCAAGACTAGGGTAGGGTTGAGCAAAGGGGGATGTACTAGGATACATGAGAGACAAAATCTTGAATGATGTGTGTGTGACTCTCCTCCCATCCATATATACCCTCTTGTACTCCAAAAATAGCAATGCACTGGGATAGTCTAGTGTGAATATGTGGCCATCATGCAACACTTATTCCCATTACTACATTAGTACCTTAGGGTATCCTCCAAGCTTGGAACCTTGGCTAGCTGGCCCTTGTCCCTCACACACATGTATTGATCCCTATGGACCAAAGTCATGATCCCTATGGATGAATGTCTGAGACTCTCTCCCCATTCTAAAGATCATTGTCCTCAATGATCAATGAGGGAAAGTACTTACGAACCAGAGCTTCTGATTCCCAAGTAGAGTGAATAAGTGGTAATCCTCTTTAGGCTACTAGATACTCTTGAATGACACAATTCCTCAATCCTTTCTGTCTCTGATCTAGTATCTTGTCTAGCTAATCATCTATGATATCACTTTCTTGCAAAGAAACAATGCCTTCTATTAGATTATCCTCCCTATAAATATGCTTCTGAAGTTTACTAACATGAAACACTAGATGAAGTCTGTAATTTGGAGGAATCTCTAATCAGTATGCAACTTCACTTAGATTTTTAACTATTTTCCAAGGTCCACAAAACCTTGGTTATAGCTTATTACACTTCCCTGTGGAGACTGATTCTTTGGCATGCCTATGGTACTGGGAGCATTGGGATTCATGCCATAGTTCATCTCAAAAGGAGAAATCCGTATCACCTTGTGAGACCTATTGCTATAAGCAAACTCAACAAGTGGCAAATAACTATCCCAATCTATCTGTCTCTCAGACATATATGCCCTCAACATGTCCTCTAAAATCTGGTTGACCCTCTCGATCTCACCATGTGACTGAGGATGATCACCACTACTCATCTTCAATGACACCTTAAGTTTGTCAAATACAAACTTCCAGAAGTGTGTTGTGAACCTGACATCCCTATCTAAAACTATGGATGTTGATAGCCCATGCAATGAAGACATGTTGGATAAAAAACTCTGCTACCTATGGAGCTTTTATCATCTCTTGCATGGGTATGAAATGAGCCATCTTACTCAATCAGTCGGCCACAGCTAGGATAGGATCGCGCTTCCTTTGTATCCACAATAACCCGAATATGACGTCCATGGATATACTATCCCAATTGTGATATGGAATCTTTAAAGGATGCAAAAGACTTGGTGTCTTTATCCTTTCTACTTTGTTTACTTGACACATAAAGCATTGTTGAACATAAGCGTGGACATCTCTGGCTAATCTAGACCACCAAAATGTTCTTCTAACAAGTTGTATTGTCTTATCAACGCCTAGATATCCCATGCAAGGCACATCATGGTTATCATGCATGACTTTTCTTCTCAAATCTCGGGAATCTGGTATGCAAACCTTTCCTTTCTGTCTAAATATTCCATTTTCCTATGAGAAGTTGGAATAGATAATGGAGTTGTTCGCTCTGCTAGGGGAAGAAACAGTTGGAACTGTCCCATCTCCTATAATAGAGTCATCAGTGATGGCTCTCATAATCTATAACAAATGTGGATCTTTCACGTGTGATTCCTTTATCTCTTGAAGCAACGAGCTTTCTAGAACTATAAAGCTCATTTGATACATTACCCATGATAATGCATCAACAACTATATTCTCTTTGGCTCTTCTATACAAGATTTCCATATGAAAATCCTACATGAGCTCAACCTAACGAGCCTTTCTGCCTTGAAGATCTGGCTAACTACAAAAATACCTAAGCGTATGGTGATTTGTGTATACCTTAAAGTCTTCACCATAAAGATAGTCTCTCTAGACTTAAAGTGAATACGCCACTACATACGACTCCTATTCATGCAGTGGCCAGTTGCACTGTGCATTACTCAATTTCTTGCTTTCAAAAGCTATTGGTCTGCCATTTTGGCTCAGAACTATCCCTATAGCTATGCCACTAGCATTTGCCTCTAACTCAAAGGGTTTCTATGGATCTACCACTTTGAGTATAGGAGCCTCTGAAACAGCTTGTTTCAGAGTATCAAAACCATCTTGCTGCTCTTGCTTCAAGTTCATCATACATTAGGGGAAAAAATGGACCCTACATGGGCCTTTTAGATTAAGGAGTGATTAGTGATGGACCAATAGGAACCACCTAGAACTCGTGGTTTTGGCCATTTGAATGGTTTTGAAAAGCTTGGAAATAAGTAAGAGCCCTTGGATTGATTCATTGATCCAATGGTTGATGTTGAGTGGCAAAAGTCAAGGCATCTTGGAACATGGACCCTTGGATTTGTATTACTTTCAATGGCTTAGATCTATTCTTTGCTCAAAAGTGTGCCATTTTATATGCACCCTTGGATTTGCACTCTTATCGGACAGTATATCTTGAAAGGCACTGATTTTCTGCGCTTCAAATATGGACCATGGGATCTTGGGATGATCTAAAGGCTCAGATTCATCTCTGAGATGAAAAAGGCACCTTCATGGATTCCTACGCGATCTGGCTCCCATTGCCTGAGCAAATGTGCCCAGCCCCAAATCTGCTGCATTGTTGGATTTCCAGAGATCTAATGCTCAGTATATATGCAGAGGGCCTGCGATCGAATCCGTAAGATTCTCTTAACTCTGACGAATGTCAGACATTATCTCTCTACAACTTTTTCGCTTCAAATCTTGGCCATTAAAATGAAGCATCCAAAGGTGAAGAAAACTTCTCTTTTTGAGTTCAAACTTCAAAATCTTTCAAGTATTATTTTATTTGGAATACCACTAGTGGTTTAGCATGCCCCCTTAATCCCTTAGATTAAGCTTTTTAATCCCTAAAAATTAGGAATCCTTACAAGGCCCATGCAAGGCTCATTGTTTCCCCTAATGAGGCGTTGCTATCAACGAATATCAAGAGATGAATTTCCTATAGAAACTAGAAAGTCCTAGAAATGATCGTAACTACCCCTCATCCTAAGGAGTAGGCAAAGATAATATAATTAAAACCTTCTTGGGATCCATATGAACCCCATCAATTGATACCACATGCCCTAGATACTCCATCCTCGGAAGAAACAACTAACCTTCTTTGGATTAACTGAGTCTTATGTACATCATGATCTCTTACTCTAATCTGATTGTCACCACTTTTTAAATCTATTTTACTAAATACAACGGATCCACCTAGAGCATCTAGAAGATAATCAATCTTGGGCATAGGATATCGGTGTCAGATAGTAATCTTATTGAGTGCTCGATAGTCGATGCACATCCTATAAGATCCATCTTTCTTCTTCACTAGAAGAACTAGTGCTGCAAAGGGTGAATAGTTGGGTCTAATTAGCCCTTTCTATAAATACTAATCCAGGACCTTTCGAACTTCATTATCCTCCTGGAAACTCATTCAAAATGGTGGCCAAGCAGCCAGGCTTGCTCCCGAGACCAATTTGTTTCTATGCGCTATGTCCTTGCAAGGAGGCAAACTAGAATGTAATTCTTTCAGAAACAACTCTTGGAATTCTGCTCTCAGTTTTGCTGAAAAAGCTTAATCATTCCAACTAGAGTCTCCATGACTTCATGAATCCATCATACTACATGAGGTATGCACAAAGTAAAGAAAATAAATAATCTTACAATCAATTTTAAGCAACTTGGTAGCATTTACCAATCGCATCTCTTGGAGAGCTGGTTCTCCACAAATCAGTAGTCGCCTACCCTCATGCTCAAACTTGATCACTTTACTTGGTCATTATTTATGATCTACTATAAATAGAAACATCAAACTTGATTCTCAATTTGTCTCCCATTTGAAACTAACTTTCTTGCTTGTAGACCTTGCATTTTTGTATAATCACTCCCTACTAGAGACAACCTTGCCTTTTCTAATATATGCAAACCATGCCTTGCTATATAACCTTGTCTCACTCCCTGTTAGGGACTTAGATTATAGCCTTTCCTTGTTTACTCTTTGCAAACCTTGCCTTTCTGTATATCTTGGCCACTCTTGAATATTTGACCCACAGATTTGCCTTGCTTGCTCACTACAAACCTTGCCTTTCTTTGTATCTTGGCCATTCTAGAGTTCTTTGCCTACAAATTTGCCTTGCTTGCTTAATGAAGGTGAGTCCACCTAGGATCTCTATTCTTCACTCTTATTTAGATAGATAGATGGAACTACTCCACCTGCTCATATTAAACTGTTATAGAATCAAGATAAGGCTCCTTAGAACTAGAAACTTTAAAGTCTATATCTCAACTCCTAAAGCGAGGACGTTCTTAGATGACTTGTGTTTGACTATTTCTAACTATGGCATTCTAATCAAATTTGATTTGCTCTTTTTATTCCATAAATCTGAAGTCCATACTTCTTGTGAAATAAACTTCTTTGTTCTATACACATAGAGATGTGCACCAGAACTCATAGCTCTGTAATTATAGGATCTACGTATGAACTAGATACTTATTTTATAAGCATCCTAAACTTGTAGGTGTCCATAGAGTTCTCTTCTAAGGTTCCAATTTAACTTGAGACCTCTTATCTCTAAATTTCTAACTCATGAGACCTTGGTAAAACTAGCCCTTGTCTCACTTTGTTCTTTCTACAAAAGGGCCATCCTTTTCACTTGAAAAATTCTCATCTCTTTCTAAATGGATTACTTTACACATTTCAAATCTTGACTTTATTCCTTTTGATCAAAATGCCACTTGCATTCTTCTAGATCATGGAATCTTTGAGGATGAACTATCCTCTATTCTAGATTCTAACTAGAAATCCTAGAATTCTTAGCTGTGAAACTATTAAGTTCGTCATTCTAATGACCTTGGCAACACTTCCTCTTGTCTTGAGATCGCTCTTGGACTTATGGTTGAATCAAATTTTTTCGAAATAGTGATATCTACTAGATAACCATAAACTTATATGAGTCTTTGATCGAAATGCTACTAATCATTCATCTTGATCATTATATAGTTTGGATATTCTATGTATAGTCAAAAAAAGTAAGCGGCAACGGAAAAGAAACAAATTACAAGCCTTTGCTCAATGGAACATGAAGAAATAAGAAACGTTTAGTATGTTCTATATGCTTGAATGCATATGCATACTAATTTCTAAAAATTTCGACAGCATAACGATATTTTAAAAATGGGAAAACTTATACCAAATATTCATCAAACAATTTCCGCAATAACAGTGCCGTTCGGCACAATCTAACTACAAATAGATAAAAAAGGGATTACACACCCTGACAAATTTATGTTTTTCTCCTTGCTAACCTGCAAGAACATACTTACCTGTCCTTGCAAAGAAGAATACATGCACCTTACAATACGAGTCCATGTCCAAACTACGCGTATACTCTAGGTACTATGCAAAATTGCATGTCCTATATGCAATATGATGCAAAAAGAGATAAAAAATGCATATAAATTGGCAAGAGACTCATCTGGAGGTTCCCAAAGTAACTTCTAGGTGTGTGTGCAAGTGTTGAAGATGGTCCACGCTTCGTCGGAATAGCGTGCCAATACTCTTCCAAGAGTTGATGGTTCAAAACAATGCTCAAAAGAGGGTTGTTGAATATGAATAGGCAAACTAGAGGCTCTAAAGATGATGGGAAATAAAGCCCGAAAGTTTGCTTCCAGTCACCCTTTGGAAAGAACTCTAAGAGGGCTATCCACAACAAGAAAAACCTCCAATTTTGGAGGTGATATGCCCAAGTTATGGTTGAAAGAGTGGAAGGAGGTGATGCAAGATTGGCTAATTGGAGAAGCTGATGGCTTTGGCCTTCAAGAAACGAAGCTCGGAATCACTATGAGAAGCACCAAAATTTAGCATGTGCCCTCTGTATCTATGCTTGAAGAGCACGCAAGGCCGATCAAATATCCCATATGCAATATAATACTAAAATATCATGCCTTCATATAGTGCATGGAAAGACGAAAATAGTCAAGCTAAAAGGGAAGAAGAGAGTTCTTCTCTTCTCTCTAAGACCAAACAGGCAGCATGCAGTTACAGTAGGGCAGAAGTACTGTAGAACTAGGCATATCTAAGGCCATTGGGCCACACTGTCAGCTCCATTGATGCGTGTAAGGAGGGCCTCTGCCTTCTTCTTGAGATCATAACGATAGTGGAGGGGGTTCCCATGGGGCCTCTCTGCTCTTCTTTTGTTCCAAGTTCTCTGCAGAATGATGACAATCGAGAAGATGTCCAAAAAGACAACCTATCTCATGACAAAAAATGCAATGATAGAAAGTGGAAATCCATGAGAAAAATGAGGATCCATGATTTGATACCAATTGTGAGATAAAAGATTGAATGATGTGTGTGTGACTCTCCTCCCATCCATATATACCCTCTTGTACTCTAAAAATAGCAATGATTTGGAATAGTCTAGTGTGAACATGTGGCCATCATGCAACACGTATTCCCATTACTACTTTAGTACCTTAGGCTATCCCCCGAGCTTGGGACCTTGGCTAGTTGGCTCTTGTCCCTCACACACATGGATTGATCCCTGTGGACCAAAGTCATGATCCCTGTGGATCAATGTCTGACAATACACAGGGGAGACTGATTGTACCTGTGATTGGAGGGTGGATTCGGATGTAGAGGTGAGGTCCATAGTGTTGGTGGGTATGAATGTTGATGGATGGGGGGGAGAGTCAATGATAATGGCTTCCTGTTGGGGTGTCGTATCGATGAATATTCTGGCTTCTTGTTGTTTGGAGGACTGTGCTTTGATAGGTACGTGTATGTATTCATTTGGCCTGGACATCAATCGAACATGGTGAGATCAAACTATTGTAGAGGCTTCTATTTTAGGAAATGTAGTGCTTCCACCATGCTTATTGCTTGAAATAGTTCATTGAATGCATTTACAAAAGGAGTTTCAAATCTGCCACTCGTGAATTCTTGTTGTTGGATCTCTTTACTTTGTTGTTATATGACCCAATGGATTTCCCATACAACTTGCATATTTTGGTAGAGTTTTTGAATGGTGATCATGTAGGCTACTACATCTAAGGTGTCCTCTTCTCATGTGCTTGTGTTTTCTTGAGTTTAGGTTTGCTACTCGTGCTATCTTTGTTCATCATCCTCTTGCGATTCTTGACTTAATTGCCGACTCTCCTCATTGTCATTGTCTTCCTCAGTAGTTTTTTTGTCTTCCTCATCTGAACTGGATACAGTTTGAGTGCCCTCATGTTTTAGTGGGGAGCAAGAATTCAGAGCATACCAGTGCCACTTGTGCACTTAATCAGATGTACTGCACCACGTGCAAGAATTCAGAGCATACCAATGCCACTTGTGCACTTAATCAGATGTACTGCACCACGTGCAAGAATTCAGAGCATACCAGTGCCACTTGTGCACTTAATCAGATGTATTGCGCTATTTGCAATACAACCGGACATTCCACCGGAAAGTGTGCTTATACTGCCAAAGTGCAGGGAACAGCAACAGTAAATGCAATTATACAAGAACTAGGGCAGCCTGCCGCTCACTATGTACCTCCTCAAATGAGAAACAACTAGTGGCAAGGATACAGAAATTATCGAGGACAGAGGAATACAAATTACAATACAAACCATTGGCAGACCAGAACATCACAGGAAGGTAATGCTTTGCCACCTCCTCGTTGTCATTTTTGTGGTGAGTTTGGTCACATCAAAAGATTCTGTAAAGATGCAGCTGAATATGATCAGAGGAAGAAAGAGCGTCAGCACCCAATGACAAATAGGGTTCATATCACACCAATAGAAACACAAGCCGCAGTAGTTCAGACCCGATCTGGTAAGCCACTGCAACCAGCAGCAGAAGTATTTGAACCAGGCATACGTGAACAAGAAAGAATGTATGACAAAGCTAGCCAATGGACTACAACAGAGCCTACAGTGTTTCCAGATCCAATTCCGATGACACAAGGTCCACTACTAAATGAAAGTTCACGGGAACAACATTCTACCCCGGTAATAGATGCATCATCTTCAGAATCAGTAAAAAATACAAGTCAAGTAGATCAGGCATGGGAAATTTTATCTAAGGCGTCCATTACTCTTCCTCTTGGATAGTTACTTGCATTAGTACCAGGAGTTCGACAACAATTCTAGCAGCAGTTCAGTTCTGGGTCTTCTTGCATTCCAACAACAGCGATAGTACAACCGGAAACTGACTCTACGGTGGATCATTCAGTCCCCTTGATTACGGTATGGTACAAAAATCACAAAATTACTCAAGTAATAATTGATGGTGGATCTAGTGTAAACATAGCTACTGCAGCACTTTGTAAAAAGTTAGGTTGGACCGAAATTGAGCCTGTCCAGTTTTTTGTTAGAATGGCCGACTAATCCAGAGTCCACCGAGTAGGACTTGTACGGAATGTCCCAATCACTTTGGAGGGTACAATCTTTAAGATGACTTTCGTAGAACTACCGGAGTCTAGTCTTGATTATAATCTTCTTTTCGGTCGTCCTTGGTTGAAACAAGCTAAGGTTATACAGGATTCGTCCGCACAGGAACTCACTTTCAAAGACAATAATTGAAAATATGTTGTAAAATTAGATGCTATTCAGTCCTATGAACTACATGCTAGACCATATGTAGCAGAACCGGTCCATATGCTAGATGGGTTATCCGATGATGAAGAAGAAGAATTTTTAAAGAATAACATTGATTTGATTTCCTTGGGAATTGTCGACCTACAATCTGTTGTAGATAATTGGAATCCAGCAGTTTGTACGGTGGTGCCTGTGACCGAAGAAGTAGAGACAGAAGATACTGCTGCTAAGGATGAAGCTACTATACAGCAAATTTTGCAATCAATCGATGATTCAGGAAACCCTCGTCAACTCTATGTTCCTGAAGATCAGTTGATAACTTATAATTTAGGAGATGAAGTAAATCCGCGACCTGTCAAGATAAAGGAAGGGTTGTCTGAAGTGTTTCAAGCAGATTTGATCTAGCTTCTTCGTGAGTTCTCTGATGTTTTTGCATGGGATTACCATGACATGAAGGGTCTAGACCCTCGCATATATCAGCATCGGGTCATACTTAAACCGGAGGCAAAACCAATTAAACAACCCAGCTATCGAATGAATCCTAACTATGCAGCATAGGTAAAGGCAGAGCTTGATAGGTTATTAAAAGTCGGATTCATCGTACAAGTAGAACATGCTGAGTGGATATCACCCATTGTTATCGTTCCTAAGAAAAATAAGCAACTACGAATATGTGTCGATTACCAGAAATTGAATGCAGCCACCGTACCTGATCCATTTCCACTTCCATTCCTTGATACAATGTTGGATAGAGTAGAAGGACATGAAATGTACTCCTTTTTGGATGGTTACAGTGGGTATAATCTGTGGAGGATTCTGAATCGGTATGGCGTGTAATGCCCTCAATGCCACTGGGCGTTCCTTCAATTCCTCCTCAATGGGAAGACTCTCAATGTCCATGATTTGGGGGCTGGTGCCTACCTGGGAGCTAGTTCCTGCCGTATCTGCCATGTTACTTCTTGCCTCCTGACTCTGTGAGAATATAGAAACAGGTGTTAACATTGTAAAGGACAAGATAGAACCGTTTTTGTCCCCATTACAACATTAACATGAGGTTCGAGAGAAGTGTCCGTGCGTGATGTATAAGAATGGGCATCAGATGTTCGAGCGAGTGAAACATTTTGTACCGGGTGTGGCCTCGGTGTAGCTATTTGAGCCCGCAAGCAAGCCTTAGGCACCCAGATTTGTCGTGATTGTGGGATGGCCTTCATCGACTTCTTGGGTACCCAAATAGACTTTACTTTCATAGAAGAATTTATGAAAGACTTCTTATTAGTGTCGTGTTGTTGAGTACTAATAAGAGGTTTTGGCTGTGGGGTTGGCGTGGTCACAATAGGGTGTTCGCCTTTCCGCACCCACACTTATTTCAACGGCTGAGACATTCTGCTTCGCATGTTTTTTTGGCCTCCAGTAGAGGTATTACTCTGCTCCTGTATTTGATCTGCCTTTGGTTGCTGCATCCCTCTGGCCTTTGGAAAAGAAGGGAGTGCCGTCTTATCCTTGACTTCGTTGTTGAAAACAATCCTCTTTCTGCATCATACAGTTTTGGATAAAAATAGCATTGTCAACTTCATGTGTGCCCCTGGAAGGACCAGGAGTTCGTGCCTTACCTAATTCCTTGAGTGCCTCATTCTCCAATTCAACTGTAATTCGACTATGATTTACCCATACTTGAAGAAGTCCACTCCTTAGGTTTAGGTTGATTGCATGATCATAGATCCAGTCCTGACCCAAGACAAGAGGCTCAGTGAGGTCCTCATCTTGACACACTAGTACTTTGACTGTCATTCCTTCGTCTTGAATGTAGAGGGGAAGTTCCACCTCGCCCATGCAAGGGGTTTCCACACCTCCCAATCCTATGAGATATGCTTCTATAGGATTGACAGTTAATTTCAACTTTGGACAGTACGAAAATTTAATAGCACTAGTGGCTGCACTTGAGTCAATCAAGGCTCTTACAGTCCTTGCACCCTTTCCTTGTCCTATCTCTAAGCTTATAAAAGGTTGCCGATCAATTATCCTATGAGAGCTGACACCTGAAACTTCACACATAGCCACATGATATCCTTGGTCTGCATATGCATCTGTCCTCGGTTTCTCTCTACCCTGTCTTCTCAACTTCATTCTCTGGATGCGTTCTAATGCTTCTGCTTGAGCTTCTTCTCGAATTCGTTTTTCTTCTTCCTTGCGTTACTTAGCAGTGTTGAGTCGACTTAGCATCTCTTCTGTCAGAGGTTCATGATATAACTTGACTCTGCACCCGCTTATGTAGCTCGAGAGAATATTGCCTTCTAATGTGGCTAGTTGCACTGCTCCACTTGTTGAGATTCTATTAATGATCATTGTTGGAGAAACACTCACTAATTGGACATATGTTTCAAGGTCAAATCTTAGAAGAAAACCCCATGCCTATGTGAAGGGACAAATTCACAAATGTATCATATTTGTAAAGTTAGTTCACTTTAGTTCTAGAAGTTTTTTAAAATCACGAGAATACGAAAATCTATATAAGTTAGTTTGTATCAACTGACGCGGCGAGAGAGAGAGAGAGCAAGAGAGAAGAAGTAGAAGAAGGAGTTCATTTTATACGACTGAGTATGGTCGGGCTTCTCTGAGTGAGAAAGCATCTGTAAAACTTCTGAGTTTTCATAGCTATGAGAAAGAACTGAGTAAAGTTCTGTGTATGAGTCTCTCTCCATCATCTCCATGCTTGCCTACTGTGTGATGAATTCAAAAGTTCAAGTTTTCTGAGCAATTCGATGTCTGGCATCGAATCTTGACTGATAAGTCATTTTTCATTCTCTGTGTGTTAACTGTTGTTGAATCTTCTAAAAATATGAAGTTTGTGGAGCAACTCGATGCCTGGCATTGAGTTCCAGCATAAAATGGATGCCCGGCATCGACTTCTAGCATATAAGTCATCTTCTTCATGTGTGTGTAAAATATAGTGTTTCTGGTGCAGAAAAATAGCCAAAAAAAGCCCAAAGTCGATGCCTGGCATCGACTTGGACTGAAATTCGATGCTAGGCATCGAATTTTTTATTTTTGGACATCAGGAATACTAAAACAGGCAAAAATTTCGAGTTTTGGAAGGTCATACAGGGTCATCTTGTGAAGGCCATAACTTGAGTTCTAGAGATTCGTTTGATGCATATGATAGCTTGTTGGAAAGCTCTACTCTTCTAGTTTCATCCTATAAAGTTTCATGGAGAAATAATACTTGAGCTAGGAGAAATCAACAAAATACTGGAGGTATGTCATTTTGGTGACTAGGAATTTTTGTAGAAGCAAAGTTCTCACTTTAGGCTATCATTTCTCAAAGTTTGGAGTGGCAATGAGTTAATGGTGACCATAGAGGTGTTCTAGTGTCACATTAATTCATTTCTTGTGGTGTTTCATACATCAACAATCATGGGTCCGTAGCCTCTCTTCTCTAGTTTCCTCGCATGTTGTTTCAAAGTGTAGACTAGTACTAGGTCGCCTGCCTTCAAACCTTTATCCTTAACATGGGCATCAAAGTATGCCTTCTGACGTTTCTTAGCTGCATATATCCCTGTAGCCACCCTCAGTCTTGTTTCTCCTAATCATTCAAGGTCAAAAAGTCTAGAGGAGAGTTCATGACCCGTCCATTCATGCTCTTGTGCTACTTTCAATGTAGGTATTAAGAAGTCCAACGGTAGCACTGCATTTTGGCCAAATACCATCTGAAAGGGAGTGTCTTGGAGTACCATTTTGTAGGCGACTTGGTATGCCCAAACAACATGGTGTAGCTGTTTGTCCCAATCAGAGCGTTTATTGTTCACTAATTTCGTGAGTACATTGCATAAGATCTTATTGGTGCTCTCAGCCTGGCCATTAGCTTGAGGGTGATAGGGGGAAGACTTCTTATGTACTACCAAGAATTCTTGGAGCAGATTTTCAATAACTTCATTCAAGAAGTGAGTGCCTCTGTCACTGACTAGCTCTATGGGTAACCCGTATCTGGTGAACACATTCTCAAATAAAAACTTAGCTGTTGTTTGAGCATCGTTCTTCATGGTGGCTTTTACCTCTACCCATTTGGTTAGATAGTCCGTGGCAACGATGATATACTCAGCATGGGAACCCTTAGCTGGGGGATTAATAGGACCTACAAAGTCTATTCCCCACTTAGAGAATGCACGTCCACCTATCATAGGTTTCAGTGGCATCTCATCTTTGCGTATAGGACACTGAGTTCTCTGGCAAACATCACACCGTTTCACATAGGTATGTGCATCCATGTGAAGGGTAGGCCACCAGAAGCCCGCAAATAGTATTTCCTTGATCACCTGATCTGGTCCAAAATGTCCTCCTGCTACACCTTGGTGAGCTGCTTCCAAGATCTTGAGGTATTCGCTCTCATGGACACATAGTCTCAGGTAACCATCTTTACCACGCTTGTATAGATTATCACCAATGAGTGAGTAATCCAGGGATTCTTGTTCTAAACTCTTTTTCCTAGCCAGAGTCATGTCTGGAGGAAATGTTTTTGTCCTCAGGAAGGATACTAGTGGTTCACTCCAATCAGGCACTATGGACACTTGATAAAGAGTGGCATGTTCCACAGGTGGTTTAGTGCAGCAGACTGGGCATTCCTTGCACAACTTTTGGACATCAGCTTCCATAGTAGGCTAGTGCACTCCGAGTCTCCTTAGTGTCTGTAGGGTTCGTTGCTTTGAGTAGTGTTGCTCTAATGCACCTACATGTGCTAATTGCAACCATTTAGCGTACTCATCCTCTTCCACACAACAAGCCAAGATCCCTTGATCTGTGTGCTTGTACATACTACCTGCCATGATGTGATACTTTTGGGCTTTTACAACCTCTCTATCCTGTGTGTTTATTACTGGGTGGTTAGGCATGTACCTCAATACTGGCACTAATGGCTTAGCCCACTGCGGCACCACTTCCAAATTAAACAAGTAAGCATCAGGAAGGTCATCTGACACTCCTTGTGGGGCTTCTCCAGATGTGAGCCTAGAGAGATGGTCTGCTCTCAAGTGAGTCTTCCTTTCCTTACCACAACCTCGAAATCATATTCCATTAGCAAGAGAAACCGTCTTACTAATCTTCTTGTATTGCATGGCTTGTTCACGAGATATAGCAGTGCCTGATGGTCAGTAAAAAATTTAAACTTATTTGCAAACAAGTAATGTCTAAACTTTTTAACTGCATATACCATGCCTAGTCCTTCTCTCTCCGTAGTGGTATAATTTCGTTCAGATGCATTCAATTGTCTACTAGCATAGGCAATTGGAAGATCCATATTACCTTCACCGGTAGGCTGCGCGAGTACACACCCAATAGCATAATTGGATGCATCAACATGAACATGGAAAGGCTTATTCCAATCTGGTGTGGTCAAGATTGGTGCTGAACATAATCGCCGTTTAAGCTCATTGAAGGAATTCTCACATTCATCCGTCCACCCAAAGTTAGTCAAAAGTCCATACAGAGGCTTTGCTATGATGGCATACATGTGTATAAACCGTCAGTAATAACCACAATGCCCCATGAAAGCTTGTAATTCCTTGACATTCTTTGGCCTAGGTAGCTCCGCTATGGCTCTCACTTTCTCTTCATCAGTGGATATACCATTCTTTGACACTATAATGTCCTAGAATCTTGCCTTGCCTGACCATAAAAACGCACTTTTCTGGGTTCAGGCAGACTTGATATTCTCTACATTTGTCAAAGATTTGTGTGAGTTTAGGAATATGGGTTTGTCTAATGTTGGAATGAGCACAAAGATCATCAACATAGACTTCCAAGTTCTTCCTCAGGAACTCTTTAAATACATGGCACATCAGCCTCTGGAAGGTAGCGGGTGCATTGGTAAGCCCAATTGGCATTACTCTAAAGGAAAATATGCCCCATTCAATGGCAAAAGCCGTCTTATGCTGATCTTCTGGAGCTATGGCTACTTGATTGTAGCCCGAAAATCCATCAAGGAAGCTGTACACTTCCTTTCCTGCTACTCTTTCTAAGAGATGCTCAGTGATAGGAAGCGGATAGTTATCTCGAATTGTGGCTGCATTGACCTTCTTTAAGTTAATGCATACACGCAGCTTTCCATTTTTCTTGGGCACCACTACGATGGGGGTTACCCACTCAGTGTGCTCAATTTCATAGATGAATCCAACTTCAACCAGTTTATCTATCTCTTCTTTGATCTTAGCAGCATAATTATCATTATATGTGTATGGCTTTTGCTTAGAAGGTTTGGCATCTGAGGTCATGGGGATAGTGTGTGAGGATATGTCAGGGTCCACGCCTTTCAAATCCTTGTAACTCAAAGCGAATACATCTCTCTATTCTCTTAGCAAGGCTATCAATTCGTGCTCTTCGTCTTCCGTCAGGTCATGGCCTATGTACGTGCATCTCTCTTCTCCTTCTTCCACAGCTACCACTATTTTCTTGGTGGTTTCTTTGTTATCATGGGCCTCCCCTGATTGTGCCTCTCATTTAGGCATTCTGATCATGACTCTCCTGTCATCTATCTCATACTTCTTAAAATTTTCCGGGACCTCAAACAAAGATTCTTCCTCTTCTAGTGTGACTTCTCTCTTCTTTCTTTTCTTTCCTTCTTCCTTCGGGGTCACATGTGTGGCTAGCCTTACATCATTTGTAAGCTCTCCATGCCTCTGGGGTTGAAATTCTACTTCATAGAAGTATTCTTCATCTGATGCAAAAGGTGGGTCCATAATGATTGACTCTAGATCGGAGTCACTTGCATCCTCAAATGCATCAGGGCTAGGTTCACACTCTTCTAACACTGCCTCTCCCGTGATTGGCTCTATGGAGAAGACTGAAATGTCATAGCCATCTTCATCACAGTGAGGTGTCCATTGTTCTTCATTGATGGCTACATCCATTGTTGCTAGGATTTCTGCCCAGCCGTGGGGTTCAAATTCTTCGTCAGGAAAGACTACACGTGCATAGGCTGGGTCTTGAATTGATCTATGTGTTTCTTTTGCACCTATCTCTCTGGCTTCTTCTTTCTTCTCTTCTTCTACTGCTACTTTGCACATCCATAAGTGGGTGTCTTCATGCATCCATGAGGATCCTGATCCTATGGAATGCACCGATTCTATATCATCCTTGGCTCTATGGAGGGGATTCCATTGGATAGGAGGGACATCTCTATGAGAGTAATCTTTGAGATTCACTTTGGTCGTAACACCTAAGTGTTGCAGGTACAAGGAATTGGTTCCCCAATCCTATACCACTTGCAACTGTCGCATAAAGGGTCATCCCAAGATCATTTCATAGGCATGATTTTTGCTAAAATCACATATAGCAAATGTATGCTCGAACTCAACACCACATGTGGTGAGAGTTATTCCTTCTAACAGCCCTAAGGTCTCTCTATGTGACCATCGGCCATTTGCAATTTCATCCTCGTGGGCCTGAGTGCTGGCTTGCCCCAACGCTTCCATAGGGAAGTGGTAGCAATTGCAACTCCTGCGCCTGAGTCTAGAATGGCCTTGGTGGTGTATCCTTGATGGGTGATAGGAAGATATGTGTTTCCCTCTTCGCCCTCACTCATGTCTCCTATCTTGTCCAAGGGTATTTCTGGCACTGTTCTCTGGGACCCTACCTGGGAACGAGGTTTTGCTATCTCTGGTACTTGTTTGGCTACATGTTTCCATAGCTCTGGCCTTACTTTGAGTAGCTCTTCTAACGTGAGGTTGCATTGTATTTTAGTGTTTTTCACTACCTCTGTGTTCCTAGGTATGACTGAGTCCTCATTTCGTACCATGACCGTGGGTGCTCTCATACAAGTAGACTTAGCTTCCCATGGGCCTGTGAAGTGGGGTAATTCTTGTAGAGAGTTAGACTCAAAGTCTAATCTTTCCTGAGATTGGATGCTCTCCTGCTCCTCATAAATGGATGGGATGTCTTGTGGGAATTGGTCGTGTGCATCATCCACAAGTTCAATGGGAGGAGGGACTTCACTCTCTTTAGCCCATTTGTCTTCTTGAATTTCTTGTAGGAATTCTGGTGTGAACCGATTCATAGAAGATGATGTGTCTGGCTCCGTAGAGTTAGGCACATAGGCTCCCTGGGCAGGAAGACCTACTCTTTCACTTGCCTTGTCCTTGTGTTGAGAGGCGGGTTCCTTTTCTGATTGTGCAATTAGCCTCTCTATTCTTTCTAACAGTCCTTCAAAGTGCAACTACGTCTTAGCTGAACTAGAGATGTTAAAGAGGTGACTGGCTTCAAACATGGTTTGAGCCAACTCCACCATTTTAGCACAGATTTTGGTTCGTTCAAGCTCTAATTCTGCTCTAGGGTAGCACTTTTCATGATCAGTTACATTTGGCCCTGCTTGGATTCTGGCCTGATATGCTTTGAGCATCATGTTTAGGTGCTCGGGAGTGGGATCTGCTAGAACTGATCGTACTCTAGGGGGTGATGGGATTAGGTGAGGCGGGTTGGAAGGTGGCAGGTCGGATGGAGTTGGGAATGGTGGAGGTGGGGTAGTGTGAGAGGGAGTTTGAGATGTGAGTTCGGTTATCCTGGCTCTCGTTTATCTTAGGCTTTCCTCAAGTTCACTCATTTTCTTTGCCCATTGTCTTTTCATTCTTTCACGACTATCTCTCCAAGCTCTAGTCCTCTTCTTTGTCATGCTCTCTGTTTCACTAACATCTGGGCTCTTTTCCTGGCCTACGCTTTGGTTCTGTTGCAAGGCTTGGGCTCTAGTGATCACTTGCACTGGTGTAGTGGACGTCACACTTCCTGTGGAGTCTACAACTAACCCTACGACATTGATAGGAGTGATTTTCGGCATATTATTAGGATTCTTTGGGCAGTCTCGTAAAAGATGCTCCTTCCCACACTCCTGGCAGTAGCCCTGGATCGTCACTGACTGGGGTTGTGTAGGTGGAGGTAAGGGACAATCACGAATGAGATGATCTCCCTGACATCTGTAGCATGGTCCTCTAGGGAATGGGGGTCTTACTTGCCTAGGTTGAGGTCTAGCGTTGGGGTTTGCATACATGAAATTAGCATACTCTGGCTCCCAAATAGGTTCACAGGGTTCCTCACTGTAGTAGGACTCACCATGTTCAAGAGACTGCATGTAGTAAGCCCGGGGACTATCAACATGCATAGAATCAAAGCTATGGTCACTGGGATAACTTTCTGAAATTAATGGTGTTACTGGGACTATAGCTCTATTCAGGTTTTCTTTTGCAGCAGCATACTTTACCGAAATCACATTAGTAGGAGCAGGTGGTTGTTGTGCTAGCACTGGCTGGGGTCTCAGTTGGGCCTGATATTGCGGTTGGTAATTTTGATGGGGCCTAGTATACTGTTGTGGTGGGTATTGACTCTGGTATCTGCCTTGTTGAGGGTATGGTTGAGGGTAGGTTTGCCTAACAGCTTGCTTATTGTATGGGCAGTCTTGTGCGGTGTGATTTGTGTATCTTCGTTCTATGGTGCAGTACTGGCTACTAGGATTTACTTGGGGTTGAGCCATAATGGGACATACATTCGCCATATGGTCACCTCCACAAGTATAGCATCTTTTCACAGGGGCAAATCTTGGGATCTGTTTGCTAGTGACACCTAATTTCTGAGCTACTTTCTGTGCTAATTCCTCAATAGATGTGGATTGTGTGGAAGAGAGGCTAGAAGAGCTATCAGTATCTTTATAGATTTTTGAAAGCTCTAATTCCTCCCCTAGGTTATCCTCGATGTCAATGCACATGTGTACACACTCTTCTATGGTCCTAGGGTCCTTCAAGTACACATATGATCTCAATTTGGTACTTAGCAATCCATCCAAGAATAAAGCCACTTGCTTACCTGGTGTGGGTAACTCAGGGATAGGGCATCTCTCTAGGTATTGCCTAAATCTTCTTTCGGCAAGTCTCATGCTTTCTTGAGGGGTTTGCTTGAAGCTGTGAATCAGCGAGGAAGTGTTATGTCTTATGCCACTTTTAGAGAATTCGATAATGAATGCCTCTAGAAGTTGGTCTATGCTCCTGAACTGCATCTCGTTTAGTGGCTGAAACCATGTCAGGGCAGTGTTCCTAAGGGTTAGACCAAAGGCATTGTGCTGTGTGAACAGATCTTCAACTTGTTCAGCTCTCAAGACTTGCCTAAACTCAGCCACATGATCGTATGGATCTCCAGTGCCATCGAAGTAGTTCTTCATGGACTTAACTAGCTGAGTCGGTCTCAAAGTCCTTGTGTGCTCTCTAGGTCTTGGTAGAGGGAACTCATCCGTATTTCTTTGATTCCTTGGAGCTCTAAGTACCTCAGGTTCCACTCTATTTGTTTCCATTCTCGTTCTTTCTCTGCCCCCTGGGTTGGCAAAGCTTACTTCTGGCCTATCTCTACTTCTGTCTCTTTGAGCTCCATGAGCTTGGGATACTCCAGCTCCCGGGTGACCATAGGACACATTCGATCTAGGTTGGGGAAAAATGAATTCACCCTTCCAAGTATAAGCATGCCTGTCATGTTCTGTAACCACAAAGATCCTCTCTGAAGCGTGATCTAAGTAGGTTACTCTACCTGGGCTATCAAGATCTTTGAACTCATAGATCATGATTGACCCTACATCATTTGGCCTATTTGATTTATACCTCCAAAAGGCTTCATCTGTCTCTTGGTTTAGGAGCAGATCTATGCTCTTATTATCCTGGGGAATCCACTCGGGATTGAGGATTCTAGTAAGAACAGACTTCCCTCGAGGGGTCCTAGGCTCTCCTCCTAAGCTCCCTTGCTCTAGGTAACCTATGTCCGTCTCAGGGATCACATTCCTGAATTCATCCATCCTGTTTGGGTAACTAGTGACCACATATATGGTTCCTTCTTTGTCCAAGTATGCTCCGTTTTCAAACTTGACAGCTGGGTGTTCTAGTCCAATGGATTGGTCCGGGTTTTTAATCTGGACCACGGATCTTCCTAGGCCGTCCTCATAGATGCTAGCACCTAATCCGTTGGTCCTAAGGTATCCCAGGTGCGTCTTGTAGGGGCCTTCCACCCTATACAAATATGGCACCCCTGAACTCCCCGCAGGTCTCTCCATACCTTGAGACATCTCTGATTCACTAGTCTCAGAGCTAGGGTAATGCGAGTGGTGGCTCAACTGCTGGGCCCAAGACCTAGCAGTATGATTAACACTAGCCTCTGAAGACCTGAGACTTTGTCTATCTCTTACTAGATGTCGTCCTGATCTAAGGTTCATATGCCTATTTAAGTAGCCCAATCTTTGCCCGAAGTACAACCTCGTTGCCGATCAATTGGTGTCAGTCACTTGATTCTTTTTTAGTGTGTTATCGTGTTTATGATCTTGTCTGATATCGCGTCGTCAGGAATATTTGAGTTAATTATCCGCACTTGAGTTGATCGTCCCACGTTAAGTTCTTTTCCTTTAAAATTCTCGGTCACACACAGGTTCTCTCTTGAACTTGATTTCTTAGTTAGTCTTTGACTTGTCACGTGCCTATCGTTGGCCTGACTTACTCCTAGCACTAATCGAACTTAGCCTAAGCTAGGAATTGACAAAGGGAGTTAAGAATATTCCGACCTCTCTTGCTGATCCCTTGCTTTATGATGCTCAAGAACCCAGTTCTCAAGCTTGCAAAGAAACCCTTGCTTTGGATGCTCTCAATTGCTCTCAATGGACCTGTGAAAGTACCAAAATTTAGCTCAAGACTTAAATTCAAATGACAGACAGATCACGTTTTTTTAATATAAAGGAAGTTCGGCATTAGCCTACTCTCCCGGACTTGAATTAAATAACGAAAAGTACAAGAGAAGGGGACTAGTGCCCACGGGACCCCCCAAATCCCACAAAGCAGGGGAAGCTTTTACAGAGCTTAGATGACATTACAAAGAAGGTTAATTACCCTCTCATCACCCTCATGTGGGGCCCACTTGGGTTTAAGCTTGTTATCGATCAAAAGGAGTACTTGATGATTCCTAAAGGGGGGGGATTTTTTACAGTTGACAATCCTTTTGCCAAGGAGGAACAGCGATTTCTCAATTGACCACTCCTTGGGGGAGTCACTGAAGTTGAAAGCACATCTTTCTCGCCAGATTTTCCATAGGACCTCCCCTCTGATGGCGTTCCAGAGAGTCACGGAGCAGCCGATCGCTTCTCCCAGCAGGGCTTGCTGCCAACTGAGACATTTTTGAAGTCTAATTCTCTTTCCAACCACCTGCCAGAGTCTGTTGGAGTTGGGGCAGGTAAAGAAGATGTGTGAAACATCTTCGATAGACCGGTAGCAGCGTTTGCACCAGGGAGGGATCCCACAAATTTTGCTAGCCTTAAGGTTGGTCCAGATTCCATGATGAAGAATTTGCCATAAGAGGACAGACTTTTTGATTTCTATGAGGGGGTGCCAGATAGCCATGAACTTCATGTCCCACCGAAGCCGCGTCCATGACAGGCACCACTTTTTGTTGAGGTTAACCTGATAGTCGATCGTTTCTTTGATGTTCAGGATTTTTGATAGGCTATTCCCATCACCAAGCGAGCTCGACATGTCGTGTCCCATGAGAAGGCAAACTTTGTGTCGGTCCCAGGTGAGACATCTCTTTGCAAAGTGTTCCATTCTTCATGCGAAATGTTGATGCTAGGGTCAATATCCTCAAAGTTGATCCAGCGGTTGGTGTCTTGTTTCCAGAGATGTTTCCATTTTTTGAAGCCTTTGTTCCATAGCTTCTTGGCATTTTGAATGTTCCAAGATTCCACACTCCGGATGCCATGGATCGGAAACCAGATAGAGTCGTTTTGTCTGATACCGGCAGCCCACTTCCAGTCTTCACTTATTCTTGTGAAGCTTTTGACTTTATTCCAACTCTTCCAAAGGGAGCACACCAGATTAGAGCCTTTCGGGAAGACGGGGATCGGGGAAAACAGCAAGGTCAAGATGTCAAGATTCTTCCAATTTGGGAAACCCATGAGCGCCAACTCATTCTTGTTTCTGAAGATCAACTTGGCCCACGAGGCCTCCCCGTTGCACCAAGCCTTAATCATCCATTTGGCTGACAGTTTGTTAGCCATGCACCCAATGTCCAAGATACCAAGGCCCCCACTATCTCTATGGCTGGTGCAGATGGACCATTTGATTTTAGGCACCCCCCTCCTATTGTGGTCGCCCGTCCAAAGGAAGTTTCTACAAATACTATCCAATTTGGACAGATCTTGCTCTTTCGGTCTCCAACAAGAAAGGAAATAAATGGTAGATGATAAGAGGAACGTGTTGATAACCATAGCACGACTAGCAAGATTGATTTGCATACCTCTCCAATAGTTAAGCTTGTTTTCGAGTTTGGCAAGCACCCAGTTCCACCGCTGCTCCATAGAGACGCCAAAACCCAAGGGAATCCCAAGAAGCCGAAAAATTTGGCCCTGCGGAATGATTTGACAGCCATGATCAATGAGAAGGTCGGGCTGTGACCCACCAATAGCTCTAAAGGCGGTCTTGGAGTGGTTGATTATGGATCCAGAGGCTTCACAAAAAGTAGCAAGACACTTCCAGAACGACTCCAAGCTGGTACTATCATTGTGAACAAAAGCGTTCATATCATCGGCAAAAAGTCTCATGGTGATCTGACTGTGGTCATGCGGCAAACGAAGGCCTTTAATGTTACCAGCTTCCACCTGATGCTCCACCAGCCTGCTAAGCCCTTCCGTGGCAATGGCAAAGAGAAGGGGAGCCAATGGGCACCCTTTTCTGATAGATCTTCTAAGTTTGATCACCTTTGAGAGTTTTCCATTAATGTTAATTTGGGTCGATGCATTTCCGAGAAGGGTCGCGATCATCTTGGTGAATTTTTGGCTACATCCAAGATCTTGTAGCGACTGTAGAATATAGTCCCATTCTAGCCTGTCGTAGGCTTTATCAAAGTCGATCTTGAGGAATACTACTTCTTGTTTAGACTCATTTGCAAATTCAAGACCTTCCCAGATATCTATAATGGTTTCCAAAATTGACCTGCCTTTGATGAAACCTTTTTGGTCCTCGCTTAACCACGCTCTCAAGTGGCAAGAGATTCTATTGGCAATGACTTTCGCGATGATCTTATATCCTGTTTGGAGCATTGTAATGGGGCGCCAGTTCTCTATTCTGTTCTTTTCCCCTTTTTTGTGTACTAACTTGATAATGCCATTGTTGAGACAAGAAGGAAGCGCGCCAAACTTGAGTGCCTCTTGCCAAACCAAACGAAGAGGGGTGGCAACCACCAACTTGAAGGATTTAAAGAACTCATTAGTGAGCCCGTCGGGTCCCGGGCTTTTACCTGAAGGGAGGGCATCAATGACCTCAATGATTTCGGCTTCAGAGATAGAGGCATGAAGCAGAGAGTGAAGGTTGAGAGGTATCCTGTGGGGGGAAACCCTAGATATGGCTGCCATACAGTCCCTTCTATGGTGGGAGAGGGGGTTTGAGGTCCCCAGGAGTCTCGTGAAGTGCCCTTCGATGATCCCAAAATTACCTTCTTCCGTATTGCATACATTGCCATTTGCGTCTAGCAATAAGGGGATCGATTCTCTGTTGTGTTTCCTTTTGAGGATACGGCACATCTCTTTGGTGGGTTTGTCGGCTTTGCCAGCCCACCACTCCTTGAAGAAAATTTGCAAATTTTTCCTTTGTATCTCTTCCTCGTATCTCAGCAGCGCTCTGATTTTTCGAAGTCCTTTCTGGGCTTGAGATTTTCCTTTGTTCACTTCCTCCTCGAGCCGCCAAAGTCTATGATATAGAGCTTCTCTACGAGCTCGCCGCACAGTCTCCCCACCAAGATCCGTAAGGCTCCTTGGTTCCAGACAGATCACGTTCATGCATGTAATTTGGGTATCAATTATGTCCCCTGTCTCTATTGCAAACAATTCTAGAGATCCCTTGGTTTTGTTCCCCTTAGGTATGGTATTTGATACACAGGATTTTTCTCAAGACACACTTGTAGGGACCTCACAAATCACTAAGTGCTAGACCAATGTGCCCAAAAACTATCCCCAAAACTTGGAATAGAACCCTAATTTTTTGGCCGAAAGCCTGTCAATCGCGATTGACAGAGGTGTCCCTCCGGGCCTGTCGGTCGCGATCGACACGTCAATCGCGATCGATAGTGTCAATCGCGATCGACAGAGTCGATCGTGGGTCCTGTCAATCGCGATCGACAGAGTCGATCGTGGGTCCTGTCAATCGTGATCGATGGTGTCAATCGCGATCGACACGTTTTCCGAGATTTTCGCCGTAAATTCAATCGATCGGGGTTGTGCCCGTCGCGATGGACACGTGGCAACGCGAGAAATTCAGTCAGTCGTTGAAATTCAGTCGGTCGCGATCGACGGTGTCAATCGCGACTGACAGGGGTGTCGATCGTGGCTGTCGATCGCGATCGACAGATCTGTCGGTTGTGGGTGTCAGTCACGATCGACTGTGTCAATCGCGATTGACAAAGGAACTCGGAAATTTTTAACTGTTTTTAGTGATTTAGAATGTGCTCATCATGTAGATTATGGTGGTGCACTTTGTTTTACCAAATGGGCGTTTTTTTTGTCGATCGCGATCGACAGACTTCGGCGACACAGAGATAGTTTCATGATGTTTCGTACCTACGCGGAGTGCTGGAGATGATGATGCAGCAAGTACCTGCAAGAAAGCTCAAGAAACATGCAAAAACAACGCACACAATATCGCTCTCTCGCTCTCTCTCACTAGTGGAATGAAGGAAATGAGGTGGAGAAGGTGATATGATCAAAAACTGAAAATTTTTGCGATGATGGAGATGGAGATCGGATATGGTGAGGATGATGATGGTGATGATGGTGGTGAGCTAGGAAAGAAAAAAATAAGAAGAGTAAAGAAATTACCTACAACGCCAACGTCTCAAATCTACATCTTACCATCACACGCTCGTCCTCAAAGCTCGATCCCCGGCAATGGTGCCAAAATTTTGTGTAGCTCAGTGATGAGTAGCACCTCCTTTAATGTCAATCCGGGAAGACGTGAGGATGGTGTGATGACCTCGAGCAAGTGAAGGCACAGGTGCGTGAGTGCGAAGCACACTAGCATGCACACACATACACACACACGCGCATACAAGGTAAGACAAAGAGAGAGAAGCAATGGAGTTCTTTAGATTACTGTCAAGAAGCTCATACAAGTTCAAATCAATTACTAGCTAACCCAAAAATGAGCTCTCTAGCTCTATTTATAGTTTTTGACTAGGTTTTGGTTGTGTCCAGACCTAGTGTCCGGCCTAGTTAAAAATTAGGTTCTAGGGCCTATTTGAAGACTCAAACGAAGTCTAAAAATTATGAAAATTGGTAGGTAGCTACTTCGAATGCTCCTCAAGCTCAAGGACTCCTTGGCTTGCACAAAATGGAGCTACAAAAATATGAAATGGTATCTACAATGGCTCTTAGTGATGAAAATCACTATTGTTGTAGGGATTTCTTCTAACGATTTGTCATACACATCTTCGAGCTCCCTACTTGCTCCTTCTCCTTGTGTGTCCACCTCTTTGATATGCATTAGTGTTCGGAAAAAATATTGGCCTACTTGCCAGACCGTCATTGACTACTCTGTCTGCTTGTGCCTTCTCTTCTCTCTGACTCCCTTCGTACGCTTCCTTGCCTTGTGAGTCCTTCAGTTCCAACAAGTGGCTTGCTCATTTGGCAATACCCCTCAATAAATTAATAACCAGTACTCCTCGACAGTTTGATTGGACTCAGGAATGTCAAACTGCATTTGATCGTCTAAAAAGTTTATTAACGTAGATTCCGATTCTACAACCTCCTGATTGGGATCGCCCATTTCATGTTTTTGTAGACGCATCAGATATAGCCATTGGAAGTGTCTTAATGCAACAAACCGATAAATGGTTTAGGCCTGTTTATTATGCAAGTAGAAGGCTTGCTCCTGCAGAAAAGAATTATTCTGTAACTGAAAGAGAATGCCTTGGTTTGGTATATTCTGTAAAGAAATTTCGGCATTATTTGCTAAGCCGTAAATTCATCTTTCATGTAGACCATGCGGCGTTAGTGTATCTGGTTCCACAACAGCATTTAGGTGGTCGATTAGCGCGTTGGGTTCTACTATTACAAGAGTTTGATTACGAAGTAATTCATTGACCCGGAACTGCACATGCATTAGCAGATTTCCTTTCTCGATTAGATTTCGGTGAAGCTCCGGTCGGTGTTGATGACACCACACCTACAATTTATGTTACTGACCCAACTAATGATGAATCTGCAGAACCTCCTGTGACACCTACTTACTATGATCAGTTATTAACTTTTCTTACTGATGGATATCTTCCTGCTCAGACTTCTCCTGCAATGCGTAGGAAAATTGCAGTTTACAGTCACAGATTCCGGTTGATCGCTGGAGAATTGTATTATATGGATCACACTGGAGTTTTACTTCGTTGTATTCCTCCACATGAAGTAAACTCAGTAATCGGGTGTGGATGGCGAAAGCATAACTTGCCTTTGAACAACTATGGAAGATGTTGGCCACTGCACTAGTCTTGAAAGCTCCCGACTGAAAACAAACTTTTCATGTGTTTGTGGATGCTTCAGATAAAGCCATTGGGGGTGTCCTTATGCAGAAGGAAGACCGCAGCTTGTATAGACCTATCTATTATAATAGTAGATGACTTTCAACCACAGAGCAAAATTATTCGACTATGGAATGTGAATGTCTAGGTCTTATATACTCCCAAGTTTTGCCTTGCTGTATTTGGTGAAGCAGCAAAACTTGGTTGGACAACTTGCTAGGTGGGCCCTCTTGTTGCAAAAATTTGAGTATGACATTGTTCACCATCCCGATGCAAGTCACGCCATTGTAGATTTCCTATCTCGAATCAATCATGGAGAACCTCCGGAGGGTGTGGACGATACTCTTCTAGATGCGGAGGTTTTTATGGTGGCCAAAATTGAGAATGCTCCTTAGACTATACCCACCTGGTATGAAGTGATGATGAGTTTCTTGGAAAATGGACTCCATCTCATTTGCGAAGTGCAGCCCAAAAGAAACTGGGTACGGTCTCCTTTTGGAATTAGTGTCAGACAGGGGAACTCATTTTTTGAATCAATTAATTTCAAAATTAACCTCGCAATATCATATTAAACACAAATCTAGTTCTGCCTATTACCCATCAACCAACGGATTGGTAGAAAGTACCAACAAGGTCCCGCTCCACATGCTACAGAAGACGCCACTAGACTCCATGGATTAGTGGGAAATTATTCTTCCCACTATGCTTTTGGCCTACAGAACTCCTATACGGTTTCCATTGGCAGCACGCCTAGCAATTGCTTTACGGACACGAGGTGATTCTTCCATTTGAAGTTGTAGTGCCAAGTCTCCGAATTGCAGTCTAGAAGTGATTGGTTCCAGATGACTCATTTGCTTATAGGATGGATCAGTTGAGATAGTTAGATGATCATCAGTACCATAGTTTTATTTTATTGTAGGAGGTGCAAAATCGTGGCATGACCGAAATCTATGAATAAGGATTTTTCGGCCTGGTGATCTGGTGCTGTATTTTCATTCTAAGATGAAGAAGAAAATGGGCAAGTTAAAATTAAGGTGGAGCGGTCCGTTCTTGATTCGAGATTTGCGGACCTAGTTCCTTCCGATTGGCCATGCTGGCAGGCGACCTATTACCGACAGTCGTTAATAGTTCTAAACTGCCACCCTATCAAAATTCCAGAGGGTAAATTCCAATTTAAAAAAAAAACTATTTACATAAATAAGAAAAAAATTTGGTAAATTGAAAATGCACAATCGGGCAAAAGTATGTCAGCAGTAATCACTAGAGTAACTACTATGCATGCAAATCGTACATGCAATCAACAACGATGGCAGTATCGGAAAGTATGAGAATGCTCGGTTGGTGGATCAGTTCAACCATCTTGTTCCATGACTCACGCAAAGAAACTTTAGCAAATTAAGGTAATTATGAGATATTCACAGAAGCTTTAAAGGAACTTACACACTCAAGACAGTGGTTGAATTTCGTTTTCTTCAGTTCTTGGGTCATCACTTTGCTGCCATCAAATCATGCTCACGATGCACTAGATGACTTCCGTAGATTGACCTTCTTTTGATGAATCATGATAGAATCTTCAACATGATGTACTCAATTGACAGAGCTTGTACTCAATTGACAGAGCTTGAATCTCATTAGAGAAGACACCACTAGCAGGATTGGATATCTTTTCTTCAAGTCGTATGTCCTTGTCGTTGATAGATTGTTGCTCCCATCGCCTCCAAACATTGCCAAAAATAAACGTCAGTTGGCCTCCCTTCGTCAATTCTTGTTCAAACTCTATATTTAGAGTTTTCAACTCATCACGATACTTTATAACTTTATCACTTTAAACTCTAAAGTTAGAGTTTTCAATACCGTACGAGTCTCATTCTCCTTTGCAAAATGTGTTTGATTCACTCTATTGTTAGAGTTTACATTACCTCGCATGAAGATTTTGAACTATTGACCTTCGGCATAAGAACATTTTTCTTGCACCAAGGCTCCTTACTCTTTTCAATGAGTAAATTATCGGTTCAAATTATAGTAGCACATATGTTTCCCGAGCGATTTTCGACCATGTAAGTTTATTTCTGATTTGCTATATTCTTTTGTCATTGACCATCTCCAAGCTTCTTCAATGTTATCTTTCATCAATTTCTCCAACATTCATCTTCTTTATCATCTGACTCTGGTGAGAGAAATCTCTCCGACATCCACCCCCACCAAACCTGCACAGCATATTGATGGGCCAACCGTGAAATTAGCTTTTTGCTTTGAAGATAAATTGACATTTGATGGGAACATTGAATTTGAAATCATTAGTCAAGTGCATGGAAAAAGAAGTCCCTATGCAAGGTTATATAATGTAGCCCTATCAATTGCATACTTTGAAAATGCATGGTCAAGATATGGTGCAAAAGATAAGGTATTTGGCATTTGTAGACGAAGCATGTGCACTCACTTTCATACATATCAATGTGCATATACATCAATCCTAACAATCACTCTGTGTGCATAGGTAAAAAACTCAATACGTGCCTCGATGCAAGGTCATGTAGTGAGACCCTACCATGCATACTCTAAGTGCATTTTTAAAATAATCATGGTGCAAATGAGGTTAATGGTTTGTTGATGATGAGGTTTTTAAAGTTTTTAAATTTATTTTTTTTTTCATGCTATTTTTACAAGTACAAATAGATGTGCATCTATGGAATTTAAACCAATGTGAATTTACATCTTTTCATGCATATTCTAAGTGCAAAATACTCATCATGGTGCAAAAATTGAACATTTGAAATGGAAAACTATATATCAATCTCATGCTTATCATTCTCATCACTCAAATCACTCTCAATAACATCAACCATCATTATTATCAAAAATAATCTTGAAGAAGCATGTTCCTGTCTCATAAAAAAACATCAAAGTTAGTATCAAAAAGCATGATTTACAATTCATCCTCACTACAATTTTTCTCATCATATTTTATCTATGGATCTCTTCAAGGTTCATCTTTGGTACATGTTCATCATGGATCATCTTCAAACTTTTCTTTTCTGCAAAGATAAATATTTAGAAGTTTTTGATGAGTTTTTCATATTTTGTTCAATTTGTTTGATAATATCTTCAATCGTTTGTTTTTCCTTTTCTTCAAGTTTCTACTCATTATTTTTACTCTCATCCTCACCAGTTTCTTGTATGATATTCTCATATTCACTTTGACTTTTCTCTTGATTTTTTCATATCATGGCTCAATTGAGCTCTCAAATTTTTAACCTTTTCTTGATCAAATAATTTGTCATTTTCTAGAAACTTTGGGTTACATATTACATAGTATTCATCATGTTTCTTTTTCAATTGTATTGACTTCTCATATTCTTGCTCATCCTCTTCCAATCTTTCTTGTAATATTTGTTCAACTTTTTGTTTATCCAATTTTATTTGTTCACGTTTCTTTTCTTCAAAGCATTTAATTCGATTCTCAATTTGTATCATAGTTTCTTGTTCATAGGATTTCTTATCATGATATCTCTTTCACTCCATGGTTTTCTAAATCTTACAAATGATCTTGGCTTAGATTTTGTTTGATGAAAATATTCTTTAATTCCACCTCTTCCTAAGTTCAAGTGCAAAGGTAAATGGACATGGTAATCACAAATTTTTCTTTCCAGTGTAGTGACCAATCTAAGTTCACAAGCACCCTCATATGCAATACAATCCCAAAACATATGGCCAAATTAATCACATCAGAAACATCTTATAGGTCGATTGAATCTTGTATGTGTAGCTCTAGGTGTGTATCTTCTATGGTCAAATGAATATTTTTTATTAAGAATTTTAGTAGACATATTTTGGACTTGTACTGATGTTCATGCTCATACTTGCATGATTGAATTTCTTTTACTTGGTTGAACAAAATTTCAAACTTTTGTTTCAAACTTGATACTTCATGATGAAGCATCTCTTTTAACATTTTACATAATTTTTTATTATCTTCAAAAAATTCATCTAAATCTTGAGTTAGAGATAATAGTTTTTCAATTTCTGATTGGGTAAATATGTTCATCTTTTTAAATTGCTCATCATATTCTAAAAATTTCTTTTCAATCAATGCTTTCACACTAGAATCTATGTCTTGTATGGTGTGTTTTGGAAAACTCCTTTTGCCCATTGTTCACTTATATAATGAATGTAAAGTAAAATATGAATACCTGGAATTGGCTTGAAGAAGGGGTTTCAAGTGTGCAGAAATGTGAACATATAAATTTGTAGCAGCTCTAATCCATGAGAAGGGTGAAGCTAAAAGGATAAGATACTTGCAATTTTGCGTGGCAAAACTCACAAAATTTTGTTCAAGCTACTACTCCCAAGGACGTAGAGGCTACCGCTTCCAATCCGTAGAAATATGAATGTAACAAATTGAAATAATAGTATTTTATTTGCAGTTCTGTTTCTTCACATCGGGTTCAAATATGTCTTGAAGTATAGGAACGCTCGGTTGGTGGATCAATTCAACCGTTTTCTTCCATGGCTCACCCATAGTGACTTTAGTAAACTCAGGTAATTATCAGATATTCACAAAAGCCTTACAGAAACTTACACACTCAAGACAATCGATCAAATACTTTTGTAAATCAATTAGAATTATCAACTCATCATTGTTACTCCAATGGTTTTGTAAATATGATTCATGTTAAGAAATCAAACTTAAGTTATGTTTTGTATTACTATAGCAATCCCTCAAAATGGAATAAAACCTTTTGTAGGCTAAAGTAGTATGTGCAAATAAATTCTATTCATCTTTTGCAATATCTCTAATGAAGTCAAGAATTTGTGAGACATATCAAGGTACTGGTATAAACGAATTGCCTATGCAAAATTTGAAAAGACATAGTAACATGGATTAGGAATCATAAGCAAAACTTTGAAAAGACATAGTAACATGGATTAGGAATCATAAGCAAATGAAAGTCAAACACTATGGTTCTGTCGTATCGATTTCAATTTCTACTATTACTAAATGAAAACATTCATTAATGATTGATCTACTCATAAGCACATTTGATTTTCTTTTATTCTCAGGGAAGTGCACAGTGCACCCATATCCTCAAAGTTGATCATATTAATATTTACTAATGTGCGTGGTTGATTGAGTATCGAATAGCTACTAAAGTTAACATCAGAAATTCTGCGCAATACCTTAAGACTTCATAATAATTAAAAAAATTCTTACAAATCATTAAGTCTTAGTGACAATCATTAATTACTCCTTCAACATCTGATAACAGTGGTTGGAATTCATTTTCCTGAGTTCTTGGGTCATCAGTTTGCCGCCATCAAATCATGCTCATGATGCGCCAGATGATTTCCATAGATTGACCTTCTTTTGATGAATCGTGATAGAATCTCCAACGTGATGTAGTGAATTGTCAGAGCTTGAATCTCATCAAAGAAGACAAAAACAACAAGATTGGATATCTTTTCTTCATGTGGTATGTCCTTGTCATCGACAGATTTTGTTGCTACCATAGCCTCCAAACATTGCCAGAAATAAACATCAGTTGGCCTCCCTTTGTACACAATCGTTGTTAGAACAGATCAGATGCTCATTAGGGCAAAAAACTGTCGAAAAGAGGTTGTTTGCTAATGATAGATTAAGGAAATTGACAAATAGAGTCTTTCCACATGTACAAGAATATAACATTGTTGTCTCTTTTAACCGTATGAATAAATTCTTTTTTTAATACAATATTCTCTAAAAGCGCCACTAAAGTAATGAAGATTCTTGTATTCAGTGTACAATTGGTTTGATGCAAAAATATATATTTTTGCACACTACACAAAGCATATTATTAAATTTCCAAGAAGGAATTGATTTTTGAAGGTACATTTTCTCTATAAATACTGCCAAAATTTGTGAATGTCAATTTCTTGCTTTGAGCATTCTTCTTCTTCTTAGTTCAAATGGCTTCTTCTACTCGTCGTCCTTCCAATCGTGTAAGCTCATGTGAGGTTTACAATAGAAGAGAGGATTCTTTGTGGAAACCTCTTTCTGTGAAAGTAAATGAATGGGTAACTTTTCAACAGCTTCAAGTTTTCTATGCAAAATGAAATTTGACATCCAAAAGGCAATGTCAGCAGGCCGAATTTCGAGAAGGATAAAGATTCAATGGTTTTTGCCTATTCATGTCTTTGTAGCATGCTTTAAAAACATGTTATTACAGAAAACAAAAAATGTGGTTGAATGGAGAGTCTCTATTTCAGAGATTGATGATGTTTTAGGTAGGGAATGGGATAGCAAAGAAGTTCAAAAGCTAGGTGACATTATTTTATGTAAAGTTAGTCCAAATTCTCGTTTAATCTCATATCAGATATAATGACAATCTCTGGTTTTAGGATATGACTATAGAAGGTGGAAAAAAAAAAAGCTTAGACTTTGGATAGCCTTGGACCCAGAAGAGAGCTATCTAGAATTTGAGTTAGAAGTATTGATTCATCCAGATTTTCAATCAAGGAAAATAATTGTCACTGCAAATTGGAAACTTAGAAATGTAAGGGAGCTCCTAGAATACCTTGATGAGGTATCATCAGAGTTTAGATTCTCAATTGATGATGCAATAGTTAACATTAGATCAGAGAAAAAATTATCTTGCATAACTTGCCTTCCACCAAGGGTGATTAAGTTCCAACCCTTAAGATTGTAACAAGTTAATCCAAGACATTCTTACATAATGTATCTCCCTCTTATAGAAGCTTATATTGATACTTCCATTGATTTTTCTTTGTAGGATGGTGACAAAGAATGTGTGTTAAATTATGTATTTTAAATGTCTATATTCATATTGTCATTTTTTTGTTTAATTCCAAGATTTTGATGAGGTTCTTATTGTACAATGATAAGAATATAAACCAAGACATTCTTACATAATTTTTAGGACCCTTATTTCATACTTCCATTGATTTTTATTTGCAAGAGTGAATTGATGAGTTCAATTATGCCTCTTCATGGACTAAACTCATGTTGGCATTTTTTTATTTAATCCCAACATTCTGATGAGGTTTCAATTGTGCAATAATTATACAAGAACTTGGATAAGTAAATTCTAAATGAACAAAAGACCTAGAAATCAATATCTTGTTTCAATTAAATTATTTGAGTCTATCCAAGGTGCACATTAGTTTCAATTAAATTATTTGATTCTATCCATACTTGTCTGCCCTCAAGGTATGCAAGAGAAAATATCATGGTGCACATAACAAGTTATATTAAAGAGGGTGGAGAACCTGGTGCAAATTCCAATCCAAGGTATGATATTTCAAAATATGTAGAGCATGAACTTAAGTCATAAAACACTGGAGATGAGATTAGAGAAGATGATCGATTCAAGCGACTAGTGCAATTTGAACTTGTCGGATTGCCCTAATCGCTTGGATCGGTCGTGTTAGCAAACTATCGGAAGAGACTTCAAAACGTGACTTTTGCGTAAAGGTTTGACTAATGACTATAAAAACAACCTGCAACTCAACTCATCTCATGCAAGGTTGCTTAAAGGGGATGCTATGTTTAAATGGATAAGATTGGATAATACGACCGATGCAAGTGATAGGGGCAATCCAAAATTCTCTGATTCCCCGTATCGCTTGTATCGGTCGTGTCCTGTTTCTTCTTTACCTTCTTCTCTATCTTCTCCAAATTTATCTTTTCAACAAGAATGAAGTAAAAAACCCAGAATGCAGACATATTTGTGACACGACCAAATTTTGGTTGGACCATGCAATGAACTTTTGTTTAACTCTCAAGAGGTCCAATACAACTTTATATTACTCAAGGCATATAAATATGGTTAAGGCATATAAATATGGTTACAATGATCATCTTCTAGATGAAGATTGGCATAAGTACATACAATTTGTACATAAATAAATCTTCCAACCTATGTTGGTTTGAGAATAGATTTCAATCTTAAGCTAAAAAATGATTCATCCCATTCTATCCTTTTTGGAACCGTCTTTTCTCTAATGCTTGAGGCCCTTTTTGGAGCTTTCACCTTGACTCTTTTTCTTGGTCCCATGCTTCAATGGTGAGTGAAGAGGATGCCCTTTCTTTTTTTCTTCAGACTTCTTTTTATCTAGTGGAGGTGGTGGAGGTGAGTCTAGATCATAGGGGCAGATTGCATGTTTCATAATGCCATTTATTGCTCTCTCTTTGATCAAGATGATCCATGCATCTAGATAGTCTGATAAATTCAATTCAAGGCTGTAAAACCTTCTTTCCAAGAATCTTACAGCATTTGCAATCACTCTCCAGCCACATGACATTGCGTCTTTCTGCAATGGCACATGAATTTGTATGTATCCAAATTGGTTTTGTTCATTCAATTTAGCAATTCTAGGAAAATTCTGATCAATACGCATCTTGAGAAGCTTAGCAGCACTGCATTGTAAAATGAAAATCAGAATGGATGGCATGGCTCTTAAAGAGAGAACAACAAAATGTATAGCAACTTACACTTTGCAATTCCCATGTTGTGATTTAAGATAATTCAGGAAAAGAGCTTGATATGCATTGAAGTCAACAATAATAGGACTCCAATGGCCCCTGTCAATGAGTTGCATGTAAATATACTTTCTTTAATGAAACAAATGTACTTTTCAAAATGAAGATGAATACTTACTTTTCAATATATGGGTAGATAACACATTCTACCTCTTCTGTAAAATTCTTTAGAAAGGATTTGGCATCTCCATGTTTATACAAAAAACACTGTGTCACAGAGGATTTATGATAAATACTTTTCTTTGAACTACTTCCTCACATTGTTGAAGAAGAACCCTACAAATCAAGAAATCAAAATTCAATTAAGGAACTAGAAAATTAAGCAATATAAGAGCACTTTATGGCCTGTAGATAATACGTGAGTGAAATGTTGACTACACTATCTGATATTTCAACATGAAACTCCCTCAAAATATTGTTGTCTTCTGGTCTTATGTCAAGGAAACATTCATCTTGCCATGCCATTGCAACATTAACTATTATCTACCCATCTCCTTTCTTAAGAAGTTGCTGCATTTCTTGTTTCATGATCGTGAGTGACCTGAGGGTTGACCTCTTCAATGACAACTGTTGACTTGGGTGCTCGGGCTGGAGGTATATTGAGAATATCAAAGAATCTTTTATCATGATGATCAATAGGAACAAGAGATTTGTCAAATTTATATCTTATTCTTGATACAATCACATAATCCTTCACCATCAATGTTACCCTCTGAGAATGAGCAACACATAAATAAGCATCATTCATAAAGTCAATAGCAAAGTCCTCTACAGCTTCTTGTAGGCATAGCAGTGCTTGATTTTGCCACTTCACATTGATAAAGGATGTGGTCTTCATCAAAGAACAGAGATTGGTTGTGATCTGCTTGACAACTCTCATAAATAGAAGTCTAGGGATCAGTAGTCCCACAGACTTTTGAGCTCTTCTTATTTCCCTCAAGGACTTTACATGGTAGTTGACCCTTTTCTTTGAAGACTTCTCTCATGCATTGCCTTGGCTCTTCTAGGGAGCCGGTCCTTTCTCATTTTCCTCCTGGGCATTTTGTTGCTGACCCTTAGGGTACAACTTCCTTGTTGTCTTTTTTTGTCCTAGCCATAACCTGCATAAAGTGAGAGTCTTAAGGCATGGAAGTGGAAAGGCAAGGCAACTTATTCTCAAAATCTTTGATCAAGGACTCTATCCAATGTCAGAAACACGACCGATCCAAGCGATGAGAGTCATCCGGAAATGCCCAGATGTCCCTAATCGCTTGCGTCAGTCGTGCTTCTAGTCATCATGAAATATTAGTCAATTCCATTTCCCTTGGAATGCATTACAGTTAATACTTTACCAAATAAAACGTTACTTCAAAGCTATACTAGAGAAGCTGCAGCTTAGATGGAGGGAATGAATGAGATCCTTACTGTCTCTCGACCAGAGAAACTACTTGATTTCATGATTCAAGAGGGTTTAACTGTAGATTACTTTCCTGATGCAATGACAATATTCAACGCCAAGATTCATTTTGAAAAAGGCCTAGAGAAATCAAAAAGTTTTCTTAAGGATGAGTGGGAGAACTTCTTGGGGCTGATCAATGGAAAGGAGCTTTCTTTATCTGAGAAAACCTATGTCCATCCTCACATCTTTGGGAAGAATCCAATGGATAGGGCAAAAATCACAAGAAAATGCAAAAGGATATCCCCTTTGCCAAGGAAGCTAGATTTATGACCAGAGCATGAAAAGGATTGCTGCTTGCTCCCCTTCAACATTGCTTTCTTGATATGGCTTGATCACATCTTGGTTGAAAAGGAGGAAAGTGTTCATGTTGTAGAGGAGCCTTTCTTAGAGCTGACACTTGAGGGAAGCTCAAAAAGTATGAAAAATGTCATGGAGATTTTTGAGGAGATCAATCTCCAAGTAGAAGAAGAGCAGGTCAAAGATTTTGATGTGGCTACTTTTAAAGCAGAGACTTCAATAAGGGATCCAACTGAAGAATTTCAAGTGTCTAAGAAGTCCCTACTTCTCCCAAATCTACCATTTTACTTTATCTCTGAAAAGGAGTTTATCCCTCTATTTTACATTCAGGAACTTTTCAACCTTAGGGAGGACTACTGCCTTGCAGCTATAACTGAGGTTATAGAGTGAGAAATCGAACACGACCGATGTAAGCGATAAGGCCAATCAGATATTTCCCATTGGGCCTTATCGCTTGCATCGGTCGTTGTAGCTCAAGCGTAAGCACCACCTCCTTTACTTGTCAATCCGCGGAGACGTGAGGACCGGTATGAAGACCACGAGCAAGTGAAGGCACAAGTGCGTGAGTGAAAGCACACAATCATGCACACACATACATACACACGCGCACAAAGTAAGATCAAGGAGAGGAACAATGGAAAGCTTAGATTGCAAAAGAGTTCTCTTACAAAAGTTCTATTCTCTAACAAGCTAACCCCAAAAATGAGCTCTCTAGCTCTTTTTATAGTTTTTTGACTAGTTTTGGCCCTGTCCAGACCTAGTGTCCGGCCTAGTTAAAAATTAGGTTCCAGGGCTTATTTGAGGGCTCAAACGAAGTCTAAAAATTATGAAAATTGGTACGATGGTACTTCTAATACTCCTCAAGCTCGAGGACTCCTCGGCTTGAACAAAATGGAGTTACTAAAAATAGATAATGGTATTTACAATGATTTTTAGTGATGAAAATCACTATTTTTGTAGGGGGTTCTTCTGAAAATTTGGCATACACTTCTTGGAGCTCCCTACTTGCTCCCTTTCCTTGTATGTGCACCTTTTGATGTGCTTCCATGATTTGTCCTTGACTTTGAGCTTCAACACTCCCCCCCTTCTCGAGTCTGTCGTCCCTGACAAACCCTTGTTGGAAGGGCTGTTCTATGTAGTGCTTTGAGAGGTGGTGTCCATCCGTTTGTATGAGCTGGTTCCTTGGATTCCAGCAAGAATGTGTCGTTGTGAGCTTTCAAAACTGCAAGTTACTCAAAAGAGGTTGTCAAGAGTGATTTGGAGCAACTACCGGCTTCAATTTGCTTCCGAGATATGGATGTTGTTCCCATGACGTCCGCTAGCTCTTCCAAAGATGATGTTGAGAGCAGTCATGCCAACTACTCATAACCCATAATGAATGATGGGTAAGTGTGTTCGTGCCTGGGTTGAACAAAGAATGTGCCTTGTGCACGGCCTTGTAATGTAGCCCTACGCATGCTTACTTGGAAAATGCATTGGAAGAAGTATGGTGCAAAAATTGCGGGTCTTGAGCTAAGTGCTCAAGGGTATGCTGACGAAGAGGTTTCCTAAACTATCATGGTTATGGTGTTTCCAGAGTAAAGATACTTACCATGGGGAAGGTTGATGGATGTTTGTCTCTTCGTGTTGTACACTCGGCCTTTGGGATGGAACCTTGTTGATGAATGTCCATGTTGATTGTCCACTGATGAGATCTTTTGAGTGGTGGATCCCCTCTCCTCTTTTCAAAGCAACATTTGTCACTGACAATGTGCATTTATGAGCTTGGGCTCATGCACGTTCACTTCCCTATATTGACACTCAGAGGAATATTGGACACGTGCCGGTTTCTAAAAGATTACCATGCTGGTTGACATAGACCATTCACCAGTGCTACTGTTCCATACTGGTTCAGGAAATACTGAGAATTGAATTGCTTTATATTCCTTGGCAAGCAACATCGGGTAACTACACCAAGCTGAGTTTCACATATTCTCTTTAGCTCACCATATGCAGGAGTCTTCTCCTCCAGAACTACCTTGTGCAGATATCTCCTTGGATGCTCTAGTACATGAAGTAGTTAAGCATCACTCAAGTTGCGGACCTTCAAGCTCTTCATTCCTACCATGGTAAGAGAAAATCATAGTTGTAGATGCCATGTTCATGCCAAATGCTTGTCATCTACCAGATAAGGCAGCAATAATCTCACTGCTGGCCGAGACACACTTCTATCCAAATTGATAAATGCCTAGTAATCAACAGTTCCACCTTCAACTAAGCATGACCCATTCATGTTTCATAAGCCAAACCTGGGAACAAGCTCTCTCCCACTTTTCTTTCTCCCTTTTTTTTTTTTTTTTTTTGAACAGGATATCACAAAACAAGAACACAAAAGTTAGTATCAATAGAAATGTTTGACATATGTCACTGTGCTCTTGTGCATGGGATTCTCAAGTGTGTCTATGCATGGCCGTGTAATGTGGCCCTATATTAATGCATACTTTGGAAATGCATGACCTGAATGGTGTAAAAGACAGGGTTGTGCAAGGAGCACATGGTTGTTGCTCGTTCGAGGCTTTCGATGTTCTTTGCGGAGGTTGATGCCGACCTTGGTGGAGGTATCCATTGAGTCTCAAACTGATGTAATCCTGCTTAGAGGAGTCCATTTTAGAACAGTATTTGGCACTGTAGAGATCACTTCAGGCGTCTTCCTCTTTGGATGCGTTCTGAACGGTGGTATCCAGTGTGGTTGGCGCTTTGGTTCGATGGAGGCTGCTTGTACTTTTGGCTTCCAAACCCATATCCTTTTTGCACGTCTTCCTACTTTTCTTGAAGAGCTGATTTGATCTTCTTTCGATCTCTGTACGTGGTTCTTACCCTCTTCTCTTTTTGGCTTCTTGGGTGAGACCTTTCGCATGTGGGAGAACATAGGTTGTTGTGGATGTAAGAGCTTCTTAGGTACCCACATCTGTAATTGCCCTTGTTGAGCTGCAGCTAACTTCTTAGGCACCCAAACTTGTTGGATACCTTGTGATTGAGCTTGTCTGAGCTGCTTCCTTCGTCTTCTGGCCTGGTTGGTGTGCATGGATGGGATTTGTGGGGGCAAGGCTGGTGGTTGCTCTCCTTTGCGTACCCATATCTGCTTCATGCTCGGAACTGCTTTTTTATCGAATGGTGTCTTTCTATTTGATGTAGCAGTTGTCGTGAACGGTTGTGTTTGCTTGTGTGGTGGACTCACTACTGTGGCTACTTGATTCTTTGGAGAAGAAGAAAGATCCACCCGCCTTCGAACCTGGTCTTCCACGATTGACTCCTTCTGCATCATAGAGCTTTTGACACATACAACATCTTCTTTCATATGATTAGTCTTGGAAGAACTAAGAGAGTGTGTGGTGCCATGATTTAGGAGCATGCAGTTCTCTAATTCTAATGTAATGCATTGTTCATGTACCCAAACTTGAAGAATTTGACTTCTTAGGTTTAAGTTAACTGCATGGTCATAGATCCAATCTTGACCCAAGACAAGTGGTTCTGTAAGGTTCTCATCTTGACATACTAGCGCTTTGACTTTCATTGGAACATCTTGAAGGTAGATGGGAAGTTCCACCTCGCCCAAACAAGGGGTTTCCACACCTCCCAATCCTATGAGATAAGCTTCTATGGGATTGATTCAACCCCGAGTCTTGGCAGTAGGAAAGTCTAACTGCACTACTTGCTGCACCTGAGTCAATCAATGCTTTCACCGTCCTTGCACCCTTCCCTTGTCCTATCTCTATGGTCACAAAGGGTCTTCGGTCAATGACCTGAGAAGTCGCAATGCCTGACTTTTGACACATATCCATGTGATATTTTGGGGCTTTTGAGTTGACATCTAGGCCTAATCGCCTTAACTTATTTCGCCTAATACGCTCTCTGGCCTCTACCTGTGCTTCTTCTCTCACTCTTAACTCTTCTTCTTTTCGCTTCTTAGCAGTGTTGAGTCTCATTAGCATATCCTCAGTAAGAGGTTCTTGATATAGCTTGACTCTGCAGCCACTAATATAGTTTGGCAAGATATCTCCTTCTAGAGTGGCCAACTGAACTGCACCACTAGTGGAAATTCTATTAATGATCATGGGTCCATATCCTCTTTTTTCCAACTTACGGGCATGTTGTTTTAGTGTGTATACCAACACTAGATCTCCCTCTTTCAATCCCTTATCCTTGATGTGTGCATCAAAGTATGCCTTTTGCCTCTTCTTTGCAGCGTAGATGCCTGCTGCCGCTCGTAGCCTCGTTTCACCCAAGCGTTCGAGATCAAAGATCCTAGAGGACAATTCATGCCCATTCCACTCATACTCTTGTGCTACTTTTAAGGCAGGGATTAAGAAATCTAATGGTAGCACAGCGTTCTGTCCGAAGACCATCTGAAATGGGGTGGCGTTGAGTACCGTTTTGTAGGCAACTCGATAAGCCCAAACAGCATGATGAAGTTGTTTGTCCCAATCAGAGCGTTTATTATTTACCAATTTTGTCAATACGTTACAGAGGATCTTATTGGTACTCTCGGCTTGTCCGTTGGCTTGTGGATGATAGGGGGCGGATTTCTTATGTATCACCAAGAATTCTTGGAGAAGATTTTCAATGACTTCATTCAAGAAGTGTGTGCCTCTATCGCTCACCAACTCTATTGGTAGTCCATATCTCGTGAACACATTCTCGAATAAGAACTTAGCCGTAGTCTGAGCATCATTCTTTGTTGTGGCTTTGACTTCTACCCACTTTGTAAGGTAATCTGTGGCTACAATGATGTACTCTGCATGGGAGTTTCTAGCTGGGGGGTTAATAGGACCTATGAAGTCTATCCCCCACTTCGAAAATGCACGTCCTCCCATCATTGGCCTCAAGGGCATCTCGTCTTTTCTGACTGGATATTGTGCACGTTGGCATGTGTCACATTTCTTCACATAGATATGTGCATCCATATGAAGAGTGGGCCACCAAATTCCTGAGAATAGAATGGTCTTGATCACTCGGTCAGGACCAAAATGTCCACCTGCAACACCGCTGTGTGCAGTTTCTAAGACTTTCAAATAATCTGATTCGTGAACGCACAGTCTTAAGTAACCATCTTTGCCTCTTCGGTATAGGTTGTCTCCTACTAGGGCATAGCCTTGAGCCTCTTGCTCCATGCTTCTTCTTCTTGCTAGACTAGCCTCTTTGGGTAATCTTCCCGATCTCATAAACTCTACCAATGGAGCACTCCAATCTAGAATTAATGACACTTGATAAAGGGTCGCATGCTCCACTGGGGGTCTCTCTCTGCACCTTGGACAATTCTTAATCCACTCATGTATTTCTTTGTCCATGCTAGGCCAATACACTCCTAAACGCTTTAGATTCTACAATGTTCGTTGTTTAGAATAGTGATTTCCTAGCAATCCTTCATGAGCTTGCTGCAACCAACTATTATGTTCATCATCCTCGACACAACAAGCTAATACGCCCTCCGTATCTTGTTTGTACATGCTTCCTGCTAATATGTGATATTTTTGTGATTTTACAATTTCTTCTTGTGATGTTTTCACATTCTTATTTGCAGGGCCAAAGGTTAGGACTGGTACCAACTTATTTGCCCATTTAGGAACAACTTCTAAATTGAACAGATAAGCATCGGGTAATTCGTCAGACACTCCTTGCGGTGACTCTCCTGAAGTGATGCGAGAAAGGTGATCTGATCGAAGGTGGGTTCTCCCTTTCTTGACAACAACTTCAAAGTCATATTCCATTAGTAAGAGGAACCATCGTACTAAGCATCCAGTATTGCAAGGTTTATTGACCAAATATAACAAAGCTTGATGATCAGTGAAAAACTTGAACTTGTTGGCCAATAAATAGTGTCTAAACTTCTTCACAGCATATACCATGCCTAAGCCCTCTCGCTCAGTTGTGGTATAGTTCCGTTCAGCTGCAGTGAGCTGTCTACTAGCATATGCTATGGGCAAATCTAAGTTTCCTTCACTTGTGGGTTGTGCTAGCACACATCCTATGGCATGATCGGATGCATCCACATGGACATGGAATGGTTTATTCCAATCAGGAGTGGTGAGTATTGGTGCGTGCACAAACGTTTCTTCAGTTCATTGAAAGAATTCTCGCATTCATCGTTCCACTCAAAATTAGACAACAAGGCATAAAGAGGTTTAGCTATGATCGCGTACATGTGGATAAACCTGCGGTAATATCCACAATGGCCCATAAAGGCTTGTACCTCTTTAACATTCCTTGGCCTTGGTAGCTCTGCTATGGCTCGTACCTTATCTTCATCTGTTGAGATTCCATTCTTAGAAACAATATGGCCTAAGATTTTACCTTGACGCACCATAAACACACACTTTTCTGGGTTTAGACACACTCGATATTCTCTACACTTGTTGAAAATTTGTCTGAGCTCAGGGATGTGAACCCTTCTTTCTTGGGAATGAGCACATAAATCATCCACATACACTTCTAAGCTCTTTCGCAGGAACTCTTTGAAGACATGACACATGAGCCTTTGGAATGTTGCAAGTGCATTGGTGAGCCCAAATGGCATCACACGAAATGCAAAGATTCCCCACTCTGTAGCAAAAGCTGTTCTGTGTTGATCTTCTGGGGCAATGGCTACTTGATTGTAACCTGAAAATCCATCAAGGAAGCTATAAACTTCTTTGCCTGCAACACGCTCCAAAAGGTGTTCTGTGATTGGAAGTGGATAACTATCTCTAATCGTAGCGGCGTTAACTTTTTTAAGGTTAATACACACTCGCAACTTCCCGTTCTTCTTGGGTACCACAACAATGGGGGACACCCATTCGGTATGCTCAATCTCATAGATGAATCCGGCTTCAATCAACCTATCAATTTCTTCTTTTATTTTGCTGCATAGGTATCATTATATGTGTAGGGCTTCTGTTTGGTGGGCTTAGCATCAGCAGTCATGGGGATAGTATGAGAGCAAATTCTTGGATCTACCCCTTTCAAGTCTCTATAGTGCCATGCAAACACATCCCTATATTCCCTTAATAGAGCTATGAGCTCCATTTCTTCTCTTGCGCTTAGGTCATCTCCTATATATGTGCATCTCTCTTCGTTCTCTTCAATGGTCATTACAATCTTCTTGGTCTTTTCTTTATTATCATATGATTCTCCTATGATGGCCTCTCTCTTAGGCATTCGTACCAAAATTTTGCGGTCGTCAACTTCATATTTCTTGAAGTTTTCTGGTACTTCAAACAATGATTCCTCCTCTTCTTGTTTCACTGCTTTTCTTTTCTTTTTCTTTTGACTACTCTCACTTCCATCCTTTGAGTTTACTGTTTTAATACTTGTGAGAGGTTCTTCTTCTTTCTGGGTGAACACTCCTATATCTTCTAGATAGTGTTGCTCTGAGTTAAAGCAACTATCCATCACAATAGACTCCAGATCATCGTCATTCTCTTCTTCTTCTAAGACATCACTAGGATCACATTCTTCTAGCAAGGGTTGACACATGAAAACTGAGATATCATAACCCTCCTCATCACAATGAGGTGTCCACTGTTCCTCATTGACAGCAATGTCCATGGTGGCTAAGATTTCTGGCCAGCCATGAGGCTCAAACTCCTCATCTGGAAAGATCATCGGTGTGTAGGCTGGGTCTCTAACTGGTCTATCTCCTAGCAAAGTTCCTTCTTCTCTTGCCTTTAAACGTTTTTCCTCTTCCTTTGCGACCTTGCACATCCACAAATGAGTATCTTCATGCAGCCATGATGGATCAGGTGAACTTTCAGAATGTACAGAGATGGAATCTTCTTTCGCTTTGTGGATAGAATTCCACTGTAGGGGTGGTACATCTCTGAAGGTGTAATCCTTCAAATTGACCTTGGTGGTGACCCCTAAGTGCTGTAAGTACAAGGAGTTAGTTCCCCAATCCTGTACTATTTGCAATTGTCGTAGGAAGGGTCTTCCTAGGATCATCTCATAGACATTATTTTTCTCAAAGTCACATATAGCAAATGTGTGCTCAAACTCTACGCCACAAGTGGTTAGAGTGATCCCTTCTAGCAATCCTAGAGGTCTTTCAAAATGACCATCAGCCATTTGAAGCTTCATTCTAGTTGGTTTTAATGTGGGCTTGCCCCATTGCTTCCACAAGGAGGTGGTCGCAATAGCAACACCAGCACCTGAATCTATGATTGCTTTTGTTGTGTAACCTTGGTAGGTGATTGGAAGATAAGTATTACCTTCTTCACCCTCACACATGTCCCCTATTTTGTCTAGAGGTATCTCTGGTACCCTTTGCTTGGAGCCTGCTTTTGGCATGTTGGAATCAAGTTCTGGAACCTGATCCTTCACATGATTCCAAAGCTCAGGTTTTGCTTTGAGCAGCTCTTCTACAGTGAGATGACACTGAACCTTAGTGTTCTTCACGACATCCGTGTTCCTTGGAACCACTGAGTCTTCATTTCTTACTAGTATTGTGGGAGCTCTAATCTGGAGAGATTCAGATTCCCATGGGCCTGGAAATTGAGGCAGTTCTTCTAAGGTATTAGATTCAAAATCTAACCTTTCGTCTTCTTGTTGTTCTGCTTCATCTCCGTAAATAGATGGAATGTCTTGGGGAAATTGATCATGAAGATCATCAATCTCAGGAATAGGAGGGGAATTACCCTTCTCCTTGGCCCATTTCTCTTCTTGTATTTCCCGCAAGAATTCTTGAGAGTACTGTTGAATTGAAGGAGGTATTCCTGGATCCGTGAAATTAGGAACATAAGCTCCCATTGGTGGTGAGCTTCCTCTTTCAATAACTGGTTGAGCCTGAGGAGGTAAAGAAACTTGTGGTTTGTTTACCAACTGCTCTAATCGTTCTTGTAAGCCCTGGAAATGCAAATCCCCTTTGACAGAGTTTGTCTGATTGAACTTTTGACTAGTCTCAAGTATAGCTTGAGCTTGTTCTATCATTTTCATGCACATTTTCATCCGTTCAATCTCTAAGTCCGCTCTAGGGTAACTCTTGTCTAGGTTTGCCGCTGTAGGCCCTTCTTGAAGTCGAGCCTGGTAGGCCTTGAACATCATGTCCAAGCCTTCTGGGGTTGGATCTGAAAGAACAGACCCTGGTTGTGGTCTATTTACAATGGGTGGTGGGGTGGGATGAGGTGGAGTGGATGGAGTTTCGGCATGCGAGGGACTTTGAGATGCAATGTCTTCTATTTTTGTTTTCGCTTCTTTTAAGCTTTCTTCTAGTTCCGATAACTTTTTATTCCACTTGCGATTGGCCTTCTCTCTGGTATCCTTCCATGTTCTTGTTTTCCTCTTACTAGGCTCTCCTGATTCACTCGACTCTGATTGTTCTGTTGGTTTATCCTGTTTTAAGGCTTGTGCTCTAGTGACAGCTTGTATAGGAGCCACATTGCTACTACTTGAACTTGAATCTGCCACTAAGCCTACCACATTAATGGGTGTAATCTTGGGTGCACTGGAGGGGTTTCTTGGACAATCTCTGGGGAGATGGTCTTTGCCACAATCAGGACAAAAAGCCTGTATTGTGATAGCCTGTCCTTGACTCGGAGATGGTGGGTGGGGACAGTCACGAATGAAATGGTCACCATGACATCTGAAACAAGATCCCCTAGGGGCTTGTGGTCTCATTTGTCTCAACTAGGGCCTAGGGTTAGGATGTGTGTACATGACATTGGAGTATTCTGGCTCCCAATTTTGCTCCATAGGTGGTGCCTCATATTGATACGAGTAAATCTCACTATGTTCAGGTGACTCTGTGTAATAAGCATGTGGACTACCTTCATGGGAGTAGTCTGAACAATGAGCATGAGAGTCATTATCTGGTATCAATGGGGTTAGTGGCACCAATGCTCTATTTGGATTTTCTTCTCCCACAGCATATTTGACTGGAATCACGTTGGCTGGAGTTGGTGGTTGGTTTCCCAAGACAGGTTGTGGCCTATATGGTACCTGATATTGCTGTTGTGGTCTATAATATGGCTGTTGGTATTGGTTCTGATACCTACCTTGTGGGTAAGATTGCTGATAATTCTGTCTAATAGCCTGCCTATTGTAGGGACAATCTTGAGTCGTGTGGTTTGTGTATTTTCTCTCAATAGTGCAATATGGAGCATTCCTTTCTCTAATGTTTTGGTTTTGCATTGGGCATACATTAGCCATGTGGTCGCCCCCACAAGTATAACACCGATTCACTGGAGTGACTCTCTGTGTTTGTTTATTTTGGACTCCCAGCTTCTTGGCAACTTGCTCAGCTATCTCTTCTATTTCTGTGGAGATCTTTGAAATATGACTAGTAGAACTATCCGAATCTTTGTAGAGTTTGGACAATCCTAACTCCTCACCCAAGTTATCTTCTATGTCTATGCACGTCCGCACACACTCTTCTATGGATCTAGGATCTTTCAAGTACACATATGATCTTAACTTGGTGCTCAGTAAGCCATCTAAGAACAAAGCCACTTGTTTGGCCGGAGTGGGTAACTCTAGAGCAGGGCATCTTTCTAGATACTGTCTGAATCTTCTACCTGCTAGTCGCACTGTTTCTTGGGGAGTCTGCTTGAAGCTGTGGATCAAGGATGATGTGTTATGCCTGATACCACTCTTGGAAAATTCTACAATGAATTCGTCTAGCAGTTGACCTATATTGCGATAGTTGCGACTACTCAATGGTTGAAACCAAGCTAAGGCAGTGCCCTTAAGAGTCAGACCAAATGCCTCGTACTGGGTGAACAAATCCTCAACCTCTTCAGCTCTTAACACTTGTTTGAACTCAGCCACATGATCATAAGGATCTCCTGACCCGTCAAAATAATTCTTCATTGCCTTGATCACTTGAGTGGGTCTGAGGGTTCTTGGGTGCTCTCGGGTTCCAGGCAATGGAAATTCATGTTCATTTCTTTGTTGCCTATGTGCTTGATATCTCTCTCTTTCAGGTCTTTCATTTTCAAATCCTGACCTATTCCTGCCCACTGTGTGTGCAAAACTTACCTCCGGTCTCTCTCTAGTTCTTTCTCTCTGTGCTTCCTGAGCTTGGGATGACCCTACTCCTTGGAGGCCGTGGGAAACATTGGATCTTGGTGGAGGGAAAATCAATTCATTCTTCCAAGTATATGCATGTCTATCATGTTCTGTTACCAAGAAAATTTTCTCTGACGTGTTATCTAGGTAGACAACTTTGCCTGGTATCTCTGGATCCTTGAACTCGTAGATGATGACTATGCCCAATTGGCTAGGTTGTTCTGGCTTGAATCTCCAAAAGGCTTCCTCTGTTTCTCTATTCAAAAATAGTTCTATGCTTTTGTTGTCTTGAGGGATCCAGTCTGGAGTGATCACTCGGGTCAAAACTGACTTGCCTCTAGGAGTCTGGGGTCCTTGTCCTATATTTCCTTGTTCTAGGTCTCCTATCTCATTCTCATGAATGATATTTCCAAACTCATCGGTCCTATCTGGTTGGTTGGTAACCACATACATGGTTCCTTCCTTATCAATGTATGAACCCTCTTCGAACTTGACCACCGGGTGTTCAAGTCCAAAGGATTGATCTGGATTTTTGAGTTGGACCACTGATCGCCTCAGACCATCCTCATAGATGCGAGCACCTAATTGGTTGGTCCGAATATATTCCAACTGTGTCTTATAGGGACCTTTCGGTGTTTGTAGATGGGCAGTCCCTGAGCCACCTGCAGGTTTTCCCATGCTAAAAGACATTTCTGAATCACTTGTGTCTCAACTTAGTAAAAGATCACCACTTAGTTGTTGTGTCCAAGACTTGGATGTATGGTTGACACTAGCCTCAGAAGATCTAATGCTTTGTTTATCCTTGCCTAAGTGTCTACCAGATCTCAGGTTCATAAGCTTTAGTCAAGAGTCCAAATTTTCCCTTTGGTATGGTTCAAAATTCTTTAGAGCCCCCTTGGTTCCCTAGTCCCACCTGAGGGTCAACTTCAAATTATCCTATCTCAAAATCAACGCATTATTCTTGAAAAAAACAATTGAGATCGTGTAGGATTTGAAACGAGCTTTCCAACAAGCTATAGAGCTCAAAAAATGGACTTTGGATGAGAAAGTTATGTCAAATCAGGCTCTTGGGGGTCAAAACAGGCAAACAGGACCTTTGGAGAAAATCGCGATTTTGTAAACTTTCTGAAAATCGCGATGCTGTGAACTTTCTGAAAATCGCGATGCTGTGAAGTCAAAAAAATCGCGATGTTGAGCACAAAATCGTGTTTTTGAAAATCGCGATTTTGAGCAGAAAATCGTGATTTGAAAATCGCGATGTTGATCACAAAATCGTGTTTTTGAAAATCGCGATGTTGATCACAAAATCGTGTTTCTGAAAATCGCGATGTTGAGCACAAAATCGTGTTTTTGAAAATCGCGATTTTGAGCAGAAAATCGTGATTTGAAAATCGCGATGTTGATCACAAAATCGTGTTTCTGAAAATCGCGATGTTGATCACAAAATCGTGTTTTAGAGAATCGCGATTTTGACTCAGAGAATCGTGATTCACAAAATCGTGTTTTTGACTGAAAATCGTGTTTTCTCAGAATCGTATTTTTCACATGAAAATCGCGATGTTGACCACAAAATCGTGTTTTTGAAAATCGCGATTTTGAGCAAAAATTCGTGTTTTCACAGAATCGCCTTTTTCACAAAATCGTGTTTTTGGCATGAAAATCGCGATTTTGTCATAGAGAATCGTGTTTTCTCAAAATCGTATTTTTCGCTGAAAATCGTGATTTGTGAGAATCGCGATTTTGAGCAGAAAGTCGTGTTTTTCACAAAATCGTGTTTTTGCTGAAAATCGTGATTGGTGAGAATCGCGATTTTGAGCAGAGAATCGTGTTTTTTTGAAAATCGCGATTTTGAGCAGAGAATCGTGTTTTTTTGAGAAAAAACACAGAATCGCGATTCTTTTCAACCAACTTTTAGGCGGGAAAACTGAAAATCGTGATTTTTCAAAAAATTTTGAATTTTCACAGAATCGCGATTTTCATCACAGAATTGCGTTTTTTGGCGGGAAATTCAAATTTATGAGCGCCGGCTATGGCGAGCTCCGTATGAGCAGAAAATCATGAAAAAACACAGCGCTTGCTCTCCCTTGCACCTCCTAACTCCTTCCCACACAATAATGCATGAAAAATGGTATGAAAATGGTGAGAATGCACTAAAAAACAAGAAATTTCTATGAAGAAGAAGATGGAAGAAGGTGGAGATGATGATGATGATGAAGATGAAGAGGAAAAAACAGAAAATGAACTGAAATGACAGTTTTTTTACCTTCCAACGTCGCAAATCTACGATCTTACCATCACAACGCTCGTCCTCGAAGCACTCTCCCTGGCAACGGTGCCAAAATTTGGTGTAGCTCAAGCGTAAGCACCACCTCCTTTACTTGTCAATCCGCGGAGACGTGAGGACCGGTATGAAGACCACGAGCAAGTGAAGGCACAAGTGCGTGAGTGAAAGCACACAATCATGCACACACATACACACACACGCGCACAAAGTAAGATCAAGGAGAGGAACAATGGAAAGCTTAGATTGCAAAAGAGTTCTCTTACAAAAGTTCTATTCTCTAACAAGCTAACCCCAAAAATGAGCTCTCTAGCTCTTTTTATAGTTTTTTGACTAGTTTTGGCCCTGTCCAGACCTAGTGTCCGGCCTAGTTAAAAATTAGGTTCCAGGGCTTATTTGAGGGCTCAAACGAAGTCTAAAAATTATGAAAATTGGTACGATGGTACTTCTAATACTCCTCAAGCTCGAGGACTCCTCGGCTTGAGCAAAATGGAGTTACTAAAAATAGATAATGGTATTTACAATGGTTTTTAGTGATGAAAATCACTATTTTTGTAGGGGATTCTTCTGAAAATTTGGCATACACTTCTTGGAGCTCCCTACTTGCTCCCTTTCCTTGTATGTCCACCTTTTGATGTGCTTCCATGATTTGTCCTTGACTTTGAGCTTCAACAGTCGTGTCTTGGACTTGCATGGTGCAATGACAGGTTACATTTTATCATGTGAAAAACAACTTTTTCTGCTTACAGTTTATGTTTTATGATCTTAAACAAATTATCTAGTTTGACCCATGCCTCCATTCTCTTTTTTGCTATTTCTGGTTTGCTTTTTACATTAGTCATGATCTCACAAAACTTTTTCCAACAATTCCACATGGCATCTAGTTGCTTGTCATCATGGTTGCTGAAGAAACTCCTTGCTTTTGCACCTCCCATTGAGACATCCTGTAGCACATCACCTGTATTTTGTGAAATCTTTGGATCTTTTCTTAGATGAACATCACCACCATGAAATCCCATTTTCGAACGTAGACATTCACATTTTTTATGCACTCATCTGCAAAAGTTGTAGGCTTGATAGAATATGCATAATCCAAGTGAAGACGGACCAACTTATCAATGATCCTTAACTCTGCATGTAGTGTACATATGTGTACATTTGTCAATGCTATTGGAAGTATGGGATCCCAAATCATGGCAGAAGATGAGTAGTTATGAAGAATAACATTTTGTCTGGAAGGAGCCTCCTCTTCCTCACCTCTAGCAATCCATGCTCTTGTGCCTGGACTTTGCATGCAGTACAAGTAAGGGGTACTTAGAATTTGCCCCTCCACTTATACCAAACATGCATTTGAGCATCTTTAGGTCTCCACTCAACTTTAAAGTTCTCGTAGTCTTTGACATTCAACAATTCTCCTGCATGATGCCTTTGGATAACGTTTGGAATGTTTGTCTATGAGAATAACCATTTAAGTGTTTTATGGCTCTGAGATGGAACTTGAGCACAACCAACCCACCATAACTCCATTTCTGATTGTACCTTGAGAGATGGAGTATCCAATTTCCCAAGGCTATAGTCCAAAGCTTTGTTCATCAGTGCAATACTTATTCTCTCCATCTTTTGATGTTTTTTAAGCTCAGCTTCATCAAGTTTGATTACAAATTTCAACAGACCAGAACATTCATATTCTTTTATATTATAGAACTGAACCATGTATGTTTGAAGTTTTATAGTATCTATCCATACGTTGTTAAATGCATTGTAAGTGAAATGTAACTTATGTTTTCCTACTTCGTAAGGCATGTTACCGTGAATATGTTTATATTCACCAAATATTGATGTGATCTTTTTATTCAAGCAAAGCCCTAAATGATGGGGTCTAGGCAATCCAAAACTTTTAACTTTGTTAAATTTTAAAAATTCACACCAAACTTTTGAAATTGCTCTATAACCTTTCCTATCCACTCTGACACTATCACAAATTTTTTGAATTTGAGATGGTTCTAGTAACATATTCATTTCTATCATGAGTTTTTGGAAAACAAAGTGTTTCAAACATGTATTTTCATTTAGTTTCAATAGTCTTAACTCATCATTTTGACTCATAATTTCATTATAGAAATGTACGCGCTCAAAACTGCTCAACATATTGAAACCTAGTACCTTTGTCACATGATCTCTTACAATTTTCATTCTTTTCTTTTTCAGGATAGATTTTTTATTCAAATCTAAGAAAGGTTTTACTCGTGTTGACCGCATTCTCAAACCTATAGGAGTTTCTTTCATTTTTTTAAAAGACTCTAACTGAGACGATAAAGTGGATAATTTGTTTTCTAGCTCCCTCATATGTAAATCCCTCTGATGTAGTGTGTTTTGTAGATAGTTTATGTATTGTACATAATTCCTTGAAATCTCCTAGAGCCTTGAACAATAGCCTCATAAAACCATCCTCACCATCTCCTACAAATCTAATTAGATCATGAAGATTATGAAAAGGGGGATACCTTCCAGTTTGTGGATCAATTGGATAAATAGATCCATCTATCCATATGTCGATATGTTTCTTGCCTTCCTTTCGCAATCCATTCACTTCAGGAGGATGAAGAGCCCTTCGAAATACTTTTCTTGTCGTTGCATACTCATGACTAATTGCAATGTTTATATGGAACTTGTCACAATGATTTTGGTTGCTTGAAAGCTCATCGAGAGTATTTGGGTTAAGGTTCTCCATGGTCTGCTATGAAAAGTGATCGACAAGTGTCTAAAATGACGTGAAAGAGAGAAACAGGCCTGCTATGAAAAGTAGAGTAAAAAAGCGCAACACATCAACAGCACACATTATATAGGTCCATGAACAAGAGGAAAATTTGAATTTTGATCAACACCACATGAGCACAAACTTCGAGGTGTAAGGTATCACACAAACTTATCATGATTCTCACACGCTCTTCAAAATTTGCATAAGATGTTTTAAATGAATTTACACAGAATTTCTTAAAGGATTTGACAACTTTAATCCAGATTAAGCACAACTAATTGAAATCCTTACACGGCCCTTTTTTGGTAGTTTTTCACCCTAATAAGTTAAAATGTAGCCTCCGCATTTCTCATCAAATATTCCATAAATATTGATCTCCTCATCGTCATCAGATCAGATGCATGTTGGTAGAAAAAACCATGATGAATTTGCCTCCCCTTTGTATCGTCAATTCTTGTGTCTGACCATGTAAGTTTATTTCCAATTTGCTATATTCTTTTGTCATTGACCATCCAAGCTTCTTCAATGTTATCTTTCATGATTTTCTCCAATGTTCATCTTTTTTATCATCTCATGAGGGAGAAAGAAATCTCTCTGGCTATAACATTTCAAATCTGATAGCACAATTCGTATTTTGTGAGCTGAGATGAGTGAAAAATCACTAGAGTTAGGATATCATTTAGGGTAATAATGATGCGGACTAGGCACTCTCAACATAGAAACATAGGCCATAAAAGGCTGAGGACCATGCCTAATCCGGTTTATTTGGCTAAGTTGCAAGCAAAATGTGCACAAAGATCAGAGTGATAGTATTGTACAACAGTTAGGAGACGACATGTTAGAAGAGATATGGCGGTTACCTTCTCAGAGTGCCACCCCTTGAACATACTCGAGACACTATCACATGAGCAAAAGGATTGGTTCAAGTGTAGGGGACTCCAATAGTGTGCATTACTGGATTGGAGGAGTATTGGTCCTCATCCACAGACAAAGGTGATTGCTAAAGAGATAACATGATCGACAGATGGTAACGACATCAATACCCAGGAGCTAAGCCTACGGATAAGGCAGGACACTTTTCAGCTATCACCAAACTTAATCGTAGAATGACTACATGTCCTTAGTACATGAATCACAATGAGTACAAAGCCTATGGACATAGCCAAAATCTATGGATTATTAGGAGAACCATGCTTCAGAGAATATTGGTTTGTGCAGATTTTGGATGATAACCCAGTTAAAATGGGGTTATTGTTAGGCTAAAACACATGTTAATTGGGTGGAAATTATTTTCTAGAAATTAAAGAAGGAGGTGAGAAGACTTTTCAGCCAGTCTGGAAGAGCCGTTAACGTAGTATTGGACTCCAAAGTGGGATTCATATTTACTTTGTTATTATCGAAAGCCTAGTATTCTTACCTCGAGAATACAGAGTATACATGGTGAAGGTTTTCCTTCAAATTTTAAAGAACGGGGCTGCAAAGCAGAAGTGAGTAGAAGGGACTTCCTAGGACCAAATAGTGAATGACAAAGATGAAGAAGAGCACTCCCGAAGGCAGTAGGTAGAGGAAAATCAGTGGAAAGAAGTTGGGAGGAAGGCTATGGAGGAAGAAGCTAAGAGGAAGGCAAGAGAGGAAGAGGCAGCACAAAGAGAGGAAAAGGCAACATGAAGAGAGGAAGAGGCAGCAAGAAAGAGAATAGAAGAAGAAAGTGAACAACAACATTGAGCTGAAGAGGAAAAATGAAGGACATCTGCCGATGAAGAGCGACACCCGCAATAGCATGAACAAGGGGACCGATCAAGAGAGACATCTCATAAAATTTCAGTCTTAAACACAATTTCTTCCTATGAATTAAATGATAGGTGGAAAAAGAATGATGGTAAAGTAAAGCTAGCCTCAATTAGGTGCAGTGATTATATTTATCCCTAGATGTGTAATAATGAAACTACTCATCCAGAACTTCTTGGAGACCTAGTTAGGGGAATTTAGTGGAGTGCAGTCAAGTTGGAGGAGTTTCAGAAATGATATAATGCCATGATTCAATAAAAGGATAAGTGGGAAGCAGAGAAAGCGAGAATCATTGAAGAAATCAGTCGATTCAAAGCCCGACATAGAACAAGCGAGAGTGAAAAATCTAGAGAGAGAGATAATGCAATTCACAAGGAGATGATGGATCAGCTGAATGAAGTTGTAACACAAAATAATACACTAAAGATAACTATTAAAGAAAAATCAAAGACTATAGCTTGACTTCAAGCCAAAGTAGGTCAAATCCAAAAGGCCAAATAGAAACTGAAGAAGGCCAACAAAGAGCTTGTAGCCAAGGCACAGAAGGATGAGCAAGAGGTCCAAAATTTGAAGACAAAGGTCAAGGAGTACAGTAAAGAACTTGAAAGACAAAGTGTTTCATTCGTAGAAGTAGAAGAATGGTTGGTGGTGAGGAATTCTGAATTTATGGTGCTAAAAGAAAAACTTTGCACTATCGAAGAAAGTTATGATATGGTGTCTACACAGTTAGTTGACATTCCAAAGCTAGAAAGATCAACGAGTGGAAGCAACATTGTGCCGATGCAAATGTAGTCCCAGAAAGCAAGGAGATAGAAATCACAGAGTTACGAAAAAGTGCTTCGGTTTTGGAGTTAACCTATAAAGTAAAGTTGGATGAGTCATAGAAACTTACCGAAGAGTACATAAATAAAATAAGTAATGTAACTATTGCTTTTGACAATATGTTAGAAAGATTACAGAATAGAATACTGGAATTAGAAGTAATGGGGGTTAGCTATCGAAGTGCTACTCATAAATTACTTGATTCAAAGGAATTTTTTGAAACAGAGATCAGACTTGTGGAAGAGAATTTAGAAGAAATGTTCAAGGTATGACATAGAAAGAATAATGTTCCCTGAAATGCAGAATCACGATGAGGATCTATAAAGATTTCATTTTGTACTCAGTGGGTTCTGATCCACTGTGTGTGTAAGTGTTAGCAGTCGATGTGGATAACCACATTTTTGTTGTAAATTTATTTATAATGGGAAAAAGGGATTTATTGATGTGAAGTTTTTGATGGTTTTCGGAGTACGTTATTTTGATGTTTTATTGAAAAATCCAAAGTATGGAACGGTGTGAAGGTTATGAAGAAGAATAGACTAGTTCATTGGATATGTTACACTATGAAGAGCGGGGTTTGGAGGAAGACAGTATGGAGTAGTAGATTCTAGAAATTCTATCAGATGATGCTCTGTACTGTTAATGCAAAAATCATACTGTATTATAGAATGATGTACTCAATCTTATTAATCAATAAGTACCTCCTATTGTCAAGATCACTTTATCTCTAAAGTTTGTCTTTGTATGAAGTTTGTGAGTAATATACAGTATACTATTGTGAAGTCTATGTGGTGCAATTTAATAAGGAACATAAACGCATGTTTATGTAGTACAACCGTATTCATAAATCCCCATTCCCATACCCATTCCTCTCGACAATTGGTGTTGGGTTTTTACCAAAGTACAGTATCGAGTAAACAAGGTTTATCCAATTCCTTATGGAAGAGAAAAAAGAGTTCCAATACCCTTTAAAAGTGAATGCATGAATAAGAAAAAGTCTCCAAGCTTTTAGAATTATAATAATATGAAAAAGATTTTCCAAATGCTTTTGGGTGCTCAACATAGAAGAAGGAAATGTGGTTGGACAAAGGCGCAACCTTCTCATGTGCTACTTGTAGCTAGAAAAAAAAAACCCAAAATTCTACTACCGCTAAAGTTTTCCAGGGACTAGTAGTGAAGTTTGAAGGTGGTTTCTACATGGACAAATGAGGAAAATTGTACCTAGTCACTCAATACCTTGACAAGATTAATGAGAGAGGAGAAGCTAAAGAACCCAGTAACCCAACGGGTATTGATAATAGAGAGGTAGTTACTACACCCCCAGGAAAGTCACTTGTAGTGAATAATTGGAGAGGAGATAGAATTCCTCACTATGATGACTCAATGGACTACTATCTGATTGCTGAAATAGATAAGTTATTCACCCCTAGTGGGAAGCAATGTCAATCCTACTATTATCTATGAATTGCATGATGCATAAGACTGTTCTCAAGTCACTTACCTGGTTCAAGATAAATGAAGATATTGGGAAGTTACCGATTCAGAGAGATCTAGACTCTAGTACATGGGTTTTCTAGTATTCCACCAAGGGGATTAGGCAACCACTTCTCAAAATCCTCAAAGTCAGTAACAAAGCCAAGGAAACCATAACTTTGGGCAAAGTAGCCGATAAGTGTTCCACTCATACCTCATGTCCATTTTCCTACAACGAATGCCAACGGAATACCCAATACCAAATTAGGAGGTGAGTCAGTGCCTAGACCACCCTTTCATTTGAGAGCACCGTAAGGAAAAGGATCAGATGTGCATCCTCTAGTTCAAGTTATTCCTCCATCACTTGAGGTGGGTAGAAGGTTGATACCTTACCAACTATTAAAGTGCTTAAGAAATCACTATGAAGGGTCACGAGATCCCTATGACCATGTGGAAAAATTTAAGCAAGTACTATGAGTTCAACACATAGATGATTTCTTTATTCAATACCAATATTTTGTACTCACATTGATAGAAACAACATCAACTTAGTTCCAACCCTTGGACCCCAATAGGTTTGCCAAGGTAGAGTGATTCTTAGAGGAATTCATCAATGAATTCATGAAGAGGGGAATCAAACACAAAACCTCTTCTTTGATTCATAGTTTTAAGCAAGCTCCCAATTAGTATCTAAGGCCAACAACCAGGAGATTCAATCAATATGCGGATTGATGTCCAACAAATGAAATTCCAACCCAACAAAAAATGATATCATCGTTTTTGAACGGGTTGACTAATGGGAATTTGAGAACTTAAGAGTATGTGAAACTTCTTGAGACCTTGGATCAATGCCTTGGAGAGTGTATAGATCTAGAAGATAACTTAGCAGATAATTTGAGGATCCCTCAAATCTCGAACAAGTCTAATGATGCTTCTAATGGTGTATCTTCGCAATCCAACAACATGGAGGAGGTGGTAGAACTAGTGACCAAAAAGGTAGGAGTTCAAAACGAGCAAGGAGAAAAGACCCTATCATGCTCAACCCAAGTGAATGTCAATGCTATAAAGATGTGTGCATTGTGGAGGGGTACATCCATCTCATGCTTATGCAAGAGGAGGACGTGCCCCACCACAACCCTACCACTATACTAGAAAGCCCATACTCGGACCAAACCTTGAATATCATATCAATCAAAGATCCACTAATCACATTGTTGATAATTGTCCATATAATCAACAAGCTAGGCAACCACAACCACCTCAATATAGGTCTTAAGGATACAAACCAAGAGATCAAGACAGAGAGGATCCAAGGTATGCTCCATATCAAGGACCTCCAATGGCTCAAAGATCTTACAAGTCTTATGGATACAATCAGCATCAAGCAGTACTAGGGAAACAAACCCCACATCCTCAAAACATACTAGTCAAGTACACTGTTGAGCCCATAAAAGTCATATTGGTCAAAGTGAACTACAGTCAAAGTCAAAAGGTCAAAGTCAAACCAACCAAAGTCAACATGGGCAAAGTCAAAGTGTTCGAAGTGTAGGTGACAAGGTGCACAGGTAGTGCACAATTAATTGTTCACAAAGGGTGAATTGGAGAAAGTGGTCGCAGGTTGCAGAGGTATTTCTCTAATTTACCTAAGGTTCAAAAGTGTTGTTTAAAGTGTTTTGGAAGGTTCAGGTGAACCCCCTCTTATGTGCAAAAGTGAAGACTTAAAAGGAAAATGTTGAAGGTATGTGAAGCCACAGCGTATGCAGAAGTGAAAGTATGGCCCCCCAATTAAAAATTTTGTTTTAGTCTAAAGTCACTACAGGACAAAACAGGGATTCGTTGGCTGCCACTTGTGGAGACAATCTTGGGACATCAAAGTGAGCACCAAGATACACTTGCAGTTAGGAGCGTACGTGAATCGACACTCAAATCAAGGCAAGGACTATTCTTGGACATTCTAAGTGTAAGCAAGAGTAAGCAAAGTCTAAGAAAGGCAAGAGAGAGAAGTGCAAGAGACACACAGTGTGCGACACAAAGAAGTGAAGTGCAAGGTGTGCATGAAGAGTGACCAACAAAGTGTGCAGAGAAGTGCTAAACTAGTCTCCCAAGGATCCCAAGGTCTAATTGAAGTGTGTGTGTGCCGACAGAAGATACCCATCCCTCCCCCTTAGTGGAAGCTTGGTGCAAGGTGTGCACAAGTGCAGGCTTGGAGAAGGTGGGGGTTTGGTGCAGAGGAGGCCGGTAGCAACAAGTCCCTTGGGTATTTGGTATTTTGTAATTGAGCAATTTGTGGGATTTTGCAGACAAGCATTGGATTTTATTGTGCTTCAACATTTTATTTGTCTTATTATAATCAATCCACAGAGGCTTCCAGTGTGTATGTTTCTTTTTGTCTTTCCCTTTTCTATTGGAGTTAGACGTCTGCGGAAGCACGCGAACAACACAAGGAAGAAGAAGACGCTTGGAGCACAACACAAAATACTGAATGTATTACTAGAGAATGTACAAAGATAATTAGCCCATTAGGGCAATAGGCGTATATACAAGCCGGGGGAAAAAACCTCCTAAAGAGGGAAAAAAGTGCCCCGACGGTCCTAGTGTGTTCACACACATCACTACCTAAATATATCAACAAATCCCCCTTGGGAGTGATGCGGTGAACAAGGAGCTGGCACTCATGTATAAGGAAGTGCCAAGCTATGTGGAAATCACTCCACAAAAGGAAGTAAGTCCAAAGCTTTGCGGAAAGCTTCAAACTTCTCCCTAGGCAGAGCCTTTGTGAAAAGGTCTGCTATGTTCTCTTGCATGGGCACATATGCCAAGCTGATCTCCCCAGCAGAGAACCTCTCCCTGACATAGTGATAATGCACCTCAATGTGCTTAGTGCGAGCATGGAACACAGGGTTCCTCGCAACTGCCAATGCGCTCTGACTGTCAGTGAAGATGGTGGTGGCAAAAGACTGGCCAACACCCAAATCAGCCATAAGGCGTCTGAGCCACACACACTCAACAATCACTATGAAAGCTGCCCTATACTCACCCTCACAACTGGAAGTGGCCACAGTAGGCTGCTTCTTGCTCAACCAAGATATACATGAGCTACCAAGCATGAAGCAAAAACCACTGGTGGACACACGAGTGTCATAACAACTAGCCCAATCTGAGTCACAAAAAGCATGCAAATCTAGCGATAGTGATCCCCCTTTGGGATAAAACAACCCAAGTAGCCGAGTACCACTCAAGTAGCGAAAGATGCGCTTAACCGCCTTCCAATACGTGACTCCTGGGCAATGCATAAACCTGATCATCTGTGAGACAACAAACTGAATATCTGGCCGAGTAATGCATAAGTAATCAAGCATCCAACAACCTGCTGATAGAGAACAACATCAAATGCATCTCCAACATCATGAAGACTCAATCGTAAACCTGTCTCCATAGGAGTGGTAATAGGCTTACAGTCTTCAAGGCCAAAACGCTGCAATAATGTGTCAATATATTTCGTTTGACACAAAGCCATTTAATTTTCTGAATTCTGTGCTTCATCAAAAGAAACAGGCTCATTCTCATCACAGAGACTAGATGCAGCCATAGCATAGCAATCTCATGCAAAGGAGGAACTATGAGAGCCTGAACGAGTACGATATGACAAAGATGCATCTAATTTGCTGTCACAAAAAGTTTTTGGCATAGTTTTTGCCTGCTCAATATCAGCTCTCTCATCAACAAGTGCATCATGTAAATCTGCATCAGAAATTGAATGATCTACATCATCATATGAAACGTGCAAAGGCTAAGAAGTTGCCTCATTACGACCAACACTAGACTGTCCACCTGTAAAAAGAGGCATCAAAGTATCATACATGTCTTTGGAGCTAACAAATGTCTCCTTAGTACATGGAAGCAATGGCTGAATAGCATCTTCCACAAAGACAACATCACGGCTAACCAGAATGTGTTTAGTCTGTGGATGATACAGACGATAGCCTTTAATTTCAGAACTGTACCCAACAAAAATACATTTTACTACCTTATCATCCAATTTTCTACGATGTTGTTCAGGCACTAGTGCATATTCCAAACAACCAAAAACACGTAGATGAGCAACAAATGGCTTGCGGTCATGCCAAGCCTCATATGGAGTGATAGATTGCAGCACTTTAGTGGGACACCTGTTCAGTACATATGCTGCACACATGACAGCCTCAAGCTAGAAACTATGTGGTAAAGCCTGACTCTTGACCATGCACCTCGCCATCTCCATGAGTGACCTGTTCTTTAGTTCAGCAACTCCATTTTGTTGAGGTGTATACAAAACTTTACACTGGTGTTGTTGGAGTTAGACGTCTGCGAAAGCACGCGAACAGCACAAAGAAGAAGAAGAAGCTTGGAGCACAACACACAAGACTGAATGTATGACTAGAGAATGTACAAAGATAAGTAGCCCATTAGGGCAATAGGCGTATATACAAGCCGGGGGGAAAAACCTCCTAAAGAGGGAAAAAAGTGCCCCGACGGTCCTAGAGTGTTCACACATATCACTACCTAAATATATCAACAAATCCCCCCTAGGAGTGATGCGGTGAACAAGTAGCTGGCACTCATGTATAAGGAAGTGCCAAGCTATGTGGAAATCACTCCACAAAAGGAAGTAAGCCCAAAGCTTTGCGGAAAGCTTCAAACTTCTCCCTAGGCAAAGCCTTTGTAAAAAGATCTGCAATGTTCTCCTGCATGGGCACATATGCCAAGCTGATCTCCCCAGCAGAGAACCTCTCCCTGACATAGTGATAATGCACCTCAATGTGCTTAGTGCGAGCATGGAACACAGGGTTCCTCGCAACTGCGCTCTGACTGTTAGTGAAGATGGTGGTGGAAGAAGATTGACCAACACCCAAATCAGCCATAAGGTGTCTGAGCCACACACACTCAACAGTAGCTGTGAAAGCTACCCTATACTCAGCCTCACAACTGGAAGTGGCCACAGTAGGCTGCTTCTTGCTCAACCAAGATATACATGAGCTACCAAGCATGAAGCAAAAGCCACTAGTGGACACACGAGCATCATAGCAACCAGCCCAATTTGAGTCAGAAAAAGCATGCAAATCTGGCGGTAGTGATCCCCCCTTGGGATAAAACAACCCAAGTAGCCGAGTACCACTCAAGTAGCGAAAGATGCACTTAACCGCCTTCCAGTGCGTGACTCCTGGGCAATGCATAAACCTGCTCATCTGATAGACAACAAACTGAATATCTGGTCGAGTAACGCATAAATAAATCAAGCATCCCATGGCCTACTGATAGAGAACAACATCAAATGCATCTCCAGCATCATGAAGACTCAATCGTAAACCTGTCTCCATAGGAGTGGCAATAGGCTTACAGTCTTCAAGGCTAAAACGCTGCAATAATGTGTCAATATATTTCGTTTGACACAAAGCCATTCCACCATCAACTTGCATAAACTGAATGCCCAAATAGTGATGCAAATGCCCCAAATCAGACATCTCAAATGAGGCATGCAAATCAGCGTTGAAATCAGCAATATGCTTCTCAATAGGACTAGTGAGCAGCATGTCATCAACATAGACAACAATGATCAGAAGCATATCATTAGCACGCTTAACATATAAGGTGCTTTCAGTTGGACTGTTCTCAAAACCATGTGCAACCAGATAGGCATGTATCTTCTCATACCAAGCACGTGGTCTTGCTTTAAACCATATAATGCCTTCTTTAACCTGCACACCTGGTTGTCATGCCCTTTCTGCACAAAGCCACGGGGCTGAAAAACATACAGGTCTTCATGCAAGTCACCATTCAGAAATGTTGTTTTAATGCACAACTGATGTACATTCCAACCATGATGGGCTGCAAGTGCACAAATGCTCCGAACAGTAGTCATACGACATGTAGGTGCAAAGGTCTCATCAAAATCAATGCCTCTTTCCTGCGCATAACCCTTTGCAACAAGCCTAGCCTTATACTTGTCAACTGTACCATCAGGTTTACACTTCAGCTTGTATACCCACTTAGTGCCAATGGCCTTTATGCCAGAAGGCAAGTCACATAAAGACCATGTACCATTCTTCATTATAGCATCATATTCAGATTGCATAGCAGCCATCCAATTTTCTGAATTCTGTGCTTCATCAAAAGAAATAGGCTGATTCTCATCACAGAGACTAGATGCAGCCATAGCATAGCAATCTGATGCAAAGGAGGCACTATGAGAGCTTGAACGAGTACGATATGACAAAGGTGCATCTAATTTGCTGTCACGCAAAGTCTGCACCAGCCATTTTGGCATAGTTTTTGCTTGCTCAATATCAGCTCTCTCATCAACAAGTGCATCATGTAAATCTGCATCAGAAATGGAATGATCTGCATCATTATATAAAACCTACAAAGGCTGAGAAGTCGCCTCATTAGGACCAGCACTAGACTGTCCACCTGTAAAAAGAGGCATCAAAGTATCATACATGTCTTTGGAGCTAACAGATGTCTCCTTGGTACATGAAAGCAATGGCTGAATAGCATCTTCCACAAATACAACATCACAGCTAACCAGAATGCGTTTAGTTTGTGGATGATACAGATGATAGCCTTTACTTTCAGAACTATATCCAACAAAAATACATTTTACTACTTTATCATCTAATTTTCTGCGTTGTTGTTCAAGCACTAATGCATATGCCAAACAACCAAAAACACGCAGATGAGCAACAGATGGCTTGCGGTCATGCCAAGCCTCATATGGAGTGATAGACTGCAGCCCTTTAGTGGGACACCCGTTAAGTACATATGTTGCACACATGACAACCTCAAGCCAACAACTATGTGGTAAAGCCTGACTCTTGACCATACACCTTGCCATCTCCATGAGTGACCTGTTCTTTCGTTTAGCAACTCCATTCTGTTCAGTTGTATACGGCACTGTACACTGGTGTTTTATCCCACGTTCAGCCAGAAATGCATTAAAATCAGAAGACATATATTCCCCCCCTCGATCAGAACGGAGGGTGCCCATTTTACATGCTGACAGATTTTCAGCCAAAACCAAAAACTGTTTAAAGCACATGAACACTTCGGGCTTTGCTTTGAGTGGATATACCCATGCATGCCTGGAAAAATCATCAATGAAAGTCACGAAGTAAAGGTAATTCCCAAAAGAGGATGTCTGCATAGGACCACAGACATCACTATGTACAAGCTGCAATTTCTGCATAGCCCGATCTGAACCATCTTTTGGAAAGGAGGAACACTGCATTTTGCCCAAAATACAGCCTTCACATACATGTTTTCCAGGTGCCTCAAGCTTGGGCAAAGAAGACACCATATCGAATTTCTGTAGGTGTAGCAAACTAGCAAAATTCAGATGTCCAAAGCGTGCATGCCAAAGCTTTGCATCTCACATAGCCTGAGAATCATGAGCTGCACATGCTGAATCATTCATAGATCTTTCATAGTCTATGAGCTTATATAGCCCACGACATAAAATGCCAGAAGCAATAATAACATCGCCATTTGACAGATCATGAACTGTACATCTGTCATCAACAAATTTCACAACCAAGCCAATCTTGGCTAATGCAGAAACTGATAACAGATTCTTCTTGATCCCTGGTACAAATAAAGCATCTGACAAGGTGAAAGAACTACCATCAGCAGTAGTCAGAATGATCTTACCAACTCCCATAACAGGATAAGAGTTGTTGGTGCATGTGACAGTATTCCCTGTAGGGGCAGGCTCGAGTGACGAGAAGAAACTGCGTTGCGAGGTAATATGCTTGGTCGCCCCACTGTCAAAGTACCAAACATCTGAGTCCACTACAGACATGTACGGCTCATGAGAAGATGGGTCAAAACTGCAAATAGTAGTAAACGCCCATTCTTCTTTCTGCACAAGATTAGCAGACTCTGTTTTTGGTGTAGAGGCTTTTGCAACAACCATTCCAACCTCCTTTTTCTTTGCCTCTTTTGCTGCCAATTTTGGACAGTTCTTTATGATATGATCATTCCCTTTACAGTACTTGCAAAACAATTTCTGCTTTTCTGATTTCTTATCATCTTTATCCTGATTCTTCGAATGTGCAGCATTTGCAGATTTCTGCTTATTAGTAGAAGAGCTCCATTTTCCTTTGCCCTTCTGACTAGCCAGGAAAGCTTGATCTGGAACACGCATAATGGACCTGTTCTGCCTGGACTGATCGTCCTGCAACAAAACAGAGACTAACTCCTCAAATGATAAGGCATTCGGATTGCCTTTCATCATCAACCGAAGAGTAGAAGCAAAACTCTAGTATGAATCAAGAAGACCATTCAGAACGGTCTGCACAAGTGAGCTATCTGGTATAACCTCATCAGCAGAAATCAATTGTTCCTTCAAATCTTTTATCTTCGTTAGGAAAATGTCCATAGAATCACCTTCATTCATGTGCTCACTCTCCAACTGTTTTCGGAGGTAAGCAACACGAGCCTCATTCCTAGCTTGGTACAATGTGGTAAGTGTATCCCAAGCATCCCTAGCTGTTCTGCAAGAGCGAATATGAGGAATAATGGCACGCTTGACAAACAAAGCTATCAATGCATGTGCCTGGGCATCTCTGCCATCCCAACGAATCTGCTCTGCAATAGGTGCAACAGAAATAGTAGCACGAACAGGAATCTACGGAATATCATCTTCAACACAATCTTCATCAGCTCCAGCACCTGTATTTGCAGTACCTGCTGTTACAGGTGTAACACGACGTCTTTCAGCACCCTGCACAATGTTCCACAACCCTTTTGCAACCAAAACATGTCGCATCATATAAGCCCATAATGGGTAGTTGGTACCATCCAACTTATCCTCAACAGCCAACATACGGAATACATCACTGCTTTCAGCCATGGCCGGTGACTAAAATACCTTGATGCAGAAAATTGATTGTATCTCAAAAAGTTGAACAGAACTCCCAAGACAAGTTCTGCTAGACCTGTAGCAGACTTCGAGACGCTTAAACTGGCGAACAGAAACTGGTATATACCTTTGGCACAAAAAGACGAAATAGCCTACACAAGCACTACGATAGTGCATTCGAAGGCGAAAACGAGCTCAGATCGCGATTTTGGCACCACAGAACAAAGCTGTTTTGATCTCGAAAACACCTTGAGTATGCTCACCAAATTTTGTGCGAATCTGAGACTGCAAACCGAGGAGTGTCGACGGCACCCTAGATGAAGCGACGACCTGCTCTGATACCAATTGTTGGAGTTAGACGTCTGCAGAAGCACGCGAACAACACAAGGAAGAAGAAGAAGCTTGGATCACAACACACAAGACTGAATGTATTACTAGAGAATGTACAAAGATAAGTAGCCCATTAGGGCAATAGGCGTATATACAAGCCGGGGGAAAAAAACCTCCTAAAGAGGGAAAAAAGTGCCCCGGGGGTCTTAGAGTGTTCACACACATCACTACCTAAATATATCAACAGGTGTTTTATCCACGTTCAGCCAGAAATGCATTAAATTCAGAAGACATATATTCCCCCCCTCGATCAGAATGGAGGGTGCCCATTTAACATGCTGACAGATTTTCAGCCAAAACCAAAAACTTTTTAAAGCACATGAACACTTCTGACTTTGCTTTGAGTGGATTTACCCATGCATGCCTAGAAAAATCATCAATGAAAGTCACGAAGTAAAGGTAATTTCCAAAAGAGGGTGTCTGCATAGGACCACAGACATCACTATGTACAAGCTGCAATTTCTGTGTAGCCCGAACTGAACCATCTTTTGGAAAGGAGGAACGCTGCATTTTGCCCAAAATACAGCCTTCACAAACATGTTTTCCAGGTGCCTCAAGTTTGGGCAAAGAGGACACCATTTCAGATTTCTGCAAGCGTAGCAAACTAGCAAAATTCAGATGACCAAAGCATGCATGCCAAAGCTTTGCATCTGACATAGCCTGAGAATCATTTACTGCACATGCCAAATCATTTTCAGGTCTTTCATAGTCTATGAGCTTATATAGCCCACAACATAAAATGCCAGAAGCAATAATAACATCCCCATTTGACAGATCATGAACTGTACATCTATCATCAACAAATTTCACAACCAAGCCAATCTTGGCTAATGCAGAAACTGATAACAGATTCTTCTTCATCCCTGGTACAAATAAAGCATCTGACAAGGTGAAAGAACTACCATCAGCAGTAGTCAGAATGATCTTACCAACTCCCATAACAGGATAAGAGGAGGTTGTTGGCGCATGTGACAGTATTCCCTGTAGGGGCAGGCTCGAGTGACGAGAAGAAACTGTGCTGCGAGGTAATATGTTTGGTCGCCCCACTATCAAAGTACCAAACATCTGAGTCCATTGCAGACATGTACTGCTCATGAGAAGATGGGTCAAAACTGCAAATAGTAGTAAACGCCCATTCTTCTTCCTGCACAAGATTAGCAGACTCTATTTTTGGTGTAGAGGCTTTTGCAACAACCATTCCAGCCTCCTTTTTCTTTGCCTCTTTTGCTCCCAATTTTGGACAGTTCTTTATGATATGATCATTCCCTTTACAGTACTTGCAAAACAATTTCTGCTTTTCTGATTTCTTCTCATCTTTATCTTGGTTCTTAGAATGTGCAGCATTTGCAGATTTCTGCTTACTAGTAGAAGAGCTCCATTTTCGCAACCCACTGTCAAAGTACCAAACATCTGAGTCCACTGCAGACATGTACTGCTCATGAGAAGATGGGTCAAAACTGCAAATAGTAGTAAACGCCCATTCTTCTTCCTGCACAAGATTAGCAGACTCTATTTTTGGTGTAGAGGCTTTTGCAACAACCATTCCAGCCTCCTTTTTCTTTGCCTCTTTTGCTCCCAATTTTGGACAGTTCTTTATGATATGATCATTCCCTTTACAGTACTTGCAAAACAATTTCTGCTTTTCTGATTTCTTCTCATCTTTATCTTGGTTCTTCGAATGTGCAGCATTTGCAGATTTCTGCTTACTAGTAGAAGAGCTCCATTTTCCTTTGCCCTTCTGACTAGCCAGGAAAGCTTGATCTGGAACACGCATAATGGACCTGTTCTGTCTGGACTGATCTTCCTGCAACAAAACAGAGACTAACTCCTCAAATGATAAGGCATTCGGATTTCCTTTCATCATCAACCGAAGAGTAGAAGCAAAACTCTGGTATCAATCAAGAAGACCATTCAGAACGGTCTCCACAAGTGAGCTATCTGGTATAACCTCATCAGCAGAAATCAATTGTTCCTTCAAATCTTTGATCTTTGTTAGGAAACTGTCCATAGAATCACCTTCATTCATGTGCTCACTCTCCAACTGTTTTCGGAGGTAAGCAACATGAGCCTCATTCCTAGCTTGGTACAATGTGGTAAGTGTATCCCCTGCATCCCTAGCTATTCTGCAAGAGCGAATATGAGGAATAATGGCACGTTTGACAGACAAAGCTATCAATGCATGTGCCTGGGCATCTCTGCCATCCCAACGAATGTGCTCTGCAGTAGGTTCAACAGAAATAGCAGCACGAACAGGAATCTGCAGAATATCATCTTCAACACCATCTTCATCAACTTCAGCACCTGTATTTGCAGTACCTGTCGTTACAGGTGTAACACGACGTCTTTCAACACCCTGCACAATGTTCCACAATCCTTTTGCAACCAAAACATGTTGCATCATATAAGCCCTTAATGGGTAGTTGGTACCATCCAACTTATCCTCAACAGCCAACATATCGAATACATCACTGTTTTCAGCCATGGTCGGTGACTAAAATACCTTGATGCAGAAAATTGATTGTGAAAGCCACACTCACTCAACAGTCATTTGCCCTATACTCAGCCTCACAACTGGAAGTGGCCACAATAGGTTGCTTCTTGCTCAACCAAGATATACATGAGCTACCAAGCATGAAGCAAAAACCACTGGTGGACACTCGAGTGTCGTAGCAACCAGCCCAATTTGCGTTAGAAAAAGCATGCAAATCTGGTGGTAGTGATCCCCCCTTGGGATAAAACAACCCAAGTAGCCGAGTACCACTCAAGTAGCGAAAGATGCGCTTAACCGCCTTCCAATGCGTGACTCCTGGGCAATGCATAAACCTGCTCATCTATGAGACAACAAACTGAATATCTCGCCAAGTAATGCATAAATAAATCAAGCATCCAACACCCTGCTGATAGACAACAGCATCAAATGCATCTCCAGCATCATGAAGACTCAAGCGTAAACCTGTCTCCATAGGAGTGGCAATAGGCTTACATTCTTCAAGGCCAAAACGCTGCAATAATGTGTCAATATATTTCGTTTAACACAAAGCCATTCCACCATCAACTTGCATAAACTGAATGCCCAAATAGTGATGCAAATGCCCCAAATCAGACATCTCAAATGAGGCATGCAAATCAGCCTTGAAATCAGCAATATGCTTCTCAATAGGACCAGTGAGCAGCATGTCATCAACATAGACAACAATGATCAGAAGCACATCATTAGCACGCTTAACATATAAGGTGCTTTCAGTTGGACTGTTCACAAAACCATGTGCAACCAGATAGGCATGTATCTTCTCATACCAAGCACGTGGTGCTTGCTTTGAACCATATAATGCCTTCTTTAACCTGCACACCTGGTTTTCATGCCCTTTCTACACAAAGCCACGGGGCTGAAAAACATACACTTCTTCATGCAAGTCACCATTCAGAAATGCTGTTTTAATGTCCAATTGATGTACATTCCAACCATGATGGGCTGCAAGTGCACAAATGCTCCGAACAATAGAAATTCAGATTGCATGGCAGCCATCCAATTTTCTGAATTCTGTGCTTCATCAAAAGAAACAGGCTCATTCTCATCACAGAGACTAGACGTAGCCATAGCATAGCAATCTGATGCAAAGGAGGCACTATGAGAGCCTGAACGAGTACGATATGACAAAGGTGCATCTAATTTGCTGTCACGCAAAGTCTGCACCAGCCATTTTGGCATAGTTTTTGCCTGCTCAATATCATCTCTCTCATCAACAAGTGCATCATGTAAATCTGCATCAGAGATAGAATGATCTGCATCATCATATGAAACCTGCAAAGGCTGAGAAGTTGCCTCATTAGGACCAGCACTAGACTATCCACCTGTAAAAAGAGGCATCAACGTATCATACATGTCTTTGGAGCTAACAGATGTCTCCTTAGTACATGAAAGCAATGGCTGAATAGCATCTTCCACAAAGACAACATCATGGCTAACCAAAATGCGTTTAGTCTGTGGATGATACAGACGATAGCCTTTACTTTCAGAACTGTACCCAACAAAAATACATTTTACTGCCTTATCATCCAATTTTTTGCGATGTTGTTCAGGCACTAATGCATATGCCAAACAACCAAAAACACGTAGATGAGCAATAGATGGCTTGCGGTCATGCCAAGCCTCATATGGAGTGATATACTGGAGCGATTTAGTGGGACACCTGTTCAGTACATATGCTGCACACATGACAATCTCAAGCCAGAAACTATGTGGTAAAGCCTGACTCTTGACCATGCACCTCGCCATCTCCATGAGTGACCTGTTCTTTTGTTCAGCAACTCCATTCTGTTGAGGTGTATATGGCACTGTACACTGGTGCTTTATCCCACGTTCAGCCAGAAATGCATTAAAATCAGAAGACATATATTCCCCCCCTCGATCAGAACGGAGGGTGCCCATTTTACATGCTGACAGATTTTCAGCCAAAACCAAAAACTGTTTAAAGCACATGAACACTTCGGACTTTGCTTTGAGTGGATATACCCATGCATGCCTGGAAAAATCATCAATGAAAGTCACGAAGTAAAGGTAATTCCCAAAAGAGGGTGTCTGCATAGGACAACAGACATCACTATGTACAAGCTGCAATTTCTGCGTAGCCCAAACTGAACCATCTTTTGGAAAGGAGGAACGCTGCATTTTGCCCAAAATACACATACATGTTTTCCAGGTGCCTCAAGCTTGGGCAAAGAAGACACCAGATCAGATTTCTGCAGGTGTAGCAAACTAGCAAAATTCAGATGACCAAAGCATGCATGCCAAAGCTTTGCATCTGACATAGCCTGAGAATCATAAACTGCACATGCCAAATCATTCACAGATCTTTCATAGTCTATGAGCTTATACAGCCCACGACATAAAATGCCAGAAGCAATAATCACATCGCCATTTGATAGATCATGAACTGTACACCTGTCATCAACGAATTTCACAACCAAGCTAATCTTGGCTAATGCAGAAACTGATAACAGATTCTTCTTGATCCCTGGCACAAATAAAGCATCTGACAAGGTGAAAGAACTACCATCACCAGTAGTCAGAATGATCTTACCAACTCCCATAACAGGATAAGAGGAGTTGTTGGGGCATGTAACAGTATTCACTGTAGGGGCAGGCTCAAGTGAAGAGAAGAAACTGCGCTGCGAGGTAATATGTTTGGTCGCCCCACTCTCAAGGTACCAAACATCTGAGTCTACTGCAGACATGCACTGCTCATGAGAAGATGGGTCAAAACTACAAACAGTAGTGAACACCCATTCTTCTTCCTGCACAAGATTAGCAGACTCCATTTTTGGTGTAGAGGCTTCTGCAACAACCATTCCAACCTCTTTCTTCTTTGCCTCTTTTGCAGCCAGTTTTGGACAGTTCTTTATGATATGATCATTCCCTTTACAGTACTTACAAAACAATTTCTATTTTTCTGATTGTTTCTCATCTTTGTCTTGGTTCTTCAAATGTGCAGCATTTGCAGATTTTTGCTTACTAGTAGAAGAACTCCATTTACCTTTGCCCTTCTGACTAGCCAAGAAAGCTTGATCTGCTACACGCATAATGGACCTGTTCTGCTTGGACTGATCTTCCTGCAACAGAACAGAGATAAACTCCTCAAATGATAAGGCATTTGGATTGCCTTTCATCATCAACTGAAGAGTAGAAGCAAAACTTTGATATGAATCAGGAAGACCATTCAGAAGGATCTGCATAAGTGAGCTATCTGGTATAACCTCATCAGCAGAAATCAACTGTTCCTTCAAGTCTTTGATCTTCATTAGGAAATTGTCCATAGAATCACCTTCATTCATGTGCTCACTCTCCAACTGTTTTCAGAGGTAAGCAACACGAGCCTCATTCCTAGCTTGGTACAATGTGGTAAGTGTATCCCAAGCATCCTTAGCTGTTCTACAAGAGCGAATATGAGGAATAATGGCATGTTTGACAGACAAAGCTATCAATGCATGTGCCTTGGCATCTCTGCCATCATAGTGAATCTACTCTGCAGTAAGTGGAGCAGAAACAGCAGCACGGACACGAATCTACGGAATATCATCTTCGACACCATCTTCATCAGCTCTAGCACCTGTATTTACAGTACCTGTAGTCAGAGGTGTAACAAGACATCTTTCAACACCCTGCACAATGTTCCACAATCCTTTTGCAACCAATACATGTTGCATCATATAAGCCCACAATGGGTAGTTGGTACCATCCAACTTATCCTCAACAGCCAACATACGGAATACATCACTGCTTTCAGCCATGGCTAGTGACTAAAATACCTTGATGCAAAAAATTGACTGTATCTCAAAACGTTGAACAGAATTGCCCAGACGAGTTCTGCTAGACCTGTAGCACACTTCGAGACGCTTAAACTGGCGAACAAAAACTGGCATATAACTTTGGCATAAAAATACGAAATAGCCTACACAAGCACTGTGATAGTGTGTTCGGAGGCCAAAACGAGCTCAAATCGCGATTTCGACACCACACAGCAAAGCTGTTTTGATCTCTGAAAGACCTTGAGTATGCTCACCAAATTTCGTGCAAATCTGAGACTGCAAACGGAGGAGTGTCGATGGCGCCCTAGATGAAGCGACAACCTACTCTGATACCAATTGTTGGAGTTAGACGTTTGCGAAAGCACACAAACAGCACAAGGAAGAAGAAGAAGCTTGGAGCACAACACACAATACTGAATGTATTACTAGAGAATGTACAAAGATAAGTAGCCCATTAAGGCAATAGGCGTATATACAAGCCGGGGGAAAAAAACCTCCTAAAGAGGGAAAAAAGTGCCCCGACGGTCCTAGTGTGTTCACACACATCACTACCTAAATATATCAACATTTTCTCCTACAAACACTCAAATCCCTTCTTGTCCAAGAATCGCCCAACAAAATTTGGCATGCATGGTGGGACCTCCAAGGAGATTTGATCATAGGAGAAGATATATTGCAGTTGGAGAAGCAATATTCAAGTGTCGACAGTACTACTTCAGTGGACTGAGAGGTACATATTCTTATCAATTATCTCATACTAAGAGGACTATGAACAACCCATGACCGCAACCCGGTCCCAAACATTGAGGGTCACCTACAAGCAAACAAGAAGGAAGGCTGTTAGAAGATCATCTAGTCCACTTTCATCAACTTCATCAGTAAGGAGCATGGCTGGTCAGGTAGACTTGGAAACCTTACTATCAAGATTAAATATAAAATTTCCTTCTTTCAAAGGCCTAGCTCAGGAAGATCCGGACGAGCATATTAGAAGATTTTTGGCACCATGCAAAACTAGAGGCTTAATGGGTAGGAAGGATGCCTTTTTGATACTCTTCCCTGCCACATTAGAAGGATCAGAAGATAAATGGTTCAACCAGTTTGCTGAGAACCATTTTACAACTTGGGACCTAATGAAAGATGCATTCAAAAATCAATTTCAGCATGGAAATACTACAAAGATCATCATAGAGGAACTAGAGAATTTGAGATTGGGTCCAGGTGAAAAGTTCCCAGAGTTTGTGACTAGGGCCAAGGCACTAATGGCTAAATTTTCAGATCCTCCACATTATTTTTTTGTTAAGAAATGGTTCGCTAAGCCACTTCCAGTGACCACCCAATGTAAAATCAAGGAATTAGTGTTGCCTACAGCCTCCATAGAGGAATTCATCAACACAACTACACGCCTGGAGCAGATAAGGCAACAATATGGAGCAATTTCTCCTCAACTACCATATTCTACAGAAATGGAGGATCCAGTAATCCAACTAAGGAAGGAGCTGGAGGGCTTAAAAAGGAATAAGCCCCACAAAGAGGAGGAGAATGTTGTTACTCAGTTGAGGAGGGAGATTGAGGCATTAAAGCTCCAAAAGGAGGAGGAGGCCCAAGCAGAGGAATTGGCTCAGCTGCAACAAGAGTTGCAGGAACTCAAAGGAGGTGGCATCAAGAGTGGACTTTGGTGTACGATGTGCAACAAGCAAGGTCATATAGTAAGTGAATGCCCTCTGTTAAGTGTGACTTGCCAATTATGCAGGAAAGTTGGTCATGAGGCCCAGGAATGCCAATCAAGAGGAATGCCTACAACAACATATTGGACACAAGGAGGACCCCTACCCCCAGCAAATGTGATGGTTGCTACACCCAATCAAGGTAACAATTACAACTCTAGACAGAGGGATAACTTTGGAAATGGGCCTAGGAGGCCCATTATTTGTTTCAGATGTGGAGAATGTGGGCACTATCAAAGTAGGTGCACTCTCCCAGAAAATGCCCCTCCTTGCAAGAACTGCCCAGAGGCCAGAGACCACTATACTAATTGTTGTCCTAAGAACCAAGCATCTTCATCTGGGACCCACATTCAAATGATTTCTGTGTGCAAAGAAGAAAGGGTAGATCAAGTCAATGTGCCATCTCCATCTATCAGGGTGGTGCAGTTAAAAGAAATTGAATCTTTTACAATACAGACAAGAAGCAAGGGGAAGGCTCAAGTGGAAATAGGTCAAGAATCAATGATTGATGGATTGAACAAAGACAAAGGTGCACCTGAGAACAAAGCCACTACATGTGCAGACACAAGGAAAAATGAAAATTTCATAGGTACCAGTGATGCCATTGGACATGCATTCAACAGGGTTCATTAGGAGCTTGATAAGTCAAATGGAGCTTAGGCTCTTAAGGAATCAGAAGCTTCCAGACTACTCAAGTCCATGAAAAAGGAGGTTAGTATTTTTTATTTAATAAATATGGATGGGAACTTCAGGTCAGAACTCTTGCAGATAATTGATGAAATTTCCACAACAGGTTTAGTGGCAAAGGCTACGGTTATGCATAAAGATAAAAGTGTAGGGGAAGCACCTCTCACAGATTACAAGAGCCCTTGGCTAACAGTCTCTATTAAAGGTCATGAGTTTCAAGGAGTTATTGTGGATGGTGGTTCTGGCATTAAGTTGATGCCTGAATATACCATGAAAAAGATTGGACTACACCCAGTGAATGGCAGACCAAAACATAGTAAGGCCTATGGGAGTGGTCCCTGGAGTTCCAGTCAAGATACAAGGTACCATCTTTAACTTGGACTTTGTTGTTTTAAGGCTGCCACAGGTAGAAGGAAGCTTCCCCCTGTTAATTGGGAGACCTTGGTTAAGGCATGCCAATGTGCTGCATGACTGGGGCAAGGACACAATGTGGGTAAAGCAAGAGGGAAAAGAGTTGCAGCATATAATTTTAGAAGATGGTCCAGACAATCAAAGACATACCAGCATGATGCAGACAATTGGTATTTGTATGGAAGAAGAATTGGTGGACAACCCGGAAGCAGATCTATTTGAAGGAGCAGATTTATATGAAGATGAAAACATGTTGGCTTGGCTCCATGCAGAAGCCCCATCTTCCTGTTATGGAATTTTTCCAAACTCAAGTAGAGAAGAAGCATATTGAAGAAAAAGAGGAAAACACTCAGGATACTGATTCGAGTGAAACAGTCTCAGTCAAAGGCCATAGCAAAGAGAAGAAAAGCAAAGCCCTTAAGTACAACAGTGATGAAGATATTCCAACTCATATGTCAATGGCCACTTTTTTATGGATATTGGTATGGCTATCTTCTGTTATGTCAATTTTTATGATAGTAAGTGCAGGGCTTTACAAGGATGTGGAAGGAGTACCTACAAGTCTTTGGAAACAGAAGATGCAGTACAAAGGAGATAATATTTTATGGAAGGATTTAAGGGGGCCCTATCAAGTCGTCAACATTCCCAAAATAAAGACAAAACAAATGAAGTGCAGTACAATTGGAGATTATGGAAAAGTTTCTCTGAGTCAACATATCAAGATCATGGCTCAAGGCATATCATCAAGCCAACTAAAGAATTATGGATCACCTAGAACCGGCAAAATTTGTCCAGGTTGTACATAGCTTTCTCATTTCATTTTGCTTACGTTTTACTAGTCTTCTTTATCCTATTCATGCTTGTTCCTTGAGCTTTTAGCAAAATTAAAAGGCATTTCATAACCTCTGCAAAAGTACATTTTCTGGGAATTTTTAGGAATTTTTTAGCATTTTTTAGAATTTTTCTAGCATTTTTTATCCTTTTTCAAGTATCATTTTCTTGCCAAATTGGAGAAATATGGAAAGCTCTCTGTAGTTTTGAGTGAGAAATCTGGGCTAAAACCTGTGGAGAATTTGTTTCAGATTTTTTTGGAATTTTTTTGGGTTTTTCTGTAATTTTCTATAATTTTCTGTAATTTTGGGTAATTAAAAAAAAAAGGCCCCCCAGGCATCTTTATTTCCACAAAAAAAAATAAATATATTAATTAATTAATTAAAAAAAGTGAGAAGATAAATTCGAAAAAAAAACCACCCCCTCTCCCACCCACCCACCATCACCCGCCCACCCGCACCCCCCCCCCCCGCCCGTAGCCCTCTTTCCCCCTCTCCCCCCCCCTTCCCCCTGCCCCCCTCCCCCCCCCCCCCCCCCTCCCGCCCGCCCACCGCCACCTGCCCACCTGCACCCACCCGCCCACCCGCACCCACCCGCACCCACCCGCCCGCTCGCAGCCCTCTTTCCCCCCTCCCTCACCCCCCCCCCCCCCCCCCCACCTTCCCCCCCCCCCCCCCCCCTCCCCCCCCTCCCGCCCACCCGCAGCCCCCCCCCCTGCGACCCCCCCGCCTTTTTTCTTTTTCGTTTTTTTTTCTTTTTTCTTCTATTTCCCCCCGCCCGTGTGCCCGACCATTTTTTCTTTTTATTTTTTTAAATTTTTTTGTTTTTATCCCCCCGCCCTCGGCCGTTTTTTTCTTTTTATTTTTTTTTATTTTTTTTGTTTTTTCCCACCCGCCCTCGATGTCCCATTTTTTTATTTTTTTATTTTATTATTTATTTTTATTTAGTTTATATATATATATTTTTTATATTTTATTTATTTTAATTTTCTTTTATTTTATTTTATTCTTTTTTTCCATTTAGATTTGTGCGTTCGGATTTTTTTTATTAAAAAATAATAATAATAATAATAATTAAAAATAATAAAATAAAATAAATTATATATATATATATATATATATATATATATTAAATCCCATGGTTCGAACCTTTTGGCTCTGGATCATGCCTCGGATGGCCATTTTTTTCAAAAATGGAGTCATTTTCATATCTTTTGGCACCGCTGGATTCATTTTTTGCATTAATTTTTCCAAAATCCTAACTTTTCTCTGACTTTTGGTCAAAACACACATGTTTTGAGCACATTTATCATATGTTTTTAATTACCCACATTGTCTAGCTAGTGTATTCTCACTTGGTCTTACCTTATGCTTCATAATTTCCCATATGTACCCTTTGTAACTTATTGTTTGATCATTTTAACCCTCTCCAGACCCCATAATCATACTTTTAATCCCTCCCTTTACTAATCTGCCCAGCCACATCCTTAACCCTCCCTACCCTATCCATCTCCACCCCTCAGCCCTCCCCTCCACCTCCTTTCTACCCTCCCATTTCCCTCCTTTGCTTCTCCATGCCAAAAATCCCCCTTTTGGTTCTTCTCTGGTGCTTATTCTCTCCTGTTTCTGGTGGACTTGGTAGCTGTTTAGTGGCCTTTTTTCAAGATCTTGCAGCACAAGTATTATGGTGTCCTATCTCCTCACAATTTTGGCTGTAGCTCTCCAGGACGGAGAGCACAGTAGGTGGTGGGCAACTGTTGAGCCCATAAAATTCATATTGGTCAAAGTGAACCGTAGTCAAAGTCAAACACAGTCAAAGTCAACAGGTCAAAGCAAACCGACCAAAGTCAACATGGGCAAAGTCAAAGTGTTTGAAGTGCAGATGACAAGGTGCACAGGTAGTGCACAATTAATTGTCCACAAAGGGTGAATTGGAGAAAGTGGTTGCAGGTTGCAGAGGTATTTCTCTAAATTCCCTAAGGTTCAAAAGTGTTGTTTAAAGTGTTTTGGAAGGTTCAGGTGAACCGCCTCTTATGTGCAAAAGTAAAGACTTAAAAGGAAAATGTTGAAGGTATGTGAAGCGGCAGCGTACGCAGAAGTGAAAGTATGGCCCCCTAATTAAAAAATTTGTTTTAGTCTAAAGTCACTACAGGACAAAACAGGGATTCATTGGCTATCACTTGTGGAGACAATCTTGGGACATCAAAGTGAGCACCAAGATACACTTGCAGTTAGGAGCGTACGTGAATCGACACTCAAATCAAGGCAAGGACTATTCTTGGACATTCTAAGTGTAAGCAAGAGTAAGCATAGTCTAAGCAAGGCAAGAGAGAGAAGTGCAAGAGACACACAGTGTGCGACGCAGAGAAGTGAAGTGCAAGGTGTGCATGAAGAGTGACCAAGGAAGTGTGCAGAGAAGTGCTAAACTAGTCCCCCAAGGATCCCAAGGTCTTATTGAAGTGTATGCGTGCCGACAGGAGATACCCATCCCTCCCCCTTAGTGGAAGCTTGGTGCAAGGTATGCACAAGTGCAGGCTTGGAGAAGGTGGAGGTTTGGTGCAGAGGAGGCCGGCAGCAACAAGTCCCTTGGGTATTTGGTATTTTGTAATTGAGCACTCTGTGGGATTTTGCACAGAGGCATTGGATTGTATTGTGCTTCAACATTGTATTTGTCTTATTATAATCAATCGATAGAGGCTTCCAGTGTGTATCTTTCTTTTTTTCTTTCCCTTTTCTCCTACAAACACTCAAATCCCTTCTTGTCCAAGAATCCCCCAACATACACACACCCAAAAGAAAACCTAGAAAGATTTGTCATACCTATGACTCCATTGATCAACAATGAAAACATAAGTCAAAGTTATGAGCACAGCTATAGTGATCATTGTGCCTATGACCATAATCTCATAGAATATGAGTCAACCTACAAAGAAAAATATTATGAACATAATGGCTATAAAAATTCATATGGATCCGAATATGCAAATCTAATGTATGCAACACCTAGAGCTCAAGCTCTAGGAAGATCAACGGTAAGACCACCTACACCTAGGAGACCATCTTGTAGATGCCGAAGAGACCATTTCATTAGGGAGTTTATGATTCCCTATCACCCACCACCTTAGAAGATATGGTAAGGATGTTGCATGATTGTGGGAAAGAACATTTGTTCAAGGTTTGTCCCAAGAGTCGTAGCACCCTCCATTGCTTAGATTAATGTAGTTAAAGTAATAGAGCCCTCAGAGAGTGATAAGGAATATATTATTCCATTAAAGGCCATAACCAGAGCTCAAGCTAAAGAAACATTACGAGTCAAAGACTTGATAGTCCTAGGAGTGAATATGAGCTAGAATCCTCACCCAATGTAATAGAAGACTCCAAAAAATGGTCATAAGTCTTAATGAAGAAAAAAGATAAAAAAATGGAAAACTAGACGGGAAAAAATCAAAACTTAGTGGATTAAGAAGTTGGCTAAAGAGAAGGAACATTCTGGGCAAGGCATCGACCATATTCCAATAAGTTCAACCAATTCAAATACTAATGTGGTGAAAGAAGAAAAAACGAGGGAACAAGTAGGATCAATTCTAGGAGATCCTATGCTTGAAGTCTAAAGCAACATGATAGAAGTTATAGAAGAGGAGATCTGGAGAATGAAAGGTTGAAAATGTGTAAAAAGCTAAATAAAATTTCTCAAACTATGCTAGAACAATCAACGCAAAACCTTCTTGAGATGATCCAAAGATGTAATGAAAACCTCAACTCAAACTAGGAAGAGCTAGAACCAACTAAAAAAGTTGACAAAGAATTAAGGCTAGAAACCATGGAGATAGATTCCTTGATTCTTGAGGTAGAAGATAACTAGCCACATGACATGTGGGCCAAAGTTCAAGAAGAGAGGTCACGTGGAGAAAAATAGAAGAGGAGATCCCTCCCTTTGTAGAGCTAGATGCCTCTACCCAACAACCAATAAGGGAACAAGAACTAGACTCAGACCAAGAAAAATTGGAAAAAATGGGGAAAACAAGCATTAAGACCAACACGAATGAAGTTGCAACTAGTAGATGGTTGTTAGCTTCTTGGGATCCAAAATGACTAAACTACAGGTTCTTGGGTGGTATTTCACATATTAGTTCCTATAAACTATTACTTTTCCACTCTGGTCTTCACACAGTAGTACTCCAACACAAACTTCCTTAGTAGTTCCACCAAAATTATATCATACATTCAGACATTAAATTCTGCACTTCGCACGATGCTGATACTTTTGCAAATTCATACAAGTTAACACCCAATTTTATTACCAATTATATGTTACCATACTCTACCATATTCAATTATAGAACAATAGCTAACAAACTTAACATTCAATTTAAGTTTTGCAAGTAAGTTGGAACTTCGCCAAACTATCAACTACAATTAATCTTCATAGTAATTAAACTTTAATCATGCACTTAATAGATGTTAATCAACAATGCAATGATAGAACATTGACAAAGAGATACCAAATATAATAGATTGTGAAAATTTTATCAGCAAATCGATCCTCTTACGTCAATCGGTCCCTATGGACTCATCGTGTCGAGCTTAGAAGTATGTGAATTTTCATTGTATCAATTCATTGGGGAAATATTACAACATTTGGCATGTACAATGCTTCACTGAAATTATATATATTTCACAAATAAACACAGTGCAAGCCTAACACTGGCACACATGGTGGACTTGAACCCTAAGCAAAAAAAATCATCATCTATAGTATTGTAGATTTCCTATCCCATCCCAGTTCATTGTTAGTTCCCTTGCCCATTGTTGATGCCTACTATGACATGTTAATAATCTTCCTCACCACAGGGTTCCCACCCAATTCTATCTTGACTACGTCTCGGCAAAAGTTAGCTATCTAGAGTAGATGTTTTCACATTATTGTTGGTCAGCTCTATTATGCAGACACTTTGGGTGTCTAGCTTTGGTGTATCCCTACACATGAAGTCTCATCTATGATTGTAATGGCTCACTCTACACCTCCTAGTGGTCATTTCTCTATGGATCTGACCTATCAAAAGATTTAATATAGTGGATTATGGTGGCTCATTATGCAAAGAGATATCCATGCTTGTGTCAAACAATGTGATGCTTGCCAATGCACTGGACAACCATTGCATTAGCACTATTTTCCTCTACAACCCATATTACCAGTCGAACCCTTCCAAAAGTAGGGGTTAGATTTCATGGGGGCTATCACTCCATTGGCTATTTCAATTGCTACTCACGATATATTAACATGTACCAATTATGCTACTAGATGCTCCGAGGCCTGGGCTGTTCGTTCGGCTAGGGCTCAGGTCATCGCCAAATGCATTACCCATGAAGTCTTTCCTCAGTCCGATTTACCATTAGAAATTGTTTCTGACCATGGCACACATTTTCCAATACCTTAATACAGGCTTTGACATATTCTTTCCATATCATTCATAAATTCAGTACTCCATATTATCCTCATGCCAATGGTTTGGCGGAGAGTACAGACAAAATTCTACTCACTATGCTTAAGAAATTGATCAGGGATTGTCTTGAATGATGGGATCAATTGATCCCTTCTATCCTTTGGGCCTATCGTATGACATATAAAGTATCTACTAGTTATACACCCTTTAAGCTTGCTTATGGAATAGAACCAATTGCCCCTATGGAGCTAGCGGTGCCCAGTCTACGTGTCACCATTGATAAGAAATTATTGTCCGCTGAATCTTTTTATGATCGACTTGATGATTTGCATTCACCCAAAGAACACTGCTTTGAAAGCTTCCTACACATGATCGCTTCTTGTGGACCCCTATCTTTGAAGAAGGACAATTAGTTTTGTTCTATAATTCTAGGTCTGATAGAGCAACAAGCAAGATTAAACTTCAATGGTTCAGACCGTACTACATTTCATCAAAGCTGGGTCCGGTAGGCCTTCCGGTTAGAGACTCTCACTAGAGAGTTGCTTACCACTCCAGTGAATGGATCCAAGTTGCATCCTTTTTGTCCACCTACCACCTAATATTGTTCTAAATTGCATATTGGTCGTCAGCTCCATATAGATCAGTATTTTAATTAGAAGTGCCTAATGTAGTCTAGAAAACCAGCCAAATTTTGGCCCATTGGTTTGATCTTTACTGTATTGCAATGCCAATTGATCCAACCATATTTTGGTTGACTAGTTGACCATAGCACCTTTTCGTAGCTTTTTTCAGGGATCTAATTTTAGATAATTTCGCACCCCCTTCGAAGCATCATGATGTAGGTCGTGCCTTCATGGTGCCCATCCTCCATGTTCCACTTTCATTCACCTCCCCCTGCATATTCTCATTGGTTGGCAGTCAGATATTCTCTGAGCTTATTACCATTATGACTGATTGCATGTCATTCATCATCGTCATTCTTGTCATCTCTATTTATTCCTCAAAGTTTTATTTCTTTCTTTTACTCTGTGTCTTGTGTGTGTGCAACTACTGCTTGCAATATAATTATGAGTTTGCGTCTTTGTGCATCATGTGTATCTAGCAACCATGGAAGCCCCCCTGCACCTCACTAGATTTGGTGACTGCATGTCCCCTAAGCTTTCCGAATACTTATGTGTATGCGACTTGCTCCCTTTTGCCAAGTTTCCATGGTGCAGAGTGTCGGCACATCCCCTCTCCATGACCCTTGCTCGTGCTATAGCCTATTGTTCCACCTCTATCATGTCTTGGCCTATTGTGGAGTCCTTCTTTACGACTTGCATCACGGTCGCCACTGTTGTATCTTGCCTCTGTCTATCTAACGAAGGCTGGATGGATGTCACCCAGTTACCTTTCGAGACCATGAATCAATTGTTTCCCCGCAAATCCTCCAATGAATATGCTATAATGTGCCGCCCATCTCTAGAGTGTCATGCCCTCCAACTTCTAGTAGTTACCATTAACCTCGAGAAGCGAAATTATGGTATCTCTAGGCCCATGTATTCAACGATCGACATCCTTGCCCAAGAGCCAGTTAATTGGGCAATGTTTTACTTATGCCACACTGACAAAGAATGCCATATGGTTTTAAAAGAGTTAGCCAAAGGCAAATTTCCATGAACCCAACTACGTCGCATGTTTTCTTTACTCCTTCCTGAAGCCCCTTCTGTCATACTTGCCACCATCGGCTTAGATTATGTCCTCCATTCATGCATGGCCGGTATCATAGTTACACTCAAAGAGGTGCCCACCATCATGGCTGCTTCTGTAGCTCGTTCCCACCTGGATGATGAAGGCACCATCCAACCTGTGGAGGGTGGGGACAAAGAACATGCTTTGCCGCATAAGGATAGTGTCATCATCTCGGCAGCAGTTGTGCACTCACCCAAAAAGACAGTCCTTAGTTTGATCATTGTGGAAGTGATTACATGTCTCATAGAAAAGTAGGTTTAAGGCATCCCGATGGTATTGAAAATATGAGAGTGCATCTCCCTTTTGTATCTTGGAGTCACTCTATTTCCATTACATTTCCATTTCATATTATATCCTTTGTATCTGGGTACCTTGCCATTTGCTTCTACCAGTTGTATTCATTCTCCTTTTAGGGGAATTATCCCACATGAGATGTACTTTTAAGAGCCCCTCCCAAATCTATATAAGGAGGGCCTCTCCCCTCATTTGTACTTGGTTAGAAGCTTGAGGAGCCTACTCCATGCTCTTGGCAAGCTCATTTTTTATCCACATGAGTTTATCCATTTCATGGTCTACTCATTTTCAGTCTCACACTCTCTTTCTTTTGTGAGTAAACTCTTCTTTTCATTTTGTTTCTGTGCATGTACTCTGGTATAAGAGCGCTAGGTGGAGGTCTTGGTGGTGCGCTTGGCGATGATTTTGGTGGTGGTGATGCTCTTTTGCCATTAATTTTTGGGACTCATTTTGCCCATTTGCCCACCCTCCCACCCTCCCACCCTTCTCATTCATCTATATCTTCCTACCCTCCCACCTTTGTTCTTGACGTATTGTTATGGTGCTTTATGGTTCTCATAAGGTATTTGATTGCATTAGTGATACATGTCCATATGTAAAGTGGTTATAATCACTATTTGGTGCTCTTTTGACTCAGCATGTTAATTCCTTTTCCACCATTAAATATGAAGATCCCTTGGTGTCTCGCCATTTAGATTTCACATTGGTAGTGTATTGGATGAGTAGATCTCTTCTTCATGATCGTTGCATGTGGATCTCCACACTCGGTTGAGAACATTCATTTACACATTCGGTACTGCTCTTGGGTCCCACAATTCACAAAGGTGACTATTCTCTCATAAAGGTATCTGGGGCACTGCGAAGGTACTGTTGCTGGTGAAGGACAATCGCAGTCCGCGAGTGGCAGAGGTCTCCTTCAACGAACAAAACATCCTTGCAACACCATAGCATTTCTGAACATGAGGGAAATCAGAAGGGACACAACTCTATGGAGAAGCCAAGAGATTGAGTTTTTTTTTTTAATGGAGGTTCAGCCGAAGCCTACTCCCCCAGAATTTAACTTTGAAATTGCAATTGTACAAGTGAATGGGATAGTACCCACGGGACCCCCATATCCCACAAAGCAGGGGTTAGACAAGGAGATATGGTTACAACTGAAGGAAACATGGTTACAACTCATTTAACTGGCCTAAGCCATAACTTCTCCAGCTTAGGACTTGAACTCGAGACCTCCGCCTCTTGACAGCAACATTAATGTTCGATTTGGCTCTAGTGCACTCTTCAATCTCGGAGTTGATCATAGGATGCTCTCAAGTTGGTTGTCTGGTTCTGCTCTTGGCCGACCTTTCTCTTCAAAGGACAGTGTAGAGAGAGCATATCATCTCCTCTTCTCACACGTCAACAGTGAGAAACGAGATCGAGGAAGAGAGCAATCTCTCAGTGAGAGAGAGAGAGAGAGAGAGAGAGAGAGAGAGAGAGAGAGAGAGAGAGAGAAAGCGCTCATTTCTCCTTGTGCCATAGAGAGAGAGAGAGAGAGAGAGAGAGAGCGAAACAGAGAACGAGCAGCATCAACCTCTGATCGAACTGAACAGCGGCCAAACTCGAGCGACTCCGCACCTCATTCGTCTACCTATCTACCATGCGTAGGTCTGCTGCTAAAGAAGCATAGAAAACTCTGTTCACAAGGACACAGTCTCTGTCTATAACACACGGAGAGAGAGAGTCCTCTCTCAGTAGCACTTCTTCTTCTCCGTTGCAGCATCCTATGATGGGGCACGCTTGTAGCAAACATTAGATGGGTACCCATCTGTTGTTGTGACTAAGTTGGAGCCAAACTCATCAGCGCTTGGCTCAGGGATACTCCACCACTCAGAGGGTGCCACACTTGCATACATTCAAGAAGCTGATGAGCTGACAGAGGATAACACCGCTCGTCACTTGATTCGACCATCTCTGTATAGCACAGAGAGAGACGCGATAGAGAGCGAGCTACTCCGCTCAGTGAGACAAATATTGGCCACTCCGAGTCTCCGAGCATGCCATTTGGCTCTGCCATTTACAGACACAAGAAAGAGAGGAAGATCGCGAGTCTGCATGCCATTTGGTTGACAAGTTCGTGATGCTCACGTGGTCTCCATCACTCAGGCGGGCCGCCTTCTCAGAGTCAGGACTATTTTCAACAGTCAATTATTGAATCTACCTCGGTATATAGAATCTGGAAGCGCCATTTTCTCAAATTCATCCTGCAGTCGTCCATTTGACAATGAATCGAGCTTGCATTGGATTTCATATGATGACCGATGATGCTATGTGAAAACAAAAACATATTGAAACCTCTCTGTTGGTGTGCCGTAGGTGCATGCATTCGATTTGCATAAGGAAACTTATCTTATCCCAAGTGACTTTCTGCATCAAATTAGCCATATTTTGAGAAGCGTTCATTGACGGTTTCATCATATCACCAAGGGCACTTATTCTTGTATTTTCCATATGCATTTCCTTTGATACACCAAAGACTACTTATTGTAGTCTCTCCTCAAAGAGTTGTATTGCAAAGGGCTTTAATCCTCTCTCTCAACAGAATTGTTGTAACTTTCCAAGGGTAAGTGACCCTATTGTGGTGGAACCATTCCTAAGCATTACGTTGTACTTGCTCAAGGATTTTCAACTCCCACTTTGGCACTTTGATAGGTCCTCATTTGTATTTCTCACAAGGGTTTATCTCTCAAATTTAAGCACTTTGGCACTAAGTGCCCACCTTGGTACCATCAAGCATATAAGGAAAGAAGACCTTGGGTGTGTGCGCAATTGTGGGTTGGAGGGTAATCTAAGCCCACCCACAAAGTACATCGATTGCCGTGACTATTACAACTATTTTGGTGTGCAACGGGCTACTCTAAGCCCTTCTCCCCAACCCTCTCTCCAAAGTGTCTATTTCCATTGTTGGTGGAACCTTCTCTCATACCCTAGCAACCTCCATACTCTACAAAATGGAGCTGTAGAGGGGGTGTTGAGAATATGAGAGTGCATTTCCCTTTTGTATCTTGGAGTCGATCTATTTCCATTACATTTCCATTTTATATTATATCCTTTGTATTTGGGTACCTTGATTTCTTCTACCACTTGTATTCATTCTTCTTTCAGGGGGAATTATCCCACATGAGCTTTTGAGAGCCCCTCCCAAATCTATATAAGGAGGGCCTCTCCCCCCATTTGTACTTGGTTAGAAGGTTGAAGAGCCTACTACATGCTCTTGGCAAGCTCATTTCTAATCCACATGAGTTTACCCATTTCATGCTCTACTCATTTTGAGTCTCACACTCTCTTTCTTTTGTGAGTACACTCTTCTTTTCATTTTTCTTCCGTGCGTGTACTCTCTATTGATGACATGGCAAAGACTCAAACCTTGTCAAGCCTACGGAATTTGCCGCGTCATTGAAGGTGGCTAAGCTAGAGTGATATTAGAACACCTCCATAATCAGCAGTAGCTTAGCAAAGTTACTATCACTCAACCATATAAGATTGTGTTTTGAATTCACTAAAATTCCACTGGAACTTCACCGGACTATCACCGGACTGTCACCGTAATTATACCGGAATCTTACCAGAATCAACTGCATTTAGTTTGTAATTACTTCAAGTATATAAGGAAGTGATGCATGAACTTCCTTCACTGAATGAACTCTTTCTGAAGTTTAAGGAAAAACTTCACCAGTTCAGAATGCCTCTTTCCGGTCAGACTTTATACTGTGTGTACATATCCATTTCACCGAAATCTTTGAGGAGCTGATAGTAGAGATGTCTAGCTTCAAGATAAGCTATCTCTCATACAAAACTTTACATTATTCTGCAAGATCTACTTCGTTTTTCTACCGGAAAACACGTTTACTGAGAAAACTGTAACTGACCAAAAAATACGTTTACTGAGAGAACTATAACTGTTAACTAACTTTATACCGTAACATGAAAATACTCGGATTTCTTCACATACGAAGAATGCGTGCAAACTTCCACATGAACATGTGTTTTCTATTAGAGAAGATGTGTACAAAACTAGCTTGGCCTCTTCTTGCTCAAGCTATAGAAACTCTCCTATACTGAGTAGTTTCTTCTTACCATCTCTCTCAGATGAATACCTGACATTTCAGGTTTTTGTTATTCATCTTTACATACGCAATCTCTCGCGTCTTCTATACCTATTCTTGATTTCTATATGCGCTCAATTCGCACTACGTGATCTTCTCACGCACACTCATGTTCTCCTCATCTCTCACTTTTCTCTCTTCCTATCTCATTTATATACAGTTTTGATCCGGTGTAACAAACTCTAATTCTGGAAGTTTCTACGCTGTACTTTACAGTCGTGAATTTGTCCCTTCACTAAGGCTTTGATTTTCTGAATACTTTGATTCTACTTCTCTTTATCTTTCTTTGTCTGTACGTCAAATTTGTGAGTGATTCTTCAATAGCTCCCCCTCAATCACTAATTTGACTCTTCCTGTCTTTCATATATTTTTCTTTCTTTTATACCTGCCATTTCTTTGAATCTGCTTGTTTTTGTTCCATCCAAGCTCTTTGTCAAAATATCTGCAATCTGATCTTTTGTTGGAGTGTATACTATTTCTATCTCCTTCTCCATTACCTTTTCCCTCAAGAGATGATACTGAATTTCTATGTGCTTTGTTCTTGCATGAAATACTGGATTTGCTGCAAGATACAACGAGCTCATATTATCTCCATGTATGATAGGTATACCTTGATCAATACCCATGCTTTTGAACAAGATCTGCATCCATATCACTTCTTTAGCTGCTTCTACAAGTCCTTTATATTCTGCTTCTGTTGATGATAAAGCCATTGTGTGTTGTTTCTTCGAACACCAGCTCACTAGCTTATCTCCTAGGTATATCATATACCCATGTGTTGATCTTCTTTCATCTTGACTTCCTACCCAGTCTGAGTCACTGAATGCTCTCAACTTTATATCTGACGTAAAAGGATAATATAATCCTTCCTTTATAGTTCTTTTGATATATCTAAGAACTCTTTGTCCTGCAACCCAATGTTGATCCTTCGGACAATGCATGAACTGTGAGAGAACTCCCACTGCATAACTAAGATCCGGTCTTGTTAGCATAGCATAAATTAGGCTTCCCACTAACGACTGATACTTCCTCATATCTTTAAACTCTGCACCACTATATTTGCTGAGTTTATGATTTACTTCAAGCGGTGTTGAAGCTTCTCTGCAATTCTCCATATTAAACTTCTTCAGTAAGTTTAGGAGATACCTTTCTTGCGACACATATACACCATGATCTGTGTATGTGATTTCCATTCCAAGAAAGTATGATAACTTTCCTAGAACACTGATCTTAAACTCCTTTTCAAGCAGTCTCTTTACCTCTTTGATTCCTTCATCTGAGGTTCCTGTGATTATTATATCATCTACATAAATACAAATGTAGATCATACATTCTTCTGTTCTCTTGATGAGTAGACTTGCATCTGCCTTCGAACTTTGGTATCCAAGTTCATTGAGATATTTCACAAGTCTGTAATTCCAAGCTCTTGGAGCTTGCTTCAATCCATAAAGTGCTTTTCTTAATCTGCACACAAAATTTGGGTATCTGGAACTTACAAAACCTTCAAGTTGTTCCATGTAGACTTCATCTGATATATATCCATTCAGAAATGCATTCTTTATGTCTAGCTGACTTAGCTTCCATCCTTTTGATGATGCTATAGCAATCACTATCCTTATGGTTGACATCTTTGCCACCAGACTAAACATCTCATCATAATCTATGCCATGCATCTGAGCATAGCCCTTGACAACCAGTCTAGCTTTGTATCTGGCTATCCTTCCATTTGCAAGCTTCTTAACTTTGAAAACCCATTTATTTCCAATTACCTTTTTAGCATTTGGTTTAGGAACAAGTTCCCATGTCTTGTTCTCCTCTAGTGCGCTGAACTCTTCTTCCATTGCTTCTTCCCAGTGCTTCTTGCCTTTAGCTTCATCATAGTTCTGAGGTTCTTCATCATCTTTGACCATATATGCATAATTTTTCTGAGTTATGTACGAAGTATCATAAGAATACCTTTCTGGTTGTCTTCTAGTCCTGCTTGACCTTCTTGGTTCACATTCTTCATAAGTGTCTGAATACACTTCTTCATCAAATATAGGAATTTCTTCATTTCTTCTTGTTAATCCATTTCTGGACGTACTTGCTTGCATATAGTCTTCATCTCTATTCACCTGCACAATTGATTTCCCTTTCTCTTTTCTTCTTACCTCTTCTTCAAATTCTTCCGTTGTATGACTTTGATCTGCATACCAACTTTTCTGTTCATCAAATGTAACATCTCTGGAAACAGTAAACTGTTTTGTTAGAGGACTCCATAACCTGTAACCCATCTGCTTTTCATCATATCCGACGAACACATATTTCTCTGCTTTTGGTTCAAGCTTATGTCTGAGTTGTGATGGTACATAAGCATAAGCTACTGATCCAAACACTTTGCAATGATCAAGTGTTGGTTTCTTTCCCCACCAAGCTTCATAAGGGTTCATTCCATCTAAAGCTGTACACGGTAATCTGTTTACCAAGTATGTAGCTGTATTTACAGCTTCAGCCCAAAGATAATTTGGACAATCTTTTTCTTTTAGCATAGCTCGTGCAAACTCAACTAGAGTTCGGTTCCTTCTTTCTGCTACACCATTTTGTTGTGGTGTATACCTACACGTTATTTCTCTCTTAATACCTGCATTCCAAAGATAATCATTGAACTCTTGGGAGAAGTATTCTCCCCCTCCATCAGACCTCAGTCTCTTAAGCTTTCGACCTGTGAGTCTTTCAGCATATGCATGAAAATGCTTGAAGGTTTCAAATACTTCTGATCTTTCCTTCAAAACATATAACGTTATCCATCTTGTAGCATCATCAATGAATAAAACATAATACCTTGAGCCACTGATTGATCCTTCTTTTGTTGGACCCCATACATCTATATGAATGAGTTCAAGTACTCCATCATGTTTGAATCCTTTCTTTTGAAAAGGTAACATGTGGGCTTTTCCCATCTGACATGCCTCGCACTTATGAATCATATGTTGGTTCTGTACATTCGGTAATCCCAGTACTGACTGATTTGAAATCATAGTTTTAATTCCTTTTTCATTAAAATGACCTAATCTCTTATGCCAGAGATCAAGTTCTGTAATCACCTTTTCACCATGTGTGAGCAACGCTTGACCAATGTTCCCTTGTACTCTTAAAGTAAAGAGTCTACCTTCTTTCTTACCAGAGACGATCTGATGATATCCATTCTCGGGATCTTCTACAGATACTCCTTCATTTGTAAATCTGACTTGAAAACCTTTCTCAACTATCTATGCCACACTAATCAAATTTTTAGGTATTGTCTGAACATACAAAACATTGGTTAGCAAATCTGCTCCACTCTTACATTTCACTTTTCCAATTGAATGTACACTATGTCTCGTATTGTCACCTGTTTGAACAGTATGACTGGAACTACCTTTTTCCAATTCTGACATCAGTTCTATATTTCCTGACAAATGATTAGAACATCCAGAATCAATGTAAAATACCTTTAGATCCTTGCTATCTGATGTGCCGATTGAGTTCATCATCAATGATGTATGACTTTCATTCTGTGTGTCATTTGCGTAGTTGTTGTAGGTGGTGTTGTAGGATTGATTCTGTCCCCAACTTCTTGTTCCACCTCTACCATAGCCTCCTCTTTGATTCTATCTACCTCTTTGAAAATTACTCTGATATCTTCCGCTTCTGCCTCTGCTATTACTGTTCTGATTTTGATTTGATCCTTGTTGATTGTGCCAACAATCATGAGCCAGATGATTACTTAATCCACAAATCCAGCAAGCCTTCTTGTTGATATTCTGACTACCTCTTCCTCTTCCAAAACCTCTTGCTCTTCCTCTGCCAGTGCCTTTACCTCTTGCATAATAAGCCTGAGAACTCGACTCTTCTTCGTCTTTTGACTTACGTTTATCTCCTTTCTTCTTGTTCTTCATGTACATTGCAGAACTTTGTCCTTTATCTCCATCTCCTTTTAAATCTTGCTCATATGTGAGCATCAAACCAAGCAACTGATTTAAATCTGGTACAAAATGATTTAAAGAAAGTTCAGTTGAGAGTACGAAAGGTTTCCACTTTTGATCTCCTCTCAAACCTGTGAGCACTTGCGCTATCAATCTGTGATCTTCGATATCTTCATTTATGGATCCAAGACTATCTGCTAGATCCTTCATCTTAGTAACATAGTCACTAATGCTTTGATTCGACTTCTTTTTGAACGTTGTGAATTCGGACCATAAGCTAGCCTTCCTAGCTTTCATAGTATCTTGGAAATGATCTTCCAACACACTCCATATGTCTTCCGCTTTCTCCAGACCTCTAATGTGCGGTAGTAGATGATCTGTAACGGTATTATAAATGTAAGCTCTTGCTGTTGCATCTTTCTTCTGCCATAGCTTTAAGGCTTCTAATTCTTCTTCCTTTGGTTGTCTACTGTCTTCAAAGGTTGGATTCTTTTCTTCTCTGGTCACATACATCATTAAGTCCTTACTCATAAGTAAGGCTTCCATGCGCATTACCCATGCGGGATAATTATCTCTGTCTAGTTTGTCAATAGAAACATGATCTGCCATAATCTTCTTGTTTCTGTTTCTTTTGGTGAGTGTAACGTTAAAGAATTTTACCTTTTGTAAACCTTTACCTTGAAAGTGACTTCGGAATACTTCTTGATACTGTTTGCTGTTGATCTCTTCAGCATTCACCTTTCTTTATGAAAGTTCTTCGAGTTCTCTTGTATCTTCACTTCCGTTTGCTCTTTGAGAATCTTTCTGCTCTTCAAAATCTTTCTTGCTCAGATACCACTTGTTGATGACACGACAAAGACTCGAACCTTGTCAAGCATGCGGAATTCGCCGCGTCATTGAAGGTGGCTAAGCTAGAGTGATATTAGAACACCTCCATAATCAGCAGTAGCTTAGCAAAGTTACTGTCACTCAACCATATAAGACTGTGTTTTGAATTCACTAAAATTCCACTGGAACTTCACCGGACTATCACCCGATTGTCACTGTAATTATACCGGAATCTTACCGGAATCAACTGCAATTCAGTTTGTAATTACTTCAAGTATATAAGGAAGTGATGCGTGAACTTCCTTCACTGAATGAACTCTTTCTGAAGTTTAAGGAAAAACTTCACCAGTTCAGAATGCCTCTTTCCGGTCAGACTTTGTACTGTGTGTACATATCCATTTCACTGAAATCTTTGATGAGCTGATAGTAGAGATGTCTAGCTACAAGGTAAGCTATCTCTCATACAAAACTTTACATTATTCTGTGAGATCTACTTCGTTGTTCTACCGGAAAACACGTTTACTGAGAAAACTGTAACTGACCGAAAAATACGTTTACTGAGAGAACTGTAACTGTAACTAACTTTATACCGTAACATGAAAATACTCGGATTTCTTCACATACGAAGAATGCGTGCAAACTTCCACATGAACATGTGTTTTCTATTAGAGAAGATGTGTACAAAACTAGCTTGGCCTCTTCTTGCTCAAGCTATAGAAACTCTCCTATACTGAGTAGTTTCTTCTTACCATCTCTCTCAGATGAATACCTGACATTTCAGGTTTCTGTTATTCATCTTTACATACGCAATCTCTGGCGTCTTCTAGACCTATTCTTGATTTCTATATGTGCTCAATTCGCACTACGTGCTCTTCTCACGCACACTCATGTTCTCCTCATCTCTCACTTTTCTCTCTTCCTATCTCATTTATATACAGTTTTGATCTGGTGTAACAAACTCTAATTCTGGAAGTTTCTACGTTGTACTTTACAGTCGTGAATTTGTCCCTTCACTAAGGCTTTGATTTTCTAAATACTTTGATTCTGCTTCTCTTTATCTTTCTTTGTCTGTACGTCAACACTCTTTGATTCTGCTTCTCTTTATCTTTCTTTGTGAGTGATTATTCAACACTCTCTATAGAAAGTCCCCTCTACCCCCATTCTTTCCATGGAGGATGATTCTATAGAAGATCAGTAGACTGTGCTCACCCCACCTGCCTCTCCTCATTATTCTCCTCCTCATTCCACCAAAATCAACATCGCTTGTAGATCCCTTGCCAAGCTTTCCCTTTCTGATGGGTCATATATTCATTTGGGCTTGGGTCCAACCCTTTCCCTCTTTGATTTCTCCAAACTGGGCCACTATCTCATCAATGCAATCAGAGTTCTTCAATCCAATCTTGATACTGAGAAAGAGCCACTGAAGAAAGAATTTCAACACAAGCTGGATGTGGCTGAAAAAAATATTTCTCCTCTTTAGGAGGAACTTTTGGCACTTAGAGCACATGAATCATTGTTGTTGTAGAACATGCAAGACAAGGATCAGGAACTAGCTACGTTGGGCATAGACTTAGCAAAAAAGAATGCTACCTTGGAATGCATTGGATCTATGTTGGATACAACAACCAAGAAGCTTACTATGTTGGAGTGCATTTGTACAGAGATTAATGCTAAAGTTATCCAGTGGGAAACAGAGCTGGCAGCCACAAAAAAAGAGTTATTCCAAAAATTGCAAGCTTTAACTGTAGAAATCGAAGTGACTACACAATTGAAGAAGGAGTTGGAGGCCACTCAAAAAGAAAGACAAGCATATTTCAAGACCACTCAATTCTAGGCCCAGCGATTGCATCGGCTGGAGAATTTGCTTAATAACCAGACTGAGAACTTCAAAAAGATTGAAGCCAAAGTTGAAGACAATAGAATCCGATGTAGAGAAGCTTTGAAAAATGACTTTTATTTAAAAGAGTCCTTTTTGTTCAACCAAATTCAATCCCTTGTCGATAAAGTTGTTGTTGCAAGCTCTTCTAGCTTGGATGCTCAATTGCTTCATGCAGAGCATGTACAAAAAAATTACTCAAAGCTTTACAAAAGAAGATTAAACAAAGTTTTGAAGAATCCCGCATCTTGCACATACAAGGCCTTGTAGATGATGATTTATTTGCTTAGGATTTGAGTCCATTGTGCATGCCAATGTAAGGCTCTCGGTTAAATATTATTTGTAAATTTTCCTATTTTCGATGAAGTGTCGTAGTTGGCCAACTATTGTAATTGGTTCTTCATACAAAGAAGAGTCGCATCTGTGTGATTTCAGCATCTGTGTGATTCCAGCATTTGTGTGATTCCAACACGATGTGTCTGCAGGACCATTTGCAATAGAGGAGCATTGTGCACATAGGTTTCCCTTAATTACTTTGTTCGATATCATGGTGTTGATTCTTTGTTAGTTAATCATTAAGTTTTAAATGTGGTGATTAATTTAAGTTGTTAAAAAGATTAATTACAGAAGTTAGTTCACTGAAGTACTCTACATTATTCGTGAAATGTTAAACTGACTGTTAATTTTCATGCACAATCATCTGTAAGTGAATATGTTGACAAAGTTATATTAATAGACTTAGAAGTATAGTTGTAAGAGTTTAGGTGATAATTTATAAGTATCATGAGGTATTGATGTACAATGAAGTATAGAACTAACATTGAATAATATTTGGAGAGGGTTACTACGGAAGAGGATATTGGTAGTGGGATTGTATCTCAATAAATTGATTTAATAGATTACCTTAGCAATAGGAGTGGGAAAATATCACGTATCCTAACTATAGGATTCTATCATCCCAAGAACCCTAACAACCTATCCTATCCACTTTAATCTTACTAGGCAAAGTCAGATCAGGAGTAGAGGTTAGCACATAGAAAAGCGATACAATAATCACACTACACAACATTGCCTATACCAAAAGCAAGTGGTCAGACAAAAATATCAACAATCATATCAACAACACAATAGATATGCATGCCAATACAACACTTAGCCTCAATATTATAGGCCTCAATAGAACTACTAAGTACCATACCAGATGCAATCAAGACCCCAACTGGTGCTAGACCAGCAACCTCCACCCCTTACCAATATAATCTCAATCAAATATGTTGCTACAGAAAAGAATCTCACTAGAGCATTAGTACCCTAATCTCCATTAATCATAGAAAATGACCCCAATTTCAATAGTTTTGATTCTACCCATGTAGATAGCCCACCCACAAACTACCCCAAATTGCCAGAGCATATGGAAACATACCAATACAAGAACCCACCCATGGCACCTAACTGGGAGTCAAATTATGCTAGCATCATGTATGCCAACCCCAACCCATGACCCCAGCTAAGAGAGACCACGGGGACCTAAAGGACCATGCTCTACATTCCAAGGAGATCATTACATAAGAGATTGTCCATATCCTCCACTAGTATAACTTTCAAGGTTTTTGTACTCATTGTGGTAAAGAGCATGTCATATGAGAATGCCCTAAGAACCTTGCCAATGCCTCCAAAGTAAAGCCTGTTTGCACACTTCAAATAGATCCACACCAATTTATGTACCTATCCAAGTTGTGATGAGAGCCCAAGCATTGCTACAAAATTAAAAACTAAACTCGGATAAAATAGTTAAGAGTAGCAAAGTCACAGAGTCAAGTGGAAGAAAAACAAGAACTTGGAAGGATTCACCAAACAAAATCCAAAATGGATTAAGAAAATAAGTGAGCTCAAAGGAAGTCTAAAAGAGACTAGAGCAAAAATTTTGGAATTGGCATCACAAGAGTCAAATCAGGAGAACCCAACCTCAAAACCACACAAATCTAGCTAAACCCATACTAGAGAACCTATATATGGTGTTAAAGCATACCACGCAAGACTTAAAGAAGGATGCCAAGAAGGAGAGTTGAGTAAGAATTATCCCAGGGCACACCTAGAAATTGAAAGAACCAAAATCTACATGAAAATTGTAGAATTAGTGCAAATGATGTTCGAAGCATCTCATTATGTCAATTAGAGTAACCTAACAAAACCAGAGCTACACTTTCAAGGATTACTAGAGAGACTAGAACATTTGACTTCTTCCAATGAGAGGAATAATCCTGATAGGACCTATCCTACCCCCAAGGCATAGGAGGATACTACATCTTCTTGGTCACAAGTGCCTAATACCAAGAACTATGAGAATCCTTCTTCAACACATAAGTACTCACAAGGTTTTGTTAGAGAAATTCAAGATGAGAAATGGAAGATGGAACAAGAATCTCACCCCTCGATTGAATAAACAGATGATCTGCAAGAACAATTTCCCTAGGATATCCCCTCTATATATGATGAATGAGAGGATGAACATCCTAGTGAACAGAGAAATTTTGACTCCAATTCTTTGCAAGAATTACCTCATTTCAGTGGTGCCTGGGAAGCGAAGTCGATTAGTATGAGAACACCCACCATATTAGTAAGGAATTAAGAATCAATCATTCTAAGGAACACAAATGTAATAAAGAACACTAAAGTCTAGTGTCATTGGACTTTAAAGGAATTTTCAAATGCTAAACCCGATTTGTGGAAGCATGTAGCAAAACAATTACCAAATATAGCTGCTACCCACTCTCAGACAACTTCACACAAGAGAGTGCATGAAATACCCGTTGAAAGGATTGGAGAGATGAGTGAAGGAGAAGAGGGAAATACCTATTTGCCTATATCCTACTAGGGCTACACCAGCAAAACAATCTTAGACTAAGGTGCTGGACTAGCCATTGCTACCACTTCTCTATGAAAGCGATGGGGCAAGCTAGCCCTCAAGCCTACGAGGATGAAACTACAAATGGTTCATGGTCATATTGAGAAACCTTTAGGTCTACTGGAAGGAATATCTCTCACTACTTGTGGTGTAGAGTTTGAGGACACCTTGGCCATTTGTGATTTTGGAAGAAATCATGCGTATGAAATGATTTTGGGACGTCCTTTTATGCAACAATTGCAAACTGTACAAGATTGGGGAATCAATTCTTTGTACCTACAACATTTGTGTGTGACTACCAAAGTCAACCTCAAAAACTATTTCCATCATGATGTACCACCATTACAATGGAATACCATCCATAAGGCAACTGAACAACCTCCGAATGACACTGAGTTACCCTCAGGATCCTACCTATGCACCCATAGTATTTCCAAATGAAGAATTTGAGCCTCAAGGTTGGGTAGAGATCTTAGCCACCATGGACATAGCGATGAACGAAGAACAATGGACCCCTCACTATGATCAGGATGGCTACAATATCTCCATCTTTATGATCAAACCCATGGAAGAAGAGCCTATTTTGGAATAGTGTACTAGAATGAATCGAGAGTTAGATGAAACAAGTGATGAAGATTTAGAATCCATTATTATGGAACCCTTCTGCTCTTCAGAAGAAGAATAGATTTATTTTGTAGAAGCCATCACCCCTGAGATAGGGAAGGAGAATCGAATTGAGCAGCTTAAAACCCTTCTAGAGGTCAAGTAGAATAAGTAAGAGATAGAGAGAAAGAAATCACCTAGGTCAGAAAAAGAAGAATCGCTATCGAAAGTACCAGAGAACTTTAACAAATATGAAATAGAAGATAGAAGAATCATGGTAAGAATGTTGAAGAGAGAAACAAACATCAGAGAAGCATATGATAATCGGGAGAAGACTAAGAAGATTGTAGTGATAGTCCAAGAAGGAGATGAAAAATGTACATATATAGGGCATGACCTAACCAAAGAAGAAGAAGAAGAAGAAGAAGAAGAATTGATAGCCCTGTTGAGAGAATATAGAGACGTGCTTGCATGGAGCTACAATGATTTGAAAGAAGTAGAACTAGACATATGCTCCCATAGAATCCCCATGACCCAAGAAGCCAAGCCTTCAAAACAAAAACCGTATACTTATAATGATAATTACATGGCCAAAACTAAGGAAGAGATAGACTGTTTGATAGAAGCCCGATTCATTTATGAGATTGAGCATACCGAGTGGATGTCACCCATTGTGGTAGTGCCCAAAAAGAATGGGAAGCTACATGTTTGCATTAACCTAAAAAAGGTTAATGCAACCACTATTCGAGATAGTTATTCGCTTCCTATCATGTAGCAGGCAAGGAAGTTTATAGCTTCTTTGATGGATTCTCATACTATAATCAGGTGGCCATTGCTCCTAAAGACCCCCATAAAACAACTTTTGCTATAGAATGGGGCATGTTTGCATTTCTTGTGATGCCATTTGGGATGACAAATGCACCAGCTACTTTTCAATGACTGATGTGTCACGTCTTTAAGGAGTTCTTACAAAAGAACTTGGAAGTCTATGTTGATGATTTATGTGCACATTCCAACATTAGGAAGACACACATTCCTAAATTGAAACAAGTCTTTGATAAATGCCGAGAATACCAAGTCTGTTTAAACCTAGAAAAGTGTATTTTCATGGTCAAGCAAGGCAAGATTCTAGGACACATCATGTCAAAGAATGGGATCTCTACGGAAGAAGAGAAAGTTAGAGTAATTGCACACCTACCATTACCAAATAATGTGAAGGAAGTACAGGCTTTCGTGGGGCATTGTGGTTACTATGGACGCTTCATACACATGTATGCTATCATTGCAAAGACTATGCACTCACTCCCAACTTAGTTTGAATAAACGGATGAATGTGAGAAATCATTTAACAAACTCAAACAATGCTTGTGCTCAACACCAATTTTGATGAGACTAGATTGGAGTAAGCCATTCCATGTGCATGTGGATGCATCCAACTATGCTATAGGGTGTGTGCTAGCACAACCTATGAGTGAGGGCAATATAGATCTTCCCATAGCACATGCAAGTAGACAATTGAATGACGTGGAAAGAAATTACACCACTATCGAGCAAGAAGGATTACGAATAACTTATGCAATAAAGAAATTTAGACACTATTTGTTGGCAAACAAATTCAAGTTTTTCATAGACCATCAAGCTTTGCTATATCTAGTCAACAAACCTTGGAACATGGGAAGATTGATACGTTGGTTTTTGCTATTAATGGAGTATGACTTTGAAGTGGTAGTCAGAAAAGGAAACACCCACCTTAGGGTTGATCATCTTTCACTATTGACTATGGGAGAAGCCCATCAAGGAATAGTTGATGATTTACGAGATACATATTTGTTTAATCATGTAGTGCTAGAATGGGCCAAATCAATTGTCCCTATTCTTACATTTGGACCCAAGAACCCTCACATTAGAATCGGGGAACCAGAGATAACAAAGTCCTAATGATACCAAATACTAGCAGGAAGTATTTACAAATAGGATAATCAAAAGATCCTCGCTTGTTGCGTAGAGCATGAGAAATGGTTGCAATTAGCACATGTAGGTGCATTAAAGCAACACCATTCAAAACATCACACACTGTAGAATCTGCATAGATTAGGAGTGTACTAGCCTTTAATGGAAGTAGATGTCTACAAAACATGTAAGGAATGCCCAATTTTTTGTGTTAGACCACCAGTCAAACATGTGATCTTATACCACATGTCTCTAACACCAAAATGGAGCAGACCAATGGTAACCTACTTGAGGAAAAAAACATTCCCTCAAGGAATGACTGTAGAAAGAAAAATAATTCTAGAACAAGAAGCTCAAGACTTTGCACTCATTGGTGATAATCTATACAAATGAGGAAGAGATGGATATCTGAGACAATGTGTTCATGTGAGTGACAGTGTGAGCATATTAGAAAGCACACACTAGGGTGTTGCAAGAGGTCATTTTGGCCCGAACTAGATAATCAAGGCCATACTCTTCTCAGGATTATGGTGGCCCACTCTTCACATGGATGCACATACATATGTGAAGCAATGTGATGTATGTCAAAGAGCTCAGTTTCCTACTTGCAGAGATGAGATGCCACTAGAACCCATGATGGGATGATGTGCTTTCTCTAAATGGGGTATAGATTTTGTTGGACCCATTAACCCCCTGTTGAAGGCAATCATCATGAATACATCAGTGTAGCTATAGAGGCTACCCAAAAGAATTATGCACACATGACTGCAAATTTCTTATTTGAGAATGTCTTTACAAGGTATGGATTACCTATAAAGCTAGTGAGCAACAGAGGGACTCATTTTCTACATAACATCATCAAATATTTGTTACAGGATTGTGTGGTGATTCACAAGAAGTCTACACCATATCACCCTAAGGCCAATGGACCGGCAAAATGTACTAACAAGATCCTTTGCAATGTATTGGCTAAACTCATAAACAACAAAAGTTGAGATTGGGACAAATAATTACATCACACTATTTGGGCATATCGAGTGGCCTACAAGACCGTACTCAATGCAAATTCCTTTCAGATGGTTTTTGGTCAAAATGTAGTGCTTCCTTGGATTTTTTGATACCCACCCTTAAGGTAGCACAAGAGCATCAATGGATGGGCCACAAGTTATTATCAAGGATCATGGGCTTGGGACAATTAGGAGAGACTAGGTTGAGAGCATCAGTAGACATATATGTAGCCAAGAAGTGACAAGAAGCCTATTTTGATGCACATGCAAAATTCAAAGGCTTGAAAGAGGGAGATTTAGTCTTAGTCTATACAGTGAAGCAACATGCACAAAAGCTAGAGAAATGAGGGTATGGACCTATGATTATAAAAAGGCTTTCAACGAGTGGAGCTATACAATTAGCTACTTTAGAAGGAGAGATAATGTCTAGCTATATTAGTGATTGTAGAGTCAAGCTTTATCAAGAACCTTTCACTACGGATATGCTTAGAGGACTCACATCGGCAAAGAAACGCAAAGATGAAGGGAAGAGGATCAATAAAGAAGCTTAGGCAGAGGCCTTGGAACGCATTAAACATATGAAACCACAAAGACAAGGACTAGGGAGAGAATGCTATAATCAATTAGAAGGCCTCCAGGTTATCTCCTATACTAACAAAGAAGCCTCTAGATACTCAATGGGAATGTGCCATACAAAGATAACTACAAGACCTAGCATAGTGGATAGAAGACCATTCATTACGGTTAGGCTAGGGCAAGATAGTGAGTTCAAGGAGATTAGGGCACTGATTGATTCAGGTGTTGCAAGTAGTGCGATTAGTGGTCTCACTATCAAGACATGGGACTAGAAATGGGTCCTACAGAGGCATACCGCATAGGGCTAGGAGGCATGGAAACCCTTTGCATGGCTGAGGTTGACCTTCCCATCCTCATTAAAGATGTAACTTTGATGGCGAAGCTCCTAGTTTGTTATGACAATGACCTGATAAAACCATTGATTCTTGGCCAAGATTGGTTATTTGATCACTCAATGGACTTGAACCTTAGAAAATTCTCTCTTTAGCTTAGGATAGTAGATCAACAGCGAGTAATATCGCTCGAGTTCCCTAACCATGCCCACTTCGAGGAAAGTAACTCGAGCCCATGTATAACAAATGCGAAGGAGGACCAAAAGATTTTTGGATAAATCCTTCCTCTGAAGATGACCCCTAGGCAAATAGACACCATAAGCGGACAAATGGGGACCATTAACAATCAGATGGGCACTATAGGCAGACAACTGGACACGATAGTATCCTCACAATCATCCATTACACTTCCTGCATGTTTGCCTAGATCTGTTGTGCATAATGCCTCACTTCCTAATGGGCAGGTCATGCAAATGTTGGACCTCCCTTCTTTTCCAAAGCAGATTGTCAATCCGACCTCTCGACCACCACCACAAAAATGTCAAACACAACTTGGAAATCCCACCTCATGACTACACCAAATTACCCTGTGGACACAGCTCAGGTATACCAAAGCAACTGGCACAAAGCAAGTATGGGTACCAAAAGGCCAATAGTCACCGATCATCCCCAATAGCGCACGACAAGAAGTTAAGACAAAGTTGTCTCAACCTCAATGTTCCTAAAAATCTAGACATTCCCCACCAATGAGAAGTCAATAAATCAAGGTGACTAAGAGGTCCCTAATAGCAACATTTGACATCACTCAAATTTGGGTACCCAAGGCCTATCTTGTAGCTCAGAAACCAAGCCCTATAAGATCCAGCCCTCTAGAATCTTACCACTCACCAACCTTATCACCTCCAACTCTACCCCTTGTATCTCATCAAAAGAACCCTATTTGTTTACCAATGCTTAGGAAATGGGCGTCGAAAAGCCCCCAAAACACTCCATACACTCCATCATATAGTATGAAAACTTCCTATACTAACCTTCATCCTTGTAAATACTCCCTAACCCTTAATTCTTGTAAAAAAATAATCATTACTAACTCACTAGTCATTGTAATGACATCTCTGCTGAAAAGATATGTATGCATTACTTAAAGCATGTAGGAAGTCTAAAGACCTGCATTAGTTACTAAGAGATCATTATAGAATCACCCCACACACAAGGCTACATGGGTTACACATCTGTTATGGAAAGGGATTGTGATCTCACTTTATTGGGATCATAATTTATTTCCATGCTCATGTTTTATCCTTTTGTAGGAGATCTTTTACACAAACACTCATAATCACTATGCAAGCCAAAGGAACTTTCAATGCTGGTACCAAAATGCTAGTAGTGGATTTTGAGAACCTACTAATTGAGGCTCATCCTTCAATGAGGCCTCCAACTTTTTAGGACTTTATGGGACCAATGCCTATTGATGATCCTCCCATAGGTAGAACCGAGAAATTACATAGTATGGCCGATGTAGAGCACATCTATGATGCAACCATGTGTTGTAGTAGTGATACATGGGGATGATGTCAATCTCCTGAGATTTTGAAGCTCTTTAGTATTTTGAGGAATCAAGACCAATTTGGGCAAAGGCAAGATTCACAGAATATTTTAGCGCCCCCCCTTCCCAAACCTGATTTTTATCATTGTTATTATCTAGCCACTACCTTACAACCTCTAGTAAGGAAGGAGCTCCTGAGCACATTCATCTTGCCATCCTTCATTGTAGACCCACCTTTCAAAAAGTTTTACCTCTCAGTAGACCTCATTAACGCTACATTGAAGATTCATGACACACATATGCCAATAGAAAGGGAAAGTGTTTTACCCAAACCCTGGAAAAAAGGAGATGTCTTGAAGTGGGCTAATATTTCATCCATTACTCCTTAATTGACAAAGCCATTACAAATTTTCATGCAACATTTTGCCTTCCCAGATCAAGATCATTTCACATTGCCTGAAAAATGCATATGGTTTGGATTATATCTTTCAAATACAGGACCCTAGACCATTGACCTAGCCAATGAGATTTAGGAATAGCTGTATTTGGCCAACCAGAGATGGATTAGGAAAATAGTAATTCACGGATGTTGCACAATTACAAGAATTGTGTACATGCGTTTAGCTTATGACATTCTGGTCAAGAGAGCCCTGTCGAGTGTGGAATTTAAAAAAATCAAAGGCACTAAGAGTCTCATAAAACACCAAAGTCAAGAATAGGCAAACAAATGAGAGGAACCATACCATGTCGACAAGTACCTACATCACTCTCCCCTCAACCATCACCCCAACAATCACCCAACAAACCCCCATTGGTAGTACCCCCTATTCGAATCTGTTTGTCCCATCCAATCACATCAAAAGGAACCGTTAGTGTGGCAATACCCTCTCAAGCAACTATGGTGACACCTACAACCACTACATCTACAATAGCAAGGGAAGTCGCAACCACTATTGGTGGTGTTAAACATCGCTTTGCCGTCAGAAGCGCGTTTAATCTCTATTCGGGTTCTTGGGAGTGGAAGGGGTCTGTTAAATAGAGGCCCTTTACTTGATTTTCCCAAATTAACTCGCTTAATTCACTCACTCACATAACAATTTGTTCATCAACTCTGCTAATCAGACTTACTACAGCAAACTCAGAATTGTTCCTTACAGACTTACTATTCTGATTCGCTCACTCACAGAGTATCGACTCATACACAGATTAAAACTTCTCAGTAACCGGCGTACAAGGTAAATGCTACCGTAACATAGACTTACAGTAAACAACTTACAAAACAGCGATTCAATACTTTGCTTAATGTAACATTACGGTAACACAATCTGTAACACACAGATACAGATAATCAAACAGAACAGAAAGACACAGAATAACTCAGAGTTCTCAAACACACCACGGAAACTACACAGACTTCATCAACCAGACAGACAGTCTGGCGACTCCTCTGGGCGTCACCGAAGCGTCTCTTTTCATTGATTTATAAGAAGGTTACAATGTCTACGCAACGACCTTTCGGTTCGTGTGGAATATGAAAAGAGTCAGACTTTACAATTGCCAATCCGGCGGCTTACACTGGCACGCCCGGTGGACTTGAACCCGCAGGTATACAAAAATATTACGGCTCATCAACTATACCTTCTAAATACATAGTTCTAGCTAACCTAAAAGTTCGGGCAATTTTCTTCTCCAATGACTCTAACATCTGCTTCAAAATTTCTGGCTCTACGAGCTGAGCATCTGTCCACTGAACTTAAAGAAATAACTTGGCTTATTAAACTCTCTGCCTATGTCTGCAAAAAAGCTTCCTGTAAGTAAAATTCATTTGACAGAGCCGCATCACGACTGACCTTCATATCTGCAATCTGCTTATCAACCTTGGATAATCTTTCTTTTTGAACATTCAGTTGATACTCCCTTCTTTCTAACTCTTGATTCTGAAACTGTATGGTTTTGTAATACGCATTGCGCTCTCTTTTTGTTGCTGGTATCTCCTTCTGTAGTTGAGCGACCAAATTCATCTGTATTTTAAGATCTATATTCGA
>CM035410.1:115783457-115903457 GCA_020310875.1 Ceratopteris richardii
TCAATTTTTTTATCATATCTCCTTCCTTCTTCCATTTCCCTCATTTCACTTGTGAGAGAGAGCGAGAGAGCAATTTGTGTGCATTGTTTTTTGCATGTTTTTTGAGTGATCTTGCAGGTTGTAGCTGTATCATCATCTCCAGCAGCCTGCACAAGTACGGAAAAGCTCGGTCTTGTCTTTGTGTCGTAAACCTCTGTCGATCACGATTAACAAAAAAATAGTTCCTTTGGTAAAACTAAGTGCATCATAGTAAACTAGAGACCTTACACATCACACATCCACAAAAATTTCTAAAAAATTTGCATTTTTTCTGTCCATCGCAATTGATAGCATCAATCGCGATTGACAGTGTCCATCGCGATGGACAGACTATGCATCATGACTGACAGACCCCGACGGACACCCTGTCAATCACGACAGATGGTATCCATCGCGACTGACAGCCTATCCATCGCGATTGACAACAGTCCATCACGACTAACACGTGTCCATCGCGACGGATACCCCTATCCATCGCGACTGACAGAACCTTCGCAACTGACACCTCATCTTGGCGAAAAACATATCCATCGCGACTCATAGACCCCCGTTGACACAAAGACACGCAAAAACCCCGAAAATCTCAATCCATCGTGATTGACACAATCAGTCGCGATTGATCGATCAATCGCGACTAAGACCCCTGTCCATCACGATTGACACCCATCAATCGCGATTGACACGTGTCCATCATGACTGACAGGCCATGATGGACAGCTTTGTCCATCGCGATTGACAGCCCAGTCGATTGCAATTGACAGTCAATTTCGGCCAAATTTTTAGGGTTTTCTAATTTGAGGGTTGTGGCTAATTTTGGGCATAAATATTGGGCTATAGGGCATATAAGGAGGATATAAGCAAATAATTCGAGGAAACCCTGTTGACCTGATAGCCTGTTTGAACCCTGTTTTAACCCTAGAACCCTAAACTAGCATAACTTTCTCATACAAAATTCGTTCAGAGTGATCTTAGGCTCATTAGATATACTATTTTGAAGTGACCATACTCAGGGGGAAGAAAAACTAAGGGAGAGTTAGGATTGTTTTCCATAAAGCCAAAAGAACAGTTTGATCTCTGAATTGCATGAATGAACATGGTTTAATGTGCCAATTGAATTTAAGTCTTGAGCTAACTTTGGGACTTTTTCAGGTCCTTTGAGAGCATCGAAGGGTACTCCAAGCAAGAGTAAGTGCAAGCTTGGGAGCACGCTTCCTGGGCACACAAGGGCAACCAAGGAGAGAAATCAAAGGTTGGAAATTCTCAACACCCTCTGTCAATTCCTAGCATAGGCTAAGCACGGATAGAGGTTTTGATCAATTAGGGTTACATTAAGTACAATCAAGTCCAAGAACTCTAATCACTCAAGGGCAAGAATATAGAAATTCCATTTGTGAAACAACCTAAAGGAACAGAATTTAACTAAAGCGACCAACCTCAAGTACGAGAAAATGTAAGTGTTCCTTGTGACGACAATTGATTGGACAAGAAGTGACATTCCAAGAAAATTAAAAAGAACAAGTGACTAATACAAAAGAACTTAGCAATGAATTTGTACTTGGGAAATTTGGGGATTATTTAATTGGGCATATGAACCTTAGATCAGGACGACACCTAGGAAGAGATAGACAGAGTCTTAGGTCTTCAGAGGCTAGTGTCAATCATACTGCTAGGTCTTGGGCCCAACAATTAAGCCATTTTTCACACTACCCTAGCTCTGAGACTAGTGAATCAGAGATGTCTCAAGGTATGGAGAGACCCATAAAAAGTTCAAGCGTGCCTTACTCACAAAGGGTCGAAGGCCCTTACAAGACGCAACTCGAATACCTTAGGACCAACCGATTAAGTGCTTGCATCTATGAGGACGACCTAGGAAGATCTATGGTCCAAATTAAAAACCCTGACCAACCCATTGGTATTGAACATCCAACAGCCAAGTTTGAAAATGGAGCATACATGGACAAAGAAGGAACAATATACGTAGTCACCAGCCACCCAGATAGGACAGATGAATTTGGTAACGTGATCCCAGAAGCAGACATAGGTGACCTAGAGCAAGGAAACATATATGAAGAGCCTAAAACACCTCGGGGCAAATCAGTTCTCACTAGAATTATCACGCCAGAGTGGATTCCCCAGGATAATAAGAGCATATATCTGCTCTTGAACCGAGAGACTGATGAAGCCTTTTGGAGGTACAAGCCTGGTCAGCCTAACGAGGTTGGAGCGCTCACTATCTACGAGTTTAAAGATCCAGATAATCCAAGCAAAGTGACCTATTTAGACAATACTTTAGAGAGGATCTTTGTGGTCTCAGAACATGGTAGATATGCCTACACTTGGAAGGGAGAATTTATTTTCCCCCAACCAAGATCTAATGTTTCATATGGCCACCAACGAGCTAGAACATCCCAAGCTTATGGAGATCAAAGAGACAGAAATAGGGAAAGACCTGAGGTAAGTTTTGCTAACCCATTGGGAAGAGAAAGGATGAGAACAGAGACAGATAGAGAAGAAACCGAGAGACCAAGAGCCCCGAGGAACCTAAGAAATGCTGATGATTTTCCTTTACCAAGGCCTAGGGAACACACTAGAACCTTGAGGCCAACTCAGTTGGTTAAGTCCATGAAGAACTACTTCGATGGCACCGGAGACCCCTACGATCATGTGGCCGAGTTTAGGCAAGTCTTGAGAGCTGAACAAGTTGAGGACCTGTTCACGCAATACAATGCCTTTGGTCTAACCCTTAGGAACACTGCCCTTACGTGGTTTCAACCACTAAATGAGAGACACTTTAGAAACATAGACCAACTTCTAGAGGCATTCATTACCGAATTCTCTAAGAGTGGCATAAGGCATAATACTCCCTGTGTACTCAAGTGAAGAAGACTCAAGGACTCGTGCCAATAAGACTGTACCTCTATTGCAACACAAGTGCATATAGTGGGAAATTAACACACATCTAAATGTCAATCCGATCGAACGACCTAACCAAGTGTATGAGGACATGTGCACACATGATGGAACATGAAGTGGTTTAGCTGAAATGTATGAGAAAAGACTAATCCACCTCTCAAACACACTAATGACTGAAAGTGTCTGCTGCGATACCTCTTACAATAGTTTTCATAAAATCAAGGATTTCTCCCAGCTCCAAGCTCCGAATATAGTCAGTAGGGTACTCATTTCAAAGCTCTCGATGAGACACATCTAGTGGAAGTGGTTTCACTCGATTCTGACAATGCTGCTTCAAGTTATGACCAAAATAGTGAATGGCGGGAAGCACCCACACTCACGCCACAACTCCTACAAGCTCACACACACTACAATAGCTCAAAAACAGTGGGGAGGGGTAGACAACAGTCCTACACACACAATCCAAGCATTAACACACATACAAGATCAAAGAGAAGATGGAAATCTGCAAGAAAGAGGCAAATTCAAAATTTTGGAGAGCTCCTTCTTCACAATGGTAAAAAGTCTCTACAAAGAGTCACAAAGTGACTTATATACATGTGCTCTAAGTTTGGTCTTTTCACACAAGACACCGGCACTTTATTCCAAAAAAGTGAATTTCCTACTAATTTACAAGGGATATTTTACAACAAATTGGGATTATGCAACTAGAGGACTCCTCTAGTGCATTTACATGGCTTGAGGGAATTCTCTAGGACTTTGAAGAAGAAAAATATGCCCATTAATTTCAAAATTTTGGGGCTCTTCTTTTGTGCTTCTCTGCTCTGCAACACTCTCCCCCTCTTTGTCTCTGTCGTCCCTTGACAGGCTTTACTTCTTGTCTTCAGCTTGTTTAAGAGGTCTGAATGCACGCACCCAGCAGTCGAAGCGGCAGCAAGGACTGTGAGAGAATTTGTTATTTTATCCGATGTAAGTCCTTTGCTTCTTTTTTCCCCTTGATATCTCGTACATCACAAATCTGGGTTGCTTCATCCAGTCGGGCTACCACGCACACCACCAGTGACTAGGAATTTGGTGACCTTAGTCACCTCTTTTTAGCTTTTGGTCTTCTGATTTGTCCTGGTTGCACACATCTGACCCAGTTGTATTGTTCTAAGCCTGTTTACTTTGTTGACAACGCACGCTATCAGCGGAAGGATTATTACCTGCCAAATATTGTCTTGCACTTCTTCATGTATAGTTCCTGACCCTGGTCCGTCCTTCCCATGAAATGTCCTAGTTCTGATTGATCTTTAATTCCAATTCTCAGGACCTAGATGATTCGCGTCGTTGCCTGATGCGTGCCCCTGCGGGGCTTTGTGCAGAGGGTGGGTTTCCGGTGTTGTGATCTTCATTCTTTATTGAGTCGTTTTTTACTTTGATCTTTTTCTTCTTCTTTTCTTGCTTGATTCCCCTTCCACATGTCCCTCCTCCTGAACTCTGTCGTCCCCGACATGCTTTTTGTGGCGACGTGTATAGGTTTGTATGGCTGCTTGCTCTCTTTGGTTCAGAAGATTAGCATGACATATCATAAATTCCTTCCATTGGGTGGACTTCACCCCATCCTCTGGTGCTTGTCGATGATCTACAAAAAAACTCGTCTCATAAGCGACCAGACGTGCATTAAGGTTCGAAGTCATTTTTACAAAAAATTTTGAATCTATTTCGAAGAAGCTGGTGAAAAATGCTTCTTTGAAAGTTTGCATATACGTTGATGGCAAAAACATAATTCAAGAATAATATGCCATAAGTGTTAGGCGGCTTGGAATAGTAGATAGATAAAAAATGAGTGCTTTGGATCCCTGCGTAATGTCGATGAAATTTAAAAAAGTATATTTTGCATACTGGAAGACTTTGATTACTGTTAGTAGCATACTGAATATTTTATTGGTCATTTTGACTGCTAAATCTAGGACCGTAGCGTATCTGGCAATCCAAAATTCCATTGTTTTTACCATATACTCTTTTGTTGGTAGGAAGTTATGTGGCAGATTAGGTAACAATGGGTAATTCAGCCACTGATTATTGATGCTTCCCTGGCGCTGTCCTTCCCAAAATTGCGACCAGGATCATCTGCAGGGTACTCGGCAAAAAGATGGGTTTACCTGAAGCACCTATGGTGATGCCTCCCACTGTACCCGCAGTGTTGGATTCTTTTCCAAAATTTTGAGTCTCCAAATGGGATCAACCTTCTCAAATTCTTCTTGGGTATACTTGAATGTATCTTGGCTAAAGTGGAGATTGTAGTCTGGATCTTTGTTTGTCATAGTCTTTATATATTGTCGCGTTTGTTCTTTTAGCAGGCCATAGGGTACACTGAAAGGCTTCAAAATCTACTCCAAATTTTTTCTTTCTATCTTAGCTTCCTTCATTACTTCGATGATTTGATCTTCAAATTCAGCCGTAAGCTGGGACACCAATAGTGCCCTTTCTGGTCGATTTAGTTCTGCAATGTTTTGATGATTATGTTCAATGTGGACCTCCTCTGGCTCCCTTATCGGTGAATGATATGAGGGGGGAGAGAGAGGACGTACCTCATTCTCCATAGTAGCCTCTGCGGATTTTGGAACTACTGGTGTCCCCTCAATGTCCTTGTGTGTTAGTTGATCCTAGAGTTGTTTGATTAATTCCTTCTTTTGTTTAATTTCTTCTTGGGCCTATAAAATTGTTTGCTTATTCTTTTGGATTTCTTCTGCCACTATTGCGAGTTGATCCGCATCTTCTTTACATTGCAGCAGGTACCGATTTTCAGCTTTCTTCCATTTGGTTCTGAGAGCTACAGTGTCATCCCTGTACCTCTTTTCCCATTCGGCAATGGTGAGTTGCTCCTTCTTGAGCTGATCTTCATACTTAGCTATCTTTGTCTCCAATTCTTCGATATCTTTTTCTGGTCTTTCTTGAACATTTATTGGCTGATCACTAAGAAGGGCGGTCATGAGCTCTTTATTTCGATTCCTTAAATTTTCTGCTTCCTCCATGTATACTTTGATATGTGATTCCAGTATTTTGCTCCAGGCAGCCATTCGCGCCTTCTTAGTCTCGCTAGCTTCGTATTTTGTCTGTACTTCTTGCAGTTGTGCTTTTAATCTTTCGTTTTCGGTCATTAACTCATTGCACTGCTTTTTGGCTTCTTGGACTTCTTTCTCTTTGTTTCGGATGTGTTCTCTTTCTAAGTTCAATTCGGTCGAAAGATTCTTACTCTTTTCTTGAAGCTCATGCTTGTCCTATATTGCTTGATCATAGTCTTCATCGGCCTCAAGCATTAGTTCTTGTGTGTCTAGTGCGGTTCTGATCATGTCTTGTACTACTGGCTTGAGCTGAGCTATGTCGACATTTAACCACGTCCTAGGTATGCTTGGAGCTTCGCCGGATTGCACATCTTTTCCCTGCTCCACGTGGATGGTTTCGTTGTGTGGTTGTCTAATTTGTAATTGTATGTTGTGTACTTTTTCTTTTTCATCCAAATCAAGAGCTCTTGTGGCACTCCCTTGAAATGTGACATCCATGGGGGAGGGTTCTGCCACAACCCTTATTGGTGTGAAGGGTTCTTCGTCTTCTATTTTCTCTTCTTGAGGCTCTTTCTTTGGTATCTTTATGGACATTTAGCGAGGTGGTGTGGCCTCCTTGATACGAATAGTGGAAGTCTCATTAAGTTTTATCTCATGCGTACCTTCTTGGTCTGCTTCCTTACTCGTGGTATTCGTATCAGTACGCGTAGTGTGGTCATCCGTCTTTAGGCCTTCTGCTTCTTCATTGTAGTTGACTTCATTCAATTCTACCCATTGTCCATCATCCTTTGACTCACTTTGGATATCCACATTTAATAGTGAGTTGTCTGGTTCTTCTTGTGCATCCGAGGATGAGCTTGAATTGTCCAGCCCTATTTCCCTGTACCGATGGAATTTGTTGAGTTTTCTTTTTGCTTCCGTTTCTTGTTGGGTCTGTTGATAATGGTGGCCTTGCACCGGTAAATTGACTTGTCCTTCCGTATATTGGTGCATCTCTTCCAGGGCCCTAGTTAAGTCTTCCTCTGTAATCGGCCTTTGCTCTTCAAATGTTTTTTTTGGCAGTACATGTGTCCTTTTCGTGGCTGGAGCTTCCTCTTCCATTTGGTTGACTTCCCTTAGTCTCTTTGTGCCTCTCGTTCGGGGTTAAGAGCTAGTTTCTGCTTCTTCTACAATCTTGACTCCTCTTTTCTTTTTAGGAACAGTGGCAACTTTGGCATACTTCGCCAGGGCCGTTGATGATGGCATTTCTTGGAGGTGCTCTCTGATGCCCAAAGCATGATAAATCAAGATAGTTAGAGCCACATTGCCATTGAGGAACTTCTTATTATTCCATTGCTTTTTTGCCTCGAATAATCTTTCTTGTATGTACGGAGTCAGATTAATTTGATTTCCAATCTGCTTAGTGGCGTGTGAGAGTAGTTGAACAATAATCTTTTGAGGGGCCGTGTACCTATGCATATTCGGGAAGCATAAGTGTTGATGAATAAGCCTTACTTCCTCCTCTATGTCTACCCGGTTGATGTCTGTAAATGTCCTGGTCTTTGCACCTCGACTTTCTTCTTTTACCACGGTAGTTCCATCCTTTTCCCATCCAAAGGCTTCTTTAATCAAGTCATGCGTAAATTGGATGACTACCCATTCACCTCTTTTATCCATCACTCTAGCCTCGGGCACCAAGGGATCATGCAGTGCTGGCTATAGGGTATTCATGACCTGTGTGCATCTTTGAAAGTCGGGCTTATAGATTGGCAGTTCAAAATATTTATGTATGCCCGCTTTCTTCATAGTGTCTACGATAGACGAGAGTTCATGTAGTACTCGAAAATCCTGGGACATGATTAGAAATTGATGGTCGATATCCATAATTTTGATCATTGCCAGGAAGAGATACTCCCCTGCTGGTTGATCTTCTTGAAACTAGTGTCCCTTTGCCTTGGTGATACTCTGGAGTGGAAATTGCAATACTTCCTCTTGTACTGTTGCTTCAGAATCTTCAGAAGCCATTTGCACTTGTAAGGAAAAGTGCATTAGCTTCAAAGGAAAGCATGAAGCTGTGTAGTGCATTGTAGTGATTTTTGTCGTTCCATCACTCCGTTTCCCATGGTTCTATAAGTGAGATCTCTTACCACATCTTTTTATTTATTTTCCTGAAAGAAAACAATCATTAATATAGCCGAAGCATTTATTTATGTACATAGCATGTCCATTCCTAAGAGAGTTGAAGCTATGATCTAATCTCCATTGGAGAATGTGCACCACTAATTCTATCAGGTACATCCTGTGCCGAATGCGTGGCCTTGTAATGTGGCCCTACTATGCATACTTTAGGTGCATCCGTTGCTTCATGAGTGCAATTGGCGTATCCATTGTTTCGATGGTCCATCCCTTGCAGTCGCTTGGGTTTCCAAATCCATTTCATGGGTGCTTGAATAGGTCGATTTCTTCCTTTGATTCCTTGGACTTTCTTTGTTTGTTTTGTTTCCTCTAAAGTCCTAGGGACAAAGGTGTTTCCCTTTTTGTTTCTCGGATGACTGTGTTTTGGCTTCGTCACTTGCCTTTTCCGCCATAATGCTTCCTCCTGAGTGCTTATCTCCAGCTTGGCTGCCTGTATTATCTTCTTGGGAATCCATATCTGATGTCGTGCTCTCTGAGCTTCAATCAAGGGCTTGGGGAGCCATACTTGCAAGAGTCCTTTTGGTTTGGATTTTGGTGAAGCTGACTTCTTCATTTCTATTTTCTCCTTATGAGTTGATGTTGACGTCTGCTCTTCCTCCTTCTGATCTTTACGTACCCATTGGTCTTTGACCATTCCTTGTTGTAAGTATCTAAGTGGGGAATTCCCTATTGGCTGTCTTTTGGCTTGTTGAGAAGCTCCATGAGAGTTGGTTTCCTTAGTGCTTAGTTGTTCCTCAACTGGATGGAGTGATTCTACTTCTACCTTGGAGATTTCAGGGTTTGAACTTTCTACTTCTTCTAGCTTGGTTTCTGAAATGGTTGGACTGGAATCATGTTTGAGTAGCTTTTCCGTGCATTTCCCTGAACTCTCGATGGTGGTGGGTTGGGATAAGGGCTTATCTCCTAATAGACTAAAAATTTCTTTGTGCCCTATCTTGGCTGAAATGTATCCTTGAGCTAGGTTGATATTGACTTCATTCTCAATGATCCAATCTTGCCCTAGGATCAAATCCTCTATTAAATCCTCGTCTCTGCACACTAATACTCGTTGTTCCATGGAAGAATTTCCTAGGTGGAGAGACACTATCATTGTTCCAATGCATTCTAGGGTTTGACCTCCAATTCCTCTCAATTGGGCTTTGTGGGACTCATGATCATTTGCAGATCTTTTATGACCGTATTACGTATGCAACTAAGTCTTGCTCGTGAGTCTATCAATGCATCTATCAATTTGTATTCTGTCTTGCCGATCCCTAGGTTCAAGTAAGGCTATGATATGTATGACTTCATCATGTCTGAGTCATGGACTTGGTAGTTGGCCATAGGGATAGGCTCTTCTCCTTGGAGATAGCATTCATCTCGTTGTCTTATCCATTCTTTTCATTTCTTAATGCGTTCTAGGGCTTCTTGTCGGGCCTCCTCTCTAATCCGTTCTTCCTCTTTCTTCCTATTTTGAGCACCTACTAGTCGTGCTAGCATTTGATCCGTCAATTGCTCCATGAACTGTTTGACTCTGCATCCACTTATGTAGTTAGGAAGAATGTCTCCATCTAGAGTGGCTAGATTAACTGCTCCACTAGTAGAGATTCTATTGATGATCAGAGGTCCATATCTGCGTTTTTGTAACTTCTTGGCATGTTGCTTTAAGGTGTATACCAAGACTAAGTCTCCCTCTTTAAGTCCTTTTTCTTTTATATGTGCATCATAATATGCCTTTTGTCTTCTTTTGGCTGCGTAAATTCCTGCTACTGCTTGTAAGCTAGTTTCATGTAACTTCTCGATTTGGTCTAGTTGTTGGGATAGTTCATGTCCGTTCCACTCATACTATTGGGCTACTCTCAAGGTTGGGATTAAAAAATCAATCGGCAAAATTGCATTCTGCCCATATACTAAATTGAATGGGGTAGTTCCAATGGCAGTCTTGTATGCTACTCAGAAGGCCCAAATTGCATGATGCAATTGTTTGTCCCAATCCGACCTCCCATTATTGACAATCTTTGTCAATACAGTACATAACACCTTGTTGGAACTTTCCGCTTGACCATTGGCTTGGGGATGATAAGGGGTTGATTTTTTGTGAATCACTAAAAATTCATTCATGAGGGATTCTATTACTTCATTAAGGAAGTGTGTTCCTCGGTCACTCACAATCTCAATTGGTAATCTGAAACGAGCGAATATAATCTCAAAAAGGAATTTAGCAGTGGTTTGAGCATCGTTTTTTCTTGTAGCTTTTGCTTCTACCCATTTGGTTAAATAATCTGTGGCTACTATGATGTACTCAGCATGTGATCCTTTGGCTGGTGGGTTGATGGGTCCTATGAAGTCGATACCCCATTTGGAAAATGCTCTCGCACACACCATAGGTCTTAATGGCATGCCATCTCTCCGACTTGGGTATTTAGCCCTTTGGCATGTGTAGCTCAGTGATGAGTAGCACCTCCTTTAATGTCAATCCGGGAAGACATGAGGATGGTATGAAGACCTCGAGCAAGTGAAGGCACAAATGTGTGAGTGAGAAGCACACTAACATGCACACACATACACACACACGCGCACACACGGCAAGAACAAAGAGAGTAAGACAATGGAATCACTTCTATTGCAACAAAGTTCTCATACAAGCTCAAAACTACAAGAAGCTGCCCAAAAATGAGCTCTCTAGCTCTATTTATAGTTGTTGCCTAGCTTTGGCCCTGTCCAGACCTAGTGTCCGGCCTAGTTAAAAATTAGGTTCCAGGGTTTATTTGAGGTCTCAAACGAGATCTAAAAAATATGAAAATTGGCAGGCAACTACTTCTAAGGCTCCTCAAGCTCGAGGACTCCTCGGCTTGTACAAAATGGAGCTACAAAAAGGTGAAAATGGTATTTACAGGGGTTTTTAGTGATGAGAATCACTTTAAAATGATGTAAGGGTTTTGAAAAAAAATGAAGGGTTGCCTTAGTGCTAGATCTGCATGTGTGTTCGTACTTGCTTCTTCCCGTATTCTGTCAACACTCTCCCCCCCCTAGGGTCTGTCACCTCTGACAGACCTCTGCTCCACTGTTTGATCGATGTACTTCTGTAGGAGGTCGGTTGCCAATTCTTGTTCTTTTATACGTAGTCCCCGGACCAAATCGCTCTGGAGGGCATCCCAATTCACGGCTCCAAGCATGTTAGGTTGTGGCGTAGTGTAGAGCTCTGAATGCATTGTTTGCTCGCACGCAAATAGTTGCAGCAGGTGGGTTGGTCGTGGTGCAAATACCTCTGAATGTGCTTCCCAAAATCCCGTGGTGAACATGTCGTCGAAGGTTTGCTTATAGCAGGCAGGGAGATATCTGATGCGTGCGTGCCATGCATAAGTAACTCGTATGCTTGGGGTTGTGCTCATATCATACAAGAGGTCATAATTGCCATTGATGAAGCCGGGAATCGGAGGCTGAATGTTACATACGTTGCGGAAGGCTTTGAGCACAACCTGCATCATATCAAATATCTTGAGTAGCATCTGTGCAGCTACATCTAGTATGGAGTGGAGGCGTGGAAGCCAATATCGGATGGTAGCCATCATGTACGCTGTTGTAGGTGGGCCTGTCGGTGGTGCGATTTTGGGGTAGTTCAGCCACTGTTTGCAATTCACATTGTTCTGAACCTTGATGGCGAATGCTTTCTAGGAGCGTCTTCTTTGTACCGGTCCAAAGCATGGGTTATATTTCAGATGCATGATCCCATGTTCGTGACATTTCCGGATAGGTCTCCAGTAACTTTTGCCTCCATATGGGCTGGAATATGGCCCCTTTTTTGGCTGCCTCTGGGATGTCCTCGGGTTCGAACTGTGTTGCGAAAGAGGGATACTTGTTGGTTATGCGTTTGATCTCAGCATTGTAGTCCGCCAACAATACAAAATAAGGTTTATATTGTAACTCTGAGCTAGTTATCAACCGCCTAGGAGCCAAGTTTGAGAAATATTCAGACTTGAGTATGGTCTCCTCTATGGTTTTCATGGCTAGCATCTGGGTTGCAACCTGCTCTTCGTGAGTGTGGCCCATTTCCTCTACCTACTTCATCCATGCTGACGGGGGTTCCTCATATGTATCCTGTCCCTCTTCAGTGATCCTACCACCTGGAAGAGGTTGTGGCTCATAATTATCTTCGAATGTTTCTTCCATCGGAATGGCAATGGTCTCCTCTTCACTTGGTTGATCAGGTGGGGAGGGTGGTCGTTCATATTGTAATAATCTAATTTTTAACTCGGCAACCTCCTGACGTAGCTCTAGTACTTCATTGGTTACTGATAATTCCGGCTCTGGTGAGGTTGCAGCGTTGGCCATCTCTTTAGGTTCTCGTTGGTGTGGTGCAGGCACTTGGGATTTTTGTAGGTCTTTGACTTGGTCAGCAAGCTGATCATGTGCTTCTAAGAGATTGGGATAGGTTTCCAATATTTGTTGTATGTTTTCTGAGGGGATGGTGAAGTGGTGGATAGGGTTTGGGAGAGGGGGAATGTGTGGGTGAATGGAAAAGGATGGGATAAGGTCTAGCTAGTGGCAAGTGGTTGTCCAAGGGTGGGGAGATAGGAAGGGTAACCTAGTATGGTTTAATCGGTGGCAGGATGACCGGTGTGAGGTTCAAAAATTTTGGCGACAGTGATGGATGTGGGTAAAGGGAAGGATGTAAAAATGGAGGTGTGTACAATGGGTTCATGTTGGGTGGATATCGGTTGTTCAGAAAGACTAGTGGAGAAGGGTTCTGAGGGTTGAATAGGAGGTGACGGTGGAGATGGTACTTGTGTATTTACATCTTGTTCGTCAGTGGGATTTGGGCTAGTCATGTGAACATCCTCTGAAATGGTGGTAGGCAAGGCAGTAGACACTTCCATTTGAATCATTTTTCCCCGCCGTGGCCGTGTATCAATCCTTCGTTGATCATAGGTAGGGTTCTCCCGATGGACCATAGTCCTCAATGCTTCCCCAATCCCACATGTGTCCGCCAATAGATTCAATGATTCAACAAAATGGGAATCTACATTCTCGGCTTGAAGCATTTGGTTCACTAGAGCTCGATTCGCCTCTTCTGTCATCTTATGTCTTCTCTGTACCTGCTTGATTGTCTTGTATAGCCGCTTGAGTTGTGCCGTGTAGGCAGGGGCTTCCTCTTCACTCTCTTCTGGCTCATTTCTTTGTACTTCTTCCTGAACTTGTGTGCTTGGGCCATGAGGGTGTTGTGCCTCATCTTCTCCATGTACTCTGCTTGTTTCGCCCTGTGGCAGTTCTCTTTGGAATGATGCTCCTGGATCGTCATTGTTAGGGAAACCTTCACTGTCCGACAAGTGGGCCGTCTGCAGGAATCTTTCAAAATCAAAGTTTGGATCTTCTGTGAAGTTGGCCATAGATGCAAACTCTACATCGGTAGGTAGTGGAGGGGCGGATGGAGTGGGTTGTACCATATCCCCTGCTTGAACTCCTTGAAGATGGATCGTGACCGGTGCGACCTGGGCTTCTTCTCTGGGGGAAGCTTCGGTCGTGGCCTCGTGAGGGATCATTACCTGGGAGAGGGATCCACACATCCGTTTTGCAGGTTGGCTCCTTGACTTCCGCCCCTTGAAAAACTCCAACTGTGAATATTTTAGGGCTCTGGCAACCGGCACATCATATGCAAGACATCGATAGATAATCCTTGTAAGTGCACAGCAGCCGTGTAAAGTAGGCTTCCTCACACCCCGCTTGCCTGCTTCATACACTTGGTCCAACATCCATACAGGCATCTTAATTGGCAAGCTTCCGAGAGCTTCAGTGTGGCAATCAGGTAGTAGCACCTGAGGAAATCGGGTTTAGGCAGAGCTGTACTAAAATAAGTTTGTAATCCTGCTTTTTGCCAGATATCTTGAAGTGGAGCTGCATTCTGTAAGGTTTCGAATTCTCTTGAAAAGAACTGGAAGGTCCACCACACTCCTCCACACTCCATCTTGGACTCCCATATATGCTCTGCATCTCCCAAGTCTCCTGGCATCTCATTGAACCAATGAGAGTGCCCTTTTACTCTTTCGGTTAGGCCATTTGGTGGATCTGGAATAGGAATTCTCCGCACGTTCACGAATTCTTCAGGCCGAGCTGTTGGTGGGGCCTCCACCGGCATGGCATCCCAATTGATTTGAGCACCAGAGCCTCCCTGAGAGCTTGTGCCTGCTGCTGCTGCCATGGGAATCGGGTGCTTATCTGCTAGAAGAAGAAAGGCACATTAGTGTTGCATAGGAAACAGGATGTAATGGTGTTCCCTTCACAATACTAACATGACAATCCCGAAGGTTAGTGGTCAGAGATGAAGTGCTGGTGATAGGTATGAGTGGTGATTAGAGGTCAGTATCATCCTAGATGCCTACTTTGGTTATGCAATGGACTCGGAAAGCACCTATGTCAGAATGGATGGATTTACAAAAATTGGGTCAGGGGGTTTGATACATGGTTTAGGTCTCCAAACTTTGATAGGGGATTCGTAGCTCTTAGAGCTAAAGACAGGCAACCGTTTATGAACTTGGGTTGTGATGGATTTGGGACCTTTTGGGAACCCATTTCCAGACATTCCTCGATGTGACTGAGTGTGGGTCAGAGTGGTATTTAGGTAGAGTTCCTGCGTTGTTAGTCGAGAGGACTTGAGAGTGTGGAATTATTCCAGTAACTAGAGTTGGAATTATTTGGGCTCGTAAATAGGCCTTGGGCACCCATATGTGTCTAGCATTGGGGCTAGCCTTCCTTGACCGCTTAGGGACCCAAATAAATGTGATGTGCCTAGGAGGTTTCCTAGGGTACTCCTTCACTTGTGTTTGTGATGGTGTGGCTTGTTTGTTGTCTCCTCGAGAGTCTGCTATTAGAGTTGTGGGTTTTCCATCCTTGCGTATCCAGATCTGCTTCGCGCCACGAGGTGCTCCGTGTTGCACGGGTTGGCGCTCCTGCTTCTTGATCAATGGCCTCCTTCGTGTTGTATAGTGTTTGGTCTTCATGTTTAGAATCTCCTTTGACCCCGCTGCGAACTCCTCATTGACTCCTGTACCTTTGGTAAGATTGACAATCCTCTGCACCATAGAAGTTTGGACAAGAAGAGCAACATTATCTTTATGTGGATTCCTGGAGGGACCAGGAGTTGGTGCCTGTTCTATTGGTTTGAGTGCTTGATTTTCTAATTCAATCGTCAAACGGCTTTGGCCTACCCAAGCCTGAAGAAGTCCACTTCTTAGGTTGAGGTTGACTGCGTGATCATAGATCCAGTCTTGGCCTAAGACAAGAGGTTCGGTCAGATCCTCGTCTTCACACACTAGCACTTTTGCTGGCATGAGGACCTCTTGTATGTAGAGGGGAAGATCCACCTCTCCCATGCAAGGGGTTTCAACACCTCCTAATCCTATCAGATATGCTTCTAGGGGTTTTACCTCCAATTGCAGCTGCTGGCAATAAGAAAGCCGAACTGCACTTGTGGCTACTCTTGAATCAATTAAAGCTCTCACGCTTGTTGTGTTGTCTCTTTGTCCTATTTCTAGGGTCACAAAAGGTCGTCGATCCACTATCTTATGGGTACGTTCACCTGAAGCCTCACACATGGCCATGTGATAGCCTGGAGACTCTTGAGTGTCAATCATAGGCTGATCCCTCCCTTCTCTCCTCAACTTCATTGATCTGATGCGCTCTAAGGCCTCTACCTGTGCTTCTTCTCGAATTCGTTTTTCCTCCTCTTTACGTTGCTTAGCAGTATTGAGTCGACTTAGCATTTCCTCTGTGAGGGGTTCCTGATACAACTTGACTCTGCATCCGCTAATATAGTTTGGGAGAACATCACCCTCTAAAGTGGCTAGTTGTACTGCTCCACTCGCGGAGATCCTATTGACAATCATAGGTCCGTAGCCTCTCTTTTCTAGCTTCCTTGCGTGTTGTTTCAATGTGTAGACTAAAACTAGATCTCCTGCTTTCAAGCCTTTGTCCTTCACATGGGCATCAAAGTATGCCTTTTGTCGTTTCTTGGCTGCATATATTCCTGCAGTTGCTCTTAGTCTGGTTTCACCTAATTGCTCAAGATCAAACAGTCTCGAAGAGAGTTCATGGCCTGTCCAGTCGTGCTCTTGTGCTACTTTCAATGTAGGTATCAAGAAGTCCAAGGGTAGCACCGCGTTTTGGCCAAATACCATCTGAAAGGGGGTGGCTTGGAGTACCGTTTTGTAGGCGACTCGGTATGCCCAAACAGCATGGTGTAGCTGTTTGTCCCAATCAGAGCGTTTATTGTTCACTAATTTTGTCAAGACATTGCATAGGATCTTATTGGTGCTTTCGGCTTGCCCGTTGGCTTGAGGGTGATAGGGGGCAGACTTCTTATGTACTACCAAGAATTCTTGGAGCAAATTTTCAATAACTTCATTCAAGAAGTGAGTGCCCCTGTCACTTACTAACTCTATAGGTAGCCCGTATCTTGTGAATACATTCTCAAACAAGAATTTAGCAGTTGTCTGAGCGTCGTTCTTCGTTGTGGCTTTTACCTCTACCCACTTGGTTAGATAGTCTGTGGCAACGATGATATACTCACCATGGGAACCCTTAGCTGGGGGATTGATAGGACCTACAAAGTCTATTCCCCACTTAGAGAATGCACGTCCGCCCATCATAGGCTTCAGTGGCATCTCATCCCTGCGTATAGGATACTGGGTTCGCTGACAAATCTCACACCTCTTCACATAGGTATGTGCATCCATGTGAAGGGTGGGCCACCAAAATCCTGCAAATAGAATTGCTTTGATCACCCTATTTGGATCAAAATGTCCTCCTGCTACACCCTGGTGAGCTGTTTCCAAGATCTTTAGATATTCACTTTCATGGACACATAGTCTCAGGTAACCATCCTTACCACGCTTGTAGAGATTATCACCAATGAGTGAGTACTCTAGGGCTTCTTGTTATAGACTTCTTTTCCTAACCAGAGTCATGTCTGGAGGGAATGTTTTCGTCCTCAGGAAGGCTACAAGTGGTTCACTCCAACCTGGCACTATGGACACTTGATAAAGAGTGGCATGTTCCACAGGTGGTTTAGTGCAATAGATTGGGCATTCCTTGCACAACTTTTGGACATCAGCTTCCATAGTTGGCCAATGCACTCCGAGTCTCCTTAGTGTCTGTAGGGTTCGTTGTTTTGAGTAGTGTTGCTCTAATGCACCTACATGTGCTAATTGCAACCATTTAGCGTACTCAGCCTCTTCCACACAACAGGCCAAGATCCCTTGATCTGTGTGCTTGTACACACTTCCTGCCATGATGTGGTACTTTTGGGCTTTTACTACCTCTCTATCCTGCGTGTTTATTACTGGGTGGTTAGGCCCGTATGTCAATACTAGTACCAATGGCTTAGCCCACTGTGGTACAACTTCCAAATTAAACAAGTAAGCATCAGGAAGGTCATCTGACACTCCTTGTGGGGCTTCTCCTGATGTGAGCCTTGAGAGATGATCTGCTCTTAGGTGAGTTCTGCCTTTTCTCACTACTACCTCAAAGTCATACTCCATTAGTAAGAGAAACCATCTTACTAATCTGCCTGTATTACATGGCTTGTTTACCAGGTACAGTAGAGCTTGGTGATCAGTAAAAAATTTGAACTTATTTGCAAGCAAATAATGTCTAAACTTTTTAACTGCATATACCATGCCTAATCCTTCTCGTTCGGTGGTTGTATAGTTCCGTTCAGCAGCATTCAATTGTCTACTGGCATAGGCAATAGGGAGATCCATGTTCCCTTCACCCGTAGGTTGTGCAAGTACACATCCAATAGCATAATTGGAGGCATCCACATGAACATGGAATGGCTTGCTCCAATCTGGTGTGGTCAAGATTGGTGTTGCACATAATCTTCGTTTAAGCTCCTGGAAGGAATTCTCACATTCCTCAGTCCACTCAAAGTTAGTTAGAAGTCCGTACATGGGCTTTGCGATGATAGCATACATGTGGATGAACCGACGGTAGTAACCACAATGTCCCATGAAAGCCTGTACTTCCTTGACGTTCTTTGGCCTAGGTAGTTCTATGATGGCTCTCACTTTCTCTTCGTCAGTGGATATGCCGTTCTTAGACACTATGTGCCCTAGAATTTTGCCTTGCCTGACCATGAAAACACACTTTTCTGGGTTCAGGCAGACTTGATATTCTCTGCATTTATCAAAGATCTGTCTGAGTTCGGGTATATGGGTCTGTCTAATGTTGGAATGAGCGCAAAGATCATCAACATAGACTTCCAAATTCTTCCTCAAGAACTCTTTAAACACGTGACACATTAATCTTTGAAAGGTAGCTGGTGCATTGGTAAGCCCGAATGGCATTACCCGAAAGGCAAATATGCCCCACTCCGTGGCAAAAGCCGTCTTATGTTGATCCTCTGGAGCAATGGCTACTTGATTGTAGCCCGAAAACCCATCTAGGAAGTTGTACACTTCCTTGCCTGCTACCCTTTCTAATAGATGCTCAGTGATAGGAAGTGGATAACTGTCTCTAATCGTGGCGGCATTAACTTTTTTAAGGTTAATACACACACGCAGCTTTCCATTTTTCTTGGGCACCACTACAATGGGGGATACCCACTCAGTGTGCTCAATTTCATAGATGAATCCGGCTTCAACCAGTCGATCTATCTCCTCTTTGATCTTGGCAGCGTAATTATCATTGTATGTATATGGCTTTTGCTTAGAGGGTTTGGCATCTGAGGTCATGGGGATAGTGTGTGAGCATATGTCTGGATCAACACCCTTCAAATCCTTGTAACTCCAAGCGAACACATCTCTGTATTCTCTTAGCAAGGCTATTAACTCTTGTTCTTCCTCTCCTGTCAGGTCATGACCTATGTATGTGCATCTTTCTTCTCCTTCCTCGATGGCGACAACTATTTTCTTGGTAGTTTCCTTGCTATCATAGGCTTCTCCTGCTTGTGCCTCACGTTTAGGCATTCTTATCATGACCCTCCTATCGTCTATCTCATATTTTTTAAAGTTTTCAAGGACCTCAAACAAGGATTCTTCTGCCTCCAGAGTGACTTCCTTCTTCTTTCTTTTCTTTCCTCCGCTTTTAGTAGCTACTTGTGTGGCCAACCTCACCTCATTTGTAAGCTCTCCGTGCCTCTGGGGTTGAAATTATACGTCATAGAAGTATTCTTCATCTGATGCAAAAGGTGGGTCCATGATGATTGACTCTAGATCGGAGTCACTCGCATCCTCAAATGCATCAAGGATAGGTTCGCATTCTTCTAAAACTGCATCTCCCATGATTGGCTCTATTGAAAAGACTGAAATGTCATAGCCATCCTCATCACAATGAGGTGTCCACTGCTCTTCATTGATGGCTACATCCATTGTTGCTAGGATTTCTGCCTAGCCATGGGGTTCAAATTCCTCATCAGGAAAGACTACAGGTGCATAGGCTGGGTCTTGCATTGATCTATGGTTTTCTTTTGCACCTACCTCTCTGGCTTTCTCTCTCTTCTCTTCTTCTACTGCTACCTTACACATCCATAAGTGGGTGTCGTCATGCATCCACGAGGATCCGGATCCTATGGAATGCACAGACTCAGTCTCATCTTTGGCTTTATGGATGGGATCCCATTGAATAGGTGGTACGTCTCTATGAGAGTAATCCTTAAGGTTGACTTTGGTTGTAACACCTAGATGTTGCAAATACAAGGAATTGGTTCCCCAATCCTGGACTACTTGCAATTGCCGCATAAATGGCCTTCCCAAAATCATCTCGTAGGCTTGGTTTTTGCTAAAGTCGCATATAGCAAAAGTATGTTCAAACTCAACCCCACATGTAGTGAGAGTTATTCCTTCTAGCAATCCTAAGGGCCTTTCAATATGACCATCAGCCATCTGCAATTTCATTCTCGTTGGTCGGAGTGCCGGCTTGTCCCAACGCTTCCATAGGGAAGTGTTGGCAATTGCAACTCCTGCACCTGAGTCCAGAATTGCCTTGGTGGTGTACTGTTGGTAGGTAATGGGAAGATAGGTGTTCCCTTCTTCACCTTCACACATATCTCCTATCTTATCCAAGGGTATCTCTAGCACTGTCCTATGTGATCCTACCTGGGAATGAGGTTTCACTATCGCTGGTACTTGTTTGGCGACATGTTTCCATAATTCAGGTCTAACCTTGAGTAGCTCTTCTAACTTGAGATTGCAATGCACTTTAGTGTTTTTCACTACCTCTGTGTTCCTAGGTAAGACTGAGTCCTCATTTCGTACCATGACAGTGGGTGCTCTCATACAAGTAGACTTAGCTTCCCATGGGCCTGTGAAGTGGGGTAATTCTTGTAGAGAGTTAGACTCAAAGTCTAGTCTTTCCTGAGAGTGGGTGCTCTCCTGCTCCTCATAAATGGATGGGATGTCTTGTGGGAATTGGTCGCGTGCATCATCCACAAGTTCAAAAGGAGGAGGGACTTCACTCTCTTTAGCCCATTTGTCTTCTTGAATCTCGCGTAGGAATTCTGGTGTGAACCGATTCATAGAAGATGATGTGTCTGGCTCCGTAGAGTTAGGCACATAGGCTTCAGGCACATAGGCTTCCTGAGTAGGAATGCTTACTCTTTCACTTGCCTTGTCCTTGTGTTGAGAGGCGGGTTCCTTTTCTGATTGTGCAATCAACTTCTCTATTCTTTCTAACAATCCATCAAAGTGCAATTGTGTCTTTGCTGAACTAGAGATGTTAAATAGGCGACTGGCTTCAAACATGGTCTGAGCCAATTCCACCATCTTAGCACAAATTTTGGTTCGTTCTAGCTCTAGTTCTGCTCTAGGGTAACACTTTTCATGATCAGTTACGTTTGGCCCTTCTTGGATTCTGGCCTGATATGCTCTAAGCATCATGTTTAGGTCCTTGGGAGTGGGATCAGCTAGGACGGATCCTACTCTGGGTGGTGGGTGGGTTAAGGGTGGTGTATTGAAAGGTTGGGGAATGGAAGAAGGTGGATTGGCGGGTAAAGGGAGAGGTGGTGGAGGGGTGGTGTAAGAGTGGTTTTGAGATGCGAGTTCACTTATCTTTACTTTGGTTTCTCTCAAGCTTTCTTCAAGTTCGCTCATCTTTTTTGCCCATTGCCTTTTCATTCTTTCACGACTATCCTTCCAGGCTCTAGTCCTCTTTTTGGTTATGCTCTCTGTTTCACTCACCTCCGGGCTCTTTTCCTGACCAACACCTTGGTTTTGCTGTAGTGCTTGGGCTCTTGTGATCACTTGCACAGGTGCAGTGGAAGTCACACTCCCTGTGGAGTCTACAACTAACCCAACAACATTGATAGGAGTGATTTTAGGCATGTTATTAGGGTTCTTTGGGCAATCTCGTAGGAGATGCTCTTTTTCGCAGTCTTGACAGAAACCCTGAATTGTCACTGGTTGGGGTTGTGTAGAGGCAGGCAGTGGCCAATCACGTATAAGGTGATCTCCCTGACATCTGAAGCATGGTCCTCTAGGAAATGGGGTTCGTACCTGCCTAGGTTGAGGTCTAGAGTTGGGGTTTGTGTACAATACATTAGCATACTCAGGCTCCCCACTATTTTCACTTGGGTCCTCATAATAGTATGACTCGTTATGCTCGGGTGACTGCATGTAGTAAGCCTGTGGGCTATCAATATGTGTGGAGTCAAAACTATGGTCACTTGGATCACTGTCTGATAGCAATGGGGTGACTGGGACTATGGCTCTGTTCGGATTTTCTTCAGCAGATGCATATTTCATTGGGATCACATTAGTTGGAGCAGGGGGTTGCTGCACTAGGACTGGTTGAGGTCTCTGCTGCCCTTGATAAGGTGGCTGATAAGTTTGCTGTGGTCTGTTGTATTGTTGTGGTGGGTACTGATTCTGGTATCTACCCTGTTGTGGATATGGCTGAGGGTAATTTTGCCTAACAGTTTGTTTGTTATATGGGCAGTCTTGTGCAGTGTGGTTGGTGTACCTGTGCTCTATGGTGCAGTACTGGCTACTAGGATTCGCCTGGGGTTGGGTCATAATGGGACATACACTTGCCATATGGTCACCGCCACAAGTGTAACACCGCTTAACTGGGGCAAATCTCAGAATTTGTTTGCTAGAGACACCTAGTCTTTGAGCTACCTTCTCTGCAAGTTCCTCAATGGATGTGGATTGACCAGATGTGAGGCTACTAGAGCTATCAGAATCCTTATAGATTTTTGATAGTTCTAATTCCTCACCTAGATTGTCCTCAATGTCTATGCACATGCGCACGCACTCTTCTATCGTTCTGGGGTCCTTCAGATACACATATGACCTGAGCTTGGTGCTCAACAATCCATCTAAGAACAAGGCCACTTGCTTGGCTAGTGTGGGTAACTCCGGCACCGGGCATCTCTCTAGGTATTGCCTAAACCGTCTCCCAGCTAGTCTGACCGTCTCTTGAGGTGTTTGCTTGAAGCTATGAATTAGTGAGGAAGTGTTGTGCCTTATGCCACTCTTAGAAAACTCAATGATAAAGGCTTCTAGGAGCTGGTCTATGTTTCTGAAATGCCTCTCGTTCAATGGTTGAAACCACGTGAGGGCAGTGTTCCTAAGGGTTAGACCAAAAGCATTATATTGTGTGAATAGGTCCTCTACCTGTTCAGCTTTCAAGACTTGCCTAAACTTTGCCACATGGTCATAAGGATCACCCGTGCCATCGAAGTAATTCTTCATGGACTTCACCAGTTGAGTTGGCCGCAGGGTCCTAGGGTGCTCTCTCGGTCTTGGCAAAGGGAAATCGTCATCATTCCTTTGATTCCATGGGGTTCTATGTCCCTCAGGTTCCACTCTATTCCTTTCCGTTCCTGTTCTTTCTCTTCCCAGGGAGTTGGCAAAACTTACCTCAGGTTTGTCTCTACTTCTATCTCTTTGAGCTCCATGAGCTTGGGAGGTCCCAGCTCCTTGGTGACCAAAGGACACATTAGACCTTGGTTGGGGAAAAACAAATTCACCCTTCCATGTGTAGGCATGTCTGCCATGCTCGGTGACCACGAAGATCCTCTCTGATGTATTGTCTAGGTAGGTGACTTTGCCTGGGCTATCAGGGTCTTTCAACTCATAGATTGTGAGAGCACTTACTTCCTGAGGGTGAGCAGGTTTATATCTCCAAAAGGCCTCATCCGTTTCTCGGTTTAAAAGCAAGTCTATGCTTTTATTATCCTGTGGGATCCACTCTGGAGTCATGATTCTGGTCAAGACAGATTTACCACGGGGAGTTCTTGGCTCTCTCTCTAAGTTCCCTTGCTCTATATCACCCATGTCGGTCTCCGCAATCACATTTCCAAAATCATCAGTTCTATCAGGAAGAGTGGTGACTACATATATAGTCCCCTCTTTATCTAGGTATGCTCCATTCTCAAACTTGACTACTGGATGGTCTAATCCATGGGGTTGATCAGGGTTCTTAATCTGGACCACAGATCTTCTCAGTCCGTCTTCGTAGATGCGAGCACCTAGACGATTCATCCTGATGTATTCCAATTGAGTCTTGTAAGGTCCCTCTGGCTTTTCTAGATAAGCCACCCCTGAACTACCTACTGGTCTCTCCATCTGATAGGACATCTCAGAATCACTTGTTTCTGATCTGGGAGTGTATGGGTAATCACTCAACTGCTGGGCCCAAGACCTGGCAGTGTGATTGACACTAGCTTCAGAAGATCTGAGGCTTTGTCTGTCTCGGCCTAAGTGTTTGCCTGATCTAAGGTTCATATGCCTGATTTATCTACCCCCTTGGACCCAAGCACACTCTCATTGCAGGTTAATTTGCACCAATCACTTGTTCTTTTGAGTTGAATATTATGTTTATGGTCTTGTCTGAAATCGCATCGTCAGGAGTACTTAAGTGAATTTCGCACTTGATAAGTGATCGACTCCAGTTTACCTTTTGTCCCTTAGGGTTTTCGCACTTAAGACCTACTTAATTCTTGCACTTGGTTGATTAATTCTCTTGGGCTTGATTCGTGCCTAACGTTGCCCTAATTAATTACCACACCTAAGTCGTACTTAGCCTAGGCTAGGAATTGACAAAGGAGGGTTGAGAGATCTTCCAACCTCAATTAGCTGGTTGACCAGACTGCTACACAAGCCCAGGAAGCCTTCTCCCAAGCTTTGTACTCACCCTTGCTAGCTTGCTTTGGATTGCCTTGAGTGCACACAATGTTCCTGCAAAAGCTCACCAGTCAGTATAGCTCTATTACCACAAGTAATTGAAAGACACACATCAATATTTTCAGTCCCCCCTAGAGTAACTCACTGAACCCCCTCAATCTTAGGACCACCTAGTCTCACCTAAAGGCCAACTTGAAAATACATGTTCTAAAACTCCACGTATGATTCTACAAAAAACCAGTCAAGGTCCACGTAGGATTTTCAACAAGCTTTCCAACGAGACCAAAATCTCATCAATCGGAGTTCGTATGGTGAAGTTATGACCATTCAGGCACTTAGGGGTCCAAACAGGCTCTCAGGGTTCAGGAAATTCCTCCCTGGTTTCTAGGTCTTTTGCCCACTCCTAAGGCTCTTATATCCTCCCAATGTGTCCAAGATTAAGCCCAAAGATACCTCAATTCAGTCAATTAAATTACTCTAAATTTTCATGCGTTAAGCCCATGTATCGCGATAGGTCGGGTCGAAGTGTTGCGATAGTCCCAAGTGTCGCGATACGTCGTGAAGTGTCGCGATAGGCCGTGAAGTGTCGCGATAGCTCGTGAGGTGTTGCGATACTCCCAAGTGTCGCGATAGGTCGTGAAGTGTCGCGATAGCTCGTGAGGTGTCTCGATACTCCCAAGTGTCGCGATAGGTCGTGAAGTGTCGCGATAGCTCGTGAGGTGTCGCGATACTCCCAAGTGGCGCGATAGGTCGTGAAGTGTCGCGATAGGTCGTGAAGTGTCGCGATAGCTCGTGAGGTGTCGCGATACTCCCAAGTGTCGCGATAGGTCGTGAAGTGTCGCGATAGGTCGTGAGGTGTCGCGATACTCCCAAGTGTCGCGATAGGTCGTGAAGTGTCACGATAGGTTGTGAGGTGTCGCGATACTCCCAAGTGTCACGATAGCTCGTGAGGTATCGCGATAGGTCATGAGTGTCGCGATACCTCGAGGTGTCGCGATAGCTCGGGATATGGTGATTTTTTCAATTCTGTCTAGTGATCCTAGGAGCTCTCAGCCTGCGCAGTGTCGTGGTGCACTCAGAATTGTGATTGGGTGAAGTTTTCGAGGTGTCGCGATAGCTCGAGCTCAACGCCTCGGGGCCTGTGCAGAAGGATTCTATACCTGCTGAGCTTGCTGGAGATGGTGATGGAGCTGGTACCTGCAAGAACATGCAAAAAAATACACAAAAACAAGCACACACACTCGCTCTCTCTCAAACTCGCACACAACAAATGAGGGGAATGACAAGGAAGAGGGAATATGTAGTGGAGAAGGAGGTGGAGGTGGAGATGGAGAAGGAGGTGAAGATGGAGATGGAGATGGAGAAAAATAAAAAATTTACCGACTACTTACCATTCCAACGCGTCCTCTCTACGTCTTACCATCACACGCTCGTCCTCAAAGCTCGAATCCCCGGCAACGGCGCCAAAATTTGGTGTAGCTCAGTGATGAGTAGCACCTCCTTTAATGTCAATCCGGGAAGACATGAGGATGGTATGAAAGTGAAGGCACAAATGTGTGAGTGAGAAGCACACTAACATGCACACACATACACACACATGCGCACACACGGCAAGAACAAAGAGAGTAAGACAATGGAATCACTTCTATTGCAACAAAGTTCTCATACAAGCTCAAAACTACAAGAAGCTGCCCAAAAATGAGCTCTCTAGCTCTATTTATAGTTGTTGCCTAGCTTTGGCCCTGTCCAGACCTAGTGTCCGGCCTAGTTAAAAATTAGGTTCCAGGGTTTATTTGAGGGCTCAAACGAGATCTAAAAAATATGAAAATTGGTAGGCAACTACTTCTAAGGCTCCTCAAGCTCGAGGACTCCTCGGCTTGTACAAAATGGAGCTACAAAAAGGTGAAAATGGTATTTACAAGGGTTTTTAGTGATGAGAATCACTTTAAAATGATGTAAGGGTTTTGAAAAAAAATGAAGGGTTGCCTTAGTGCTAGATCTGCATGTGTGTCCGTACTTGCTTCTTCCCGTATACTGTCAACAGCATGTTTCATAGCTTTGTACATAAGTCTCCGCATCCATATGTAGAGTTGGCCACCACAAGCCGGCGAAGAGGATCATTTTGACAGTTCTCTCAGCTGAAAAATGACCTCCCGCAACACCTGCATGTGCCATCTCTAATATGGGTAGATAATCTCCTTCATGCACGCATAATTGCAATTGGTTATCCTTCCTCTCTTAAACAATTGTTTTCCCATAAGTACGTAATCCTTGCTCATTTCTTCTAGGGATCGTCTTCTAGTTAAACTTATTCCTTCCTCATGCTCTCTGTTCTTTAGGAATTTAACCAATGTTTTACTCCAATTGGGTGTTATAGTTGAAAATGGTATGGACATATGATCCTTTGGGATTGTCTCCTGGCATTCCACACAATTACTCACGTAGTCATGGACATCCTTGGGCATGTCAGGCAAGTACACTCCTAATCTTTTTAACTTCCGAATGGTTCCATAAGTCCCTTGGTGTGTTCTCCATTTGTTCACATGTGCTTGCTCAATTAGTTTCTTTTGTTCATCCTCCTCGACACATCTTAGCAACACTCCATTGGGTTCCTTATAGTACACACTTCCAGCAATAATGTGCAAATTTCTTGATTGAAGAATTTCCTTTTTGCTATTCTTATTGATTGAGTGTTGTGGGCCATGGGTGAATATAGGAATTAATTTCTCTGCCCACTTTGGAAATACTGCCAGATTGAACAAGTAAGTATCTGGCAGATCATCGGGTACTTCACTTGGCGGTTCTCCGTGGGTTAACCTAGAAAGGTGGTCTGCTCTTACGTGCATGTTTCCTTTTTTTACTACCACTTCGAAGTCGAACTCCATTAACAGCAAGAACCATCTTACTAATATGCCCGTGTTACAAGGTTTATTAACTAAGTACAGTAGGGCCTGATGGTCTATAAAGAACTTAAATTTGTTGGCTAACAGATAGTGTCTAAATTTCTTAACTGCATAGACCATTCCTAATCCTTCTCGCTCGGTTGTTTTATAATTCCTTTCAGCTTGATTCAGTTGCCTACTTGCATAGGCAATTGGATGATCTAGCTTTCCCTCATTAGCCGGTTGGGCTAAGATACATCCGATTGCATAATTAGAAGCATCAATGTGAATATGAAACGGCTTGTTCCAATTGGGTGTTTTCATAATTGGGGCCGTGCTAAGCCTCTTTTTTAATTCATTGAATGCTTTCTCGCACTCCTCAGTCCAAGTAAATTGAGTTGAGAGACCATACAGAAGTTTGGCTATTATGACATACATGTGAATAAACCGACGGTAATATCCACAATGTCCCATAAAGGCTTGTACCTCTTTCACATTCTTTGGTCTAGGAAGCTCTAAGATGACCTTGATCTTGTCCTCATCCGTGGATATTCCATTTCTTGAGACTATGTGTCCTAAGATCTTCCCTTGTCTCACCATGAAGACACACTTTTCTGGGTTTAGGCAGACTCGATACTGGTGGCATTTATTGAATATTTTTCTCAACTCGGGAATGTGATCTCGTTTTTTATTCGAGTATGTACATAGATCATCTACATACACTTCCATGCTCTTTTTCAGTAATTCCTTGAAAACATGACACATCGATCGTTGGAATGTAGCAGGTGCATTAGTGAGTCCAAAAGGCATCACTCTGAAAGCATAGACTCCCCATTCGGTCGCAAAGGCGGTTTTATGTTGATCCTCAGTAGCAGTAGCTACTTGGTTGTATCCGGAGAATCCATCTAAGAAGCTATAGACTTCCTTTCCTGCTACTCTTTCCAATAGATGGTCCGTAATGGGTAATGGGTAGCTATCACGTATGGTGGCTGCATTGACCTTTTTCAAGTTAATGCACACCCTCAATTTTCCATTTTTCTTAGACACAACTACTAAAGGCGATACCCACTCGATGTGTTCTATCTCGGTGTGTTCTAGTAACTTGTCAATTTCTTCCTTAATTTTTGCTGCATACACCTCATTATACGTATAAGGGCGTTGTTTCGAGGGTTTTGCATCTGCAGTCATTGGTGAACAAATATTGGGTTCTACACCCTTAAGATCCTTATATGTCCATGCGAACACGTCTCGGTATTCTTGGATCAGCTGTATGAGTTCTTCTTCCTCCTCCTCTGATACATCTTTGCCTATGTAGGTGCATCGCTCTTCTCCGTCTTCCACTGTTACTACAATTTTTTGTGTTTGTTCTTTGTTGTCGTATGCTTCTCCATCTCTAGCCTCTCGGTTAGGCATTTGAATGGCTACCTTTCTTTCTTCTACCTCATATCTTTTAAAATGTTCAGGAACTTCAAACGAATCTGGATCAGGTCCTATTTTACTCATGTCTTCTGCTTGCTTTGGTACCATGGGAGTATTTTCGATTGCTAAGATCTTGGTAGGTTCCTGTTTCTCTCTATTTCGAATGGTGTCCAAGTAGCTTTCTTCGGAATCGAATTCTAGCTCCATTTCTATACTCTCATATTCCTCTTTCCATTCTTTTTCCATGATTTCCCCTTCATCTACTTCTTGAAGGACAACCATATAAAGATTTACATCGTAACCTTCCTCATCTATGCACTCGTTTCATTGTCAAAACTTCCTCATTCACGCACACATCTAAGGTTGCTAGAATTTCCATCCATCCATGAGGTTCAAAGGTCTCATCTGGAAAGATTTGAGGCATGTACCCTGGGTCCTTCACTAGTCGGTAATTAGGATGTCCTATTGGCCACATTTGTTTTTTATTCTCCTCCTTCTTGGCCTCTTTGCACATCCATAACTGAGCATCCTCGTGCATCCAAGATTGATCGCGCGATCCAGCACTGTGCATGGATAGGTCCTCTTCCTCCTTGTGTATGGGATTCGACTGCAGTGGAGGGACATCTCGATAAGCAAACGTATGCAAGTTTATCTTGGTTGTATTTCCTTGATGTTGTAGGTACAATGAATCTCTTCCCCAGTCTTGCACTACCCACATTTGTCTCATAAAGGATCGCCCTAATATCATTTCATAGTTGTTAGCTTTCTCGAACTTACAAATGGCTAATGTGTGTTCAAATTCTACTCCACAGGTGGTTAATTTGATTCTTTCCAATATTCCTAAGGGTTTCTCCACATGACCATCTACTAATTGGAGCTTCATGCGTGTGGGTCGTAAGGCAGGTCTCCCCCATTTCTCCCAAATCTCCTTGGTGGCGATTCCTACCCCGGCTCCCGTGTCTAGTATAGCCTTGGTCATGTACCCATTGTAAGTGACATGCATACATGTATTGCCTTCGTCTCCTTCACTAAACTCTCCCACTTTATCAACTGGAATTTGTATTTTAGATGTGTTTTCTTCTCCCTTTCCTTCCTTTTCTTGCTTTAATTCTAATTGGCTCACTATTTGTCTCCATAATTGAGGTTTAAGTTGAAGTAACTCTTCCACAGTCAATTTGCATTGTACTTTTGTTTCTTTTTTCTTTCCCATGTACTGTGGGTGCTCGTATTATTATAGACTCCTTTTCGTATTCTCCCATGTAATTAGGTAAGGTCGAAATACTCAGGGTTTCCTCTCTATTTCTATCGAGTCTTGATACTTCTTCATAGACTTCCTCCAGGTTGGTATTCGGTTGATAAACTTCCACTTCTATTTCCTCAAAAGGAGGCTTCGATACTCCATTTTTCTTCCATTGTTCTTCTCGAAGTCTATTCCATAATTCCTTCGGCCACTCTGCCTCTAAGTCCGGTATTATTGACATAGGTTCATCTTGAATTTTCATTTGTTCATCTATGTCTTCCTTCCTTCTAAGTTCTTTACCTTTGGATTGGACACAGTCTTCGTATTGATCATCTGTTATCCTTGTTTCTGGCAGAATTGGGATAGTCTTTTCTAGGGTTGCTTGTGCCACCTCTATAAGCTTCCTACATATCGCTAGTCTTTCTTTTTCCAGCTCCCCTTGTGGGTAGAGTTTTTCGTGTTGCTCTATATTCGGCCCAGTCTTAATTCTAGCTTGGTAAGCTTTCAGCCACATGTCTAAGTCATCTGGTTTCGGGTCAGCTAGAATTGATCCTGGTTTCTCTTTCTCTTGGATAAGTGGTGACACCGGGATCTCCTCTCGGATCCTTTGCACTTTGTGTTCCCTTTTGTTTCGCATTTGTTTTTTACTTTTTTGACTCTCATTTGTCGCCCATTTATTTTTGAGTTTTTCTCTTCTTTCCTTCCATTTTTGTGCTTTGGTGTTCTGGGTACTCTCGTGTGGATCCTCAGAATCTTCCACTACCTGAACTTTAGGGCTTAAGGCTTTATCGCTCTCTTGTTCCTGTTCTGGTTGTTTCCCTTTTTGTTGCCTTATCTGAGCTCTAGTAATGGCTTTCAATGGTAGAGTATATTCCTTATCACTTCCAGATCCTTCTATTACTTCAATTACATTGATAGGTGTAGTGTCCTGAACTTTGGTTGGATTCTTAGGGCAATCCCTGAAAAGATGTTCCTTTCCGCAATCGTTGCAATATCCTTCCCAAGTCTTGGGTGGTGGTGGATTGTAAGGTCGAGGGCACTCTCTAATAAAATGGTCTCCTCCGCACCTATAACAAGGTCCTCTTGGTACAGGTGGTCTAATGGTTGGTCTCATGGGTGGTTGTGCTTTAGGAGCAATATACATTAGAGTTGCGACCTCAGTGCCATAGCTTGGGTCATAGTTTCCATATCCATAATAAGCCGAATCATAGGTTGGTTCGTAATCTAACATATTGGCTTCATATGGGTAGTATCTCTTGGTGGCAGCTCATATCCAGGGTTCGCTGATTCCTCATTGATTGTAGATGATGCTGGCACTATGGCTCTCTCCAAATTCTCTTCGGGCTGGGCATACTTCACAGGTACTACCTATTGAGGTTGAGACAGTTGTGGCCCTAGCACTGGTTGTGGTGGTGGGTATGGTGCCTGTTCATACGGTCTTGGTACTCCTGCTGGTGTTGGATAGGGATTGTATCTGGGCATCTCTCTGCCTTGTTCTCTAGGTGGATATCCATATGGTCGATACTGAGGTGGTTGGAATGGTTGTGCCTGTCTATTGAATGGACAATTTTCAGTGGTGTGATTAGTGTACTTTTGTTCTATGTGGCAATACAAAGCATTTCCTGGTTGGTGCTGTCTGTTGTATGGGTATGTTTGATGTGCACCGGTCCCTCCTTGCACACACATGTGTGTGGGGTGATCTCCTCCGCATAGACTACATCTTCGTAGCATAGGCACTCTTTGTGCTGGGTGTTGGTAAGTTCTTTGTCCCTGGACTCCTAGTTTTTTTGCTAATAGTTTCGCCAATTCCTCCATATTACTGGAGTTGGAAGTAATGGTACTTCACGAGTCTTCTGATTTAGTGGGGCTAGGAGTGCTCTTGAGGTCCTCAGCTAGGTTATCTTCCAGGTCAATGCATTCCCGAAGACATTCACTCAAGGTTTGTAACCTCTTCACGTAAACTAAGGTTCTTAGGGTTCCATTCGTGAGTCCATCCAAAAATTATGAAATCATTTTTTGCTGAGTGGGTCTCTCAGCCACTGGGCATCTATGCACATACTGATTGAATCTTCTGGCCGCTGTTTTTACTGTTTCATTAGGGTTCTGTTTAAAACTATGGATTAAAGATGCTGAATTGTGTTTAATCCCTCTCTTCGTGAATTCCCCAATGAATTCTTGAAAGAATTGTTCCATGTTTCCAAATTGATTAGGGTCTAATGGTTGGAACCAAGTTAGAGCCGTTCCTGTGAGGGTGAGTCCAAAAGACTCATACTGCACAAAGAAGTCTTCTACTTGTTCTGCCCTTAGAACTTGTTTAAACTCAGCAATGTGATCGTAGGGTTCTCCCAATCCATCATAATGATTTCTTACACACTTGGCTACTTGGATAGGTCTCAGTCTTCTCATTGGTTCTGGTGGTCTCGGCATTACAGGGAAGACAAGGACTGATGGTCTAACTGGGGGCATTCCCGGCTGCCCTCCTACTGGTGGTCATGGTCTTACTAGTGGTCGGTACTGATTACCTACCCCTGCGTGGGCCTGATTGTGTGTTTGCACTCTCGGAGTTGCAAATTGCACATGAGTATGGTTTGGCACACTTTGTTGGCTGTTCTGTCTTGACGTGGTGTGTTCTGTCTCTTGTTGATTTCCAAAAGGGTTCTGCAAAGTAGTTGCCTGATCTCTCTGAGGGAATACAGGCACACCCATGTATCTTAGCCGAGCCCTGTCTAAGGCACTCACTGGTCAATATCTCCTCTAATTTTTGTCCAAGTATGTGAGTCTAGTTTCATCTTCTGGATCCTTCAACTCATAAAATGTCATGGGGCTTTCTTCTCTCCCTGGAGCTGGTAAGTCTGTTTGAAGCAATAAGTCTAATCCATGGATCATATAGACTTCCAATAAGTAGTCGTCTTGAGGTATCAAGTCTCCTCTCAAGACTCCTGATACTTGGGATCTGCCCCTAGGGGTAGTCACAAGCTCCTCAGGGTTTGTTCTTCCTGAGTTTTCTGGTTCCACTAACTCTCCCCTTTCATTGATCATCTCAGGAAATTTAGTTATGATGTAGATGTGATCAATTTTGTCTATGTATGCTCCTCCCTCGTACTTGACAGCAGGTCGGGGCACGATCGTGGCATTCATGGAAGTTACCATCCTAGCCACAGATCTATTTAAGCCATCCAGGTAGATGGGGATCTCCTGGGCATTGGTAGATACATACTGCAAGGAAGTACGGTAATCTCCCTCAACAATAGTCATGAAATTTCTACTTGGAGTTGGACCCTGCATGTCTTCCGAAGCCATGAGTATTTCCTCCTCTGAGTCACTAGAGGTATCTGAATAGGCAGAGTGGTGACTAACCTGGGCAGTACTTCCCACAGAAGATATGACACTTCTTCGGCTACTTAGCACTCTCCCTGACCTCAAGTTCATTCACCCTCCTAAGACTCTCTAAGTCTCTGAGACTCTCCTTGAGTGACTCTTCCAATGCCTCAAGTTGCCTGACAAAATGCTTCAACCACTCTGGACGATACCACTTCCAGGCGATATTGCACTAGGCGATACCGATCTGGCCACGATACAATACCTAAAATCTACACGATACGATACTTGCTGTAGTAGGCGATATGATACTGAACTATTGCCACGATACGATACCAACAATCCTCGCGATACGATACCTGAGCATCGAGACGATACGATATGATACCACCTTTTTTGCATGATACGATACTGGAAGCCCTACGATACGGTACCAGATTGCTCACGCGATACGATACTTGTTGCAAGGGTCGATACGATACCAACTTGGTATCGCTGTATGACTCAAGACAATGAGACGATACGATACCAAGATTAGCTGCAATATGATACCACCAACTTGCACGATATGATACTAGTATGATATCGCGATACTACACTAGGAAGTGGGCGATACGATACTTCAGGGATTAGCGATACGATACCAAGGTCCTTGCGATACGATACCTAAGAACCGAGGTGATACGATACTGAAAATGGTATCGCGATACGAAACTCGCGAGTGGACGATACGATACCACAGTAGGCAACGATACGATACGACTGGATAAAGTGTGATCGCGATACCAACTTGGCGATACGATACCAAAGTGGTATCGCGATACCAAGACTGGTACCCAACGATACGATACTTCGGCAAGTATCGCGATACAAGGGAATTTTGGTATCGCGATACCAAAACTCTACCGATCACGATACTCAAGCCAAAATACTTCACAAATAAAAAAATTTAGCACCCCCGGCTCTTTTCACACACCTCTTCACTCCTAACCCACTGTCCCTCTCACTGAAGCTCAAAAATCAACTGTCTCCCTCCCCCCCCCGCGATACCACGCATACATTTAATCACGCATTTGTGCACTTTTAGTGTGTTTTTGTTCAAAATACTTTGTGGAATCTTACCTTAGTACTGTCTAGCTTGCACCTTGAGCTCAAGTTCTAGTTTTAAAGGCCTGAATTGCACGATACTTCACACGCGATACCGGTCGCTGCTCGTAGGCGATACCAGAACACAGTGAAGTGTCAAATGAGTCAAATTTTTTGGTTTTTATACTTTTTGTGATAGAAATTGAACATTACTATTTTTGGGCTTTTTTAGTGGTCTTGGCCTACTCCTACTTCACTTCTCTTCACTTCTCCTCTCCTTCTAACCTAACCCTAACTCCTCCTTCTCTCTCTTCCTACTAACCCTAAACCTAAAAACTCATTACACACACCTCTAGGATGCGAAGTAACAAGTGCTGAAGTGATTGACTACTTGCCATGGAACGAGTTCACTTCTACAAGTATGATTCCATCACACTCGATCTATAACCATCACAAACGCACCTTGGCTGAGTGTTCCCCGGCAACGGCGCCAAAAACATGTGTACTCAAGTCAAGAAGACTCAAGGACTCGTGCCAATGAGACTGTACCTCTATTGCAACACAAGTGCGTATAGTGGGAAATTAACACACATCTAAATGTCAATCCGATCGAATGACCTAACCAAGTGTATGAGGATATGTGCACACATGATGGAACATGAAGTGGTTTAGCTGAAATGTATGAGAAAAGACTAATCCACCTCTCAAACACACTAATGACTGAAAGTGTCTGCCGCGATACCTCTTACAGCAGTTTTCAGAAAATCAAGGATTTATCCCAGCTCCAAGCTTTGAATATAGTCAATAGGGTATTCGTTTCGAAGCTCTCGACGAGACGCATCTATTGGAAGGTGGTTTCACTCGATTCTGATAACCTTGCTTCAAGTTATGACCAAAATAGTGAATGGTGGGAAGCACCCACACTCACGCCACAACTCCCACAAGCTCACACACACACTACAGTAGCTCAAAAACAGTGGGGAGGGGTAGACAACAGTCCTACACACACAATCCAAGCATTACACACACATACAAGATCAAAGAGAAGATGGAAATCTGCTAGAAGGAGGAAAATTCGAAATTTTGGAGAGCTACTTCTTCACAATGGCAAAAAGTCTCTACAAAGAGTCACAAAGTGACTTCTATACATGTGATCTAAGTTTGGTCTTTTCACACAAGAGACCGGCACTTTATTCGAAAAAAGTGAATTTCCTACTAATTTACAAGGGATATTTTACAACAAATTGGGATTATGCAACTAGAGGACTCCTCTAGTGCATTTACATGGCTTGAGGGAATTCTCTAGGACTTTGAAGAAGAAAAATATGCCCATTAATTTGAAAATTTTGGGGCTCTTCTTTTGTGCTTCTCTGCTCTGCAACACTTCCTCACTGATTCATAGCTTCAAGCAGACACCTCAAGAGACTGTAAGACTTGCAGGAAGAAGGTTTAGGCAATATCTAGAGAGATGTCCTATTCCTGAGTTACCCACACCAGCCAAACAGGTGGCTTTATTCTTGGATGGATTGCTAAGCACCAAATTGAGATCATACGTATACTTGAAGGACCCTAGGACCATAGAAGAGTGTGTACGCATGTGCATTGACATTGAGGAAAACCTAGAGGAGGAATTGGAGCTTTCAAAAATCTACAAAGATTCAGATAAATTGACTAGCCTCTCTTCCACGCAGTCTACATCTAGAGAGGAACTCGCTGAGAAAGTAGCTCAAAAACTAGGTGTCTCTAGCAAACAAATCCCAAGATTTGCCCCGGTTAAGCGGTGCTATACTTGTGGAGGTGACCATATGGTGAACGTATGCCCCATTATGGCTCAACCCCAAGTGAATCCTAGTAGCCAGTACTGCACCATAGAACAGAGATACACTAGTCACACTATGCAAGATTGCCCATACAATAAGCAAGCGATTAGGCAAACCTACCCTCAGCCCTATCCACAATAGGGAAGATACCAAAACCAGTACCCACCACAGTATTATGCAAGGCCTCACCAACCCTACCAACTGCAATATCAGTCCCAACAAAGACCTCAGCCTGTATTAGCTTAGCAACCTCCTGCTCCAGCCAATGTGATCCCAGTAAAGTATGCAGCTGCAGAGGAGAACCTGAATAGAGCCATAGTGCCAGTAACACCATTGCTTTCAGAAAGTGACCCCAGTGACCATAGCTTTGATTCTACACATATTGATAGCCCCCAGGCTTACTACATGCAGTCTCCTGAACATGGTGAATCCTACTATAATGAAGAACCGAGTAAACCTAGTTGGGATCCAGAGTATGCAAATATCATGTACACAAATCCCAACCCTAGACCTCGACCTAGGCAAGTAAGACCCCCATTCCCTAGAGGACCATGCTACAGATGTCAAGGAGATCACCTCATTCGTGATTGCCCCATGCCTACACCTACACAACCCCAGTCAGTAACAATCCAAGGCTTTTGTCAAGATTGCGGAAAGGAGCATCTTTTAAGAGATTGCCCAAAGAATCCAAATAATATGCCAAAAATCACTCCTATTAACGTTATTGGGTTAGTCGTAGACTCTACAGGAAGTGTAACTTCCACTGCACCAGTGCAAGTGGTCACTAGAGCCCAAGCTTTGCAGCAAAACTAGGGCTTAGGCCAAGAAAAGAGTGCCGAAGTTAGTGAAACTAAGAGCATGAAAAAGAAGAGGACTAGAGCTTGGAAGGATAGTCGAGAAAGAATGAAAAGGCAATGGGCAAAGAAGATGAGTGAACTCGAGGAAAGCCTAAGAGAAACAAGATCCAAGATAACTGAACTCACCTCTCAACCTCACTCTCACACTACCCCACCACCACCATTCCCATCTCCATGCAATCCACCACCTTCTTACCCACCTCACACAACCCCACCACCCCCTAGAGTAGGATCAGTCCTAGCAGATCCCACTCCCGAGGATCTTAACATGATGCTTAAGGCATATCAGGCCAGAATCCAAGAAGGGCCAACCATAACGGATCATGAAAAGTGTTACCCTAGGGTAGAACTAGAGCTTGAATGAACTAAAATTTGCGCCAAGATGGTGGAATTGACTCAAACCATGTTTGAAGCCAGTCGCCTCTTTAACATCTCTAGTTCAGCTAAGATGCAGTTGCACTTTGATGGACTACTAGAAAGATTGGAGAGGCTAATAGCACAATCAGAAGAGAAACCCGCCTCTCAAAGTAAGGACAAGGCAAGCGAAAGAATAAGAATTCCCCCCCCAAGAATCTTATGTCCCTAATTCCACTGAACTAGACACCTCTTCTTCTATGAATAGGTATTCACCAGAGTTCCTGCGAGAGATTCAAGAAAAGAAATGGGCTAAAGAAAGTGAAGTCCCTGCTCCCATTGAACTTGTGGATGATGCGCATGACCAATTCCCACAAGACATTCCTTCCATATATGAGGAGCAAGAGAGTACCCAATCTCAGGAGAGATTAGACTTCGAGTCTAACTCCTTACAAGAATTGCCCCACTTCACAGCCCATGGGAAGCTAAGTCTACTTGTATGAGAGCACCCATGGTCATGGTACGAAACGAAGACTCAGTCATACCTAGGAACACAGAGGTTGTAAAGAACACTAAAGTGCAGTGAAATCTCACTTTAGAAGAGCTACTCAAGGTTAGGGCAGAGTTATGGAAACATGTAGCCAATCAAGTGCCAGAAGTAGCAAAACCTCGCTCCCAGGTAGGATCTCATAGAATAGTGCCAGAAATACCCTTGGACAAGATAGGAGACATGAGTGAAGGAGAAGAAGGAAACACCTATCTGCCCATTACCCATCAAGGATACACAACCAAGGCCATTTTAGACTCATGTGCAGGAGTCACAATTGCTACCATTTCCTTATGGAAGCGTTGGGGCAAACCAGCACTCAGGCCCACGAGAATGAAATTGCAGATGGCCGATGGTCACATTGAAAGACCCTTAGGACTACTAGAAGGAATAACTCTCACCACATGTGGTGTTGAGTTTGAGCATACGTTTGCTATATGTGAATTTAGCAAGAATCATGCCTATGAGATGATCTTGGAAAGACCATTTATGCCATAGTTGCAAGTGGTACAAGATTGGGAAACCAATTCCTTGTACTTGCAACACTTAGGTGTCACGACCAAAGTTAATCTCAAGGATTACTCTCATAGAGATGTCCCTCCCATCCAATGGAACCCTATCCATAGAGCCAAAGATGATACTAAGTTGGTGCATTCCATAGGATCAGGATCCTCATGGATGCATGAGGACACTCACTTATGGATGTGTAAAGTACCAGTAGAAGAAGAGAAGAGAGAAAAGGACAGAGAGATAGGTGCGAAGGAAACCCATAGATCAATTCAAGACCCGGCCTATGCACCTATAGTATTCCCTGACGAAGAATTTGAACCTCACAGCTAGGTGGAAATTTTAGCAACAATGGATGTAGCCATCAATCAAGAACAATGGACACCCCACTGTGATGAGGATGGCTATGATATTTCACTCTTCTCAATAGATCCACTCATGGGAGATTCGGTTTTGGAAGAATGTGAACCTAGCAGTGATGCATTCTGTTAAAATGCACATTTACATTACAGGCATTTTAAGTTCTTTCGGGTTCTTGGGAGTGGTAGGGGTCTAATAAATCAGAGGTCCTGTAACTTGGTTTTCCCAATTAACTTATCCAAACCGCAATACATTAATATTCAACACTCTATTTAATCTGAATTACTGTCAAGACTCTCGTTAGTCTTCTCATAGATTTACTGTTAATACTCAAGTTAATACTGTTCATAGTGCGTCACGTAGCAATTACTGATTACCGTCGCACAAACATATATCGACAACAGAACCTTATGTGTTAATCACAAAATAATGAGATTAACAAAGGTAAAGACGACAATACTCAGACTTAACGAACACTGCACTACGGCTTCTCCATAGACCGCAATCGCCCAGACAGACAGTCTGGCGATCCCACTTGTCCTTACCGGAGCATCACCGCAATGTCTTTTTATTAGTTGATAAGCCGATACATCTCTTCACACGACCTTTCGGTTCGTGCGGAATATGAAACCTTTCAGTTTGCGCGGGATAGGAAAATATAGTAATTATGAAAATACAAAATGCCAATCCGGCGGCTTACACTGGCACGCATGGTGGACTTGAACCCGTAATGGAACAAAAATTAGGGCTCATCTACTATACCCTGTATATACATGGCTCAGGCTAACTTAAAGGTTCTGGAAATTTTCTGCTTCAGAGAATCCAACATCAATTTTAAAGTTTCTGGTTCGACTAACTGTGCGTTAGTACGAACAGAGCTTGCGGTAATTACTTAACTCATTAATATGTCAGCCTGTGTCTGCAAAAAGGCCTCTTGCAGGTAGAAATCATTTGCAAGGGCGGCGTCTCGACTCAATTTCATGTCTTCAATCTGTTTGTCGATGCTGGATAAACGATTTGCTTGAGCACCCAAGCGGAAAAACGAAGGACACGTTAGCGACAATCTGGCGCTTGGTGATATGGCCGCAACTTTGAACCATTGATCACTTTAGGAAGAGGAACTCCGGTCAAGGTAGTCAACCGAAAAGTAGCTAGTCCCACTTGCTCACTAATCCGGTAAGGATCGAACCACCGTAATTTAAATTTCCTAGCAGAACGATTTGATTTAACATTATAAAACAGCACAAGTTGGCCCACCGTAAACATAGGAGTCTTGAGAGGAAATGATCATGAGTTCGGGCTTGCTGCAACTGAACTTCTTGAAGATTTAGAAAGCTTTCCCAACGCTGTTCATCTAAGTTTCTGAGTGCTTCCAACCGAAATGGCAAAGAGTCTTCGGGTAACAGCTGTTGAGTTATGGCCACGTGTAAGCTTGGCACGACAATCTCCATAGGTGCGATTGCTTCTAACCCATAAGCAAGCTTGAAAGGAGTCAGTCCGGTTGCAACTTTGTATGTAGTCCGGTATGCCCATAAGACTGCAGGTAGTAACTGATCCCATCTTTCTGGTGATTCCATGATCAATTTGCGAAGCATACTTAACAACATCTTGTTGGTACTTTCAGCTAAACCATTAGCACGAGGATAGTATGGGGAACTGAATTTATGCAGGATTTGAAAATTATGTGTTAGTACTTGCATTAAATTGTTAGCCAAGTGTGTTCCTTGATCTGTCACAAGTTCCAGAGGTAATCCATAACGTGGAAAAACATCCTTCATCAGGCACTTTGCTATCGAAACAGCTGTAGCGGACCGTAAAGCCCAAGCTTTTGCCCATCTGGTAGCGTAATCTGTACAGGTCAAGATGTAACGATTATTGCTAAGGGTCGTTGGAGGTGTGATAGGTCCAATAAAATCAAGGCCCTACTTTTGAAAAGGTTCCAAAGGTAATACAGGTTGTAGAGGAAAAAAGTGTCTCTGTAGTGGTTGTCTAGCTCGTTGACAAGTATCACAATGCTTACAAACTGAAGTACGTCTTTATTCATGGTTGGCCACCAAAGCCCACTTTTCAAAATCTTCCGATGAGTGAGATCTGCTGCAAAATGTCCACCGGAGGGTATCGAATGTGCCATAGTGATAACTGAGTTTGCTTCATGTGGCAGAATGCAGCGAAGTAATACACCAGTGTGGTCCATATAGTACAACTGTCCTACCAGTAACCCGAATCGACAACTATAAACTGCAATCTTTCGTCGCATAGCAAGAGGTGTATGAAGAGGAGAACATCCATCAATCAGGAAGGTTAACAACGTATCATAATAGGAAGATGGCACAAGATGGTCGATAAAATCGTCACAAGCTAATTCAGCAGCGTAAATGGCTGGTGTGGTATCGTCAACGGCCACCAGAGCTTCACCGGAATCGAACCGAGAGAGAAATTCTGCTAAGGCATGGGTTGTACCTGGTCGATGAATCACTTCGTAGTCAAAATCTTGTAGCAATAAGATCTAACGAGCCAAACGACCACCTAGATGTTGCTGCCGGACCAGATATACCAATGTAGCATGATCCACATGAAAGGTGAATTTGCGGCCTAGCAAATAATGCCTGAATTTCTTTACAGAATATACCAATCCGAGACATTCTCGTTCAGTCATAGAATAATTCCTTTCCGCAAGAGTGAGTCGGCAACTTGCATAGTAAATAGGCCGAAACCATTTGTCCATTTGTTGCATTGAAACACTGCCAATTGCTATATCCGATGCATCTACAAAGACATGGAATGGGCGTTCCCAATCAAGAGGTTGCAAAATGGGAGCCTGCATCAATAATCCTTTTAGACGATCGAATGCAGTTTGGCATTCCGGAGTCCATTCGAACTATCATGGAGTACTAGTCATTAGCCGATTTAGTGGTGTTGCTAAATGGGCGAGCCACCGTAGATGCCTGCCATGCCATCGGATTTGACCCAAGAAGCGCATAACCTCTTTCGGTGTTGTAGGAACGGTTGCTTCCAACACAGCTGCGACTTTGTCTGGATCAACTTGGATACCTTGTGCCGATATGATATGTCCAAGGAGTTTACCACAAGACACCGCAAAAACAGATTTTGACGAGCTCAGGCAGAGTCGGTATTCACGGCATTTCTCAAAACAGCACCGTAAATGATACAGGTGCGCCGCAATCTTGCCAAATAAGGAGAAGTCATCTAAATAGACTTGCATAAAAGTGGTTAGGTAGGGTGAGAAAATTTCTTGCATACAACATTGAAATGTGCTGGGAGCATTCTGTAACCCAAACCACATGACCGTACCAACAAAAACACCCCAGTTTGTAATGAAAGCTGTTTTCGGTATTTCTTGTTCAGCCATTCGAACCTGGTTATAACCACTGTAGCCGTCCAAAAAGGAGTACATCTCATGCCCGGCCACTCTGTCATATTTGTTTGAGCTGTGGTGTCAAACCATTAATAAACCATTGGGTTATCACATCATCCGGCAGGTTGGCATGCGCCGGAGGCAGTTGTCTTAAATGAGTTCTAAATAATATGGCGTATTCCTGAACAGTCTGGTGCAGCTTCTGTCGATTGTTCTACAAATATTCAAAGATTTCGGCAGGGTTTTTCTTCAATCGAAACCGCTGTAAAAATGCATCTCTTACCGCCTCATAGGTAACGAAATGATTGAAATCATACTCTGTTAACCATCTCGCTGCTTCATTGACTAATGTAGACTAGAATACGATGGCCTTGTATGTCAGATCGGGTGGATGGTTCAGTACGGCATAACTTATCTCAAAAGTACGCACGTGTGCATCAGGGTCATCACTTGGAAATCCACTGAACTTTGTGTACGTTACCCCTGTTGGAACAGGTCGAAGCGGAAGTGGCTGTTGCTGTTGCTGTTGTTGCTGTTGTTGTTGCTGTTGTTGTTGTCCACTCATGGTGCTAGTAGTGGTACCGTTGTTGTCCCCTGAGTTCTGCGGAGGTGTTTCCAGTCCTTCAGAATCTGTATGGTCAGACTGCTCACCTTCTAGCTTGAAAATAGCGTTCAATCTCTTACGGATCTCCAAATCGAAGAGCCTATCCTTAGCTTGGATATCCCAGGTAGGCAAATTCGCCCCGAACAGTGGTGTCCGAAATGAAGATTCACCATGAAGTATCACACTGTCACCAAAAAACTATAAATTCCCTCCAACTGGGACTGAACTATCACCGAAATTTGTCGAACTTTCCCCAAAACAGGGTATTCTTTCACCGGCAATGACCTCTCTGGGTAACACCACTTTATCCTCAGAGAAGTTCGAATCCTAACTAGACAGTGTCGGGTCAACTGCGCACTATGTCCCTGTATACTCCGAAGTTACTGTACCTTCTACAGAGTACACCGAAATTACACCGAAATCTACCGGAATTTCCTTCGGTGTCACCGGAATTTTACCGGAATCGCTACTAACAGACTCCGTTCCTTCGACAACTGGACTTAACTGGTCTATGCTTCTGCCGACTGGGGGTGTCCCTAACATATTTGATACTGTGCAGGGATGCTGGTCTCTCCTGTACTTCCGATACGACTCGTAGGACCGAGTAACTGGCATATATCACCTCTGCACCACTTGCGTACTACTCCACCTTACTGATTATTCATAGTTTTGTGCCACCTTCCCACAGACGGCGCCAGTGTTAAAATGCACATTTACATTACAGGCATTTTAAGTTCTTTCAGGTTCTTGGGAGTGGTAGGGGTCTGATAAATCAGAGGCCCTGTAACTTGATTTTCCCAATTAACTTATCCAAACCGCAATACATTAACATTCAACACTCTGTTTAATCTGAATTACTGTCAAGACTCTGGTTAGTCTTCTCACAGATTTACTGTTAATACTCAGGTTAATATTGTTCATAGTGCATCACGTAGCAATTATTGATTACCGTGGCACAAACGTATATCGACAACAAGACCTTATGTGTTAATCACAAAATAATGAAATTAAGAAAGGTAAAGATGACAATACTCAGACTTCACGAACACTGCACTATGACTTCTCCACAGACCGCAATCGCCTAGACAGACAGTCTGGCGATCCCGCTTGTCCTTACCGGAGCGTCACCGCAATGTCTTTTTATTAGTTGATAAGGTGATACATCTCCTCACAGGACCTTTCGATTCGTGCGGAATATGAAACCTTTCAGTTTGCGCAGGATAGGAAAATACAATAATTATGAAAATACAAAATGCCAATCCGGCGGCTTACAATTCGAAGATGCAAGTGACTCCGATCTAGAGTCAATCATTATGGACCCGCCTTTTGCATCAGATGAAGAATACTTCTATGAAGTAGAATTTCACCCCCAGAGACACGATAAGCTTACCAATGATGTGAGGTTAACCACACAAGTGGCTGCCAAGAGTGAAGGCAAGAAGAGGAAGAAGAAAGAAGTCACACCAGAGGAAGAAGAATCTTTGTTTGAGGTCCCTGAAAACTTTAAGAAGTATGAAATAGATGATAGGAGAGTCATGATGAGAATGCCTAAATGCGAGGCACAATCAAGAGAGGCCTATGATAACAAAGAAACCACCAAGAAAATAGTGATAGTCATAGAAGAAGGAGAAGAGAGATGCACTTACATAGGCATGACCTGACAAAAGAAGAAGAGCAAGAGTTAATTGACTTGCTAAGAGAATACTGAGATGTATTCGCTTGGAGTTACAAGGACTTGAAAGGTGTGGACCCTGACATATGCTCACACACTATCCCCATGACCTCAGATGCCAAACCCTCTAACCAAAAGCCATACACAGATAATGATAATTATGCTGCCAAGATCAAAGAGGAGATAGATAGACTGGTGGAAGTTGGATTTATCTATGAAATTGAGCACACCGAGTGGGTATCTCCCATTGCAGTGGTGCCCAAGAAGAATGGAAAGCTACGTGTGTGCATTAAGTTGAAGAAGGTTAATGCAGCCACTATTTGAGATAACTATCCGCTTCCTATCACGGAACATCTCTTAGAAAGAGTAGCAGGAAAGGAAGTATATAGCTTCCTTGATGGATTTTCTGGCTACAATCAAGTGGCCATAGCTCCAGAAGATCAGCATAAGACGGCTTTTGCCACAGAGTGGGGCATATTCGCCTTTAGAGTAATGCCATTTGGTCTCACCAATGCACCTGCCACCTTTCAGAGATTGATGTGCCATGTATTCAAAGAGTTCCTGAGAAAGAACTTGGAAGTCTATGTTGATGATCTCTACGCTCATTCAAACATTAGACAGACCCATATACCTGAACTCTGACAAATCTTTGATAAATGTAGAGAATATCAAGTCTGCCTGAACCCAGAAAAGTGTGTTTTCATGGTCAAGCAAGGAAAGATTCTAGGACACATAGTGTCAAGGAATGGCATATCCACAGATGAGGAGAAAGTGAGAGCTATTGCAGAACTACCTAGGCCAAGGAATGTCAAGGAAGTGCAAGCTTTCATGGGGCATTGTGGTTATTACCGATACTTCATACACATGTATGCCATCATTGCAAAGCCTCTGTACGGACTTTTGACCAATTTTGAGTGGAGGAGTGTGAGAACTCTTTCAATGAACTTAAACGGCGATTATGTTCAGCACCAATCTTGACTACACCAGATTGGAATAAACCCTTTCATGTTCATGTGGATGCATCCAATTATGTTATTGGATGTGTGCTAGCACAACCTATGGGGGAAGGTAATCTGGATCTTCCAATTGCCTATGCTAGTAGAAAATTGAATGCAGCTGAACGAAATTATACTACCACCAAACGAGAAGGATTAGGCATGGTATATGCGGTTAAAAAGTTTAGACATTATTTGCTTGCAAAAAAGTTTAAATTTTTGACCATCAAGCATTGTTATACCTCGTGAACAAACCATGCAATACAAGTAGATTAGTAAGATGGTTTCTCTTGCTAATGGAATATGACTTTGAGGTTGTGGTGAGGAAAGGCAAGACTCACTTGAGAGTAGACCATCTCTCGAGGCTCACATCCGGAGAGGCCCCACAAGGAGTATCAGATGATCTTCCTGATGCATACTTGTTTAATTTGGAAGTTGTACCTCAGTGGGCTAAGCCATTAGTGCCAGTATTGACATACGGGCCTAACCACCGAGTCATAAACACTCAAGATAGGGAGGTAGTAAAAGCCCAGAAGTACCATATCATGGCGGGAAGTATGTACAAACAGACAGATCAAGGGATATTGGCTTGTTGTGTGGAAGAGGACGAGTACGCAAAATGGTTGGAATTAGCACATGTAGGTGCATTAGAGCAACACCATTCGAGGCAAAGAATTTTACAGACACTAAGGAGATTCGGGGTGCATTGGCCGACTATGGAAGCTGATGTCCATAAATTATGCAAGGAATGCCCGATCTGTTGCACTAAATCACCCGTGGAGCATGCCACTCTTTATCAAGTGTCCATAGTGCCAGATTGGAGTGAACCACTAGTAGCCTTCTTGAGGACGAAAATATTCCCTCAAGACATAACTTTGGCTAAGAAGAGAAGTTTAGAACAAGAAGCCCTAGACTACTCACTCGTTGGTGATAATCTATACAAGCGTGGTTGTGTACTTGAGCCACAATGACTCAAGGACTTGTACCAATGAGACTATACCTCGATTGCCATACAAGTGCATATAGTGGAGTTCTTTTCACACATTTAATTATCAATCCTAAGGAGTGACTTACCAAGTGTATGAAGACATGTGCACACGTGATAGAAAATGAAGTGAATTAGCTATTCAAGCATGAGAAAAGACTAATACTACCCACACCTACTAAAATACTGAAAGTGTTGCCGCAAGCCTTTTTTCAGCAGTTTTGGTTTTTTGAGGTTTTCTCCCAGCCCAGAACTCCGAACATAGGCAATAGGGTACTCGTTTCGAAGCTCTCGACGAGACGAATCCAATGGTGGTGGTTTCACTCAATTCTGACCACTCTGCTGCAAGTTATGGCAGAAACAATGAATTATGGGAATCACTAATACCCGCGTTTTTGCTTCTCCTAGCTTACGCACGCACTACAGCCACTCAAAACAAGGGGGAAGGGGTAGACAACAGTCCTACACTTGCATTTCAAGCATCACACACACATACATGAGCAAAATGAAGATCAAAATCAGCATGAAAGAGGCAAACTCGAAATTTCAGAAGTGCTCTTCTTCACAATGACAAGAAGTCCTTTACAATGAGTCACTTTTGACTTATATATTAGTGCCCTAAGTTTGGTCCTTTCACACAAGAGACCGGCACTTTATTCACTAAAATGCTAACTTCCTACTATTGTACATGGGTAATTCACTAATCTTCTGTCGGGATGCATCTAGAGGACTCCTCTAGTGCATTTACAATGGAAAATATATACAAGAGTGGTTATGATACAAAAGTAGTGTGTCCAAATCGGAAAAATTTTGGGGCCCGTCTTTTTTTCTCTGCTTTATGCGCTCTTTAGCTCTGCAACACTCTCCCCCTCTTCGTCTCTGTCGTCCCTTGACAGATTTTGCTTCGCGAACGCGTCCCGTGGGCAGTGTTGTCTGATTCTTGATTTTGCATTACGTTTTAGAGGCGCTTCAGCTTTTCCACTGCACGCTCCCCTTGGTCAGTATTGTCTGCAGTTAAACAGACATGCAGATTCGATGGCCTTCTTGATTCAAGCTCTACAACTCGAGAGCCTGATGTAGTTGTCTTGCCTGTTGACTCGGGTTGCCACGCACGCCACCAGTGACTAGGAATGTGCTGTTCTTAGTCACCCTCTTCAACTTTTCAGCCTCTACCCCTTTCTAACTTTTGGTCCTACTCTGATGTTTGAAAAATCCACTACTCGAGACCCTGGGGTTTAGCTTTGTAGCCTGGTGCGTGCCCCTGCGGGGCTCTGTGCAGAGATGGGTGTTACGCCCCTGCGGGGCTTCCTGCAGAGATATGTTCTTTTTCTCTTCTTAATGAATTGTTTTGGACTTTGATTTTCTTCTTCTTTTCTTCTTGCTTGATTGTCCCTCTACACGTCCCTCCTCCTGAACTCTGTTGTCCTCGACAGGCTTTCTGAGGCGACGCGTGTATGTTTGAATGGCGGTTTGCTCTCGTTGGTTCAGCAGATTTGCATGACATAGCATGAATTCTTTCCACTGCTTTGACTTCACTCCGTCTTCTGGCGCCTGTCGATGATCATCAAAGAAGCTTGTTTCATAGGCCACCAGCCTCGCATTTAAATTTGAAGTCATTTTCACAAAAATTTCCGAATCTATTTCAAAGAAGCCGGTGAAGAATGCTTCTTCGAAAGTCTGCATATATGTTGATGGCAAAACATAAGGCGGGAGTAGTATGCCATGATGGTGAGTCGGCTCGGAATGGTTGATAAATCAAAAATGAGAGCTTCCGATCCTTGCGTAATGCCAATGAAATTCAAAAATGTATATTTCGCGTGCCGGAAGACTTTTAACACTGTAATGAGCATGCTAAATATTTTATTTGTCATCTTGACTGCTAAGTCCGGCACTGTAGCATATTTGGCAATCCAGAATTCCATTGTCTTTACCATATATTCTTCGGTCGGTAGGTAATTATGTGGCGGACTAGGTAGTAACGGACAATTTAGCCACTGATTATTGATAGAGCCTTGACGCTGTGCTTCCCAAAATTGCGTCCAAGAGCGTCTGCGGGGCACAGGACAAAATGATGGGTTTACCTGAAGCGCGTATGGTGATGCTTCCCACTGTACCCACAAAGTCGGATTCTTCTCCAAAATTTTTCTTCGCCATATGGGATCCGCCTTCTCAAATTCCTCTTGAGTATACTTGAAAGTGTCATGCTGGAATTGAAGGTTGTGGTCCGGATCTTTATTCGTGGTAGTCCTTATATACATGCGCATCTGTTCTTTAAGTAGACCATATGGTACATTTAAGGGCTTCAAAATTTGATCTAGCTGTTTATTGTCTATTCGAGCTTCTTTCATTATTTGTATTATTTGATCTTCAAAATCAGCAGTGAGCTGGGACACCAGTAGTGCCCTTTCTGGTCTGCTCAATTCTGCAATGTCGCGTGTGTTAGGTTCTAGTGGAACCTCCTTTTCCGCCCTTATTGGTGAATGATACAAGGGGGGAGAGAGAGGACGTACCTCTTCCTCCACAGTAGCCGTTGTTTCCGGAGGAACTACTGGTGTCCCCTATTTTTCTGTTAGCTCAATCTGCTCCTGCAGCCATTTAATGAGGTCATCTTTATTCTTGAGCTCCTCTTCAGCCTTTGTAAGTTTTTCTTGATGTTTGATTAATTCCTATGCCACGATATGCATATGATCCGTGTCTTCTTTGCACTGTCGGAAATAATCTTTCTCGGCTTTTTTCCATTTTTTTCGTAGAGCTGCAGTATCATTCATATATTTCTGTTCCCATTCTGCAATTGTCTCTTGTTCCTGCTTGAGCTGATCTGTCATCTTGGTCAACTTTGCTTCTATGTCTTTTATGTCCTCATTTGTTTTGTCAAGATCTGTCGATGGTTGATCACTGAGGAGAGCTGTCATTAGCTCCTTGTTTCTGTCCCTTAGTTGGTCTGTTTCTTCCATGCTCACCTTGAGCTGTGACTCGAGTACTTTGCTACGAGTCTGTATTCTTGTTTTCTCTTTTTCAGTTACTTCCAGTTTCTTCGTTAGCTCCAACATTTGCTCTTTCAGTTGGGCATTCTCCTTTTCTAATGTTTTGCATTGTGTTTTGGTTGTTTTTATCTCTTCCTGTTTCTTCAACACCTGAGCTTCTACTTTAGATAATTTCTTTGCCAAATTCATATCTTCTTTCTGAAGCTCCTGTTTGTCGAGCATGGCCTGGTCGTAATCTTCATCAGCATCAAGCATCAATTGTTGAGTGTCTAGTGCAGTGCGAATCATATCCTGCACCACAGGCTTGAGCTGAGCGATATCCACATTCAACCATGTCTTTGTTATGTCTGGTGTTTCTCCTGTTTGTACATCTTGTCCCTGTGCTACGTGGATCAATTCTTTGTGTGGTTGTCGGACCTGTAGTTGTACCTTACATTCTGCTTCCTTTTCGACCGTTTTACGAACTTTCGTGGCACTCCCTTGAAATGTTACATCCAGAGGGGACGGTTCTGCCACAACCCTTAGTGGTGTGAAGGGTTCTTCGTCTTCTTTTTCTTCTTCCTGAGGCTTGTCCTCAGATATCATTGCATGCACCTCATTATCAGTTTTGTCCTCCTCTATGTGGGTGATGGAGGCATCCTTCGCTTGCATAGTGTTTTGCCCTTCTTCTTCTGCCTTCTCTGTGGTTGCATTCTGGTCTGCCAGCGATGGTTGACCTTTTTCTTCGTTGTCCGCTTGGGCTTCGTCATAGTTCACTTCATTTAATTCGGCCCACTGGCCATCATCTTTCGATTCACTTTTAATATCTACATCCAATAATGATGTAGTTTGCTTTTCTTGGGCGTCGGATCCTGAACTTGAATTGTCTAGCCCAATCTCCCGATATCTGTGTACCTTAGTGAGTTTTCTTTTTGGTTTTTGAACTGTTGCAGCCTGTTGATAGTGATGACCCTGCACTGGTAGATTGATTTGCCCTTCTGTATACTTGTGAGTCTCCTCCAGTGCTTGAGTTAAGTCTTCTTCCGTAATCTTTCTAGGTCCTTGAGTGGTGGTGGTAGGCAGCACATGTACTCTCTTTGGTTGTGGTGCTTCTTCCTCTTTCTGTAGAGCTTCTCTAGGCCGCTTTGTACCTCTCATGGTTCCTCTCATCCGAGGTTGCGAACTTGTTTCTGTTTCATCTACCTGCTTGCTCCCTTTCTTTTGTTTAGGTACAGTAGCATTCTTGACATATTGAGCCAGCTCCATTGAAGATGGCATCTCCCTCAAGTACTCGCGCATGCCCAATGCATGGTAAATCATGATTGTGAGGGCAGTGGTTCCATTAAGGAATTTTTTATTTTCCCATTTCTTCTTGGCCTCGAACAATCTTTCCTGCACATATGGTGTGAGATTTACCTGATTGCCGATCTGTTTTATGGCATGAGACAATAATTGGACAATAATTTTTTGAGGGGCCGTGTATCTGTTCATACTCGGGAAGCAGAAGTGTTGATGAATCAACCTGACTTCCTCTTCAATATCCACTCTATTAATGTCGACAAAGGTTCTAGTATTTGCTCCACGAATTTCTTCTTTGACCGTGTTGACACCATCTTTTTCCCATTCAAAAGCTTCTTTGATTAAGTCGTGGGAGAACTGAATGACTACCCATTCTCCATTTTTATCCATCACATTGGCTTCTGGCACCAATGGATCATGTAGTGCCGGTCTCAGAGTGTTCATGACTTGTGTGCATCGTTGGAAGTCCGGCTTGTAGATAGGTAGCTCAAAATACTTGTGAATTCCTGCTTTCTTCATGATATCGATTGTAGATGGCATTCCATGTAGAATCTTGAAGTCCTGGGACATGATCGGAAAGTGGTGATCCGTGTTCATGATCTTTATGTTGGCTAAGAAAAGATACTCTTCCACGGGCTGTTCATCTCTGAACCAATGTCCTTTTGCTTTCGTAAGACATTGGGGAGGAAATTCTTGGACCTCCTCTTGGATTGTAGCTTCAGAGTCTTCAGAAGCCATCTGCACTTAATATAGAGTATGAATTAGTATCCAGATTTTGTCCAGAAATCCTCCTCCATGTGTTGATTAATAATTTGATATTGCTCCGAGTGCATGGTGCCGTCCCTTTCCCGTGGGTGTGAGAAGGGTAATACCTGAATTTTTCATGTATTTTTATATTTTTTGCTGAAAAGAAAACACAAAAGTTAGTCCATAGCCGAAGCGTTTAGTGAATTTTTGGAGTAATATTTTTATGTATGTACAAGTGTTTTCCCATTCCTCAAGGAAAACGTGTGTAACTATCCGGAAGTAGAAAAAAGACGTGCCGAATGCTTGGCCTTGTAATATGGCCCTATCATGCCTACTTTGGGTGCATTGGACACAACATGAGTGCAATCTGGTGCTTTGTCTCCTCGATCATCTGCTCCTTGTGGTAGCTTTGGTTTCCACGCCCATTTTGAGAACACTGAGAGGGGTTGTCGGGTTTTCTTGATTAGTGCAGCTGCTCGTGTTCCATTTGCCTTATTCATAGTCCGATTGGATTTGACCTTTCTTTGCGATCTTCTCTGATGATTCGTTTGTGTTGTTGACTTTTGCCGTGTCTGTTGTGGTGTTTCCTCCTGTGTCCTTACATTCGGTTTAGCTGCTTGTATGACCTTTTTGGGAATCCATATCTGATGTCGAGATCTTTGAGCTTCAATCAAGGGCTTGGCCATCCATACTTTTACTGGTTCTTTTCGTTTGTAGTTCTTGGTAGCTGGTTTGGTGATGCCTGTTTCCTTTCTCAAAGCGCTTGTGGACATTTCTTGACTCGGTAGTTGATCCTTTCGTACCCACATATATTTGGGTGGTTGTCGGTTCGAGTATCTGCTTGTTAGTTTCCAATAGTGCGGTCTTTGGATACTTTGATCCTGGTTAGGAGAGGGCGTCTCCTCGTTGGTTGGCTGATCCGCAATTACATTGGTTAACTTCGACACTATAGGGGATGTCGGAATGATTAAAGTTTCAGTTTCTGTGCATTTGCTTTCCGAGTGTTGAGCACAGTCGCTACTATCTTTCGTCGCTTCTTGAACTTCCTCTGATCTTGGTATTGACATGGCTTGGTTACATGGTTTCTCTTCAAGCAAGCTGAAAACTTCCTTATGCCCTATCGTGGCTGAAATATATCCTTGAGCCAGATGGATACAGGCTTCTGTTTCAATGATCCAGTCTTGTCCTAGAATGAAGTCTTCCATTAAATCGTTATCCTCACATACTAGGACTCTTTGTTCCATGGAGGAATTTCCTATGTGGAGGGACACATTAGTTGTTCCAATACAGTCTAGGGTGTGACCTCCAATTCCTATTAGTTTGGCTTTCGTGGGATTCAATTCCAATTGCAATTCGTTCGCTATCCTCCTTCGCATGCAGCTAAGGCCTGCTCCTGAGTCTATCAATGCGTCTATCAATTTATACTCCGTCTGACCAATCCCTAGGTTTAGGTAAGGTTGTGTTTTACATATACCCGTTGTTTCACCATTTTTGACCTGGTAGTTTGCCATAGGGATGGGCTCTTCTCCTTGGAGATAGCGTTCATCTCTTTGCCTGATCCACTCCTTGCGTTTTCTAATGCGTTCTAGTGCTTCTTGTCGGGCTTCCTCTCGAATTCGTTCTTCTTCCTTTTTCCTATTTTGAGCTCCCAACAGTCGCGCTAGCATTTGATCCGTCAATGGTTCCATGAATCGTTTTACTCGGCATCCACTGATGTAATTGGGAAGAATGTCTCCGTCTAGTGTGGCGAGATTGACTGCACCACTAGTGGAGATTCGATTTATGATCAGGGGTCCATATCCGCGTTTTTGGAGCTTCTTTGTATGCTGTTTTAGGGTGTATACTAAGACTAAGTCGCCTTCTTTTAGTCCCTTATCTTTAATATGTGAGTCATAGTATGCCTTTTGTCTCCGTTTAGCGGCATAGATGCCTGCTACCGCTTGCAATCTAGTCTCGTGCAGCTTTTCAATTTGATCTAATTGCTGAGACAATTCATGACCGTTCCACTCATATTGCTGGGCTACTTTTAGTGTAGGCACTAAGAAGTCAATTGGCAAAACTGCATTCTGCCCATACACTAGGTTGAAAGGTGTAGTTCCAATGGCCGTTTTATATGCCACTCGGAAGGCCCAAATTGCGTGATGCAATTGTTTGTCCCAATCTGACCTTCCATTATTGACAATCTTTGTCAATACCATACAAAGTACTTTGTTGGAACTTTCAGCCTGTCCGTTAGCTTGAGGATGGTATGGGGCTGATTTTTTATGAATCACTAAGAATTCATTCATTAGCGATTCAATGACTTCGTTTAGGAAGTGGGTGCCTCGATCACTCACTATCTCAATCGGTAGTCCAAATCGTGTGAAAATGTGCTCAAAGAGAAATTTTGCTGTGGTTTGAGCATTATTTTTTCGAGTGGCTTTTGCTTCTACCCACTTTGTTAAGTAGTCGATGGCTACTATGATGTATTCCGCATGAGATCCTTTTGTAGGTGGGTTGATAGGTCCTATGAAGTCAATTCCCCACTTGGTAAATGCTCTCGCACAAACCATGGGTCTTAAAGGCATGTCATCTCTTCTAATGGGATATTTTGCTCTCTGGCATGTTTCGCAGCTTCTCACATATGTCTCTGCGTCCATATGTAGAGTTGGCCACCACAAGCCTGCAAAGAGAATCATCTTGACCGTTCTATCTGCTGAAAAATGTCCTCCCGCAGCTCCTGCGTGTGCCATTTCTAATATGGGAAGGTATTCTCCTTCATGCACGCATAATCTGAGTTGATTGTCTTTTCCTCTTCGAAACAGTTGTTTCCCCATTATCACATAATCCTTGCTCATTTCTTCTAGGGATCGCTTTCTTGCTAGACTAGCTCCTATTTCGTGCTCTTTCGTTCTGAGGAATTGCACTAATGATTTACTCCAATTAGGCGCTATGGTAGAAAAGGGTAAGGACACGTGATCCTCTGGGCTAGTTTCTTGGCATTCCACACAATTACTTACATGACCGTGAACGTCTCTGGACATATCAGGCCAATATACGCCTAATCTTTTTAATTCTCGTATTGTTCCGTGCATCCCTTGATGGGTTTTCCACTTGTTGACATGTGCTTGCTGAATTAGTTGCTTCTGTTCATCCTCCTCGACACATCTCAATAAAACTCCATTAGGTTCCTTATAATACATGCTTCCAGCAACAATGTGTAAATTCCTTGTTTGAAGAATTTCTTTTTTGCTATTTCTGTTGATTGGGTGCTGAGGGCCGTGCATAAGTATAGGGGTCAATTTTTCTGCCCACTTCGGACATACTTCTAGATTAAACAGATAAGCATCTGGTAAATCATCAGGCACTCCGCTGGGTGGCTCTCCGTGTTTTAACCTAGAAAGGTGGTCTGCTCTCACATGTGTGTTTCCTTTTTTGACTATTACCTCAAAGTCAAACTCCATTAGTAACAAGAACCATCGTACCAATCTCCCTGTGTTGCAAGGCTTATTGACTAAATACAACAAAGCTTGATGGTCTATGAAGAATTTGAATTTGTTGGCTAAGAGGTAATGTCTAAACTTCTTCACTGCATAGACCATTCCTAAGCCCTCTCTTTCTGTAGTCGTGTAATTTCTTTCGGCTTGGTTTAATTGTCTACTCGCGTAAGCGATTGGATGATCAAGCTTTCCTTCATCAGCCGGTTGAGCCAGGATACATCCAATTGCATAGTTCAAAGCATCAACATGAATATGAAAAGGCTTGCTCCAGTTGGGTGATTTTAGAATTGGGGCTGTACTCAGCCTCTTTTTAAGCTCGTTGAAGGCCTTCTCACACTCGTCTGTCCAAGTGAACTGAGTCAATAGACCGTATAAGGGCTTAGCTATTATGGCATACATGTGAATAAACCTACGGTAATATCCACAGTGTCCCATAAAGGCTTGTACTTCCTTTGTATTTTTGGGTCTTGGTAAGTCCAATATGACTTTAATCTTATCCTCATCTGTAGATATCCCATTTCTTGAGACTATGTGTCCTAGTATTTTCCCCTGTCTTACCATGAAGACACATTTTTCTCGGTTTAAGCAGACTCTATACTGCCTACATTTGTTGAATATCTTCCTTAATTCCGGTATGTGATCGGGTCTTTGATTGGAGTACGTGCAAAGGTCATCTACATACACTTCCATGCTTTTTTTCAAAAATTCCTTGAAAACGTGACACATTAATCGCTGGAAGGTAGCCGGTGCATTAGTGAGTCCAAAGGGCATCACTCTGAATGCATACACACCCCATTCAGTGGCAAAGGCTATCTTGTGTTGATCTTCAGTCGCAATAGCCACCTGATTGTATCCAGAGAAACCATCTAGGAAGCTATAGACCTCTTTACCTGCTACCCTCTCCAATAGATGGTCCGTAATCGGTAATGGGTAGCTATCACGTATGGTGGCTGCATTCACCTTCTTCAGATTTATGCACACTCTCAATTTTCCATTTTTCTTAGGCACTACTACTAATGGCGATACCCATTCTGTGTGTTCTATCTCGTATATGAACCCTGCCGCTAGTAGTTTGTCTATTTCCTCCTTAATCTTCGCTGCATAGACTTCATTGTATGTATAAGGACGTTGTTTGGAGGGTTTTGCCTCTGCTGTCATGGGTATTCGATGGGAACAAATAGAGGGTTCTACCCCTTTGAGATCTTTATAGGTCCATGCGAATACATCTCGGTACTCCCGGATGAGGTGTATGAGTTCCTCTTCTTCCTCTTCAGATACGTCTTTACCAATATAAGTGCACCTTTCTTCTCCTTCCTCAACCGTCACAATGATTTTTTTTGTTTGTTCTTTGTTGTCATACGCCTCTCCGTCTCGTGCTTCTCGTTTAGGCATTTGAATGGCTACTTTTCTTTCCTCCACTTCGTATCTTTTAAAATGTTCGGGAACTTCAAAAAGATCTGGGTCCGGTTCTCCTTGACTCATGTTTTCTTCCTGCTTGTGTATTGTCCCATTAGTTCCGATTGCTAGGATCTTTGTTGGTTCCTGTTCTTTCTGATTCCTAACAGTATTTAAGTAATCTTCTTCAGAGTCAAATTTCGGATCCATCTCAATGCTTTCATATTCCTCTTTCCACTCTTTTTCCAGGGTTTCCCCTTCCTCTACTTCTTGAAGGACAACCATATAAAGGTTTACATCATAACCTTCCTCATCTATGCATTCGTTCATTGTCAACACTTCCTCGTTTACACATACATCTAGAGTGGCCAAGATCTCCATCCATCCATGGGGTTCAAACATCTCGTCAGGAAAAATTTGCGGCATATAGGTGGGATCCTTTACTGAGCGATAGTTATGATGTCCTACCGGCCAAGGCTGTCTTTTGCTCTCTTCTCTCTTGGCTTCCTTACACATCCATAACTGGGCATCCTCATGCATCCACGATTGATCACTCGATCCGGCACTATGAATGGATAGGTCATCTTCTTCTTTGTGGACTGGATTCCATTGTAATGGAGGGACATCTCGATACGCAAACGTGTGCAAGTTTAGCTTGGTGGTATTTCCTTGATGTTGTAGGTATAAAGAATCCTTGCCCCAATCCTGAACAACTCACATTTGTCTCATAAAGGGTCGTCCTAATATCATTTCGTAGTTATTTGCTTTCTCGAATTTACAGATGGCTAATGTGTGTTTGAATTCTACTCCACAAGTGGTCAGTTTGATTCTTTCCAATATTCCTAAGGGTTTCTCTACGTGACCATCTGCTAATTGGAGCTTCATGCGCGTGGGTCGTAAGGCAGGTTTTCCCCATTTTTCCCATATCTCCTTGGTGGCAATCCCTACCCCCGCTCCCGTGTCTAGGATGGCTTTGGTCATGTACCCATTGTAGGTGACAGGTAAGCACGTATTACCTTCATCTCCTTCACTAAATTCTCCTACTTTATCAACTGGAACTTGTATTGTGGAGTGGTTTTCTTTTTCCTTTCCTTTCATTTCTCCCTTCTCTGCCGGTGGCTCTAATTGGTCTGCTAACTGTCTCCATAGATGTGGTCTAAGTTGAAGCAACTCTTCCACCGTCAATTTACATTGCACCTTTGTTTTCTTAAGTTCTGTTAGGTTGTGTGAACTCTCTTCTGAGTTTCCTTTTTCTTTCCCATGCACTGTGGGTGCTCGTATTATTATAGACTCTCTTTCATATTCTCCCATGTAGTTAGGCAATGTTGAAATGCTCATGGTTTCCTCTCTTCCTTTATCAAACCTTGACACTTCCTCATATGCTTCCTCCAGGTTATGATCATGGTGACTATCTTCCCCAACTATTTCCTCAAAAGGAGGTGGACTGATTCCATCCTTTTTCCACTGCTCTTCTCTAATTCTTTTCCACAAGTCTTTGGACCAATCTTCCTCTAGGTCGGGTATTATGGATACCTGTTCCCCTTGAAATTTCATTCGTTCATTTCGATCATCTTCCCGTCTAGGTTCCTTATCCTTAGGTTGGATGCACTCTTCGTATAGTTCCTGTGCGATCCTTGTTTCAGGCAAAATTGGGATAGTTTTTTCTAGAGTCGCTTGTGCTACTTCTATGAGCTTTTTGCATATCGCCAGTCTTTCTTTCTCTAATTCCCCTTGAGGATAGAGTCTTTCATGTTGCTCTAAGTTCGGGCCCATTTTGATTCTAGCTTGGTATGCTTTTAACCACATGTCCAAATCCTCTGGTTTTGGGTCAGCTAGAATTGATCCTGGCTTCTTTTCCTCTGAGCTGATTGGTGGTGTTTCAGGGATCTCCTTATGTGTTTTTTGTGTACTATGCTTTCTAGGACCCTTCGTTTGTTTTTTGCTGTCTTGGCTCTTATTTCTTGCCCATTTTTCTTTGAGCTTTTCTCGTCTTTCTTTCCATTTTTGTACTTTGGTGTTTTGGGAATTTTCACATGAGTGCTCTGAATCCTCGACTATCTGAATGTTAGCGTCTACTGTTTTATTGTTCTCTAGTTTTTCTTCCGGTTGTTTTCCTTTTTGTTGTTTTGCTTGAGCTCTAGTAATAGCTTTCAGTGGTACAGTGTACTCCTTCTCACTTCCAGATCCTTCTAAGACCTCAATTACATTAATTGGTGCAGTGCCTTGAGTTTTTGTAGGGTTCTTAGGGCAATCTCTAAAAAGATGTTCTTTCCCACAATCACTACAATATCCTTCCCAAATCCTGGGTGGTGGAGGGTTGTAAGGTCGAGGACACTCCCGAATGAAGTGATCCCCTCCGCATCTATAACACGGTCCTCTCTGCACTGATGGTCTAATGGGAGGTCTCAATGGTTGTTGTGCTTTGGGCACTGTATACATTAAAGTTGCAGTTTCCGCTCCATAAGTTTGATCAAATTCTTCATATCCATAATAGGCCGCGTCATATGTTGGTTCATATTCCATCATGCTGGCTTCATATGGATAGTATTCTCCTGGTGGAGGTTCATACCCTTGGTTGGTCGATTCTACATTGGTCGCTATTGTAGCTGGTATTATGGCTCTTTCCAAGTTTTCTTCCGGTTGAGTATACTTCACAGGTACAACTTGCTGAGGTTGTGACAGTTGGGGTCCCAATACTGGTTGTGGTGGTGGATACGATGCTTGCTCATATTGTCTTGGAGCTCCTACCGGATAAGGGTTGTATCTAGGCATCTCCCTACCAAGCTCTCTAGGTGGGTATCCATAAGGTCGGTATTGGGGTGGATTGACAGGTCGTGTTTGCCTATTAAAGGGACAGTTCTCAGTTGTGTGATTGGTATATTTTTGCTCGATGTGGCAGTATGAAGAAGTCCCTTGTTGTTGCTGTCTGTTGTATGGATACGTCGGTTGTGCACCGGCTCCTACTCTGGCACACAAGTGTGTGGGATGTTCTCCTCCACATAAGTTACACCTCCTCAACATAGGCACTCTTTGAGCTGGATATTGGTAAGCTCTCTGTCCTTGGACTCCTAGTTTCTTTGCTAATAGTTCCGCTAGTTCTTCCACATTACTAGAATTGGACGTAACCGTGCTTCTTGAGTCTTCTGATTTTGTGAGGTCGGTAGTACCTTTGAGGTCCTCAGCAAGGTTATCTTCCAGGTCGATGCACTCTTGAAGACACTCACTCAATGTTTGCAGCCTCTTCACATACACTAGGGTTCTTAGGGTCCCGTTAGAGAGTCCATCCAAGAATAATGAAATCATCTTTTGTTGAGTCGGTCTCTCAGCCATTGGGCATCTATCCACGTATTGGTTGAATCTTCGGGCAGCAGTCTTCACAGTTTCATTAGGGTTTTGTTTAAAGCTATGGATTAAAGATGCAGAATTGTGTTTAATCCCTCTCTTTGTAAATTCTCCAATGAATTCTTGAAAGAATTGTTCCATGTTTCCAAATTGATTGGGATCTAGAGGTTGGAACCAAGTTAGAGCTGTTCCTGTGAGGGTGAGTCCAAAAGACTCATACTGCACAAAGAAGTCCTCTACTTGCTCCGCTCTTAGAACTTGTTTAAATTCGGCAATATGATCGTATGGCTCCCCTAATCCATCATAATGGTTTCTCATACACTTAGCTACTTGGATTGGTCTCAATCTCCTCATTGGTTCAGGCGGTCTGGGCATTACAAGGAAGACCGGGGCAGCTGGTCGTAATGGAGGCATTCCTGGCTGTCCTCCCACAGGTGGACGTGGTCTGACCGGTGGTCGGAAATGGTTCCCCATCCCTGTGTGGGTCTGATTGTGTGTGTGCACTCCTGGAGTTGCAAACTGTACATGAGCACGGTTGGGCACACTTCTTTGACTGGTCTGTCCTGATGTGGTATGTTCCGTCTCTTGTTGATTTCCAAAAGGATTTTGTGAGGTAGTTGCCTGCTCCCTCTGAGGAAATACAGGCGCACCCATATATCTCAGCCGAGCCCTGTCTAGGACACCTACAGGCCAATATCTTCTTTGATTCTTATCTAGGTAAGTGAGTCTAGTTTCGTCATCTGGGTCTTTCAACTCATAGAATGTCATGGGGCTCTCTCCTATTCCTTGAACAGGTACGTCAGTTTGAAGCAATAAGTCTGCTCCGTGAATCATGTAGACTTCCAACAAGTAGTCGTCTTGAGGTATCAAGTCTCCTCTCAAGACCCGTGATACTTGTGACCTGCCTCTGGGGGTGGTCACTAACTCTTCAGAGTTGTCGGGATCCATAAACTCTCCTCTTTCATTGATCCTTTCAGGAAATTCAGTTACTATGTAGATGTGACCCATTTTGTCAATGTAAGCACCTCCCTCGTATTTGACAGCTGGTCGTGGTATGATGGAGACATTTTGGGCAGTTGCCATCCTGGCGACAGACCTGTTTAAGCCATCCAGGTAGATTGGAATCTCCTGGGCATTAGTGGACACATATTGTAAGGAGGTACGGTAGTCTCCTTCAACAGTAGTCATGAAGTTTCCTGTTGGTGTAGGTCCTTGCATGTCTTCTGAAGCCATAAGTAACTCCTCTTCCGAGTCACTGGAAGTTTCTAAGTAAACTGAGTGATGACTAGCCTGGGCTGAACTTCCTACTGAGGATATGACACTCCTTCTACTACCTAGAACTCTTCCTGACCTCAAGTTCATTCACTCTCTGAAGCCTCCCTTTATGCTGCTTAGATTTACTTTGGACAGCTCTACCAGTGATTCAGTTGTTTGCCAAAAGAAGGGTTCACTTCTCGGCGATACCACACTTGGCGATACTGCTCTCGGCGATACGATACCAGAGCTCCAAACGATACTATACCAGACACCCAGACGATACGATATCAGTCTGGTGTCGCGATACTGTCCTGATGACCAACGATACGATACCAGATATAGTGTCGCGATACTCCACTGGGGAACACCACGATACGATACCGGCAAAGTAGACGTTACGATACTAGGGATTCGAGGCGATACGATCTCAATGTGGAGTCGCGATACGATCCTTGACAGGAGACGTTACGATACCACCACAGCTAGTGCGGTCGCGATACCAACCTTGGCGATACGATACCACTATGGTGTCGCGATACCAAGACAAGCAACCGACGATACGACACTGGGGAGGGCACGATCGCGATACCAAAGTAGTGTCGCGATACCAGGGTAATGTCGCGATACCACTGTATCACGCGATACGATACCACACGGTAAAGTGAGGTCGCGATACTAGTAACTTAGGCGATACGACACCACAATGGTGTCGCGATACCAAGTATTAGTACCGGACGATACGATACCAGATATCGAGTGCGATCGCGATACCAACTCAGTGTCGCGATACCAGAATGGTGTCGCGATACCAAGGTAGGTATCCAGCGATACGACACTGATGGCGAGTGTCGCAATACAAGGGAATTTTGGTATCGCGATACCAAAACTCAACCGATCGCGATACTCAAGCCAAAAGCAAGATTTTTTCCAAACTTTTTTTACCCCCTTACTCTCCTCACTCTCCTCTTCCTTCCTAGACCTCTGTGTCACACAATAAGATGACAATGATATCAGTTTCCCCCCCCCCCGCGATACTGCGCAGATTTTTAATCACTCGTTTGATCATTTTTACAGTGTTTTTGACAGATAAATTGAGAGAATGTTTACCTTGGTGCTGTCTTGATTGCAATGTGAGCTCAAAACCTAGCTTTAACAGCCTGAATGCCACGATACCAAGTCCACGATACTGGTCGCTGCTCGCAAACGATACCAGAACACTGTGAAGTGTCAACTGAGCCCAAATTTTTTGGTTTTTATATTTTTTTTGACTGAACTTAAAATTTTTGGGGTTTTTGATGATTTTCTGAGAATTTTGGCCTACTCCTACTCCTCTTTTCCTCACTTTTCCTCTCCTTCTAACCTAACCCTAACTCCTCCTTCTCTTCCCTCCTCCTATACTTAAACCTAAAACTTATCACACACACCTCAAGGATGAGAAGTGACAAGTGCTGAAATGGAATACTACTCGTCAATGGACAAATCCTCCTCTACAAGTACGATTCGATCACACTTGCTCTCTAACTATCACGAAGGCACCTTGGTGGAGTGACTCCCCGGCAACGGCGCCAAAAACGTGTGTACTTGAGCCACAATGACTCAAGGACTTGTACCAATGAGACTATACCTCGATTGCCATACAAGTGCATATAGTGGAGTTCTTTTCACACATTTAATTATCAATCCTAAGGAGTGACTTACCAAGTGTATGAAGACATGTGCACACGTGATAGAAAATGAAGTGAATTAGCTATTCAAGCATGAGAAAAGACTAATACTACCCACACCTACTAAAATACTGAAAGTGTTGCCGCAAGCCTTTTTTCAGCAGTTTTGGTTTTTTGAGGTTTTCTCCCAGCCCAGAACTCCGAACATAGGCAATAGGGTACTCGTTTCGAAGCTCTCGACGAGACAAATCCAACGGTGGTGGTTTCACTCAATTCTGACCACTCTGCTGCAAGTTATGGCAGAAACAGTGAATTACGGGAATCACTAATACCCGCGTTTTTGCTTCTCCTAGCTTACGCACGCACTACAGCCACTCAAAACAAGGGGGAAGGGGTAGACAACAGTCCTACACTTGCATTTCAAGCATCACACACACATACATGAGCAAAATGAAGATCAAAATCAGCATGAAAGAGGCAAACTCGAAATTTCAGAAGTGCTCTTCTTCACAATGACAAGAAGTCCTTTACAATGAGTCACTTTTGACTTATATACTAGTGCCCTAAGTTTGGTCCTTTCACACAAGAGACCGGCACTTTATTCACTAAAATGCTAACTTCCTACTATTGTACATGGGTAATTCACTAATCTTCTGTGGGGATGCATCTAGAGGACTCCTCTAGTGCATTTACAATGGAAAATATATACAAGAGTGGTTATGATACAAAAGTAGTGTGTCCAAATCGGAAAAATTTTGGGGCCCATCTTTTTTTCTCTGCTTTATGCGCTCTTTAGCTCTGCAACAGTGGTAAAGATGGTTACCTCAGATTATGTGTCCATGAGAGCGAATATCTTAAGATCTTGGAAATTGCTCACCAAGGTGTAGCAGGAGGACATTTTGGACCTGATCGGGTGATCAAGGCAATACTATTTGCAGGTCTTTGGTGGCCAACCCTGCACATGGATGCGCATACCTACGTGAAGAGATGTGACGTTTGTCAAGGAACTCAGTATCCTATACGCAAAGATGAGATGCCTTTGAAACCTATGATGGGTGGGCGTGCATTCTCTAAGTGGGGAATAGACTTTGTAGGTCGTATTAATCCTCCAGCTAAGGGTTCACATGCTGAATACATCATCATGGCCACAGATTATCTAACCAAGTGGATAGAAGTGAAAGACACAATGAAGAACGATGCTCAAACTACAGCTAAGTTCTTATTTGAGAATGTGTTCACCAGATACGGACTACCTATAGAGTTAGTCAGTGATAGAGGGACTCACTTCTTGAATGAAGTCATTGAAAATCTTCTTCAAGAATTCTTGGTAGTACATAAGAAGTCTGCCCCCTATCATCCATAAGTGAATGGGCAAGCCGAGAGCACAAATAAGATTCTATGCAATGTATTGACAAAATTAGTGAATAATAAATGCTCTCATTGGGACAAACAGCTACATCATGCTGTTTGGGCATACAAAGTTGCCTATAAAACCGTACTCCAAGCCACTCCCTTTCAGATGGTATTTGGCCAAAATGCAGTGCTACCATTGGACTTTCTGATACCTACATTGAAAGTAGCACAAGAGCATGATTGGACAGGCCATGAGCTCTCCTCTAGAATCTTTGACCTTGAGCGATTAGGAGAAACAAGACTGAGGGCTGCCGCAGGGATATATGCAGCTAAGAAATGACAGAAGGCGTACTTTGATGCCCATGTTAAGGATAAAGGATTGAAGGCCGGAGACTTAGTTTTGGTGCATACCCTGAAACAACATGCAAGAAAGCTAGAAAAGCGTGGCTATGGACCTATGATCATAAGTAGGATTTCCACAAGTGGAGCTGTTCAATTAGTCACTCTAAAAGGCGACATCCTGCCAAGTTACATTAGCGGATGCAGAGTCAAACTTTATCAAGAACCCCTAACTGAGGAAATGCTCAATCGACTCAACACTGCTAAGAAACGCAAGGAAGAGGAAAAGCGAATTCGAGAAGAGGCACAGGCAGAAGCACTGGAACGAATCCGAAGGATGAAGTTGAGAAGACAGGGTAGAGATCAGCCTAGGACCGATGACTATGCGCACGCAAGATATCACATGGCTATGTGTGAAGTTTCAGATATTAGCTCTCATCAAATAATTGATCGATGTCCTTTTGTAACCTTACAGATAGGACAAGGAACGAGTGCAAGGACTGTACCGGCCTTGATTGACTCAGGTGCAGCCACTAGTGCGGTCAAACTTTCTTACTGTCAAGAATTGAAATTAAAAGTCAATCCTATAGAAGCATATCTCATAGGATTCGGAGGTGTGCAAACCCCTTGCATGGGCGAGGTCGAACTTCCACTATACATTCAAGATGTTTTACTGACAATTAAAGTACTACTGTGTCAAGATGAGGATCTCACTGAGCCTCTTGTCTTGGGTCAAGACTGGATTTATGATCACGCAGTCAACCTAAACCTAAGAAGTGGACTTCTTTGGGTCTGGGTAAATTGAAACCGCATTACACTTGAGTTAGAAAATGAAGCACTCAAGGAACTAGGAGGCACAAACTCCTGGTCCTTCCAGGAGTACACATGAAAATGACGATGCTATTCTTGTCCAAAACTATGTGATGCAGAGGGATGATTGTCTCAACAAAGAAGTCAGGGATACGATGGAACTCCCTTCTTTTCCAAAGGCCATAGTGATACGACAACCAAAGGAGGATCAAATGTAGAAGAAGCAAAGGACATATGCTCGAAGCCAGAAAAAAGTACGAAGCATGGTGTCTCAGCCACCAAGAAGAGTGTGGGTGCAGAAAGGCGAGCATCCTATTGCGGTCAAGCCACAACCATTAGCTCAACTTCCTATTAGTGATCAACGACAAGACACTAATAAGAAGTCTTTCCACATTTCTTCTACGAAAGCTAAGTCTATTTGGGTACCCAAGAAGTCAATGAAGTCAATGAAGTCTTGTTTGCAGGCTCAAATAGCCACACACAGACCACACCATACACAACATGGTTCACTCACACAAAGAGCTGAGTCCCACCCATATTCGACACACCCAAACACATATTTGTCCCGGAGCACGAGTACAATCACTTGTAAATGGGTCCCTAAAAAGCCTCATTTACAAGCAGACATTCTTATGAAGCCCACCAAAGTCTACACAAAATCAACAAAGAAAGCCACCCACTGTGTTTGGAAGCCCAAACTTTTTAATAAACCACTTGATCCCATTGTAAAGCCACCTCCGCTTACTAACTGTGTCCACACTGCACCGCACCATACCAATTAGCACATAGGAACCCTGCATCTGCTAACCACACTTCACACTCACAACCAAACGAGCACGAACTAACTAACTAACTCTCCGTTCATCATGTTAATGTTGTAACGGGGACACATGAACACTTTGTGTCCATTTGCAATGTTAACCTTCATTTGTATATTCTCACAGAACCGGCGACCAGTTTCTTCAATATGGCCGAGGCTGCAGGAACAAGCTATCAAGCAGGAACGAGCCAGCAAGTGGTGGATTTAGAGAGTTTACCAATTATGCTAGAGACAAATGAAAGACCAGAAGAGTTGCAGGCCATCCAAATCATACCAATAGCGGACCCCCCAAGTGGCCATACCATGCCTGTCAGAAAGACTTCCCACTAGTTTAGTGAAGTTGCAGGACCCTTGGGAGAGGGAGCATACCTATGGGAGTCAAAGTTGGACTTCAATGGGAAGCAAGGTAAATACCACTTCTTTACAAGGGAATTCGAAAAGTTACAAAATGCAGAAGGTGTACGTCCGATATGGGAGAAGGCAGGATTGGATGCATACTTCAGTGCCCAGCTCCCAAAGCCTGACTTCATGCGATGCTACTATCTCATCAATACCTTGAATCCAAGCAAGCACCCAAAAGGTACGAGCTCATTTGTGCTTCCATCTCTGACAAGGGGGAATGAGCTCAAGAGATTTAGGCTATCAAACAACTTAGTGAGAGAGGCTCTAGATATGCGAGGAATGCATATTCCAACAGAGAAGGAGAGCCTGGTGCTTGATCACATGAAGAATCGGAGCCTCACCAAGCTCAAGGACATGGTGGCCATGACGCCCAATATTGGAATACACCTTCGCATGTGCATGCAACACTTTGCTTTTCCTGCCCAAGATAGATTCACCATGCCACCCAAGAAGATATGGTTTAGTTTGTATCTCGCAGAGACACAGAACCTCACCATCAACTTACCCCACTAGATAATTGATCAGATACACCTAGCCCACAAACGATGGCCGTGGAAGCATGTTTTGTATGGATGTTGTGCTCTGACTAGATTCATTTATAGGTGTTTGGCTTATGACATCCCTATTCAACGGGCCTTGATGTGGAATCGAGTACAGCAGTTTAGAGGCCAGACATCCATTGGACCCCTTCCAAGGAGATGAGAGGAACAGTCCAAGTACCTTGTGCTCAACCATGTGGAGCCACCCTAACACCAGACGTTACCCCACCACCCTGAAGGGTTCGGCCATTCACACTACGACTTCCAAGACGTAGCACCGATGGCCCTAATTTGATATTTCCTCCCGTCCCAACCGATCTTGAATTTCCTGGTGGCGCACCCTTGGAAGAACTCACGAATGAAGACTTCGAAGAATTGTTAAGAGACATAGATCTTGAGGCAAAAGAGGAACAACAAGTGGGGAATGTTCAACCGCAGCCAACAACCTCCCAAGTACCTGTTACCACAGTTGAAATGAATGAAGAGGATGAGAAGATGAAGATTATGAGGAGGATGAAGAGGAATATGACCACGGGCATCAAGATGAGCAGCAAGAAGTTCTAGAACTTGTAGGTGCGCCTGCATACACAACTCAACTACAAAGGTTATATGACACGATCAAAGCAGTGCAAGAAAGGCACCAACTCTCCCTTGCATCAGGCCAAGCCTTGATGGAAGAGATGCTAGCAGATGATGGAGTGGATCAAAATTTTATTAACACCCTCAAATTAGTGTCAAAATCGTTAGGAGTACCGGAGGCTGTCCACACAGCAGTTCGCCAGTCCGTGAGGTATGACAAACACAGAGTCGACACATTACCACGAGCAGGTAAGACTATCAGAATGCCCATCATCAAACCAGAAATAACCCTCGAAACCACAGCCACCCCCACCACCACCGTGGACCTCACTGCTGAAACTTTTGTTCAGACATCACCCATCTCTCCCCCGCACCCCACATCCCCCCCTTCTCCACCCCCACCACCACCTCTCACCATGGAAGAAACTGCAGTCATCACATCGACCTTCACTTACAACCCAACCCCATCTGCATCCTTCTCCTTTCGTGAGCCAACCTCACAAGGCACCCTCTTCTCTTCCATCACCAATCCCCTGTACTCTTCACCCTTTTTGTCCTCCGAGCCCATCACTGGCCACCCCATAATTCCGAGTGTGGTTGGAACCCCCCCACCCACGGAGGGCATCCTTTGTTTTCTAGCTTATCCCCCATTACGGGTACCCCCATCCCATGACCCATACTTCCCATCTGCTCCCTACGCCTCACTCAACCCAATCGCACCACCCCAATACCCATCTTTCATGGAGGAGTCCATCCGCACTCCAGTGTCTCAGAGGCACAGTCCCCAACTATTCGCAACAACATCAATCTACACAAACACCACACTCACTTCACCTACCATACCAACTTACATGGTAGCCCTTGCACACACCACTCTATCCGACCCAATGGACATTTCACCAACCACAGCACCTCTCCCCACAATTCCACCATCTCCCCCTCCCCTACCCCCACCTCACCACTCACCACTCACCACATCATTGGCAGACATAGCATTCACTACCTCCCTTCCCATTCCCACCTCCCTTGCATTCCAAACTTTCCCCCTTGCATCTCATAATGTAAATAGCACATTTAATACATTACTTCAATGTGCACATCAACTACAACAAGAATACCATCAATTGGAAGAACGTACCACTGCCCTCCAGGCAGAATTTCAGCACCTACAAGTTAGAGTCAACACCCTAGAAGTTGATTACCAAACGCTCCTAGCAAAACATACCACTTTACAGCAGGCTCACACCGAATTGGAATCAAAGATATCGACCGTGGATGATAAAGCAGTCAAGGAACTAGAAAGTGTGCTCCAAGCACAAATGATATCCAATGCTACACTCAAACACAATCTCGGGCTATTAAGGAAGCATATGACAGCAACATTAGATGAGAACAAGCGGCTTCAACAACAAAACCAAGACAATTTTGAAGCAGCTATGGAAGGAATGGGACGAGCAACCATTAGCCCTACCAGGTATAGAGCGGTCCCATCAGAAGACATCCACATCTTACTCGAGGAGCTTGCAAATTTTTTGGATTCATATGAAAAGTTAGAGGTTGAATGTGTTGACTTAAAGAAGCAGATAGCTAGTGCCCCCATAGCTCAACAGGAGCAGGTAATCTTGCAACACTCTACAGAAGAATTAGAGACCCTCCGAAAGCAGCTGGCACAACTCCAAGCACGTCTCTTACCATATGAAAGGCCACCCTCCCCAGCTGAAGAACCAGAACCTGATACAGTAGTGGAAATCCCTGTTGATGATAGCTATGAAGAACCATACGAGCCGATGCCAACACCCGGCGGCCGAGTTACAGAAGAAGGACAGGACACTTTAGAAATTGGAGTCCCAGATTGGGTCAAAAGGATTGAGAAAGTGGGACAAACACATGATGATCGTGTCGTGGTGCAAATTCAATCCCTCACAAACTTGGAAGAAACTGTGCTTCGATCTTCTTACTTTCAACACCTATCCCAGCAACGATTAATCACAACTTCCGAGCCACAATACATGCCTTACTATGTCTTGCTACATGATTATAATGCAAAAATTAAAAGGCATACAGGGAAGCAGCCCACATTTGCAACTCAATTTGAGCCGGAGGACTTACCGGAAGACGCACGTGCTGGCTCGATCTTCCAACCAAATTGGCGTGCACGGTTACTAACTGATTACCCTGAGATGATGAGCACCTGGGCAACCATGCCACTGTATATCAAGTATAATCCATGCTATTGCCCAATGGTCCGTCGCAGATCATGGCAAGCATTTGCAATCAAGGTACGCAACAATAAAGAATGCTTGGCATGGGTTAACTATCCATATTTTGCTCCACCTCGAGGGACCCCGACCGTAGACTACATGATATCAACAATTCGACACTAGTCTACACGTCTAAAAAATGTACCCGACATAGCAGCCAAAATGTGTATGAAAATATTCGAGCTCATGACAATTGTCTTCAAAACCTTTCGGAAGGTACAGGCTCCATACATCTCTACCCCTGGATTCGCTCAAGGTAACAAGGATTTAGTCTACGACATGAGCCAGACTCCCTCGGTCAATATAATCTTTGCTTGGCACGCACGAGTAAAGTATTTACCTGCATGCTTTAACCAGACCTTTGAAGAAATGTTTTCTACAGGGTTCTGGGAATATCATTCGGAAATTTTCATTCTCAGACCAACACATTTGCTACATCTATTCGAAGTAGAACAAGCCATACATGCAGATCAATTACGTCTGCCACATCCGGGCATTCCAGGACTAATTGATTGGGATCGCATGATGACAGACTTGGCCAGAGGACTACACATCCAAGAACATCAGCTTGCCACTCATGTTGTGGAATATTACATCCAGCACTCCTAGCAACAAGGGTCTGTCAGGGACGACAGACACGAGAGAGGGGGGGTGTTGATAGCAGTCAGGGCACCCAAGGACTGATGACACAAGGAAGCCAGCGGAGAGAGTCAGAGCAAAGAGAAGGATTAAGTAGATAGAGCAGTCAATGCAGATTTGGCAGATAGGCTCTTTAATTTTTTCCAAATCAACATCTTTATAACAGTGATTCTCATCACCAACCATCATTGTAACTACCATTTCACCTTTTTGTAACTCCATTTTGTTCAAGCCGAGGAGTCCTTGAGCTTGAGGAGTATTAGAAGTATCATCCTACCAATTTTCATAATTTTTAGACCTCGCTTGAGGCCTCAAATAGGCCTTGGAACCTAATTTTTAACTAGGCCAGACACTAGGTCTGGACAGGGCCAAAAACTAGTCAAAAACTAGTCAAAAACTATAAATAGAGCTAGAGAGCTCATTTTTTAGGTTAGCTTGTTGTAGAATTGAACTTGTAAGAGCACTTTTGAGTAATCTAAAAGAATTCCATTCTCTCTCTCTTTGTTCTTACCGTGTGTGCACGTGTGTGTGTATGTGTGTGCATGTTGGTGTGCTTCTCACTCACACATTTGTGCCATCACTTCTTGAGGTCTTCATACCATCCTCACGTCTTCCTAGATTGACATTAAAGGAGGTGCTACTCATCACTGACATACACATACACATACACATACACATACACATACACATACACATACACATACACATACACATACACATACACATAACAACATACACATACACATACACATACACATACACATACACATACACATACCATACACATACACATACACATACACATACACATACACATACACATACACATACACATACACATACACATACACATACACATACACATACACATACACATACACATACACATACACATACACATACACATACACATACACATACACATACACATACACATACACATACACATACACATACACATACACATACACATACACATACACATACACATACACATACACATACACATACACATACACATACACATACACATACACATACACATACACATACACATACACATACACATACACATATACATATACATATACATATACATATACATACATATGTCTTATATGGTTCTTTATTTAGTCATATTATTTTTGAAGATTCAATCACCCAAAATCTAGATAGTTCCCTTCTCAATGTGGAATCATTACCTTATACTCGGCTCAAAACCAATCGAGCTTCAAAATAACCTATAAAAATATAAAAAATATCAAAACTTCATTATTATGTGCTTAGAAATAGTGTTGTACTTGGACACTTTAGTGTCCTAAAAAAGAGACATTATTTGATGAATTTTTAAGATTACTAGAAGAAACCATTCATAAATATAACTATGCAACATGTTAGCATAAGGGTTGAATATTTCTAGAAAAATATAGTTTTCAATAAAGGATATAAACATTAAGATTTATTCACTAATTTTATGATTCTGATTTCAGTATTGGTACACAAATTGCAATGATTTTAGTTAGTGGTTATTTTTCATTAAAATGATGATCTCACAATTTTCATTGTTTTAAATGCAATCAAATATCTTGTTTTATATACATAGATATTTTTCTATCCATATTTAGATATTTTTTATGATTGTTACTAGGTTTATGGCATAAAAGTAATCTCATATATGCCATGACAGTGTTATCATCAATGAATTATTTTGCAAAGTGCTGCTATGAATATGAATCAGTTTTTATTATCGAATTTCTATTTGAGATTCTTAAAGCTAAAAATATTTTTTTGAAAACCTTAGGACTCAAATGTCTATGTCATTTCTTCAAGTTAAGCAATACTATTGTTTTTTTGTGCTAAGAAAAGGTCAGTTGATGAGCAAATATTGCTTATGTTACATGATCAAAGTTAATTTGTAGGTTTCTCTATATAAACTAGTTTATATTTATAGGATTAATTTGATTGATATTATATACCGTATATCATTGCGAAAAGCTAATTTTCTTAGGATGAATTTTTATTCTCGATAGAGCAGAATATGGCCATTCAATGAAATATTGAGAGTGTTAGTGTATGTGTGATAGGTATAAAACTTATTGGCTCAAAGACATGTAGCATATTTTTATGATACAAAATGATGGTTTTTGAAATAAAAAACCAACCATTTTAGTGTTTTTATGCATCAATATCATGTAGAAGGCTCATAGAGTGTATAACTATATAATGAGCACCCTATATTGTAGTAACTTTTTTATTATAAAAATGATTTTTCTAATTCCCAAGAATTGTCTTAAATGATTATATCACTTTCAATAAACACTAGAAACATTATTCTAATATGACAAAAATTTTCTTTATGGAGATATTTCTTTCTTTTCATATATAAGTCTCCAAAAAAATAGTTTTTCTTAACCATATTCAATCATTTCTACATTTTGAGTTATAAAAAAAGGTTAGTTTTTTTTAAAATATATTTTTTATAGAGGCTCCAAATGTGACGGAAGCATTATATTCTCCAAATTTTGAATCAATCATGAGATATAGAGATTCATATGGAATTTGAGGTTCAAGATGGTTTCCTTTGTGTCCATGACATCATCTTCCCTTCAAGTGATGAATTGCATGAGGAGTTGTTATGTGACTCTTAGATCTTCTAGAACTTGAATCTTCATAGCTCTTGGTCTTTGTAGAGTTGTTGATATGTGGTACTAGAACATGATGATGATGGATATCCATGATGAAATTGGAAAGGGTTTGTAGTATATCTAGGTACAAAATAAAGGGTTTGCTTCTCATGATGGACATTACTCCTTGTTTTACTTTAATAATGAACCTTTTGATGTGGGATGGTGATTATTGCAGAGCAGAGAGGCACAAAAGAGGAGCCCCAAAGTTTTCAAAATTAATGGGCATATTTTTCTTCTTCAAAGTCTTAGGAAATTCCCTCAAGCTATGTAAATTCACTAGAGGAGTCCTCTGGATGCATAGTCTCAAATCATTGTAATATATTCCTTGTAAAATAGTAGTATGTTGGCAGTAGCAGTAGCCAGAGGCATAGAAGACGCGGAAGCATGTAAAGATAGAGCAGGGAGCCAGTCGAATCAAGTTTTCAAAGATTATGTTTTATAAATATTCTTCAAAACCTCCAACAGTGATTTTCATCACTATTGTAACATATGTAACATAGAAAAACCCTTTTTGTAATCCATAGCTCCATTTTGTGCAAGCTGAGGAGTCCTCGAGCTTGAGGAGCTTAGGTAGAATGATCGTATCAATTTTGGTTATTTTTAGACACCGTTTACCCACTCAAATAGCGCATAGGACCTACTTTTTAGCTATGCCGGTCACTAGATGTGAAACCGGTCAAAACTAGTCTAGAATCTATAAAAAGAGCTAGAGAGCTCATTTTTGAGGTTAGCTTGTTTGAGTAGAGAAGAGCTTAGAGCTAATTTGAGCTTGTAAGAGTGTTCTTGAGCAATAGAGTTGATATCTCACCTTCCATTGTGTCTTGCTTGTCTCTTCGTAGTGTGTGTGTATGTGTGTGTGCATCTTTATGCTTCTCACCTTCACTCTCACTTCATCTCACATTCACGATCTTCATATCACTCCTATCTCTTCCGCGGATTGACATTAAGGAGGTGGAGCTTCTTAACGTGGTTCTCACCATTGTGCTAGAGCAACACCAAATTTGGCGCCGTTGCCGGGGATCGAGTCTAGGACGAATGTGTGATGGTAAGAGTATAGCAAGAAATGGCATTGGAAGGTAAAAATTTTAGTTTTTGTTGTTGTTTTTAGTTAGTTTTTAGTGTTTTTCACCTCCCCCACACTCCATCTTCATCACTGCATCATCATCTCCAACTCCAAAAAAATCAAAAAGTTCACCATATCCACCCATTCTCCTCATTTCCCCTCATTTGTGCATGTGCAAGGGAGAGAGAGCTTTTGTGCTTGTGTGTACTTGTGTGTTTTTGAGTTTTCTTGTAGGTACAGAGCTCCAGTGCATCAGGAAAGCTGCAAAAAGGTGAGAAATGTACTCTCTGTCAGAAATTGCCGACTGTGTCAGACCATCGCGATGTTCTGCAAAGTCCAAAATTTGAGGTAGGTGACCACACCAGCGTGTAGAGCACATTTGCGCACGTAGGAATCCACAGACGCATCTTGAAAATTTGCATTTTGGTGGACCATCGCGATTGGCTCAGACCATCGCGATTGTGTCACACCATCGCGATTGGCTCACGCCATCGCGACGGCTCGGCCGGACCATCGCGACGGTCTCACACCATCGCGATGGCTCACTTGAGCCATCGCGACGGTTCACTTGGACCATCGCGACGATCTCGTCGACCCCACGCCATCGCGATTGGCCCATGCCATCGCCCCGATAGTGCCACGTGTCAAATTAGACCATCGCGATTGCTCACTAGCCACGCCATCGCGACGAGACCCTTACACCATCGCGACAGCTCAAAATTTGGACCATCGCGATTGGCTCACGCCATCGCATCTATGACCATCGCGACAGTTCACTTCGGACCATCACGACGGTTCACGTTGACCGTTGACTGATGCCATCATGATTGTTCACTCAATCGGACCATCGCGACGCCTCACCCCGACCATTGCGATTGCTCACATTTAGACCATCGCGACCGTGCACTTCAGACCATCGCGACGGTTCACACTCACGCCATCGTGACGGTTCGCCTGGACCATCGCAATGGTCCCAGACCATCGCGATTATCTCAGACCATCACGATTGCTCACCCCAAATGCAAATTTTAGGGTTTGATTTTTTGACCAATTTTGGTGCTATTTTTTGAAAATTTTTGGATCATTGCACTCATAGGAGACCCCTTAGCTCATATTTGGAGAAGAACTTGTTTGTGAGTTTTCACCCCCCAGGGCCTGAACGGTCATATCTTTTTCATCCGAAGTTTGTTTTTTGAGCTTTATAGCTCGTTAGAAAGCTAGTTTGAGGTTGACCTAGTGTGGGACTAGAAAGCCAGGGGGCAATCATTGGAATTTTGGGCAAAAGGGAAAGGACTTTTAAAAGTGTATATACTCAAGTGCTTAATCATCCATTTGTGAAATTGGTCTAAACATTGAATTTTGGCAGGTCTAGCAAGGACAATCAAGGGCAATCAAATCAAAGCAAGGCAAGGCAGTGAAGGGCATAAAGCTTGGGAAGCGCGGCTTCTTGGGCATGAGAGCAACCAGAAAAGCTGACTCGAGGTTGGAAGATTACTCAACCCCCTCAGTCAATTATTAGCTTAGGCTAAACGGTAGCTTTGTGGATTAACGACGATAGGAACACCTCAAGTATAAGAGACTTAAATTTATCAAGTCTAAGACTAAACATAAAGGTGTGTGATACGAAAACCTAAGGGAAAGAACATAAGTCTGACGAAACGAGAACTCAAAGTACCACAGAAAGTCGAATTCCTGATGCATACATCTAGATAAGAACTTAAAGACACTTAAAAAGAACCAAGAAATTAAAAACAAAGAACCATTGACGATCAAAGAAGTGCCGCGGAGTAAATTCATGAACCTTAGATCGGGCAAACATATAGGTAAGTCAGACCGACGAAGCCTTAGATCATCTGAAGCAAGTGTAGGCACTACTACACGATTGTGGGCTCAACAATTGAATAGTAATTACCCCTACGAGAGCTCAGACACGAGTGAATCAGAGATGGCATTTAGCACAGAAAGACCAGAAGGAGGGTCAAATGTAGCTTATTTAGAAAGACCTGAAGGACCCTATAGAACACAATTAGAATTTCTCCGAACCAACCGCTTAGGTGCTCGCATCTATGAGGATGGTTTGACAAGACAAGTGGTGCAAATACACAACCCTGATCAACCCATTGGATTGGAACGTCCAGTGGTGAAATTCGAGAGAGACGCGTACATAGACAAGGAAGGAACGATGTATATCTTAAGTATGCAGCCAAACAACACCAATGAGTTTGGCGTAATTCAGTTGGAAACAAAAGCGAAATCTCAAGGAAAAGAACCAATGGAAGAACCTAGGACACCTAGAGGGAAATCTGTACTGACAAGAGTACTAGTTCCAGATTGGATCCCTCAGGACAATAGAAGCATAGAGTTGTTTGTGAATAAGGAAACTGACGAAGCATTTTGGAGGTACAGAACGGAACAACCTAGTGAGGTAGGCTCCATCATAATCTACGAGTTCAAGGACCCGGATACACCTGGAAAGGTTGTATACCTAGGTGAAACTTCAGAAAGAGTCTTTGTGGTGCCAGACCATGCAAGAAATACCTACACATGGGGAGGCGAATTGGTATTCCCTCCATCACGAACAAACGTAAACGTAAGCCAACAAGGGGCAGAAACATCCTCAGCCCATGGCATGCAAAGAGAGAAAAACAAAGACAGACCCGAAGTAAGCTTCAATCATCCCATAGGGAGAGATAGAACAACCATAGACACTAATAGAGCGGATAGACAAAGAGAACATGGAATACTAGGTGGTAGAGATGATTTTCCTCTACCGAGACCACGTGAACACGCAAGAATATTAAGACCCACTCAGTTAGTTAAGTCCATGAAAAATTACTTTGATGGGACAGGAGATCCCTATGACCATGTTGCAGAATTTAAGCAAGTGTTAAGGGCAGAACAAGTCGAAGACATGTTCACGCAATATAACGCATTTGGACTAACGTTAAAGAATACCAATTTAACTTGGTTTCAACCATTGCAACAAAGGCAATTTAGAGACATCCATCACTTTTTAGAGTCATTCATCACGGAATTCTCTAAAAGCGGGATCAGACATGACACGTCTTCGTTGATCCATAGTTTCAAACAGACCCCTCAGGAAACAGTTAGACTTGCAAGACATAGATTCAGACAATATGTTGAAAGATGTCCTATGCAAGAGTTACCCTCACAGGCTAAACAAGTGTCATTGTTTTTAGATGGCTTGTTGAGCTCTAAACTACGCTCCTATGTGTACTTAAAAGAACCTAGAACGCTAGAGCAGTGTGTAAGAATATGCGTAGACATTGAGGACAACTTAGGAGATGAGTTGGAACTCTCAAAAGTCTACAAGGACTTGGATTGTTCTTCTCTAGCATCCACGAAATTGTCTAACTCGATAGAGGACCTAGCAGAAAAAGTGGCCCAGAAACTAGGAGTTTCTAGTAAACAGATACCCAAGTTAACAACTAATGTACGTTGTTACACTAGTGGTGGAAATCATTTGGCAAATGTGTGTCCCAATGCAACACAACCACAAGCCAACCCTAGTGGCCAGTACTGTACAATTGAGAGAAGATACACGAATCATACGGCTCAGGACTACCCATACAACAAACAAGCAGTGAGACAGAACTACCCGCAAGCATACCCGCAGCCAGGTAGGTATCAAGGCCAATACAATGCTCAGCCATATTACTATAGGTCTGAACCCATACCAGAAAATCTAGACACGATGTTTCGTGCATATCAAGCAAGATTAAAAGAAGGACCTCAAGTAGCTAAAATGAGTAAAAACTACCCTCGAGCAGACTTAGAAATTGAGAGGACTAAACTTTGCATGAAGATGGTAGAATTAGCACAAGCTTTGTTCGAAGCCTCTAGATATCTTAATTGGAATAACATGGCAAAACCTGAACTACACTTTCAAGGTCTAATGGAGAGGCTAGAATACTTGATAGAAAGCAAAGAGAAAAAGGATCAGCATAGGAATCTTAGTGTCCCAGAGACACAGGAAAGGAATGCACCATCCCTATCTCAAGTGCCAAACACAGAAGGGGAAGACAACCTATCTTCCATACATAGGTACTCACATGAATTTTTGAGAGAAATCCAAGAAGAGAAGTGGAGAAAAGAACAAGGAACCCATCCTCCTATTCAAGAAATAGACGACTTGCAGGAACAATTTCCCCAAGACATTCCCTCTATTTACGATGATGTAGAGGAAGAACAACCGAGTGAACACACAGGTTTTGAATCCAATTCTTTACAAGAATTACCTCAGTTCACAGGACCTTGGGAAGAAAAGTCTATTAGCATGAGAGCACCCACGATAATAGTGAGGAATGAAGAATCAGTAATCCCTAGAAACACGGAAGTGATCAAGAACACTAAAGTACAATGTAATCTCACTCTAGAAGAGTTGTTAAAGGTAAAACCAGAACTGTGGAAGCATGTAGCAAATCAATTCCCTGAGCTTGCTACTACTCCTTCACAGATAGGAAGACACAAGAAGGTACTAGAAATACCAGTAGAAAAGATCGGAGATGTAAGTGAAGGAGAGGAAGGTAACGCTTATCCTCCAATAACCCATCAGTGCTACACCACGAAAGCCATCTTAGATTCAGGAGCCGGAGTAGCCATTGCGACCACCGCTTTATGGAAACGTTGGGGTAAGCCAGCATTAAGACCTACCAGGATGAAGCTACAAATGGCTGATGGACACATAGAAAAACCATTAGGCTTACTAGAAGGCATATCTCTCACCACTTGTGGTGTGGAGTTTGAGCATACCTTTGCCATTTGTGATTTTAGTAAAAATCGTGCTTATGAGATGATTTTAGGATGACCATTCATGCGTCAGTTGCAAATTGTACAAGATTGGGGAACTAATTCTTTGTACTTGCAACATTTAGGAGTGACTACCAAAGTCAATCTTAAAGACTATTCACATCGAGATGTACCCCCAATACAATGGAATACTATCCATAAGACACAGGTAGAAACGGAATCGGTACACTCATTGGAGTCAGACCCCTCATGGTTACATGAGGACACTCATTTATGGATGTGTAAGGTAGCCAAACAAGAGGAAGAACGGTTAGAAGCTAGAACTTTAGGTGCAGAACAACATCCACGAACCCTTGAAGACCCAGCTTATGCACCTGTAGTATTTCCTGATGAGGAGTTTGAACCCCATGGTTGGGCAGAAATCCTAGCAACCATGGATGTAGCCATCAATGAAGAACAATGGACACACCACTGTGACGAGGATGGCTATGACATTTCTGTCTTCACGATAGAGCCGATCATGTGTGATTCAGTTTTAGAAGAATGCGAACCAAACACTGATGCTTTCGAGGACACGAGTGATTTTGATTTAGAGTCGATTGTTATGGACTCACCTTTTGCATCAGAAGAAGAATATTTCTACGAGGTAGAGACTTACCCTCAGAGGCACGAAGAAATTATGAATGATGTGAGATTAGCCACACAAGTGACTGACAAAAGTGAAGGTAAGAAAAGAAAGAAGAAAGAAACCATGTCAGAAACAGAAGAATCTTTATTTGAAGTACCCGAGAACTTCAAGAAGTATGAAATAGAAGATAGAAGAATAATGGTATGAATGCATAACAGAAAAGCTAATGTCGGAGAAGTATATGATAACCGAGAGAAAACCAAGAAAATCATAGTAGCCATAGAAGGAGAAGAAGAAAAATGTACATACATTGGGCATGATTTGACGAATGAAGAAGAAGAAGAATTAGTCACCCTATTGCGCGAATATAGAGATGTGTTCGCTTGGAGTTACAAAGATTTGAAAGGAGTAGATCCAGAGATATGTTCTCATAGAATCCCTATGACTCCAGATGCAAAACCTACGAAACAGAAACCATACACGTATAATGATAATTACGCTGCAAAGATTAAAGAGGAGATAGATCGTTTGATAGAAGCAGGATTCATTTACGAAATTGAGCATACCGAATGGGTATCCCCCATTGTGGTTGTGCCCAAGAAGAATGGAAAATTGCATGTGTGTATTAACCTTAAAAAAGTTAATGCCACCACGATTAGAGACAGTTATCCTCTTCCTATCATGGAACATTTATTGGAAAGAGTTGCGGGCAAGGAAGTTTATAGCTTTCTTGATGGATTCTCAGGCTATAATCAAGTAGCCATTGCTCTAGAAGATCAACACAAGACGGCTTTGGCCATAGAATGGGGCATATTTGCATTTCATGTAATGCCATTTGGCTTAAAAAATGCACCCGCTACTTTCCAGTGACTCATGTGTCATGTTTTTAAGGAATTCTTATGCAAGATTTTGGAAGTTTATGTCGATGACTTATGTGCTCATTCAAATGTAAGGCAGATGCATATCCCAGAGTTAAGACAAGTATTTGACAAATGTCGAGAATATCAGGTTTGTTTGAACCCAGAAAAATGTGTTTTCATGGTCAGACAAGGCAAAGAATTTTAGGACACATTGCGTCAAAGAATGGAATCTCTACCGACAAAGAAAAAGTGAAAGTGATTGCAGATCTACCTAGATCAACTAACGTGAAAGAGGTACATGCATTTATGGGCCATTGCGGTTATTATAGACGATTCATACACATGTATGCAATCATAGCCAAGCCTTTGTACTCTCTTTTGACCCATTTTGAATGGAGAGACGAATGCGAGAATTCATTCAATGAACTCAAACGACGTTTGTGCTCAACACCTATATTGACAACCCCAGATTAGAGTAAGCCATTCCATGTACATGTGGATGCATCCAATTATGCCATAGGATGTGTGTTAGCACAAGCCACGAATGAAGGTAATATAGATCTCCCCATAGCTTACACGAGTAGACAGTTGAACGCAGTAGAAAGAAATTACACCACTACGGAACAAGAAGGATTAGGAATGATTTACGCAGTAAAGAAATTCAGACATTATTTGTTGGCAAACAAGTTCAAGTTCTTTACAGATCATCAAGCCCTATTGTATTTAGTCAACAGGCCTTGTAACACGAGACGATTAATACGTTGGTTTCTATTACTCATGGAGTACGATTTTGAAGTAGTAGTCAGAAAAGAAAAGACACATCTCAGATCTGACCACCTATCGAGACTAACCTCAGGAGAAGCTCCTCAAGGGATAGCAGATGAGTTACCCGATGCATATTTGTTTAACCTTGAGATAGCACCAGACTGGGCTAAGCCTATAGTCCCAATTCTCACGTATGGACCCAAGAATCCTAAGTTAAGGATCAAAGAAGGAGAGATTACCAAATCTCAAAGATATCAAATCATAGTAGGAAGCATATATAAACAGGATAATCAAAAGATTCTTGCTTGTTGTGTAGATGAATCAAAACATGCAAATTGGTTGCAATTAGCACATGTAGGTGCATTGATGCAACATCACTCGAAACATCGTACTTTGTAGACTCTGCATAGACTAGGAGTATATTGGCCTTCTATGGAAGCAGATGTCTACAAATTGTGTAAAGAATGCCCTGTTTGTTGTGAAAGACCACCAGTAGAACATGCTACATTATATCATGTCTCTCACACCAGAATGGAGTGAATCTTTAGTGACGTACTTGAGGACGAACACATTCCCTCAAGGAATGACCTTAGCGCGACAACGCAGTCTAGAGCAGGAAGCTCAGGACTATTCACTTATTGGCGATAATCTATACAAAAGAGGAAGAGACGGATACCTAAGACAATGTGTTCATGAAAGCGATTATCTGACCGTACTAGAGACTGCACACCAAGGTGTTGCAGGAGGTCATTTTGGACCCGATAGGATAATCAAAGCCATCCTCTTTGTAGGATTATGGTGGCCCACTCTTCACATGGATGCTCATACCTATGTCAAGAGATGTGATGTGTGCCAAAGAACTCAATTTCCTACTCGCTGAGATGAAATGCCATTGAAACCCATAATGGGCGGACGTGCATTTTCTAAATGGGGTATAGATTTTGTAGGACCCATTAACCCCCCTGCAAAAGGTACACATGCGGAATACATTATTGTTGCCACAGATTATCTTACCAAATGGGTAGAGGCAAAAGCCACAAAAAAGAATGATGCACACACGACTGCAAAATTCTTATTTGAAAATGTCTTTACAAGATATGGATTGCCTATACAGTTAGTGAGCGATCGAGGAACTCACTTTCTAAACCAAGTCATCGAATATTTGTTACAGGATTTTATGGTGATTCACAAGAAATCCGCACCGTATCATCCTCAGGCCAACGGTCAGGCTGAAGCACTAACAAGATCCTTTGTAACGTACTGACGAAACTCGTGAACAACAAACGTTCAGATTGGGACAAACAGTTACACCACGCTGTTTGGGCATATTGAGTGGCCTACAAGACCATACTCAATGCAACTCCCTTTCAGATGGTTTTTGGTCACAATGTTGTGCTTCCTTTGGACTTCTTGATACCGACCCTTGAGGTTGCACAAGAACATCAGTGGACCGGCCATGAATTATTAGCAAGAATAATGGACTTGGAACGATTAGGAGAAACGAGGCTGAAAGGAGCAGTAGGAATATATGCGGCAAAGAAGCAACAGAAAGCATATTTTGATGCACATGTGAAAGATAAAGGCTTGAAAGAAGGAGATTTAGTTCTAGTATATACACTGAAACAACACACACGAAAGTTAGAAAAGCGAGGTTATGGACCTATGATCATTAACAGACTCTCAACAAGTCGAGCAGTACAATTAGCCACCTTAGAAGGAGACATAATGCCTAATTACATCAGTGGCTGTAGAGTCAGGTTATATCAGGAACCTCTTACTGAGGATATGCTTAGACGACTCACGTTGGCAAAGAAGCGTAAGGAGGAAGAAAATAGAATACGTGCTGAAGCTCAGGCAGAAGCCATAGAATGCATTAAGTGCATGAAGTTAAGAAGACAAGGACTAGGGAGAGAACATTATAACCATCTGGAAACATCACCCAGATACCCCATGGCCATGTGTCAAGTAAAGTCAACCACTCATCCTAGCATAGTGGACAGGAGACCATTCATTATAGTCAGGCTAGAGCACGGCAACCCTTGCCAAGAGCTCAGGGCTTTAATTGATTCAGGTGCTACGACTAGTGCGATTAGATGGTCCCACTATAAGGATTCAAGAATAGAAATGCGGCCAATTGAGGCATACCTCATAGGGCTAGGAGGCATGGAAACCCCTTACATGGGTGAGGTGGACCTTCCTGTTGTTAGTAATTGGTGTGGACAACCACATTTTCTCTTGTAAATTTATTTATAATGGGAAAAAGGGATTTATTCCTGTAGAGATTTCAATTGTTTCTTGAGTATGTAATTTTGGTGTTTTATTGTAAATTCTGAAGTATGGAATGGTGTCAAGGTGTTGAAGCTCAAAGTCAAGGAAAAAGCATGGAAGCACATCAAAAGGTGGACACACAAGGAAAGGGAGCAAGTAGGGAGCTCCAAGAAGTGTATGTCAAATTTTCAAAAGAATCCCCTACAAAAATAGTGATTTTCATTACTAAAAACCATTGTAAATACCATTATCTATTTTTATAACTCCATTTTGTTCAGTCCGAGGAGTCCTTGAACTTGAGGAGTATTAGAACTATCATCCTACCAATTTTCATAATTTTTAGACTCCGTTTGAGCCCTCAAATAAGCACTGGAACCTAATTTTTAACTAGGCCGGACACTAAGTCTGGACAGGGCCAAAACTAGTCAAAAAACTATAAAAAGAGCTAGAGAGCTCATTTTTGAGGTTAGCTTGTTAGAGAATAGAGCTTTTGTAAGAGAACTCTTTTGCAATCTAAGCTTTCCATTGTTCCTCTCTTTGATCTTACCGTGTGCGCGTGTGTATGTATGTGTGTGCATGTTTGTGTGCTTTCACTCACGCACTTGTGCTTTCACTTGCTCGCGGTCTTCATACCGGTCCTCATGTCTCCGCGGATTGACAAGTAAAGGAGGTGGGGCTTATGCTTGAGCTACACCAAATTTTGGCGCCGTTGTCGGGGAGAGAGCTTCGAGGACGAGCGTTGTGATGGTAAGATCGTAGATTTGCGACGTTGGAAGGTAAAAAAACTATCATTTCAGTTCATTTTCTGTTTTTTCCTCTTCATCTTCATCATCATCATCATCTCCACCTTCTTCCATCTTCTTCTTTATAGAAATTTCTTGTTTTTTAGTGCATTTTCACCATTTCCATACCATTTTTCATGCATTATTGTGTGGGAAGGAGTTAGGAGGTGCAAGGGAGAGCAAGCGCTGTGTTTTTTTTCATGATTTTCTGCTCATACGGAGCTCGCCATTGCCGGCGCTCAGAAATTTGAATTTCCCGCCAAAAAACACGATTCTGTGATGAAAATCACGATTCTGTGAAAATTCAAAATTTTTTGAAAAATCACGATTTTTTGTTTCCCGCCTAAAAGCTTGCTGAAAGAATCACGATTCTGTGGTCATTCTCAGAATCGTGATTCTGTGGTTGTGCTCAAAATCGCGATTCTCACAAATCACGATTTTCAGCCAAAAACACGATTCTGTGAGAACACGATTTTCAAAAAAACACGATTTTGTGGAAAACACGATTTTTTGTTGGCACTCGCGATTTTCATGTCAAAAAAACACGATTCTGAGAACCACGATTTTGTGAAAAACACGATTTTGTGAATCACGATTCTTTGAGACAAAATTGCGATTCTCTAGAACACGATTCTGTGAAAACACGATTTTTTGCTCAAAATCGCGATTCTCACCAATCACGATTTTCAGTAAAAACACGATTTTGTGAAAAAGGCAATTCTCTAAAAACACGATTCTGTGCTCAAAATCGCGATTTTCAAAAACACGATTCTGTGCTCAAAATCGCGATTTTCATAAATCACAATTTTTAGCCAAAAACACGATTTTGTGAAAACACGATTCTCAAGACTCACAATCGCGATTTTAGATCATCCCAAGCTCATGAAGCCCAGAGAGAAAGAACTAGAGAGAAACCTGAGGTAAGTTTTGCACACACGATGGGCAGAAATAGAGCAGGATTTGAAAATGAAAGACCTGAAAGAGAGAGATATCAAGCACATAGGCAACAAAGAGATGAACATGATTTTCCATTGCCTAGACCCCGAGAGCACCCAAGAACCCTTAGACCCACTCAAGTGATCAAGGCAATGAAGAATTATTTTGATGGGTCAGGAGATCCTTATGATCATGTGGCCGAGTTCAAACAAGTGTTAAGAGCTGAACAGGTTGAGGATTTGTTCAGCCAGTACGAGGCATTTGGTCTGACTTTTAAGGGCACTGCCTTAGCTTGGTTTCAACCTCTGAGAAGTCGCAACTATCGCGATATAGGTCAACTGCTAGACGAATTCATTGTAGAAACAGTGCGACTAGCAGGTAGAAGGTTTAGATAGTACCTAGAAAGATGCCCTGCTCCAGAGCTACCCACACCAGCCAAACAAGTGGCTTTGTTTTTAGATGGCTTACTAAGCACTAAGTTAAGATCATATGTGTACTTGAAAGAGCCTAGATCCATAGAAGAGTGTGTGCGGACGTGCATTGACATAGAAGATAACTTGGGTGAGGAGTTAGGATTGTCCAAACTCTATAAGGATTCTGATAGTTCTACTAGTCATACTTCAAAAATCTCCATGGAAATAGATGAGATAGTTGAGCAAGTTGCCAAGAAGCTAGGAGTTCGAAATAGACAAATACCAAGAGTCAGCTCATTGAATCGATGTTATACCTGCGGAGGGGACCACATGGCTAATGTATGCCCCAATGCAAAACCAAAACATTAGAGAAAGGAATGCTCCATATTGCACTATTGAGAGAAAATACACAAACCACACGGCTCAAGATTGTCCCTACAATAGGCAGGCTGTTAGACAAACTTATCAGCAACCTTTCCAACAAGGTAGATATCAGAACCAATACCAACAACCATATTATCGACCACAACAGAATATCAGTCACAATATAGGCCACAACCAGTCTTGGGAAACCAACCACCAACTCTTGCCAACGTGATTCCAGTCAAGTATGCCGTGGGAGAGGAAAATCCCAATAGAGCATTGGTCCCACTAACCCCACTGATCCCAGAGAATGACTCTCATGCTCATAGTTCAGACTACTCCCATGAAGGTAGCCCACATGCTTATTACACAGAGTCACCTGAACATAGTGAGATTTATCCGTATCAATATAAGGCACAACCTATGGAACAAAATTGGGAGCCAGAATACTCCAATGTCATGTACACAAATCCTAACCCTAGGCCCCAATTGAGACAAATGAGACCACAAGCCCCTAGAGGATCTTGTTTCAGATGTCAAGGTGACCATTTCATTCGTGACTGTCCCCACCCACCATCTCCGAGTCAAGGACAGGCTATCACAATACAGGCTTTTTGTCCTGATTGTGGCAAAGACCATCTCCCCAGAGATTGTCCAAGAAACCCCTCCAGTGCACCCAAGATTACACCCATTAATGTGGTAGGCTTAGTGGCAGATTCAAGTTCAAATAGTAGCAATGTGGCTCCTATACAAGCTATCACTAGAGCACAAGCCTTAAAACAGGATAAACCAGCAGAACAATCAGAGTCGAGTGAATCAGGAGAGCCTAGTAAGAGGAAAACAAGAACATGGAAGGATACCAGAGAGAAGGCCAATCGCAAGTGGAATAAAAAGTTATCGGAACTAGAAGAAAGCTTAAAAGAAGCGAAAACAAAAATAGAAGACATTGCATCTCAAAGCCCCTCGCATGCCGAAACTCCATCCACTCCACCTCATCCCACCCCACCACCCATTGTAAATAGACCGCAACCAGGGTCTGTTCTTGTAGATCCAACCCCAGAAGGCTTGGACATGATGTTCAAGGCCTACGAGGCTCGACTTCAAGAAGGGCCTACAGTTGCAAACCTAGACAAGAGTTACCCTAGAGCAGATTTAGAGATTGAACGGATGAAAATGTGCATGAAAATGGTAGAACAAGCTCAAGCTATACTCGAGACTAGTCAAAAGTTCAATCAGATAAACTCTGTCAAACCGGATTTGCATTTCCAAGGCTTACTAGAAAGATTAGAGAAATTGGTAAACAAACCACAAGTTTCTTTACCTCCAGAGGCTCAACCAGTTATTGAAAGAGGAAGCTCACCACCAATGGGAGCTTATGTTCCTAATTCCACAGATGCTGGAATACCTCCTTCAATTCAACAGTACTCTCAAGAGTTCTTGCGGGAAATACAAGAAGAGAAATGGGCCAAGGAGAAGGGTAATTCCCCTCCTATTCCTGAGATTGATGATCTTCATGATCAATTTCCCCAAGACATTCCATCTATTTACGGAGATGAAGCAGAACAACAAGAAGATGAAAGATTAGATTTTGAATCTAATACCCTAGAAGAACTGCCACAATTTCCAGGCCCATGGGAATCTGAATCTCTCCAGATTAGAGCTCCCACAATACTGGTAAGAAATGAAGACTCAGTGGTTCCAAGGAACACTGATGTCGTGAAGAACACTAAGGTTCAATGTCACCTCACTGTAGAAGAGCTGCTCAAAGCAAAACCTGAGCTATGGAATCATGTGAAGGATCAGGTTCCAAAACTTGAGTCCAATATGCCAAAAACAGGCTCTAAGCAAAAAGTGCCAGAGATACCTCTAGACAAAATAGGGGACATGTGTGAGGGTGAGGAAGGTAATACTTATCTTCCAATCACTTACCAAGGTTACACAACCAAAGCAATCATAGATTCAGGTGCTGGTGTTGCCATTGCAACCACCTCTTTGTGGAAGCAATGGGGCAAACCCACCTTAAGACCAACTAGAATGAAGCTTCAAATGGCTGACGGTCATTTTGAAAGGCCTCTAGGATTGCTCGAAGGGATAACTCTAACCACTTGTGGTGTAGAGTCTGAACATACATTTGCTATATGTGACTTTGAGAAAAATAATGTCTATGAGATGATCCTAGGAAGACCCTTTCTGCGACAATTGCAAATAGTACAGGATTGGGGAACTAACTCCTTGTACTTACAGCACTCAGGGGTCACCACCAAGGTCAATTTGAAGGATTACACCTTCAGAGATGTACCACCCCTATAGTGGAATTCTATCCACAAAGCGAAAGAAGATTCCATCTCTGTGCATTCTGAAAGTTCACCTGATCCATCATGGCTGCATGAAGATACTCATTTGTGGATGTGCAAGGTCGCAGAGGAAGAGGAAAAATGTTTAAAGGCAAGAGAAGAAGGAACTTCGCCAAGAAATAGACCAATTAAAGACCCAGCCTATACACCGATGATCTTTCCAGATGAGGAATTTGAGCCTCATGGCTGGCCAAAAATCTTAGCCACCATGGACATTGCTGTCAATGAAGAACAATGGACACCTCATTGTGATGAGGAGGGTTATGATATCTCAGTGTTCATGTGTTAGCCCTTGCTAGAAGAATGTGACCCTATTGATGTCATAGAAGAAGAAGAGAATGACGATGATATAGAGTCCATTGTGATGGATAGTTTCTTTAACTCAGAGCAGCACTATCTAGAAGATATAGGAGTGTTCACCCAGAAAGAAGAAGAACCTCTCACAAGTATTAAAACGGTAAATTCAAAGGATGGAAATGAGAGCAGTCAAAAGAAAAAGACAAGAAAAGCAGTGAAACAAGAAGAGGAGGAATCATTGTTTGAAGTACTAGAAAACTTCAAGAAATATGAAGTTGACGACCGCAAAATTTTGGTACGAATGCCCAAGAGAGAGGCCATCATAGGAGAATCATATGATAATAAAGAAAAGACCAAGAAGATTGTAGTGACCATCGAAGAGAACGAAGAGAGATGCACATATATAGGAGATGACCTATGTGCAAGAGAAAAAATGGAGCTTGTAGCTCTATTAAGGGAATATAGGGATGTGTTTGCGTGGCACTATAGAGACTTGAAAGGGGTAGATCCAAGAATTTGCTCTCATACTATCCCCATGACTGCTGATGCCAAGCCCACCAAACAGAAGCCCTACACATATAATGATACCTATGCAGCCAAAATAAAGGAAGAAATTGATAGGTTGATTGAAGCTGGATTCATCTATGAGATTGAGCATACTGAATGGGTGTCCCCCATTGTAGTGGCGCCCAAGAAGAACGGAAAGTTGCGAGTGTGTATTAACCTTAAAAAAGTTAATGCCACTACTATCAGAGATAGTTATCCACTTCCAATCACGGAACACCTTTTGGAGCGTGTTGCAGGCAAGGAAGTTTATAGCTTCCTTGATGGGTTTTCAGGTTACAATCAAGTAGCCATTGCCCCAGAAGATCAACACAAAACACCTTTTGCTACAGAGTGGGGAATCTTTGCATTTCGTGTGATGCCATTTGGGCTCACCAATGCACCTGCAATATTCCAAAGGCTCATGTGTCATGTCTTCAAAGAGTTCTTGCGAAAGAGCTTAGAAGTGTATGTGGATGATTTATGTGCTCATTCCCAAGAAAGAAGGTTTCACATCCCTGAGCTCAGACAAATCTTCAACAAGTGTAGAGAATATCGAGTGTGTCTGAACCCAGAAAAGTGTGTGTTCATGGTGCGTCAAGGTAAAATATTAGGTCATATTGTTTCTAAGAATGGAATCTCAACAGATGAAGATAAGGTACGAGCCATAGCAGAGCTACCAAGGCCAAGGAATGTTAAAGAGGTACAAGCCTTTATGGGCCATTGTGGATATTACCATAGGTTTATCCACATGTACGCGATCATAGCTAGACCCCTTTATGCCTTGTTGTCTAATTTTGAGTGGAACGACGAATGCGAGAATTCTTTCAACGAACTGAAGAAACGTTTGTGCACAGCACCAATACTGACCACTCCTAATTGGAATAAACCATTCCATGTCCATGTGGATGCATCCAACCATGCCATAGGATGTGTGCTTGCACAACCCACAAGTGAAGGAAACTTAGATTTGCCCATAGCATATGCTAGTAGACAGCTCATTGCAGCTGAACGGAACTATACCACAACTGAGCGAGAGGGCTTAGGCATGGTATATGCTGTGAAGAAGTTTAGACACTATTTATTGGCCAACAAGTTCAAGTTTTTCACTGATCATCAAGCTTTGTTATATTTGGTCAATAAACCTTGCAATATTGGACGCTTAGTAAGATGGTTCCTCTTACTAATGGAATATGACTTTGAAGTTGTTGTCAAGAAAGGTAGAACCCACTTTCGGGCAGATCACCTTTCTCGCATTACTTCAGGAGAGTCACCGCAAGGAGTGTCTGATGAACTACCTGATGCTTATCTGTTCAATTTGGAAGTTGTTCCCAAATGGGCAAATAATTTGGTACCAGTCCTAACCTTTGGCCCTGCAAATAAGAATGTGAAAAAATCACAAGAAGAAATTGTAAGATCACAAAAATATCACATATTGGCAGGAAGCATGTACAAACAAGATACAGAGGGTGTATTAGCTTGTTGTGTCGAGGATGATGAACATAGTAGTTGGTTGAAGCAAGCTCATGAAGGATTGCTAGGAAATCACTATTCTAAACAACGAACATTGCAGAATCTGAAGCGTCTAGGAGTGTATTGGCCTAGCATGGACAAAGAAATACATGAGTGGATTAAGAATTGTCCAATGTGTAGAGAGAGACCCCCAGTGGAGCATGCGACCCTTTATCAAGTGTCATTAATTCCACATTGGAGTGCTCCATTGGTAGAGTTTATGAGGTCGGGAAGATTACCCAAAGAGGCTAGTCTAGCAAGAAGACGAAGCATGGAGCAAGAAGCTCAAGGCTATGCCTTAGTAGGAGACAACTTATACCGAAGAGGCAAAGATGGTTACTTAAGACTGTGCGTTCATGAATCAGACTATTTAAAGGTCTTAGAGACTGCACACAGGGGTGTTGCAGGTGGACATTTTGGTCGTGAACGAGTGATCAAGACCATTCTATTCTCAGGACTTTGGTGGCCCACTCTTCATATGGATGCACATACCTATGTGAAGAAATGTGGCACATGCCAACGTGTATCCAGTTAGAAAAGACGAGATGCCTTTGAGGCCAATGATGGGAGGGCGTGCATTTTTGAAGTGGGGCATAGACTTCATAGGTCCTATTAACCCCCCAGCTAGAAACTCCCATGCATAATATATTATTGTAGCCACAGATTACCTTACAAAGTGGGTAGAAGTGAAAGACACAACAAAGAATGATGCTCAGACTACGGCTAAGTTCTTATTCGAGAATGTGTTCATGAGATATGGACTACCAATAGAGTTGGTGAGCGATAGAGGCACACACTTCTTGAATGAAGTCATTGAAAATCTTCTCCAAGAATTCTTGGTGATACATAAGAAGTCTGCCCCCTATCACCCACAAGCTAACGGACTAGCCGAGAGTACCAATAAGATCCTTTGTAATGTATTGACAAAATTGGTATATAATAAACGCTCTGATTGGGACAAACAACTTCATCATGCTGTTTGGGCTTACCGAGTTGCCTACAAAACGGTACTCAATGCCACCCCATTTCAGATGGTCTTTGGACAAAATGCGGTGCTACCACTGGATTTCTTAATCCCTGCTTTAAAAGTAGCACAAGAGCATGAGTGGAATGGACATGAATTGTCATCTAGGATCTTTGATCTAGAACGCTTAGGTGAGACACGGCTACGAGCGGCTGCAGGCATCTACGCTGCAAAGAAACGGCAAAAGGCATACTTCGATGCACACATTAAGGATAAGGGACTGAAAGAGGGAGATCTAGTGTTGGTTTACACACTAAAACAACATGCCCGTAAGTTGGAAAAATGAGGATATGGACCCATGATCATTAACAGAATTTCCACTAGCGGCGCAATTCAATTGGCTACTTTAGAAGGTGATATCTTGCCAAACTATATTAGTGGTTGTAGAGTCAAGTTATATCAAGAACCTCTTACAGAGGACATGCTAATGAGACTCAACACTGCTAAGAAACGAAAAGAAGAAGAGTTAAGAGTTAGAGAAGAAGCACAGGCAGAGGCCAGAGAGCATATTAGGTGAAATAAGTTAAGGCGATTAGGCCTAGATGTCAACTCAAAAGCCCCAAAATATCACATGGATATGTGCCAAAAGTCAGGCATAGCGACTTCTCAAGTCATTGACCGAAGACCCTTTGTGACCATAGATATAGGACAAGGGAAGGGTGCAAGGACGGTTAAGGCATTGATTGACTCAGGTGCAGCAAGTAGTGCAGTTAGACTTTCATACTGCCAAGATTTGCAGTTGAACATCAATCCCATTGAAGCTTATCTCATAGGATTGGGAGGTGTGGAAACCCCTTGTTTGGGCGAGGTGGAACTTCCCATCTACCTTCAAGATGTTCCAATGAAAGTCAAAACGCTAGTATGTCAAGATGAGAACCTTACAGAACCACTTGTCTTGGGTCAAGATTGGATCTATGACCATGCAGTTAACTTAAACCTAAGAAGTCAAATTCTTCAAGTTTGGGTACATGAACAATGCATTACATTAGAATTAGAGAACTGCATGCTCCTAGATCATGGCACCACACTCTCTTAGTTCTTCCACGACTAATCATATGAAAGAAGATGTTGTATGTGTCAAAAGCTCTATGATGCAGAAGGAGTCAATCGTGGAAGACCAGGTTCGAAGGCAGGTGGATCTTTCTTCTTCTCCAAAGAATCAAGTAGCCACAGTAATGAGTCCACCACACAAGCAAACACAACCGTTCACGACAACTGCTACATCAAATAGAAAGACACCATTCGATAAGAAAGCAGTTCTGAGCATGAAGCAGATATGGGTACGCAAAGGAGAGCAACCACCTCCCTTGCCCCCACAAATTCCATCCAGGCAAGCCAATCAGGCCAAAAGACAAAGGAAGCAGCTCGGACAAGCTCAATCATAAGGTATCCAACAAGTTTAACAATTGGCGCAATTCAATTGGCTACTTTAGAAGGTGATATCTTGCCAAACTATATTAGTGGTTGTAGAGTCAAGTTATATCAAGAACCTCTTACAGAGGACATGCTAATGAGACTCAACACTGCTAAGAAACGAAAAGAAGAAGAGTTAAGAGTTAGAGAAGAAGCACAGGCAGAGGCCAGAGAGCATATTAGGTGAAATAAGTTAAGGCGATTAGGCCTAGATGTCAACTCAAAAGCCCCAAAATATCACATGGATATGTGCCAAAAGTCAGGCATAGCGACTTCTCAAGTCATTGACCGAAGACCCTTTGTGACCATAGATATAGGACAAGGGAAGGGTGCAAGGACGGTTAAGGCATTGATTGACTCAGGTGCAGCAAGTAGTGCAGTTAGACTTTCATACTGCCAAGATTTGCAGTTGAACATCAATCCCATTGAAGCTTATCTCATAGGATTGGGAGGTGTGGAAACCCCTTGTTTGGGCGAGGTGGAACTTCCCATCTACCTTCAAGATGTTCCAATGAAAGTCAAAACGCTAGTATGTCAAGATGAGAACCTTACAGAACCACTTGTCTTGGGTCAAGATTGGATCTATGACCATGCAGTTAACTTAAACCTAAGAAGTCAAATTCTTCAAGTTTGGGTACATGAACAATGCATTACATTAGAATTAGAGAACTGCATGCTCCTAGATCATGGCACCACACTCTCTTAGTTCTTCCACGACTAATCATATGAAAGAAGATGTTGTATGTGTCAAAAGCTCTATGATGCAGAAGGAGTCAATCGTGGAAGACCAGGTTCGAAGGTAGGTGGATCTTTCTTCTTCTCCAAAGAATCAAGTAGCCACAGTAATGAGTCCACCACACAAGCAAACACAACCGTTCACGACAACTGCTACATCAAATAGAAAGACACCATTCGATAAGAAAGCAGTTCTGAGCATGAAGCAGATATGGGTACGCAAAGGAGAGCAACCACCTCCCTTGCCCCCACAAATTCCATCCAGGCAAGCCAATCAGGCCAAAAGACAAAGGAAGCAGCTCGGACAAGCTCAATCATAAGGTATCCAACAAGTTTAACAATTGGCGCAATTCAATTGGCTACTTTAGAAGGTGATATCTTGCCAAACTATATTAGTGGTTGTAGAGTCAAGTTATATCAAGAACCTCTTACAGAGGACATGCTAATGAGACTCAACACTGCTAAGAAACGAAAAGAAGAAGAGTTAAGAGTTAGAGAAGAAGCACAGGCAGAGGCCAGAGAGCATATTAGGTGAAATAAGTTAAGGCGATTAGGCCTAGATGTCAACTCAAAAGCCCCAAAATATCACATGGATATGTGCCAAAAGTCAGGCATAGCGACTTCTCAAGTCATTGACCGAAGACCCTTTGTGACCATAGATATAGGACAAGGGAAGGGTGCAAGGACGGTTAAGGCATTGATTGACTCAGGTGCAGCAAGTAGTGCAGTTAGACTTTCATACTGCCAAGATTTGCAGTTGAACATCAATCCCATTGAAGCTTATCTCATAGGATTGGGAGGTGTGGAAACCCCTTGTTTGGGCGAGGTGGAACTTCCCATCTACCTTCAAGATGTTCCAATGAAAGTCAAAACGCTAGTATGTCAAGATGAGAACCTTACAGAACCACTTGTCTTGGGTCAAGATTGGATCTATGACCATGCAGTTAACTTAAACCTAAGAAGTCAAATTCTTCAAGTTTGGGTACATGAACAATGCATTACATTAGAATTAGAGAACTGCATGCTCCTAGATCATGGCACCACACTCTCTTAGTTCTTCCACGACTAATCATATGAAAGAAGATGTTGTATGTGTCAAAAGCTCTATGATGCAGAAGGAGTCAATCGTGGAAGACCAGGTTCGAAGGCAGGTGGATCTTTCTTCTTCTCCAAAGAATCAAGTAGCCACAGTAATGAGTCCACCACACAAGCAAACACAACCGTTCACGACAACTGCTACATCAAATAGAAAGACACCATTCGATAAGAAAGCAGTTCTGAGCATGAAGCAGATATGGGTACGCAAAGGAGAGCAACCACCTCCCTTGCCCCCACAAATTCCATCCAGGCAAGCCAATCAGGCCAAAAGACAAAGGAAGCAGCTCGGACAAGCTCAATCATAAGGTATCCAACAAGTTTAACAATTGGCGCAATTCAATTGGCTACTTTAGAAGGTGATATCTTGCCAAACTATATTAGTGGTTGTAGAGTCAAGTTATATCAAGAACCTCTTACAGAGGACATGCTAATGAGACTCAACACTGCTAAGAAACGAAAAGAAGAAGAGTTAAGAGTTAGAGAAGAAGCACAGGCAGAGGCCAGAGAGCATATTAGGTGAAATAAGTTAAGGCGATTAGGCCTAGATGTCAACTCAAAAGCCCCAAAATATCACATGGATATGTGCCAAAAGTCAGGCATAGCGACTTCTCAAGTCATTGACCGAAGACCCTTTGTGACCATAGATATAGGACAAGGGAAGGGTGCAAGGACGGTTAAGGCATTGATTGACTCAGGTGCAGCAAGTAGTGCAGTTAGACTTTCATACTGCCAAGATTTGCAGTTGAACATCAATCCCATTGAAGCTTATCTCATAGGATTGGGAGGTGTGGAAACCCCTTGTTTGGGCGAGGTGGAACTTCCCATCTACCTTCAAGATGTTCCAATGAAAGTCAAAACGCTAGTGTGTCAAGATGAGAACCTTACAGAACCACTTGTCTTGGGTCAAGATTGGATCTATGACCATGCAGTTAACTTAAACCTAAGAAGTCAAATTCTTCAAGTTTGGGTACATGAACAATGCATTACATTAGAATTAGAGAACTGCATGCTCCTAGATCATGGCACCACACTCTCTTAGTTCTTCCACGACTAATCATATGAAAGAAGATGTTGTATGTGTCAAAAGCTCTATGATGCAGAAGGAGTCAATCGTGGAAGACCAGGTTCGAAGGCAGGTGGATCTTTCTTCTTCTCCAAAGAATCAAGTAGCCACAGTAATGAGTCCACCACACAAGCAAACACAACCATTCACGACAACTGCTACATCAAATAGAAAGACACCATTCGATAAGAAAGCAGTTCTGAGCATGAAGCAGATATGGGTACGCAAAGGAGAGCAACCACCTCCCTTGCCCCCACAAATTCCATCCAGGCAAGCCAATCAGGCCAAAAGACAAAGGAAGCAGCTCGGACAAGCTCAATCATAAGGTATCCAACAAGTTTAACAATTGGCGCAATTCAATTGGCTACTTTAGAAGGTGATATCTTGCCAAACTATATTAGTGGTTGTAGAGTCAAGTTATATCAAGAACCTCTTACAGAGGACATGCTAATGAGACTCAACACTGCTAAGAAACGAAAAGAAGAAGAGTTAAGAGTTAGAGAAGAAGCACAGGCAGAGGCCAGAGAGCATATTAGGTGAAATAAGTTAAGGCGATTAGGCCTAGATGTCAACTCAAAAGCCCCAAAATATCACATGGATATGTGCCAAAAGTCAGGCATAGCGACTTCTCAAGTCATTGACCGAAGACCCTTTGTGACCATAGATATAGGACAAGGGAAGGGTGCAAGGACGGTTAAGGCATTGATTGACTCAGGTGCAGCAAGTAGTGCAGTTAGACTTTCATACTGCCAAGATTTGCAGTTGAACATCAATCCCATTGAAGCTTATCTCATAGGATTGGGAGGTGTGGAAACCCCTTGTTTGGGCGAGGTGGAACTTCCCATCTACCTTCAAGATGTTCCAATGAAAGTCAAAACGCTAGTATGTCAAGATGAGAACCTTACAGAACCACTTGTCTTGGGTCAAGATTGGATCTATGACCATGCAGTTAACTTAAACCTAAGAAGTCAAATTCTTCAAGTTTGGGTACATGAACAATGCATTACATTAGAATTAGAGAACTGCATGCTCCTAGATCATGGCACCACACTCTCTTAGTTCTTCCACGACTAATCATATGAAAGAAGATGTTGTATGTGTCAAAAGCTCTATGATGCAGAAGGAGTCAATCGTGGAAGACCAGGTTCGAAGGCAGGTGGATCTTTCTTCTTCTCCAAAGAATCAAGTAGCCACAGTAATGAGTCCACCACACAAGCAAACACAACCGTTCACGACAACTGCTACATCAAATAGAAAGACACCATTCGATAAGAAAGCAGTTCTGAGCATGAAGCAGATATGGGTACGCAAAGGAGAGCAACCACCTCCCTTGCCCCCACAAATTCCATCCAGGCAAGCCAATCAGGCCAAAAGACAAAGGAAGCAGCTCGGACAAGCTCAATCATAAGGTATCCAACAAGTTTATCAAGTTTGGGTGCCTAAGAAGTTAGCTGCAGCTCAACAAGGGCAATTACAGATGTGGGTACCTAAGAAGCTCCTACATCCACAACAACCTATGTTCTCCCACATGCGGAAGGTCTCAACAAAGAAGCCAAAAAGAGAAAAGGGTAAGAACCACGTACAGAGACCAAAGGAAGATCAAATCAGCTCTTCAACATTAGTAGGAAGACATGCAAAAAGGATATGGGTTTGGAAGCCAAAAGTACAAGTAGCCTCCACCGAACCAAAGCGCCAACCACACTAGATACCACAGTTCAGAAAGCATCCAAAGAGGAAGACGCCTGAAGTGACCTCTACCGTGCCAAATGATGTTCTAAAATGGACTCCAATAAGGAGGATTACATCAGTTCGAGACTCAATGGATATCTCCACCAAGGTCGGCATCAACCTTCGCAAATAACATCAAAAGCCTTGAACGAGCGATAACCATGTGCTCCTTGCACAACCTTGTCTTTTGCACCATTCAGGTCATGCATTTCTAAAGTATGCATTATGTAGGGCCACATTACATGGCCATGCATAGACACAACTGAGAGTCCCATGCACTAGAGCACAGTGACACATGTAAACCACTTTTTGATACTAAACTTTGCCTTCTTGTTTTGTGACATTCCTCAAAAAAAAAAAAAAAAAAAAGAGGGAAAGAACTTGTTCCCAGGTTTCGCTCATGGAACATGAATGAGTCATGCTTAGTTGAAGATTGAACCATCAATTACTGGGCATTTATCAGTTTGGATAGCAGTGTGTCTCGGCTAGCAGATGATGTAATTGCTGCCTTATCTGGTAGATGTCAAGAACTTAGCATGAACATGGCATCCACACCTATGGTTTCCCCTTACCATGGTGGGAGTGAAGAACTTGAAGGTCCACAACTTGAGTGATGCTTAGCTACTGTATGTATGAGAGCATCCAAGGAGATATTGGCAAGAGTTTGTTTGGTAGCCCAAAAATCCTTGTCTGTATACTAGATGAGCAGACTCTTGCTTATGGTGAACTAAAGAGAAATTGTGAAACTAAGCTTGGTGTAGTTACCCAATGTTGTTTGTCAAAGAATATAAAGAATTTCAATTCTCAGTATTTGGCAAACGTTGCTTTGAAAAGAGAAGACAGAACCAGGCACTCAAATAAAATTTTCGGTGGACCAGCAACATGGACATTCATCGACAATGTTCCATCAATAATGCCGGGTATACAACATGAAGAGATAGACATCAATCAACCCTTCACCACGGTAAGTATCTTTACTCTGGCAACACCATAACCATGATAGATTAGGAAACCCCTTCGTCAGCATACCCTGGAGCACTTATCTCAAGACCCGCAATTTTTGCACCATACTTCTTCCAATGCATTTTCCAAGTAAGCATTCATAGGGCTACATTACAAGGCCGTGCACAAGGCACATATTTTCCTCAACCCATGCACGAACACACTTACCCATCACTCAATATGGGTTATGAGTACTTGGCATGACTACTATGAACATCAACTATGGAAGATCTAGAAAACATCAACGGAGACTCATAACGACACAGTCATGCTGGAATCCAATTAAGAAGCACATACCAAGAGACTACAACTTGCAAAGACTCGCAGTGATAGATGAAGAACCAGACACATCTGGAAGTCAGACGGCTTTTGTTCATACAGAAGGGACACTCCCTCTCAAGGCACTACTTGGAACAACCACTACAACAAAGGTCTGGCAGGGACGACAGACTCGAGAGGGGGGGGAGTGTTGAAGCTCAAAGTCAAGGATAAAGCATGGAAGCACATCAAAAGGTGGACACACAAGGAAAGGGAGCAAGTAGGGAGCTCCAAGAAGTGTATGTCAAATTTTCAAAAGAATCCCCTACAAAAATAGTGATTTTCATTACTAAAAACCATTGTAAATACCATTATCTATTTTTATAACTCCATTTTGTTCAAGCCGAGGAGTCCTTGAGCTTGAGGAGTATTAGAACTATCATCCTACCAATTTTCATAATTTTTAGACTCCGTTTGAGCCCTCAAATAAGCCCTGGAACCTAATTTTTAACTAGGCCGGACACTAGGTCTGGACAGGGCCAAAACTAGTCAAAAAACTATAAAAAGAGCTAGAGAGCTCATTTTTGAGGTTAGCTTGTTAGAGAATAGAACTTTTGTAAGAGAACTCTTTTGCAATCTAAGCTTTCCATTGTTCCTCTCTTTGATCTTACCGTGTGCGCGTGTGTGTGTATGTGTGTGCATGTTTGTGTGCTTTCACTCACGCACTTGTGCTTTCACTTGCTTGCGGTCTTCATACCGGTCCTCACGTCTCCGCGGATTGACAAGGTTATGAAGAAGAATAGACTAGTTCATTGGATACATTATGCTACGACGAGTAGAGTTTGGAGGAAGCCAATACAGAGCAGTAGATTCCGGAAATTATTTCAGATGATGCTATGTACTGTTAATACGAAAATCATAATATATTAGAGATTGATGTACACTGAATCTCATTAATCCATGATTACCTCCTATGGTCAAAATCACTTTATGTCTGAAGTTTTTCTATGCATGTAGTTTCTGAGCAATACGGAGTATACTGTTGTGAAGTTTGTGTGGTGCAATTTAATAAGGAACGTAAACACATGTTTATGAGTACAATTGTATTCATAAATCCCCATTCCCATACCCATTCCTCTGGACAATTGGTGTTGTGTTTTCACCGAGGTACAATATTGAGTAAACATTTGGCAACCATGATGGGATGGGGTCGGTGATGAAACACATCATCAGATAGATTGATGCCATTATAGAGTGAGAAGGAATACCTCAAACAAAATCATCATTTTGACTATCTGGACGAATTTTTCAAGTAGACTTTGGAAACAATACATCTTGAAGATATTTCAATTGATGAAGCACTTAGTATTCTGAAAGAGTTGCTATATTGGGTGGGAAATGGAGTGCTATCTCTTAGACTCTTGCAGGATTGGATCTTTGAGTGGATGAATGAGAACTTATCCAAGGTCTCGTGGTGAGGGGAATCCATCAGAACCAACTAGTGGTGCCAACAACAAGAAGAAGAATACCCTATAGAATTAGGCCAAAGCGGTAGTGGCAAACCCCTACTAGAAGAAGTCAAGGCAGAAGTAGAAACAGTATCCAAGATCTCCTCGACCTTCTTCTACGACTACAAATATTCGACAGATTTGGATTGCCAAGAAGTACCTTACAAACCGACCCACACCCTCAATACCACCACGTCCGATCTCAACTTTTGTCCCTTCGCACCGACCTATCACCTGATCACAAACTCTTAGGAAGTGGATACTGAAACGTATCCAGAAGTCTTCTCCTAACCCTTTGTCTAACATAACTACCACCCCGACTAATCTACAACCTTGTAATAACTCATTCATGACTGAACCTTGTATAAATCCACACACTATAACCCAACATCACCTGTAATAACATCTCATCAAAGAACTGCATGCAATATCTGAAAACATATAGGTGTCTAGAGACCTGCACTAGTTCTGCAAGAAGCATTGAATCAATCACATCGCAACACTTGGCTACACGGGTTACACATCGGCTATGGAAAGGGATTGCGGTCTCACCTTAATGGGATCATAATTAATTTCCATACTAATGTGCTAATCTTTTGTAGTAGATCTTTTCCATTAGCATGTCAATCATCATGCAAACCGAAGAAGGACCATCTGAAGCTAGAACCAGTATACCCAGGGCTACTATTAGTGATTTACTCGCTGAGTCCCATTCGACGGCTCCACCGCCAGAATTTCAAGGTTTCCCAGGACCGATGCCTATTGACGATCCTCCTAGAGGGTATACTGAGAAGATTCATCGTAATTCTCGCTGGTTTCAAGGGCTAGCAGGACCATTGGCAGATGCTGAGTTTATATTTGAGGCTAATTTCACTTTTGATGACCGTACTTGGGGCAAATATCAGTTTCTCTCAAGAGAGTTCGAAGGGCTATAGAACACACAAGACTTAACACATGTTTGGGCAAGAGCCGACTTCACAGAGTATTTCAGTGACCGTTTGCCTAAACCTGACTTCTACAGGTGCTATTATTTAATCAACACTTTGATAGCTTCAGAGAATAAGGACCTGCCCGGAACTTTTATTTTGCCATCTTTAGTGAATGATCCACCATATAAAAGATTTTATCTTTCTAAAGATCTGATTCGAGCTGCCATCAAGATTCATGGAACCCACACACCCACAGAGCGAGAAAGGTTAGTTCTAGACCCTATGAAACATGGGGATGTTACAAAGTGGGAAGAGATTTCGGCGATCACACCTGAGCTTTCAAAGCCACTGCAGATATGTATGCAGCATTTTGCTTTCCCCGCTCACGACAGATTCACAATGCCTCACAAACGAATATGGTTTGGTTTGTATTTATCTTGTATTGGACCCCAAACAGTTGATCTAGCTAGCTGGATCATTGATCAGATGTATTTAGCACAACATAGATGGGAAAGAAAGAAATTCATCAATGGATGTTGCGCACTGACTAGAATTGTATATATGTGCTTAGCATATGACTTGCCGATCGAACATGCGTTGACAAGTGAGGAGCTGAAATCGTTTAAAGGAACCACAAAGAAAGCTAGGAAGGCTAGCAAAGGAAGAGCAGGAATGCGAATGAGAGGAACTATCCCCTGTCTTCAGGTGCCAGAATCACCCTCACCACAACCCTCTCCTGAATAGTCTCCTACTGAACCCCCTGTACAACCCATTTGCATAAGGTTATCAAGACCAGTTACAACGGAGGGCACTACCAACACAATCACTACTCAAGCTTTCTCTTTTCCGATACCCCATTTAGAAGCAGAACAAGCAGACACCACATTTGATTTTGAGATGCAGGATGTATTTTCAAATGAATTTCAGTTTTCAGAAGGCCAGATCTTCTCTCAAGAATATGAAAGGCCCAGCTACCCTACCACACCGTGAGATCAACCACAAGGACAAGTAGTGTCTAGTTCCGAGGAAGAAAGAATGGAAACTGACAAAGATAAAGGTGATGACAAAGCCAACCAGGGAACTCATGAATCCCAAGAACATTGCAAACAAACGAACAAGGACAACAAACCGACACCCAAGGTGACACGAGCACACACGAAGAAGAAACCTTCGAAGCAGCAGCTTATACACTGGCCATCAAAAAGTTATACCGTACTATGGAAAAGGTTTGGGCGCGTAAGAAGTTGACTGACGAAGAGAGCCAAACACTTATAGAACAGGAACTTGTCTCCGGTGGGTTCAAAGAAGTATACATCAGAGGTTTCAGAGAGCTTGTCAAATCAGTTGGACCCACTGAAGCCTTAAGATATTTGTAGAGAAAACCGCTACTGTAGTATGATCCTCGCAGAATCCGCCTACTAACCAAACTGGGTGAATACATTCGGGTACACACGGGTGGTCAGTCTTCAGAACAGGCCAGGGAAGCACGTCTCGTCCTTGAAAGCTCATTGGCAGAGGACACCATTATCATCGACTCCCCACCCTGTACTACCACTGTACATACCACCACAGTCGTTGAAGTATCGACCACCCCAATCGCTCCTCCATCACCTCCCATCCATCCAATCTCCGCCATACACCCCCCTTCTCCCAGAACAACATCCTCCTTCTCCGATGGAGTAGCAGAAGTCGTCCTTACTCCCATTCATCCCACAATTCCCGCACCCACTCAACCTAGTCTACCCCCTAACACATCCACCTTTCTATCCAACCCATTTCTCCATCCATCTTTTCCATCCTTCCCCACACCTCCAAGACCCCTTTTCCCTTTCCCACCTCCATTAACCTTCTCCCCAGTTTCCCCTCCCCGACCCACTGTAACCCCTCTTTCCCCTTTCCACCAACCCGTCCAAGACAACCCCTCTGTAAATTATTCTTCGACCTTTGTAAATCCTGTATTTACACCCACACACTTACCCACGATCACACCACTATTCACGGTTACCGCACTCAACACCACATCCAACGATATGGATATATCACCACCCACTGCACCTCCACTCACTTCATTTGTGGCACCACAATATTTAAGCACACCACAATTTTCCACAATCACCAAAGCATCCACTTTCCCACCCCCATTCTCCATTCCCTTTCCATCTACACCCACTGCATCTTCACTTAGCACACCATTAATATTATCACCCACCATAGACACAACATTTCGACAGATGTTCACGTGTATGACGCAAGTAAGAGATGAGTTCACATCTCTTGGAAATAATTATCAGCAGCTACAGAGGACAACCAACGACTTACGGTCGCAGCTTAATTCATTGTCGATTGAGAATGCCTCATTGAATACTCGAAACCAAGAATTACGCGAGGCTTACCACAAACTGGAAGTAGAAAGTGAAGAGAAAGCCAAAGAGGCCACTGTTGATCTTGACAATTTGTTAAGGGCCCAGACAATTCGCAATGCGACGCTTACACGGAACATGGGCTTACTCAGAAGACACCTAGCAGCAGCAAAGGAAGAGAACCAGCGGCTACAAGAGTAGAACAGAGAAAATTTAGAAGCTGCTCTCGATCATCCAGACCAACCATTAAGTCCTAGCCGGTTCAAAGCAATGCCCTCCGAATCAATGAAAATGTTGCTCGATGATCACATCAGATTGCTCGATGAATACGATCGAATGAGCGAAGAATATCAGAAGCTAAAAGATGATCATAAGCTACTCCAGCTCAGAGCACCTACAACACAAGGACTCCCAGCTCCTGCGGACCCATCTCCTGACATCCTAGAGGAACTCAACGCATTACGGGCCCAGGTATCTACTCTTGAATCGTGGATAGCTATATATGAAGCACCACCAAGGCCAGATTCCCCACCAGAGCTCCCAGCTGATGAAGAAAATGTAACTATTCCGATGGAGGAAACCTTTGAAGAAGCCTATGAGCCACAACCCATCCCAGGCGGACGAGTCACGGCTGAAGGCCAGATGACTTACGAACTTCCTACTCCCGCATGGATGAACACAATTGAAGAGCTTGGAACCACCCACTCCGCACGAGTAGAGGCGCAGTTGCACCCAATAGCAATGATTGAGGAAAGAATTTTACAGTCACCCTACTTTGCTCATTTGGCCCCGCGCAGATACATATCAGGGCATGAGTTACAGTACAAACCGTATTTCATGTTGATGGCAGAATATCAGTTAGCCATAGAGAAAGAAACAGGCAAGAAACCATCTCACGCTACTCAATTTGAACCTGAGGATTTGCCACTGGATGCGCAGCAAGGCGAGATCTATCAACCAGATTGGCATAAAGATCTTTTACAAGAATATCTTGAGATGATGAGTACTTAGGTTAAGGCACCACTACACTTAAAATAGAACCCATGTTGGGGACCAGTGCCACATCGCCGTTCCTGGAAGGCATTTGCGATTAAGATACAAAACAACAAGCAATGCCAAGATTGGCTAAATTACCCATACTTCAGGCCACCTACAGGACCACCCACAATTGGATACATGATCGCCACGATTCGCCACTGGATCCCTCGCTTGAAACACATGGACGATATAGCAGCGCACATGACTGTCAAGATATTTGACATGATGCAGATGGTTTTTAAAGTCTTCAGACGCGTCAAGGCACCCCATGTAAACACCCCAGGCTTCGAGCATCGCAATCTAGATCTTGCATATGATATGAGTACAACGCCATCGCTACGGGTGTGTTATGCCTGGCATTGCAGAATTAAATACCTACCGGCGTGCTACAAGCAGACCTTCGAAGAAATGTTCAGAACCGGTTTCTGGGAATACCATTCGAAAGTGTTCATCAGCATGCCAACCCACCTATTGCAACTATTTGCTTGTGAATAGATGGTATATTCCACGCACTATTGACTCCCACCACCTGATGAACCACAACCAATTGATTGGGAGAAACTCGAGGCAGATTTGGCCCGAGGCATTCGGATATCAGAACACACCCTCGCTCAGGAACTACTACAGAACTACATCCGACAGACCGCACAACAAGGTTCTGTCGAGGACGACAGAAGCGAGAGGGAGGCGGGTGTTGGCAGTAGCAGTAGCGAGAGGCATAGAAGACGGGGAAGCATGTAAAGATAGAGCAGGGAGCTAGTCGAATCAAGTTTTCAAAGATTATGTTTTATAAATATTCTTCAAAACCTCCAACAGTGATTTTCATCACTATTGTAACATATGTAACATAGAAAAACCTTTTTTGTAATCCATAGCTCCATTTTGTGCAAGCCGAGGAGTCCTCGAGCTTAAGGAGCTTAGGTAGAATGAGTGTATCAATTTTGGTTATTTTTAGACACCGTTTACCCACTCAAATAGCGCATGGGACCTATTTTTTAGCTATGCCGGTCACTATATGTGAAACCGGTCAAAACTAGTCTAGAATCTATAAAAAGAGCTAGAGAGCTCATTTTTGAGGTTAGCTTGTTTGAGTAGAGAAGAGCTTAGAGCTAATTTGAGCTTGTAAGAGTGTTCTTGAGCAATAGAGTTGATTTCTCACCTTCCATTGTGTCTTGCTTGTCTCTTCGTAGTGTGTGTGTATGTGTGTGTGCATCTCTATGCTTCTCACCTTCACTCTCACTTCATCTCACATTCACGATCTTCATATCACTCCTATCTCTTCCACGGATGGACATTAAGGAGCTGGAGCTTCTTAACGTGGTTCTCACCATTGTGCTAGAGCAACATAGTAGAATAGAGATTAGTCAATAAAGTGCCGGTCACTTGTGTGAAAGGACCATTTTTAGGGCACATGTATATAAGTCACTTTGTGACTCTTTGTAAGGACTTTTTGCCATTTTGAACAAGGAGAGCTGGAGAATTTCGAATTTTCTTCTTTCTTGCAGATTTTCATCTTCTCTATGATCTTTGTTGTGTGTGTGTGAAGCTTGGAATGTGTGTAAAAGACTGTTGTCTACCCCTCCCCATCACTTTTGAGCTGCTGTAGTGTGTGTGTGAGCAAACACAAGTTGTGGAATGAGTGTGTGTGTTTCCCACCATTACTATTTTGGTCATAACGTGAAGCACAATTGTTAGAATTGAGATTTCCAATAGAAGCATCTCGTCGAGAGCATCAAAAGAAACCTACTATTGGCCATATTCGGAGTTCTGAGCTAGGCAATATCCTTGATTTAGTGAAAACTACTGTAAGTGGTATTGCGGCAAGCACTTTCAGTAGTTAAGTGAGTTAATGAGGTAGGTTGGTCTTTTCTCATGCATGTTAGCTGAACCACGTCATTTTCCATCATGTGTGCACACGTCCTCATACGTTTGGTTTGGTCATTTTGTCGGATTGATAATTAAGCGTGTTTCAATCCACCACTATACGCACTTGTGTGGCAACGAGATTCAATCTCTTTGGCACAAGTCCCTAAGGCTTTGTGACTTAGGTACACACGTTTTTGGCGTCGTTGCCGAGGAACACACTCGACCAAGGTGCCTTCGTGGTGGTTATAGCTCTAGAGTGACGAAATCATACTTGTAGTAGTGAATTCGTTCAGTGGCAAATAGTCTGACGCTTTAGCACTTGTTACTTCACATCCAGGAGGTGTGTGTAATGAGTTTTTAGGTTTAGGGTTTGGAGAGATAGAGAGGAGAAAGAGTTAGGGTTAGGCTAGGAAGAGAAGTGGAGTAGGAGTAAGTCAAAATTATCAAGAAAAATTCCCAAAAAATTACCAAATTAGGGTAGTGTAGGTTTCAATCACCAAGAACTCTAAAAACCAAAAAATAGAAGTTCATTTGATACTTGCTCCCAATGTGATATCGTCTGAGAGCAGCGATCGGTATTGCCAGTTTGGTATCCTGCAAACAAAGCCCCCATACTTACCTAGTGAGCTTAAGGCCTAAGCATAACCACCTCAAGGTAAGCTACATGCAAATATGAATCTCAAAAACTTTGAAAAATTGCACTCACACGTGATTAAAGGCCTCGATGGTATCACGGGGTGGGGCAGAGTGATTTGAGGCGTTCTATTTGTGAAACAGAAGTCTAAGAGTGAAGAGGGCTGAGAGAAGAATCAGGGAGTGAAAAAATTTTGGAATTTGGAAGTGATTTGGCTACAGTATCGGGATCGGTTGAGTTTTTGGTATCGTGATACCAAAAATTCCCTTGTATCACAATACTCGCCAAAGTATCGTATCGCCGGTTACTAGCTGTGGTATCGCGATACCATTTTTTGGTATTGTATCACGTAGCTGGTATCGCGATCGTGATTTTCCAAGTTGTATCATATTGCGGTCCACTTTGGTATCGTATCATCTCGGTCAGGGTATCGTATCGTTGACCTAGCGGTATCGTATCACCTCACTTTCCAGTATCGTATCGTGATCTTTCTAGTATCGTATCGTGAAAAAGTTTGGTATCGTATCGTCCACAGAATTGGTATCATATCGTGCACCCAAGATCGTATTGCCGACTCTTGTGGTATCATATCGCCTAGTGCAGAGGTATCGTATTGTGCACTACTCAGGTATCGTATCGTGAGAGTTCCAGTATCGTATCATCCTAATTTTGGTATCGTATCATGCGGTTTCGTGGTATTGTATCGCCAACTGCACTGGTATCGTATCGTCAGAATTTCTAGTATTGTATCGTGCCCTACAGTAGTATCGTATCATCTCTTCGGATGGTATCATATCATGGATTTCCCAAGTATCGTATCAGGAGCATACTTGGTATTGTATCATGGCAAAGTCTAGTATCGTATCGTGTCCTGAAGTGGTATAGTATCATCAACAACCTGGTATCACCTAGTGTAGTATCACCAAAGTGGTATCATCCATAACACTTTGAGCATTTTCAAGGGTGAAATTGAGGCATTTGAGGAGCCACTTAGGGAGAGTTTTAGAGGTCAAGAGAGCCCGGGAGGGTGAATGAACTTGAGGTCAAGAAGAGTTCTAAGTAGCCGAAGAAGTGTCATATCATCAGTAGGAAGCACAGCTCAGGTCAGTCACTGTTCTACCTATTCTGACACCTCTAGTGATTTGGAGGAGGAGATACCCATGGCTTCAGAAGACATGCAAGGTCATGTTCCCAGAAGAAACTTCATGCCTACGATAGAAGGGGAGTACCGCACCTCCTTGCAATATGTGTCTACTAATGCCCAGGAGATTTTCGATCTTCTTGGATGGGTTAAATAGATCAGTTGCTAGAATGGTGACCTCCTCCAACACCACCATTGTGCCCAGACCAGCTGTCAAGTATGAAGGAGGAGTATATATGGATAAGTTGGGTCACGTTTATGTGGTGACATAACACCCAGAATCGATCAATGGGAGAGGAGAATTGGAAGGACAAGAACATTCAGGAAGACCAGACCCGGGAGAGTTAGTAACTACTCCCAAAGACAAGTCAGTAGTGACATGAATCTAGAGAGGGGATTTGATACCTCAGGATGACTACTTATTGGAGGTCTATTTGATCCATGGAGCAGATTTACTGTTACAAACTGACTCACCTACACAAGGACGGGAAGAAAGTACGATGACCTTTTACGAGTTAAAAGATCCTAAAGACGAGTCTAGAGTAACCTACCTAGACAAGAACCAAAGAAGGTATTGGCTTGTTGATGCCTTGGATAGAGCTCGACTGAAGTATATGGGCTTGCCTGTATTTCCCCAACAAGAGCAGGCAACTACCTCTTAGAATCCTTTTGAGACACAGCAAGAGACGGAACATAGTATGTCGGGACAAACAAGCCATCAGAGTGTTCCAAACACAACACATGTACAATTTACAATGCCTGGAATGCAAGCACATAATCAGACACACCCTAGATTAGGCAACCAACACCTACCAAGTAAGACCAAGACCACCACTAGGAGTGCAACCAGGAATACCCCCAATTAGACCAGCCATCCCTGCATTCCCAGTAATGCCCAGACAGTCTGAGCCCGTAAGAAGATTAAGACCTATTCAGGTAGCCAAATGTGTAAGAAATCATTATGATGGATTGGGAGAACCTTACGACCACATTGTTGAATTTAAACAAGTTTTAAGAGCTGAATAAGTGGATGATTTCTTTGTGCAGTATGAGTCCTTTGGACTCACCCTCACGGGAACAGCTCTGACGTGGTTCCAACCTCTAGATCCCAATCAATTTGGAAATATGGAGCAATTCTTTCAAGAATTCATAGGAGAGTTCACTAAGAGAGGGATTAAACACAATTCTTCGTCTTTAATCCATAGTTTTAAACAGAACCCTAATGAAACCCTGAAATCAGCTGCCCGAAGATTCAGTCAATATGTGGATAGATGTCCATAGCAGAAGGACCTACACAACAAAAAATGATATCATTATTTTTGGATGGATTAACGAACGGAAGTCTAAGAGCATTAGTCTATGTGAAGAGACTACAGACATTGAATAAATGTCTGCAAGAATGTATCGACTTAGAGGACAACCTAGCGGATGATCTCAAAAGTACAACCAGCCCTACTAAATCAGAGGACACTCGAAGCACAATAACATCCAATTCTGGTAATGTAGAAGAATTAGCAGAGCTGGTAGCAAAGAAATTGGGAGTCCAAGGACAGAGAAATTATCAACACCCAGCCCTAAGAGTACCCATGTTGCGAAGATGTAGCTCATGTGGAGATGATCACCCCACTCACATGTGTGTATGAGGAGGAACAGGCGTACCCCAAGCGTACCCTTACAATAGGCAGCCCCATCAAGGAACCGCATTGTATTGCCACATAGAACACAAATACACCAATCACACCAAGGAAAATTGCCCATTCAATAGGCAGACACTGCCTCTACAACCACCCTAGTATCGGCCATATGGATATCCACCTAGAGAGCCAGGCAGAGAGATGCTCAGGTACAATTCCTACCCAACACCACCAGGAGCACCTAGACCATATGACCAAGTGCAATATGGAAACACTCAGCCAGTATTAGGACCACAACCACCACTCCCACAACATGTGGTACCTGTCAAGTATACCCAACCATAGGAAAAATTAGAAAGAGCCATAGTGCCGGCATCACCAATAGCCGGTGTAGAGTCAACGAACCCAGGATATGAGCAATCCCAAGGGGAGTACTATTCCTATGATGCTAGTATAATGGAGTACGAGCAAGTGTATGATCCGCAACACTATGGATACGAAGGATATGACGATACCTATGGACTAGAAGTGGCGACATTAATGTGCACCGCACCTAAAGCACAGGCACCCGTAAGACCACCCATCAGACCACCTGTGCCAAGAGGACCATGTTATAGATGCGGAGGAGACCACTTTATCAGAGAATGCACTCGGCCATACAACCAACCACCTCTTAGGACTTGGGAAGGGTATTGCAGTGATTGTGGAAAGGAACATCTCTTCCAAGATTGCCCAAAAAGTCCCAACAAGGCTCAAGATACTACACCTATTAATGTGATCGAGGTGATAGAAGCACCAGGAAGTGATAAGGAATACACTATACCATTAAAGGCTATTACACGAGCATAAACGAAGGATCGAGAAGGAAAACAACATGATCTGGAACAAGAAAACAGTAAAACCTTAGACCCCAAAATTCAAATAGTGGAAGATTCAGAAGACCCACATGAGAGTACTCAAACAAAGAAAAACCAAAAGTGGAAGGAAAGAAGAGAAAAGCTCAAGGAAAAATGGATGAAATACAAAAATCAAGAAAATAAGAAGCATACACGAAGTAATAAGAAGTCTAAAGAACTAGAGATTCGGGAAGAAGTTTCCATTCCACCACCTATTCGAGAGTCAGAAAAGCCAGGATCAATTCTAGCCGACCAAAAACCGGATGATTTGGACATGTGGTTGAAAGCATACCAAGCTAGGATTAAAACTGTACCGAATGTGGATCAACATGAAAAGCTTTACCCACTAGGAGAGTTAGAAAAGGAGAGGCTTGCGAAATGTAGAAAATTCATAGAGGTAGCTCAGGCCACCCTAGAAAAGACCATTCCAGCCCTCCCCGAGACAAGGATAGCGGAGGATCAATACAAGGATTGTGTTAAAGCCAAGGACAAGTAACCTAAAGAGAAGGATCATAAAGGTGAGCTAGTGAAAACCCTAACCAACCTATGTCAATAGTGCCTGATTTAGAGGCTGACTGGCCAAAAGAATTATGGAATAGAATCCGAGAAGAACAATGGAAGAGGAATGGAGTGGCTGAACCTTCTTTTGAGGAATTAGATGTGGAAATTTATCAACCAAATCCCAACATGGAAGAAGTATATGAGGAAGTATCGAGACTAGACCGAAATAGGGAAGAAGCTTAGAGCATTTCTACCCTACCAAATTACATGGGAGAGGACGAAAAAGAATCCATGATCTTCCAAGCGCCCATAGTACGAGGAAAAGGAAAGGGAAACTCATATAAAAATTCACACAATCTATTAGAACGTAAAAATGCAAAAGGACAATGCCAATTGATTGTGGTAGAACTACTTCATGTTAAACCGCAATTATGGAAACGATTAGCAGATCATCTAAAGTTAGGGCAGGAGAAGAATGAAAATGAAAGCAAGGGGAATGAAAACCCATCTAAGATACAAATCCTAGTGGATAAGGTTGGAGAATTTAGTGAAGGAGACGAAGGTAACATGTTTCTACCTGTCACCTACAATGGCTATATGACCAAAGCCATCCTAGACACAGGAGCAGGAGTAGGTATTGCCACCAAAGAGATTTGGGAGAAATGGGGAAATCTTGCCTTACGACCCACTCGCATGAAGCTTCAATTAGCATATGGTCATGTTGAAAAACCATTAGGAATATTAGAAAAGATCAAATTAACCACCTGTGGAGTTGAATTTGAGCACACTTTAGCAATCTATCAATTTGAAAAAGCAAATAACTATGAGATGATATTAGGACGACCATTCATGAGACAGCTTAGGGTAGTGCAAGATTGGGGACGAGACGCATTATACCTTCAACATCAAGGAAACACTACCAAGATAAACTTGCATACCTTTGCATATAGAGATGTACCACCACTACAATGGAATCCCATACATAAGGAAGAGGATGATTTGTCTATCCATAGTGCTAGATCAAGCGATCAATCATGGATGCATGAGGATGCTCAATTATGGATGTGTAAAGAAGCCAAGAAAGAGGATAACAAGATGCAGTTATGGCCAATAGGACATCCTAACTATCGATCGGTAGAGGACCCAATGCATATGCCTCAAATCTTTCCTGATGAAGCCTTTGAGCCGCACGGATGGATGGAAATCCTAGCAACCCTGGATGTATGTGTGAATGAAGAAGTTCTGACGATGAATGAATGTGTGGACGAAGAAGGCTACAATGTAAGTTTGTACATGGTTGTCCTTCAAGAAGTAGAAGCAGGGGAAATATTGGAAAATAACAAAAAACTTAGAGTATGCATTAACCTGAAAAAAGTGAATGCAGCCACGATCCGTGATAGCTATCCATTACCTATCACCGACCACCTATTGGAAAGAGTTGCAGGAAAAGAAGTCTATAGCTTCTTAGAAGGATTCTCTGGATACAACCAAGTAGCTATTGCTACTGAGGATCAACATAAGACCACATTCGCGACCGAATGGGGAGTCTATGCTTTCAGAGTGATGCCCTTTGGAATCTCTAACGTGCCTGCTACTTTCCAAAGGTTGATGTTTCATGTTTTCAAAGAATTCCTAAAGAAGAGTATGGAAGTATATGTAGATGACTTATGTACATATTCAAATCAAACGCAAGACCACATTCCAGAATTGCGGAAAATATTTGATAAGTGCCGACAATATAGAGTCTACTTGAATCCTGAGAAGTGTGTCTTCATGGTAAGAGAAGGGAAGATTTTGGGGCACATAGTGTCTAGGAACGGAATATCTACAGATGAAGACAAGATCAAGGTCATTTTAGAACTTCCTAGACCAAAGAATGCCAAAGAAGTGCAAGCATTTATGGGACATTGTGGATACTACTGCCAATTTATCCACATGTACGCTATAATTGCCAAACCCTTGTATGGACTTTTGACCCAATTTACTTGGACTGGTGAATGTGAAAAGGCATTTAACAAATTAAAAAGGCGACTTAGCATGGCCCCAATTCTGAAAACACCGAATTGGAACAAGCCTTTCTATATTCAGGTGGATGCTTCAAATTATGCAATAGGATGCATCTTAGCTCAGCCAGCAGATGAAGGAAAGCTAGATCACCCAATTGCCTATGCGAGTAGACAACTGAATCAAGTCGAGAGAAACTATACAACTATGGAGCGAGAGGGATTAGGAATGGCATACGCTATAAAGAAATTCAGCCACTATCTCGTAGCCAACAAATTCAAGTTCTTCATAGATAATCAAGCCGTATTGTACCTAGTCAATAAGCCTTGTAACACGGGTAGACTTATGAGATGCTTTCTGCTATTGATGGAGTTCGATTTTGAAGTAATCGTGAAAAAGGGAAATACTTATGTGAGGGTAGATCACCTCTCAAGGTTAACACATATAGAAGCACCAAGTGGAGTACTAGATGATCTACCAAACACTTACTTGTTTAATTTGGAAGTGTGCCCAAAGTGGGTAGAGAAGATGATTCCAATACTCACTCATGGCCCACAGCACCCAATTAATAAAGAGAGTAAAAAGGAAATTCTGCAATCACGTAACTTGCACATTATTGCAGGAAGTGTGTACTATAAAGAGCCCAACGGTGTATTATTGAGATGTGTTGAGGAAGACGAACAAATGAAGTTGATGGAACAAGCCCATGTAAACAAATGGAGTGATGCACAAAGGAATTTACGGAACTCTAAGAAAATTGAAACGACTAGGAGTATACTGGCCTGATATGCCTAAAGATGTCCATGAATATGTCAGTAATTGCACCAAATGTCAGGAAACTATACCAAATGATCACACATCTATACCCTTCTCTACAATAGCACCCAAATGGAGTGACACATTAGTAAAATTCCTAAAGACACAAGAACATGAGGAAGGAGTCAGCATAGCAAGGAAACGGTTCCTAGAGGAAATGAGTAAGGATTATGTAATTATGGGAAGACAATTATTCAAGAGGGGAAAAGACAATCAATTACGTTTATGTGTGCATGAAGGAGAGTACTTATCCATATTAGAGATGGCACATGTAGGTGCTGTAGAAGGTCATTTTTCCGCTAAGAGAACTATAAAAATGATCCTATTCGCGGGCTTGTGGTGGCCAACCCTACATATGGATGCTGACACTTATGTCCAATGTTGTGAGACATGCCAAAGGACTAAATACCTGATTCGGAGAGATGACATGCCATTGAGACCTATGGCTTGTGCTAGAGCTTTTTCCAAATGGGGTATTGATTTCATAGGACCCATTAACCCACCAACCAAAGGGTCACATGCCGAATACATCATAGTAGCCACAGATTATTTGACTAAATGTGTGGAGGCAAAGGCTACTAGAAAGAATGATGCTCAGACCACTGCCAAGTTTCTTTTTTAGCATATTTTCACCCGTTTTGGATTACCAATTGAGATTGTGAGTGACCGAGGAACGCATTTCATTAATGAACTGTACATCTGTCATCAACAAATTTCACAACCAGGCAAATCTTGGCTAATGCAAAAACTGATAACATATTTTTCTTTATCCTTGACACAAACAAAGCATCTGACAAACTGAAAGAACTACCATCAGCAGTAGTCAAAATGATCTTACCAACTCCCATAACAAGATAAGCGGAGTTGTTGGCACATGTAACAGTATTCCCTGTAGGGGCAGGCTCGAGTGAAGAGAAGAAACTACGCTGCAAGGTAATATGTTTGATCGCCCCACTGTCAAAGTACCAAACATCTGAGTCTATTGCAGACATGCACTGCTCATGAGAAGATGGGTCAAAACTGCAAACAATAGTAAACGCCCATTCTTCTTCCTGTACAAGATTAGCAAACTCTATTTTTGGTGTAGAGGCTTCTGCAACAACCATTCCAGCCTCTTTCTTCTTTGCCTCCTTAGCAGCGAGTTTTGGACAGTTCTTTATGATATGATCATTTCCTTTACAGTACTTGCAAAACAATTTCTTTTTTTCTGATTTCTTTTCATCTTTGTCTTGCCTTTTCGATTGTGTAGAGTTAGCAGATTTCTGCTTACTAGTTGAAGAGCTCCATTTTACTTTGCCCTTCTGACTAGCCAAGAAAGCTTGATCTGCAACACGCATAATGGACCTGTTCTGCTTGGACTGATCTTCCTGCAACAGAACAGAGACTAAATCTTCAAATGACAAGGCATTTGGATTGCCTTTCATCATCAGCCAAAGAGTAGAAGCAAAACTCTGATATGAATTAGGAAGACCATTCAGAAGGGTCTGCACAAGTGAGCTATCTGGTATAACTTCATTAGCAGAAATCAACTATTCCCTCAAGTTTTTTATCTTTGTTACAAAACTCTCCATAGAATCACCTTCATTCATGTGCTCACTCTCCAACTGTTCTTGGAGGTAAGCAACATGAGCCTCAATCCTAGCTTGGTACAATGTGATAAGTGTATCCCAAGCATCCTTAGCTGTTTTTCAAGAGCAAATGTGTGGAATACTGGCACATTTGACAGACAAAGCTAACAATGCATGTGCCTGGGCATCTCTGCCATCCCAACAAATTTGCTTTGTAGTAGGTGTAGCAAAAACCACAACATGAACACGAATATGCAGAATATCATCATCTTTGACACCTTCTGCATCAGCTTCAGTACCTGCAGTTGTAACAGTTGCAGGTGTGATAGGATGTTTTTCAACACCCTGTACAATGTTCCACAATCCTTTTGCAACCAATACATGTCACATCATATAAGCCCACAACAGGTAGTTGGTACCATCCAACTTATCCTCAACGGCCAACATACGAAATATATCACTACTTTCAGCCATGGTCGGTGACTAAAATACCTTGATGCAGAAAATTGACTGTATCTCAAAAAGTTGAACAAAATTGCCGAGACGAGTTTTGCTAAACTTGTAGTAGACTTTGAGATGCTTATACTGGCAAACCAAAACGGGTATGTACCTTTGGCACAAAAAGATGAAATAGCCTGCATAAGCACTCTGATAGTGCATTTGGAGCCCGAAACGAGCTCAGATCGTGATTTCGATACCACAAAGTGAATCCGTTTTGATCTTTGAAACACCCTGAGTATGCTCACCAAATTTTGTGTGAATCTGAGAATGCAATCGAAGAGGTGTAGACGACACCCTAGATGAAGCAGTGACCTACTCTGATACCAATTGTTGGAGTTAGACGTCTGTGGAAGCACGTGAATAGCACAAGGAAGAAGAAGAATCTTGGAGCACAACACACAATACTGAATGTATTACTAGAGAATGTACAAAGATAAGTAGCCCATTAGGGCAATAGGCGTATATACAAGCCAAGGGAAAAAAACATCCTAAAGAGGGAAAAAAGTGCCCCGGCAGTTCTAGTGTGTTCACACACATCACTACCTAAATATATCAACATTAATGTGGAGAAATGGTTCATGTGTTCATGCCGCACATGATGAATGTGACTTCATATCCATAGTTTTTGGTTTCTAATGCTTCTCTAAAAGGTTTTGAATGCTTAGAGCTAGCTGCCACATATAAGCATTAGCTTTTAATGTGGAGAAAAGGTTCATGTCTTAATGTAAGACATGTGGAACACTTAGATCTAGCTTCCATGTATTGGCACCGACTTTTAATGTGGAGAAACGGTTCATGTTTTCATGCAAGACATGTCTTCTTGGTTTTTAATGCTCATTAAAAGATGCTCTTGGATGTCTATGCTATACATAACTAAATAATAATTCATCACCAACACGTAATGAAGTAGTAGCATTGACAACTATGTAATTTATTGAATCTCTATGCATTTATAGTGATTTCATGACTATTTTCATGCTTTTAAAATGTCCAATCAGACATAATCTATAAATACTCGTGCTTTGAATGAAGTGTAAGTCAATGTCAATTTCCTCATCTATATATAGGACCAAAAAATGACATAAGAGTGACCTTAGAGTGTGGAGGCATATACGAATCCTCTACAATAGAGAGACCATGACCAACACCAGTGATAGTGGAGGAAGCAATGTGTACAAGAAATATTACCATTATTAGTAGGAAAATTATCATCATGAAGTAAATATTCTTCTATATTAAATATAATTTTATTCTGTATATATGATTTTAAAATAAGATAATGTCACTAATTTGAGGAATCAATACATACTCAAGCATTATCGCATCGATAAGGTGGTCATCAAGATTCCTATCGAATGACACATGTGAAGTTGTTTCATGGGTAGGAGGTGTGGAGTACCCTTTGATTCATTAGAATCTTATTATAATATAATAGTAAACAAACATATATCAATCATGTATGTATCTATTAAATATTAGAATTAAAATTTCAATATACTTATAATGACTAGTCCTTGCATGGTTACGAGATAGTGGTGGACTTCTCTCCAATCGATTAGAATCCGTTTGTGTAGAAAAAAAAAAGGTATTAGATATTAATAATTTATATTTATACATACATACACATTTACATGTACACATTTATACATACGTACATACATACATACATATTCACATAGAGATACAGGTTTTGACATATAAATACACGTACACAATCACAAAAGTACATATACACACAAAAATACATTTACACATGCACAATGGATGCACACATACACATCCATATGCATTTCTATAAATAAAAAATCTTATTGTATTATGATCCAATTGTTTCTTTTATGTATGTGTGTATGTGTTTGTCGATGTGTATGTGTGTGTTTGTGTGTGTGTATGTATGTGTATGTATGTGTGTGTATGTATATGTGTGTATATGTGTATATGTATATATGTATGTGTATGTGTGTTGACCGGATCTTGTAAACGCACGTACACAGAGGATAGTACAGAAAAAAGATCTCACAAAAGCATAAATAGATTAAAAAGAGACAATAGACTTGACACAACATTGGGTGCAATCTCCCTCCACATACTCTGATGGACGAGTCTATCAGAGTATGTGTATTTATAGGCATTTCTCGTTACATCCTGAATAGAAGATACATGAAGGCAGTGCTTTGAAAAGTGTGTGTTTGCAAAAATCCACTCTATTTATGAAATCATTCTTTTCAAAAACCCTCAACAATGATTTTCATCACTCTTGTACCATATGTAACATAGAACAACCACTTTTTTAATTCATAGCTCCATTTTGTGCAAGCCGAGGAGTCCTTAAATAAAGAACCATATAAGACATATGTACGTATATGTATATGTATATGTATATGTGTATGTGTATGTGTATGTGTATGTGTATGTGTATGTGTATGTGTATGTGTATGTGTATGTGTATGTGTATGTGTATGTGTATGTGTATGTGTATGTGTATGTGTATGTGTATGTGTATGTGTATGTGTATGTGTATGTGTATGTGTATGTGTATGTGTATGTGTATGTGTATGTGTATGTGTATGTGTATGTGTATGTGTATGTGTATGTGTATGTGTATGTGTATGTGTATGTGTATGTGTATGTGTATGTGTATGTGTATGTGTATGAGTATGACCACATCTCGCGAGACTCTTTAATTCCTTTGTTCTAGGGTTGTAACACTTGTATCCTTTTTGGTCCGTTGAGTAGCCGATGAAAATGCATTTTTCTGATCTTGGTTCCATCGTTGCTCTAACTTCTTGTGGAATGTGAACAAAGCAAACACATCCAAACACTTTGAGGTGTGTAAGATCAGGTTTCTTATCGGAATATACCTCTTCTGGACTCAAGTGATGTATTCCCGATGTTGTGCAACTATTTATCAAGTAAATGGCGGTTGTGGTAGCTTCAGCCCAATAGTACAATGGTACCTTCGTCTCGTCGAGCATGCATCTTGCAATTTCAACAATTTTCCTATTTTTCCTCTCAGCTACTCCATTTTGTGATGGTGTATACCTACAAGTGAATTGCCTTTTGATCCTATTCTCTTGTAGAAAATCTAAAAATTCTTTGGAGAAGTATTCTCCTCCACCATTGGACCTTAAGGTTTTGATAGACCTTCCACATAACTCCTCTTGAATGGCTGCCTCGTTTGCTTTCCTAGTTGACAAGCTTCACATAACTCATGTAGTCCAATGCTATTAAATTTTGGAAGACCTCTTACCACTTCATGTTTGCTCATGTCCTTCAGCTTTGGAATGTTGATGTGTCCTATTCTTTTGTGCCATAAGTCCAGCTCTGAAATCTTCTTGTTCCCACATTGAATGTACATGACCTTTCCATGTGGATGTTGGACATCCAAAGTGAATATTCTTCCTTCTCTTCTACCTCGAGCAATGACCTTGAAGCCTTCCTTTGGATTCTTTATGAAGCACCCATTCTCATTGAATATGACATGATAAACCTTCTGTACCATTTGTCCTACTAAAATCAAGTTCTTTGAAATTGTAGGAACATGAAGAACACTAGATAGTACCTTTGCTCTACTTGTATCTCCAAGCCTTATATCTCCAATATGTTCAATCATGTGTTGAGTATCTTCACCTGTTTCAACACATCCTTTTCCACTTGGTACCTGTAGATTAGTGAACAAACTTCCTTGACATGACATATGGTTACTACAACCTGAATCAATGTACCATTTTTTGTCATCTTCACAAGAGCTTCTATACTCATGTCTCATTGCAAGTAGTGTGTCCTTGCTTCCTTCACTTGAGGTGCTTGCATAGTTGCTTTGGTTCCTTTGATTGCCTCCATTTGGTCTTCCATTCGTCA
>CM035410.1:115908457-115913457 GCA_020310875.1 Ceratopteris richardii
AATATGTGCATCTACTTGTTGGCTGCTCTATAGGAAAGTGCACATGATTCTATATATGCAAGTGCATTGTATTCTAGTCTTGTGAGCTTGGTTACGTAATCTCATATATGTTGGTTGAGTGCTAAGTGAGCACACACATCTATGTCCGAAGGAGTTTTTGGAGTTGTGCTTGAATAAGCAAGTTACTTGAGTCATATCGTATCTCATATGTGAGATTAGATTGAGGATCTTGCCTTCGTGTGAAGCATCATGGATGCTTATATACATCTCAAGCATTGCGTGATGGTGTATTAAGAAGTTTGTATTATGCATGCTTTGATAATAAGATGATTTGTTGAAATGCAGGAAGATTTTTGAAGCATCTGAGAACTTGTCAGAACATTGCAGAGACCCATTTTGGAGAGGTCTTTATAGCTGATACAAAGTTTATATTTGAATGTTATGAATGTGGCTTGATAGTCCAGGGCATGTAATTCTAAGGAGAAGTGAAAGTTTTGCAATAGCATAATTGGTGCAAGTTTTATTGATGATCAAAGTTGGAGGTTTGTAACTGTTGGACAGGTATGAAATTCAACTGTTCCAGAGGCCTACATTTGACAAGGTTTTATAACTGATGTAAAATGCTTATTTAAATGTTATGAGTATGTTTTAATAGTCCAGGGCATGTACTTCTAAGGTGAAGTGAAATGTTTGCAATATCATAATTGATGCAAGTTTTATGAATGATCAAAGTTGGAGGTTTGTAACTTTGGGACAGGTCTGAAATTCAATTGTTACAGAGACCTATTTTGGACAATTTTTTATAACTGATATAAAATGCTTATGTAAATATTATGAGTATGTTTTGATTCTACAGGGCATGTACTTCTAAGGCGAAGTGGAATTATCTCAATAGCTTAATTGGTGCAACTTGTATAAGTAGTCAAAGTTGGAGGTTTGCAATCTTGGACATATCTGAAATTTGCAGAGAACAAAAGTTGTCAACTTGCAGAAGGTATTGCTCATGTTTCATTGTTGGTATTGGAAGTCTATCACCTAGATATGATAGTCTAGAGTATATACATGATAGCACAATGCTAAGTTGGTTCATATATGCTATTTTGGTACATGTTTAAGGATGCCCAAATTGCCTCTCTGGATGGATTACATGAAGAAGAATTTGTGAATGATATGTACTAAATGTGTGCAAAAGTAAATGTATGGTAATGTGGTTAAGTGAATGAGTGCTTCGCGATTGAAATTCCATATTCAAAGATCATCGTGAGGTTGTGAGCTTATTTACGCTTCTGCATCGACACACCTGGTCTATATCAGTGGTATTAGAGCATTGCCTTTGCTTCCATCAGTGGTATGAGAGCCTCATACATGCTTTGAGGTTTCAAACAAGTCACTAGAGTTGTAAGAAGAGTACCTGAAGGTTATATGAAAGGTTTGGTATTTGCATTTAAGGTTTGATTCTCAACACTTATATGCTTATGAGGAATGTTTGCTTAGAAGGGTGAGTTGTTTGCAAGAAGAATTGTGGTGTGTCTCTTTTTGACATAAACAGGAACAAACGCATTAGGCAAAGCCTTCGAAAGGCTGAAGATAATCCAAGAGGTGTTGAAGCTCAAAACAAAGACTCAAGGAGAGGAGAAGCTACCGGTCATTGCATTGGAACCCCCTAAAGGTAAAAGTGATTGCTTTCGGTAATTTGGAAGAGCACTATTAAGTGCATGTGCATTTGCTAGTCACTTTGTATGTGACATTGGAAGACATAAGTATTTGCTAAGTCACTTGTATGTGACATTGGAAGACTAAGGTCTTAGAAAGACGTGGACAAGCAAGGAAGTTGAAGACTTCCAAGAAGAGCTGCCTATTTGTAAGAGGTATATTTATTGTATGTATCTCTTGTTGGTGTTTTTTGGAAAGCTTGCAGGATCATTTGTGAGAGGTTAGGATTGAACCATAAAAAGCCGTGGTTAGGCTTGAACCAATAGAAAAAGCCAAGATGCTTTCATTTTGGAAGCAAGAAGGTCTCTTGAAGAGACAAAGGTATTTTCTTGTTGATGGTTGGTTGGAAGAAGTGTTCTTATTTTCAGGTATAAAGACTGAATGCCCTCAAGAGGAAAAGGGAAGGTAACTGGGAACCTCATCCCTTGAAGCTTGGAGAAGTAGGATGCTTGTGGGAGGCGTCTTCACCATCATCAAAGAAGGAGTGTGCTTGGAACACCTAAGACAAAGACAAATGAAGCAAGCAATCCTTTGTGAGAAACAAAGGAAGTTAAAGTGCAGCCATAAAGTAAAGGTTTGGCCATGCTTGTCAAAGAGCAAGGAGTTTTTTGAAGAATAGGAGAAGAAGGCCAACATGTCGTTGAAGACATTCAATCTAATAGAGAAGCTTGAAGAAGGATTCTACGGGTATGTAGAGGAGACGTCCTCACATCAAGGGGGAGACTCACAAAGAGTCAATGATCAAAGACGACAAAGTCAAGGTAATCTTTATGTACTTGAAATACTGAAAAATTCAGTCCATGCTTTATGGAAGAACTTCAGAAAAGGAAGAGAGCTAAAAGAGAAGGACTGGGCAGCCATCTATGAAGAGGAAGATATCCACATAAAGACGAGAGGTAAAAGAAGCTTCGAAGAGCGAAGTAAATCAGCCATCGATGATAAAGAAGAGCCCAAGGATGCGAGGGATGTCCACATAAAGACGAGAGGTAAAAGAAGCTTCGAAAAGCAAAACACATCAGCCATCGTTGATAGAGAAGAGCCCAAGGACGCGAGGGCGTCAACCTATCGAGAAGACAAAGAGGAAATGCAACTTTCAGCAGCCCACCATGTAGAAGAGGATCAAGAAGAGTTCCTTGAAGAGAAGATGAAGCTAAGGAGAAGCAAAGGAGAGCAAAGATTTGAAGACAAATATTTTCAGCCAAGATGAAGCCAAGATAATTCGTTTGGAGCAAAGACAAAGGTGATAGAGAGCAAAGAGAAACGAGAAGCTGAAGATGGAGATTCGAAGTCAAAGAAGAACCAAACGAAGTTTCTCAAAGCAAATACAAAGTCACGAGCAGAAGATCATAAAGAAGAGGATTTGCAAATACAAGAGAAGTCAAAAAGAGAGAAACAAAAGTTAAAGAGAGAAGAAGAAGACATCATAGAAGAGTTCCTTTCAAAGATAGAAGACAAAGACCACAAAGAGGCAAAGAGAGCAATAAAGAAAAAGGACAAAGACTTAAGCTTGGAAGATGAAGGTAAAGAACCAAGCTTGGATAGATGTTGCTTGGGAAGCAAGACACATTTCTATTCAACCTTTCTTCTTCCATACACTCATGTATGGATCGAATGCTTGCCTACTCTCCAAAATCATCATTTGGAGATAGTCAACAAAGAAGATGAAGTTTCCTTGAAGGTGATGAAGTCTTGGATAGATACCTATCATCTATCTACTTCTAGATTTCATGTTTCTCAAGATCAAAGTAGCTTTCAAAGATCAAGCATAATCCGGTTGCGGCTACAACTCACAAAGGAAGCATATGAAGCTCTGAAGAAGGAGGACTTCATATGGAGAATTGCATGGCACTTCCCAATTGTATCTTGAGGGGGAGTGTTGAAAATGTACAAGCTTCAATTGTGAAGCTTAGCCTCAAGTTTGCACTTCATTAGTAGCTTGCATCATCTATTTTCACTTAGATTATTATCTCTTTTGTGTAGAGCATGTGAATCACCTCCTATCTCATTTAAATGAGAGCATAGCTTATAAATAAGCTTTAGTCAAGTGTAAAGGCTGAAAAGGCTACGTGAAGGAATCGGAACCACACTAAAGTGCTTGCGCATGCAAAATGATTGAGCAAATCAAGGGGAAAAGCCACCAAACTCAAGCACTTCAGTTTTGAGCTGATCATGCTGAGGAAAAGGAGCAATCTACTCATCTTGGTTGAGAGATTCTCTCTCTCTCACTAGCTCTACCTCTTCAGCCCACTCAAGAGCCAATGCTCATCATCTATATAAAGAGAAGAGCAGCCCACTACTTCTTTGAGCTCCTCTCAGCAATAGGAGTCTCCGCATTGTCCTCATCGATATGATTGGCATTAGAACTCTTATGTTAATTGTAGAGATCGATCATTAAGCTTATGCTTGTTTCATACTCTCTCTCTCTCATTGTTAGTAGTGAACCATTTCAAGCTTATGTGTATGTTTGAATATGTGTGCAAGCTTCTACTATTCTTATATGACATGTGAATGTGTATAAATGTTAGAGAAGATTGTTTTGTGACTCTCGAATATGTGCATCTACTTGTTGGCTGCTCTATAGGAAAGTGCATATGATTCTATATATGCAAGTGCATTGTATTCTAGTTTTGTGAGCTTGGTTACGTAATCTGAGATATGTTGGTTGAGTGCTAAGTGAGCACACACATCTATGTCCGAAGGAGTTTTTGGAGTTGTGCTTGAATAAGCAAGTTACTTGAGTCATATCGTATCTCATATGTGAGATTAGACTGAGGATCTTGCCTTCGTGTGAAGCATCATGGATGCTTATATACATCTCAAGCATTGAGTGATGGTGTATTAAGAAGTTTGTATTATGCGTGATTGGATAATAAGATGATTTGTTGAAATGCAGGAAGATTCTTGAAGCATCTGAGAACTTGTCAGAACATTGCAGAGACCCATTTTGGAGAGGTCTTTATAACTGATACAAAGTTTATATTTGAATGTTATGAATGTGGCTTGATAGTCCAGGGCATGTACTTCTAAGGAGAAGTGACAGTTTTGCAATAGCATAATTGGTGCAAGTTTTATTGATGATCAGAGTTGGAGATTTGTAACTGTTGGACAGGTCTGAAATTCAACCGTTCCAGAGGCCTACATTTGACAAGGTTTCATAACTGATGTAAAATGCTTATTTAAATATTATGAGTATGTTTTTAATAGTCCAAGGCATGTACTTCTAAGGCGAAGTGATGTTTTTGCAATATCATAATTGATGCAAGTTTTATGAATGATCGAAGTTGCAG